>VXAZ01002662.1:154163-794163 GCA_013399875.1 Gymnorhina tibicen | reverse complement strand
GGGTCCTTGGTGAGAAAGGCAGATCTGGTCCCACTGGAGCAGCACCAACCTCCATCCCGCTGCCCTCCCCCTCCCCTGGAGTGGCTGCTCCATGCCAGAAGAACCACGCTGGCCCAGGGGAGCACTCCTTACTCCTCCTTGCTAAAAATTAATATTATGATAGTGGGCATGAGTAAATTGGGAGTGGCAGGGTAAAAAAAAATAAGACTAAGATGTGTAATCTTTCCTGCAGCACTGCACAGATGTCACTTTCAAGAATTGCTGGGGAGAGAGGTGGAGGAAGGGTTTTCTCTTCTTCTGTCTGTTTTGCAAATTGAAGCCCACGAAAGCCATGGGAGTCAATGGAGTCACTCCAGCAGAGCCTTTAGCCTTTTCTTTTTCTGTAAAATGAAAAGAGGAAAGTAGGAAGAGGTTTTTTTAGCACTCCATTTTCTTTCTCTTCTGAAGCACCCACAGAGAACAGGTCTCAGTGCCTGTATCAGACACGTTGCAATGCCCCAGCCTCAAGCCCCGCTGCTCTTGTGACTATGTAAATGGAGTTTTGTGGAATGGCAATCACAACAGAATTGAGAGCCTGGAAGCTGTCACCCCCTTACAAAGATACCCATGGTCATCCCCACACTCTGGGGTTTGTTTCCAGCTTGAAGTAAATAAGAGGCCCTTCTCTGTGCCAGTCTCAGGAAAGCTAGTGACTTTTCACTGCCCTTGGCTATCTTGTTTTTAATTTAAGAACCATGCAAGTGCACTTAAACATCATTGTTTACTGGTGTCATTGTTATCAAAGCAAGTAAAGACATCAGCATCTGTATTGTCCTCGGGTTTTATTTTCATTGTGTCAGGCTACAATGGGACTTTGAGCATCTAGTTCTTGACTACAGGCACCATTCAACAGGAAATTGATTTCCATGGGTGACAGGCGTGGAGGCTCCATGGGCTCCCGGGCGAGGTACACACAGCAGCACCAACATGCTGTGGGTCTCTATCCCTCTTCTTCTCAGGCTGGGGCTCTCAAATCCTACCTGCCTCATACTGAACCCACACATCTTCCTCCTGAGCATTAAGATGTTGGTGCTGGAGCGTAGTCAGTGTTTCCCACAAACTGTACCTGCTTCCAAATTAGGCAAGCACTAAGGGAAGAGACAAGCACACGTGGGATGGGGGGGCAGAGATTTTTAGAGAATAACTGACGATGCATCACCATGGACAGGAGCCTTAAGGGCAAAATACAGTGCTTGTCAGTTCACGTTTGTCTGGGCTCAGAGAAGAGGCATTTTCAGGCTCTGCATCAGGATAGCTATAACAAGCTGAGTTGAGAGACTTCAATACATGCCCAGCTATGAGTATGGACACTGATGAGAAAGCTTATGTGTGCCTACTCACATTCATTTCATACGAGTAGACACTTAGCTCATTCAAAAATACAGCTGGCATGATAAGCCTTTGAGAGTACAAAATACATATGAGGGTGTTCAGTTTTCAGTCAGGGTTATGCCATTTTTAATGGCCATATACTTACCCTGTCTGGTGCATTTATTCATTTTTGAGCCAAACTAGATTCAATGATTTTCGTCATTTTTTTTCACCTCTGCTGACATTGTCTGACAAGACTGTTCAGACTCAGACTGCTTAGGAAACAAACTTTGGTGCCAGATTTTGAGCCATCAGCAGTGTTCACTCTCATCTTTATTCTATTATTCTGTTGCAAAGGAACTTTCAGCTCAGGAGCCACAATGGAAAGAAAACAACTTCAGCTCTTTTTTTTTTTTTCTCCCCTCTCCTTTTTTCCATCTTGTGATCTTAACCCAGCTGGTGAGGGAGAAAATTCCCATGTGAGGCATGTGGGTGGAGCCCAATTGTGTAAGCTCCAAGCTTGCAAAGTGTTTGGCATGGATCCGCTCGCTGGCTTTGTTTTCCATGGCCGGACACAGAGGGAAGCCACATTCAGCACATTAACAGCCGCCACCTGTTGCTCTGTTCGACTTCAGAGGAACCCTGAGGCTGGGGAATCACACTGTGCTCTGGCCCTTGATCTCCAGGGAAGTTCGATGTATCAGGGATGTGCATTTGTCCCCACATTTTTCTTGCTTTTGCAGGACATGGTGCTGCTGGATTTGGGAGTCCAGATGGAGAAGAGCTCCTTGGAGCCACCTGAGTGCTGCTTTGGTGCAGGTCTCTAGGAGGGATTTCCAAGCTCCATTTGATGTGGCTCTCCTGAAGACAAACTCTTCTTGGTTAATTCACTGCAATCAGAAATTTCGCTGCCACAGACTACTCCAAAAATCTTAAGTACATGAAGCCTAAGTGCAAGGAATAGCAAGAAAATGCAAAAAGAAAGAACTTACCAACCTTGTCAGTGACATTTGCAGGACCATCACCAGATTTCTCCCCTCCTTGCACAGTACAGCTAAAATTGATCTCCATTCCTATGCACTTTCCTGTTCAGATGTAGAGCACAAGGAGAAAAAAAAAGCATATCACTAATGCAGCTAATTCTCAGTATCTTGAAGCAATTGACACAAGTACATGAATTAACTCATCACTTTATATCACATACTTGAGGCAAATGTGCTATTTGGAGTACCTCTTGGTAAGAATAAGCAATTTAAGATCCATTAGTATTTGGAATATTCTGTTTCATTAAAACCACAGTCATCCCTAAATGCAGATGAGTGGAGAGAAGCTATCAACCTCGTGGTTGTACTAGACAAACTTAAAAAACTTAATATCACAGGGTACTGTGAAAGGGTTTTAATACAAATACAAGCCAGGCCTTAGGTTTCCAAAAGAGGGTTCTCCTACCTTGGGTTGCAGTTTCTCATAGTTTTCATAAGTTTGAAAATTACAACGTGAATTGGGGAGAGAAAGCAATTCTGGTGCACAGATTTTAAGCTTTTAATATAACATCAGAGTAATTTTGCAAAACACTATCTTGCTACTTGCGTACCAAAATTCATTCTCCTTTATAATGGCCTCAGTGCTTGAGATTATGGGAGAGCTGAAATTATTTTTTAAAATAATAAATACCTATCTTCTGTTTTCATTCAAAATTTCCAAATAAATCAGGGCCCCTTTGCCCTGGGCTTGACCTGTAGAACTTTAAGACCAAATCAGTTTCATTTATGATACTGTGTTCTAAGAAGTTTTATAAATAATATAAAAGCAGTGGCTTCAGATTTTAATTAGACTTGTGACAAATCTATAGCACATTAAACAAAATATGTATCTCAATGATTTTTTTAAACACCTACTGTACAGACCAAGGAAAGAATCCTGAAAAACTTCTGGAAAAAAAGAATGTTCTTTTTCTCCTCAGTTCAGTCACATTCAATCCTCAAGAAGTTCCTCAACTTTAAAAAGCTATTTTTGTCTAAGCAGTAAAGGTAGAAATGTTACAGAAGTCACAGGAATTTCAGGAAAAACTAAATCCTTTCACTGTGCTGCCTAATCTAGTCTTAAGTCCTTTCCAAATGTTGAAATACACTTTCGGGACCACAGACCTTACAGTTCATACAGAACTGGAATGCCTGCAGGTAATGGCTGTCGACCAAATGAGAGATGGGCACTATTTCATCACTGAGGCAGGAACACTTGGCTCCTGGCTAACACAGACTACAACCTGCCTTCCACCCTTCACCAAGGGCCCAGTCCAGCCTTCCCACTGATTTAGGAGAAGCTGCCATCCAGAAAAGGAACTGATCAATGCATTGAGGCACAAAAGCGCGTCTGTGTTGACAACATGATGCTACTGGAGGAGTGTCCCAAGAGACTGCTGCCGCACAATGTTCTTCCCTTGGACGAAAAGTCTCTTCCTGCTTGGCAAAGTTTACACGACAAGAACTCACGTCCTGCTGAAATAGCAACATAGAGCTGAGCTGAAGTCACTGTAAGCCCAGCTGACAGGCTTGTGTGTCAAAAAGAGTAGGTGTCCTGGCTAGGCACAGTAAGAGCATGAAATGTATTCCATGACTACTCTATATCCATCATATGGCTTAGTTCAGGGCTAGATTAACTCCAAAAGACCCCAAAAATAGTTTCTGTAACCAAACAAAGGCACTGGATTCTGGTGAATCAGGATTAGTGTTCTGCAGCTGTAGGGGAGATACTTTATAATTAAGCCAGCACCCTCCAGCAGATCTCAGTTGGAAGTACCAGCAGTCTTAGGCAAAAACTGGTTTGAAATCAGCCTTGCTTCCGGCTGAATAGCTCTGCTGGTGATGAAGAAAAGTCTGTGTGTTTCTATGGCTCCCACAAAGCAAAAGCCCACCTAGAATATCTGAAAATGTGGACCCAATACATCTTTATTTTCTTACTTTTCATTTCTCTGCAAGATTTATGATTCTGGGAAAAAAAAAAAAGAGGCTTATTTACAAGAATGGCTGCAAAGTTAACCATTAATTTTCTGCGCAAATGCATGGACACAGTGCGAAATGATCCTTAAATGACAGAGCAGAAGTCAGGTTAAATCTGAAATTCCTACGCTGTTCGCTTTTCTAGGTTACCAATCCAGGTATAGAGGTAACAGCTGGGTAGATCCTTGTCAGGAATAAGGCCTGGCCTGGCTGGATTTCAAGAAGTTTGCAAAAACCATTGGCCTAAAATTTGAGGCAAGCTAAGTAGGATCTTCCACCAGACTCATACACATTCCACATCAATATCTCTGATAAATGTCTCCAGCATTTGAACACAGAAATAATACTAAGGGTACTTCCCTCATAGCTGAATCAAGCTATGGCAACAGAGCCTAAAAGTGGGTATTTCTGTAATACTTTATCTTGTAATTGTCCTTTTTTTTAATGGCTACTTGTGCAGGGAAGAACAGCAAAGTCCTTTCATGTTGAACAGGTTTAAGGGCAGTTGGTTGGTTATTTCCCTGAAGCTTCGTAGTGCTTCTGCATCAGGGTGAGATTGAGGTTTGTGTCAGGCAAATTCCACAGTGGCGTTATTTTTAAAATCATGTCTGATGTTAGTTTACCCTGCCTGACAGAAATTACCCCCTTTCCCATCTCTGCATTCCTACACAATCTGGCCAGCAATAGCTGAAATTTGATAGCACACACAGGTATAAATTTAGTTAACTGTTGGATTTTGGCAGTTTCTTGGCCACAACCTGTGGAGTCCACAGGCCTGAAATGAGACTGATAGAGCAGCTTGCCATTCCTAGAGCTCTTATGTTAGATTCTCTAAAATTAAGTGGACCTTCTTACCTTGTTTCTTCACACTTGGTTCAGATTTGAAAGAGATCTTGCCAACTCTGAGAGCCATGAAACATTTTAAAGTGATTAATAAGACTGCACACTTAGAGCAAAGGATGACTCCTGCAGGACTCTGCTTACATTTCATGTTAGCATCAGATAACAATTCATCCAAGTAAAGAAGATGACTAGCAGATTTTTCCTATGCATCCATAAGAAAGTCTAAACAGCAGGAATAACAACAAAGTGCTTAAACACACAATATTTTTAGAACAAAACAGATTAAAAAACCCCAGTCTCTTAAACCAAACAAACATATGAGTATTGTAAGTCTCTGCTCAGGTCTCCAAATCACAATTTTACCTGTCTAAACACATACAAAATTAGCCTGTCCTTTCATTTTCCCATGATCTCCTCAGCTGCCGGGGTGACGTGTGCCCTTCCCGCTCACTCTCCTCCTGGAAGCCCATCCCCTGTATCTCAGTGCCACTGACACGGGAGACTGTGCTTCCTCAGGCCACCTCCCAGTGCTCTGGGTATCAAGGTATCACAGCTAAATCTCACAGTTACCTCTGGCGCTGTAACCCTGCCGCCCTGGAACTGACTCTGTGCCAGCCTGTGTCCGGCAGGTCCCCGGGCGGTGCCGCTGCCCAGGCACAGGAGGGGGATCCTGCTCCCTCACAGATGGCCCACGTCTGCTGTGTGCTGCCAAGGGACGTGTACCACTGAAAGGCAGGATGTTTGGCTGGAGGCTTGCAGGCTGGTACAAGCCGATCAGGCTGGGTACTGCCACATATCCGTGTGCTGTTCCCGAGGATCACTACAGTGGTCCTCGTGAACAGGCCGGCCCTCACTGCTGTGACCTGTTATACTGACACATTGCCTTTCCCCTTCTGTGTTGTCACAGCATCTTTACTGAGAAAACCCCACTGTTGCTTTCCATGCCACCTCTGTAGCTTATAATTTTTGCCTCTTCCAATGCATTTCTTTGCTGTAATTTTGGATAAATTTTCTCCTTTGCTTGTCTATGTTTTTTACTAGCAACACACTACGAAGACAGTCCTAGCCACTTGGTAATACCAGTGGCACAGTTGCCCTTGTTTCCTTAGCGCAGAAAGCTGCCTGTGCTCACACTGGAAAAGACCATACCCTCAGAAATCTACTGCTGCTTTTGTGCCTCATCCAGCATTTCTCTTTCCTCCTCAAATTGGGAATAGCAGTCACAATTAGCAGTTACTTGGCCACAAACCTCAGCAGTCCATGGGCCTAAAATTAGACTAATAGAGGAGCTTGTAATTCCTAGAGCTCCTATTTTAGGCTCTCTCCAAACTCAAGTGGACTTTCTTACTTTGTTGCTTCACACTCAGTTTTGAAAGAGATTTTGGCAAGAGATCTTGCAGTCCCCTTACTCTGTGTTAGGAAGTGAAAGCACTTACTGTGGTAGCGGCACTGCCTTACCCAAACAGGCCAAAAGACAAGGAACTCTGAGCTAGTCAAACTGCTGAGGTTGAAACAGATTTATAAAAACATCTGTATTTATTTATTTGTATATATATTTCTCATCCTCATTTTTTCCTCCCTCTGGTAACCTGAAATTCATGCCAGTTTATTCCTTTGTTGCGTTTTTGCTTCACTTTCTGTCAAATTATTTCATTTTATTTAGCCTCACCTGTCAAAATACATGAGCTAATTCTCTCTGTGATGACCTGCCACTGCTTCTTAGTCTCCAGTGACAGGATGCAGCAACTGCATACCTGCAAAGCCTGTGCCATGGAAATCACCTGGGCATCTTTACATACACACAAGCAGAGAAGGCAGACCCAGACTGAAATGCCTTGAACCAGCTTAGCTCTGCTCTCAGGTGCTGCCAAACAAGAAACCTCCTCTGCCCAAAACCATGGTCCTTTCATACCTTTCATCTCTGGGTTGCCAAATGTTCAGTGTGCAGATTCTAACACAGTGGACACCACCATCTCTCTGAGGTTTTCCCTCACCTAAAAATTCCTCTGGGGGGACTTATGTAGGAGTTTTTTTGGGAGTGAAACAACATTCTGGTATAATGTAATATGTTCTGAAACAACTTCTCATTCTATGAATTGACTGCATACTACCTAACAGCAGCTGCAAAGGAAGGAACTCTCTGTCATACTGTGGTATTTTTGTCATTTTTACAGCTGTGATGCTGGTAGTTATAATTCATCTGACTTCTCAGTCAATGTGCAGAGCTGCCATGGCTCCACGCCACCTTGCAGCACAGGAAGCCCTTGCCTGGCCAGTCCGATGGTTGTCCAGCAAGTCATTACTTGCACTGGGAGTGGTGAAATGCAAAGCCAGAGTATCCTGAGTAAACAGATCCCTCTTTCATCTCCTCTGCAGAAGTGGGTGAGTGAGAATTGGTGTTAAACAAGACTGCGTTGATGCTGTTCAAAGTGATGAGTTTTACCCTTAATGTTATAGTGAGGGAACCCATGTGGTGGCCAGTGATTGATTACCTTCACAAAGCTCATTTTCACTCAGCAGTGGTGAGTTTCAGAAGGGTGATAATAACAGATATCATTGCCTAAGTTCTCTCTCACAGGTTTTCCTCTGTCCCATGGAAATCAAAAGGTGATTAATTCCTCTAACAGCTTTTGTGGTACTCTGGAAAAGTTGACATTAATTGGAAGATACTGCATATTTACCTGTAGGAGCCCAAATCCATAATGGGTCTTTAACAATGAAAACTGAGGGTACTACATCAGCAAAGAACTGGAAGAATGTCTGTAAGGAAATAGGAACAAGACTCTCAGCAGGGATTCAGGACCTCCACAGGACCAGGAATGGACAGGAAGTCTACGTCCACCTGTGAGCTTGTGTGCTTTAAGAAACAGAATCAGAGCTGGAGGCTTTGGAAGAATACTTGTGTGACCTTGGAGAGGCAGGTTGCACAACCTGAATAAGGAAAAAATAGATGGTTCAAGTTACCTGTCAAAATAGGGAAATGCTCCTCTTCGGGAGTTTTAGCTGAGGTCCTTCCAAGCATGAACCCTCTTAAAAAAGGACAAAACATACAGATTGCCAGAGATCCCAAAGGGGTGAAGGAAACACCTGCTGGGGGCAGTCTGTCAGGAGTGCACCATCCTCTGTGGCCAAAGGCCCTGTGGTGGCCGAGGCAGGTGCATCCCGCTGTCTTAGGGGGTCAGATTAGCAGCTTGTAAGCGGTACCAACCACAGAGGCAGCAGTGCTGGGTGAGAGCACTGTTATCCCTCATCGTCTCCCGCTTCCATGCGAGCAGCAGCAGCTGCTCAACCCCCTGCCCTTGGCGCTTGCCTGAGCGGCACCTCACGGGGTGCACAGTGTCAGTAGGAAATGGAAGTAATGAGCCTCAATTAAGCAGCTCCCCATACAGTCGTGGATGAACTTGTCCCAGCAAGAGTACCCAGGCCCAGGGGCTCTGCAGGGTGGTTTTGTGATGTGCAGCTGGTTCAAAGCCATTTGCGGAACGCTGAATATTCCTCCTCCCTGTGGGACACACTTGCCCTTTTGAGTACCACACACGAGGTGTAGCTGGGGGTGGGGGGGCCACAAAACAGAGGAAATGAATGCCATCCTTTTTTATATAGGCCTGTTTTTACACATGCCTGTTTACCAAGGAGTAAGAATAGACAAAGGCAGAAAAGGTCTCCACCTTCATGAAAATCATGAAGGCTTTGGCTGACATGACACTGGTTTGCTCCTGAAACAAAATTTGGGCACCATTTAGCTTTGCTCTCATTACTGTTTATGTAGGACAACACTTACCTTTACTTAGAGAGCCAGAACAACATTTTGTGTTTTTTCTTCTTCCCAAGCGAGTCTTCAGTTTGGGATTTACATAGTGGCCAGAACTTTTGCAGCCTTTTCCCAGTGGTATATTTCTGCAGCAATATACAGAAAAGATAAACCATTTATTCCCATTAAGAGTACTTAGGGAGTAAAAAAAAAAAAAAAAAAAAAAAAAAAAAAAAAAAAAAAAAAAAAAAGTCCTGTTAAATTCAGTATCATTACACTTTGTATGTTTTTGAGATTTTTTTTCCACCGGGCCTTTTTCACTCCAGCTGTTTTCATACGAACTCTGCTCCTAAACTTCCAGCCATGATGGAAGGGGGACATCAGCCTCTGATGTCTCTGTGAGGTTCAGCCACAGAAACTGTGCTTATTTCCTTCAGGGAAGCAATGCTGCTTTCAGTAGATTTCACACTTTTTGCAACACGCGAGTCACCGAGTTGACTTTTGCTAAAAGAGCATACAGACTTTGCAGAACTGTACATATGCAAGCTTGTACGCAGTAATTAGAGGAGCAACAGTGTTCACTGCAGAACAACATTCAGCTGGACAACTGCATGATAAAATGACCTTTGGGGGAACTTTTGGAGTGGGTTTGGGCAGAAGGTGGACCCCTTGCAAGGTGGCATTCAAAGGAGGAGATGAGAAGTTTAATTAATTAAAGGGTTCCAGGTATTTTAGGAAAGGTTTTTACTGACTGACAGTAGGACAGTGTTTGCATAATTGCCCAAGCATGCAGCCTTTGAATAATAATAATAATATTGCTGCTCTCTGAGATACACTTTGTTTTTAGTGACCTGTTTTTAGTGACCTGATATCAGCAGAAGCAAAAGACTCATTTTCACAGTTACTTCGAAACAAAAATAATTACGGGAAAGCATGCAGAAATTAAAATCTATTACTGGCAATTGGTGCTAAGAAACTAAACATCCCCTAAAGCTAGACAATTTCAACCATTTCAGTTCGGTTTTGTTACGATCGGTTATCCTCTCTGTATCACTATTTAGGCCTGAGATCTCTTCGTCTGCTCTAATCCCATTCTTTTGCTGTCTTCCATCATGCTAGAGATATTCTAGGTCCTAGACAATGTGTATATTCAATAAATGTAATTAAAATGTAACTACAACTATCTTTTTCATTTTCCCTATCACAAAAAAAATTGCATATTGAACCCTCACAAACTTTATGGATGTGTTTCTCATTTTGAGTCTTATGCAGTATCCACTGAAGACAAATACGATAATTTCCCATGAATACAGCAAACACTGGTACAAATAATACAGCAGCATAAAAAAATACCATTTAAAAATTGCAGGAATGTGAGAATCTCTTTCACTGAAGATGTGCAACCCCCAAATCACTGAGAAACCTACCCATCAGCTTTCAACCTTCCTGATAACACCACCCAAAGAAAGAGAAGCTTCTTTTCTCTGTTCCATCTGTATTTTGAGCTGCCTAGAAAATACTAACTACAAGTTATCTTTCCATACGTTTGTTCCTTCCAAAAAGAGCAAACCAGCAAATGGCCAGACAAGCCATTGTTAAGGCCCGTTAAGCCATTTTTGGGGGATCACCTTCAGAGGCTCCTGAGATTTATTTGTTCACCTTATTTGGCCAAGTTCCTCACCAAAGCATTTCTGAAAGAACAACAGAGCATCTTTTCCTGGTGCTGTAAGTGGGAAAGCAAACCTGGGTACCAGAGCTCTGTGTCTGTCCTATTTAGTGAGTAGTTACAGCACCATGGCAGCACCACCAAGTCCTGATGGGCTTGGAGAGTGTCACCAAACTGTCCATCAGCCAGTGGGGAAGGATCTGACAGTGAGTTGGAACTGAAGGCCGTGAGAGACAACATTTACCTCGAGTGCTGAACAATCAGGGAAGACAAGTACTGTAATCTGTGTCTCTGCACAGCGACCTTCTTGGCTACGTTCAGTTCTCACTGACACTTCCTGGGCTTCCACCACTGTGACCAAGGGAGGAATGTGCACCTCCTCTGCTCCTATTCTGTCCCTATAAGGAGCTACAGATGAAGCTGTCCTCTGCCTCAAGGCTGAGGGCCAATCTGCCATTTATGCCATCAACACCATCAAGGAGGAAAATGTTGCAGTAGGTCTGCCCTAGTGTTTAGTATGAGGTATGCTGTCAGTCAGCTGCTCAGCCTGGTTCCACTCCAAATCAGCTGGTAGGAAATGAGGGTCAAAAAGAAAGTACTTGGCAATGAATCCCAGCATTTTTTCCTCTCCTCTGCATTCCTCGCCCACCTTAATTTCATAGCCTTGCTGCAAAGAGCTGAAGAGAAAAAGAAATGGTTTGAGTCTAAAGCCATTTTTGTTAATGTAAATGCACAACCATTTATACTTTCAAGAATTCAAATCTGCAATTTCAAAATGGAATTATGCCAATCACATATTCTATCTGGCTAAATTGTTAGGAAATCATAAATAAGGATGACACGGAACCACTTAATGGAAAGACACTCACATTTCCTCCATGGTTTATGACTATCCTCTGGTCCAAACTGAAGTGAGTTTATGTTCTCAGCTTAGTATGTCTCTTGTCATAAGAAGTAGTTTGCTTTAGGAAAAGGTTAGGAAGCTGTATGAGGATCTCACTCATTTATTTCTCCTAGGAAATATGTTCTCTTTTGGTCTCCTCAGAGGGATGTGTCTTTGTAGGCAGGTTCCGCACTGCCAGGGGAGGGGAAAACCAATCATTTCCAGCTTCATGATCATGGTTTCAAGAATCATCTTGGCTGGGCATTAGCATTAGTCTCTGTACATGTGTCTGAGGGAGGATAGGTTCTCAAAATAAGTAAAAGGCAAATTCAAAGAAGAGAGTAATCTCCTCTGTGTCCTTAGTGAGGAGGACAAGAAATGGGCTTACCTGCAGCTAGAGGTGTTAAGAAATAGCAAAGTTAGAGAATCCCTTAGAAAAACTGCCTGATGAAGTGTGGAGTGCCTGTTGGTGGAGGTGCTTGACAAGGCACTGTTCCTGGGCAGATGCAGATGTTGTTAAGGACAGAATAAATAACCTCTTGGTAGACAATCCACCCCTGAGAGTGACAAAAATGTTTTACTCCCACCAGTTTTTTGGGTTCTGAGATCTTCTAGTGATGAGAGCAGTGACAGAATAGCTCAGTTGTTCCTACCTCAAGTCTCTCACCAAAAGCAGCAAGGAAAACAGACAGGGAAAATGTAGCCGTAGAGCATGAAGCATGGAAAATAAGGACATGCTGATGGCATGTGAGCTATCCTTCAGTCTCCAGGTGAAATCCTGGGCCTTGGCAGGCATGCATACAGCTCCTGGGTGTGTACGTCTGCCTGACACCAGAACAGCTGGTGGCACAACCAGCCTACAGATCATCCAGACAATTCAGCGGTCTCATAAACTGTATGAGCTATTATTCAGCAACACCCAATGATTAAAAACAAATATGCTGTGGGTAACATGGGGAACAGCTGACAAAGTCCAGGAGTAATGACACCAGCTAAAAAAACGAACACAACAGGCTGCCATTGGAATGAGACAGGCTCCACATGAACCGCTGTCTGCCAGAGTTCCATTCGTACGTCGAGAACTTTTCATTTTAGTGCCCTTTTAAAGAAGCTGAAAATATCCACTAACCCTGAGAACAAACATATCATTTTAAAGCAGAATAGGCCTGTAAGACTTTTTAACACTTGTTCGTTGATTATATTAATGCCAGAATATATTAAAGAAGTGCAATATAAATTTGATTTTAATTGTTTTGTACACACACCAGTGAAAAGGAACTGATTGGATACAGTTCACAGGCAGTATGTTAATACGTTATTTTCATATGATGATAGCTTTGCATAATCTTTCTTTTTCCAAGATTTAGAAGAACCTGTTGTTAACCAAAGCACAGGAGAGAGGAAGAATACAATTTACATAAAATCGGCTACCCTACACATTAATTAGTAATGTGGCTGAGCGGAAGGTGTGTTCACTTAGTAGAAAGTACACTTTATAATTTATACACCAGCTGTTTCAGTGCTTTCTAGTCCATTTTCCTCCCTGCCTGCCTCTAATGAAATCGTGTTACTGGAGAATTGACTGGGGTGAATTGAGATTTTAATCCCATTGACGCTTCTCTATGGAAAGGCACACTGGTGGGAACTTTTAATGGAAGGTCTGTAATCAGAAGACACTTGTATTCAGTCCCCCACTATAATGACTCTCATCAAATGTTAAAGCCCAGGCAGTGTGCAGAAGGCTAGAATTTCAAGGTTTTTGACCAACCCCATTTGAGGCATTCCTCTGGGAGTGTGTGATTACTCAAGTTTAGCAGTTTATTGCCTCATCTTTCAATATCCAGTGAAGCACAAAATTCTCATCTAGGTTGCTCTTTTTACTTAAAGAACAGGCCAAAATAGACTGCAGAGCTACTAGCACTGTCATTGAGGTTAATTCTTGCTTCTCAGTTAACAGGAGATCAATGGAAAAGCTTTAAAATATTAGAACACAAATGCTGCTTAGTCTCTAAAAATGCTCAGCAGCCTTTGTAAAAATTCTGGTTCGCACCACATTTTTCCAACACACGCTCGCATTTATTTATTACCAATTGCTTTTTTAAGGCTAAGAGTAACATTAATTGAGAGGTGGTGCTGTTCTGCAAAGAAGGATGTAAACATATATTAAAATCCAGCAGAGCGAACAGTTTTCCTATTCCCCAAACTTTGCAGTCAAGAAAAGTACAGTCATTAAAAGAGAGGTGGTCAAAAAGCAACCTGAATTGGGAGTTAATGGGACTCATTATGTCGGCTGCATGTTAGTAATGTCTCCTTCTCTACCAGAAAAACAAGCAGAAATAGACACAGAAAAGCAAAACCCACTTAAACAAATGCCTGTTAAAATCCCAGGGAGAAGAATGCATTTGCTCTGAACAGACACAAACACATCAATTAATACAGTGGAAGCCACTTATACAAATACATGTTAAGAAATAAACTGGGAAAATGAAGGAACTTCTGACAAAAGATGTCAAATGCTGTTGAAAGGAATAAATCTATTTAAAAGACAACATATTTTTCAAATGCAGCAAGTCAAAATAGAACGAATAATAGGAAGAATGCCTCTGAAGAATTAATGTTAAATAAAAAAAAAATCTTTCCCTTCCTTCTTCTTTTCCTCCTCCCCAAAAAAGGAATCAAGATGAGAGTTTCTTTAATAAGCATCTCTCTGGCAACTTAATGAATACATTTGAATGACTTTCCTTATTTCTTGTTCCTTTCTTATTGAATTGGTCAGACAAAGGTCTAATTTGGGAGTTTTTTTACTTAAAGGAGCTCTTTCTTTCTGATACTTCTTTTGGGCCAGCATGGGTTCAGGATTTTCCGCTCCTTATGCAATTCACTCCCTCTGGTCCCTTTCTTATTTCAGTTATTTCAAAAAATGTTAGGATCCACTTGTTATTAGAGGTTCCTTTTTTATGGCTTCCAATCTGAATAGGTGCCTACATTCTCACACTCCCTGCAGAATTCATGGCAGTTATTGTATATGTACTATAATTCATACAGGAAGGATCACAATGTAGCTTTTCACCAGAATATGTTTGTGTGCATTTTTCAGGGCTTGTTTAATGCTTATTTAATTTCAGGGTTTAAATTAATCTGTATGTCTATGGATTTTTTCTGCATGCCTGCGAGTGCCTTTCAGGAGGTCTTCCTTTAGAATTTTAGACTCCCACTCAAATTTGGTGGATTGAAGCATTCCAAGTGTCTGAATTTGAAGGGAACATCCAAATGTCAGATTCCTTTAGAGTTTCTGTAGCAAGTAATGAATGCCTTTTGTTATATCAGCCCTAATTTTTCCAGGCTCTCTCCTGCTTCCTTTTACCAGCCTCCTGTCCACTTCTTTGATAGTTTTCTCACTCTCCACCCTGGCAAGCCAGCCTCTGTTCCCAACAACCTTTCTGCTGGTGTCTCTGCGGGGTACCCGTCCGTATATCAATGATCTGCATGCTCCACGGGCATTCATTAATTTATTTCCTCGGCACCTATATTAGGCATGGAATATTACATCAGTCTGGCAGAGAGGGAGCTGAAACAGAGACAAGCAACTGAGTCACCCAAGGGCACTCAGAAAATTTGCTCGAGGGCCAGAAATCTCATCCAGGCTCTCATTTCTTAAACACAGATGGTACTGAATAAGTTTCCTAAGTGGTCCTATCCACCAAATCCAACAAAAAGAGCAAGATACAAATTCAGACATTCTGAAGTTGCACCTAACCACAAAATACCAGCATCTTACTATGTGAGCTACCTTGTCTAGGTCTCCAGAAGCAAACAGCTTAGCAACTAATAAGTAAGGCCATTAAAAGCAAATTAAATTTGAGGAAATGTGAGAGATTCTTTCTGTAAGGAGCAAGGAGGTTTCTGAGCACAGACTAGCACTCCACACTCACCTTTCTTATTGAAGCTGACCTAGTTATGAACTCTCCATTTTGAAAAGGACACACCAAAGGAAACATGGAGACTGTTGTGAGATAAGAGTTGGTCAGAGGGGAAAGAGAAAGATGCATCAGCACAATAAAATAATTGGCCAGGCAGTAGCATTGCTGGAAAGGACTGAAAGGAGGCCTGGATCATGAATGGATCAAGGAATCAGCAATACTGTTACCAAAACTAAAGAGCAAGAAGTCTGCAAGGTGTAAATAGAGTTGTCATGTAAGAAAGGAAGGGGAGAAGGAAAATATGTTCCAATCAAAAAAAAACAAAAAACAACAGGGATAGAAAGGATGTCTTATCTTTCAGGCCTCTCCAGCATCATCTCTCTGGGATGCAAATAGCATCTCTCTGCCCTTGGGTAGGTGTTGGTTAGGGGCAATCTGGATCACCAGCCTAGAACTACAGAAAGAGTGAAGAACTCTGTTTTCTGACTAGAATACAATCATAGCCATCTGCCAATTCCACTATTCCTGTAGTGCCTTCTAAATGTGTCAGTCACAGATTAATCTGACCGCGTAATTATTCTAAAAGATCAAAAGCTATAGACCCAAATATTTTGTCTTTAAAATAAGAAATGCTCCAGTTTTTGTTTCAACCTGTTTAGGTTTCTTCACTCTGCTTGCTTCTGGTGGTTACTTTTTGGACACGTGGAGTGTGGCAAATTGCCCCTGGAGTAAAGACAGCAAAACTCCAAACATGGTGGAGACAGAAGATGTAAAGAAGTACTCACATGACAGAAACGTGTCTGCCTTAAGTTGGTTCTTCTGACAGTTACTAAGGCGTGATTGCCCATGTGCTATTTGAGCTGCAAAATAGAGGAAAGGGAGTCATAGGAATAACAAGACCTTCTGCTTCTAACAAAAATATTGCTGTTTATAGCAGGGAAGCCCTCTAAAATACATTTGCACAGCACTTAGCACAATGAGCCCTGGTCTTCAGTGATACAACAGTAATAACTGTCAATAGCACTGTTTATGGACATTTTCTCTTTTCAACAACATAAGGGTGCTTTTCTAATCCACAAAGGCTATAAACTTGAACTATTGCACTATTTCTAAGGGCAGAAGTGAGACCAGAGATCAGGCAGACAAAGCGTGTCTTTTGTGATTTATCTGCTCACTGCCACCACCACCTTCTTTCTGCAGTGAAGCCATAAGGAGGGGATCATCAGTGCTTAACTCAAATGTAAATAAGTATAACATCTTCTGGAGGCCCAAGCAATAATCCCATCCAGACAGACACAAAAATTGGTATGACTGGGACGTATAAGCCATCTACACTTCCCATATAAGGCAGTTATAGGGTAATTTAACAGGAAAAGTACAGCCTGTGTTCTGTGAAAAATCAAAATAAGATAAACCAGGAAGAAAACAGAGACATCTATGGTAGGAGACAATCCCACAAGTCCCAGGGGACAGACCAGCCAGCCTGATGTGGCACAGGTCTTCGCCTCCCCAGACTTGAGCTATAGAGTCCATGGCATTAATGCATTTTTTGGCTTCTGTTAATCTCTAGTAGTTTAACACACCATATGTTTTTTTTTTTTCCCCAGGACAGACTGCCTTCCACAGCATGGTCCTAAGGAAAGGAAGGAAAAGAAATCCAAATCTAATACTGCCATTCGGAGAGAAAAGGCAAGTCAACAAGCACAAAAGAAAGAAATGTCATTGAAATTTTGTTGTGTTGAATCACTTAAATGAGATCATAAGCTACTAAAATATATTGAATTTTTTGCATTTCCTGGGAGGGTGCCATTTGAAGGAGACAAGGTGCTTTCTATTTGCTTTTAGGCATTATTTAACACCAAGTTTTACTCTTCTATGTAAAAATTGAGTTGTGTGCCAGTAACTTGATGAGCATACTTTTGCCGTATCCACAGGGATATAAAATGGTCATACAGCTCAGAGCTCTGTAATATGCAGTAAGTTTTCTTATAAATTCCTGTGACCTACAAAAACCACTTTTGTATGTGAATATCCTCAATAGATTGATCTAGTCTCCCTTGATATTTTATGACCATGTGTGTTTAACAGGGAAGATGCTTATAGTGATAGTATTTTATACCCTTTAATTACATAGTAAATATTCCAAATGCAACTCCATGGTTTCTTACAGGAAACAGCAATAGCAGTAGCAGTTACAAAAGTGAATGAAGCAAGGAATAGGTTATTCATTCCCTGCACAGAACAGAAGACACAGCATAGGAGGAAACAGTTTTCTTTGAACTTTCAATAATGGAGATGCCCATGCAAGTCAAATACATAGCACAGCAAGTTTCAACTGTTCAGGCTATATCTGGCTTTTTTTCCCAGGAGTTTCAGGACCAAAAATATCCCTTTTCTGCAACAGTGTTAGTCCAGACCTACATGATTTGGTTTGCTTTCAGCAAAGGGTGTTCCTTTACCTGGCAACACAGCCAAAAGAGGATGAGATGCACGTGTTGTTATTTTCCACATGAATCACTGACACGGTGACTTAATTTTCAAAGAGGATGGAAAAGCAACACTATGGAATCTAGCAAGATGGGCAAAGGAATATGAATTTGCAAAGACCTAGCGGGTAACTCTTCTGCAGATAGTGACTTAGTGCAGGAAATATCTGATGGCTGATACTTTGGACCAAATGACCTGCAATCGTGAATTCACAATATTACATGCTCTGGAGATTTTTATAGCGCTCAGCTGGTAGACTAGGATAGATAACTTCCAGAAAGGTGTGTTTGTCCCACCAATAATCACTACTCCAAAATACATTCAATTTCTTGTTGATTTTGGAAAAAAAAACAAACTGAAATTGAATGACCGTTTTGAGAACTTCAGCTAAACTGTAAGCAGAACTCACTATCTCAAAGGTAAATGCAATCTAATAGGAAATAAAAAAAAATATTAAAAATACATTTCATCACTTAGCCCAAAGGGTAATATATAGCCTATTGAAGGAGAGTTATGTAGAAAAGGCCTAATCATTACCCAGTGCAAAGAGACCCCACTGCTTTTGATATACCTGTCCCCAAAAAAATGATCTGGGGGATGATCTGATTACCAGAAGAGTCTTTTGGGTTTTGTCCCTGCAGCCTGGTGTGTGCCACAGCAAGACCCCCTTGCAGGATGGCTGTGGCAGCATCTGGTAGAAAAATCTGTGCCTCTGTAAACGCTCCCTGGGCCTCTCCCATGGGCCCAGCTGCTGTGCCCCAGGACTCTGATGGAGCTGACAGACCAGAAGCACCAGCATCACGTTTTCCATAGGAGGCCGTTCTTCGTGCCCAGACATTTTCCACAGGAAGCCGTTCTTTGTGCCCAGAGAGCTCCTGCCGAGCTCAGCGCTCTTTGCAGCCTCTTCCAGCAGGCCCCGGCTAGTGGAGCCGGGTCCTGGCAGAGGGACTGGGTGCAGCCCGCTCTCCGAGGAGAAGCGGTCCCAGGTGCCGGAGCGGGAGCGGCTCCCAGCAAGCCCCGGGGTGCCCCCGGGCCCGTGTGGCGGTGCGCGGCCTGGGCCGCGGCGCAGGAACCCAGCTACTACTGTTACATGTTTACACTGAAGGGGAAGCGGAGCCACGAAGCAGCGCATATGTTTGTCTGATAGTCGTTAAACAGGGATTTGACTGCAGATCTTCTGGGAAAAATCTAGCAGGAAAGAGCTGAGTATCTGCCTCAGTCTTGGCATGCAGTAGTGCAGCTCCATTACCATTAGGGAATTGGCATATGTCTGGAATTAGGCACACTGGCAATCAAGCCACCACTTTACAAATAACTAAGAAAAGGGAACAAACTGTTTGTTATCAAATTGATTCAGGCATCTGGGACACAGTGGGTGAATACTATTGATTATTTTCATTCAGGTCTTAAAGTGAATTTACTTTGGCCGACTGCTCTCCTTTCATATTTACTTGCCATGAACATTCGAGTGATCAAGTTTTACTTACACAGATGTGACCTTGACCAAGTCCTTTTACTCCTTTGTGCTTCCATTTCCTCCTTTTCTCTTACCTGTCTCAGTTATAAACTCACATAGATTGAATCTGTCGAGGTCTAAACCTTAATTAATTAAGCACACTGGGCCCCGTCTTCTCTGGGATCACTCCACACAACTCTAATACAAATCAAAATAACAATAAATTGTGCAAAATGCATTTCCAAGTCTCATATATGAATGATGTTAGGGGAAAAGGAATTTGAAATTCAGAGGTGACTTTTGAGCCAGATGCACTTGCTTTCTCGCTCATCCAAACACATAACCCATCTGCCCAGTGGTGGTGAGGCCACACTGCTCAGTGTGGGCTACTTGCATCAAATTACTTCCCAGTGGGACTGAAAAAATAGGAAAAAAAATTCACAAAAGACTGACAAACCAAAAGACAACATAGAACCACATTCTGATCTGCTCCGAGAAATTTCAATAGCAGGAAAAAAACTACTTTTGTCTGATATGTTACTTGAACACTACGTGTTCAGTTGCACCTCGGAGCTTTTTTAAACTGCTTGAGCAGATAGTTTATAAATAGAAGTAAAAACTGTAATAAAAAGCTTTTTTTTATTTCTCTGTGGTCAGATATGTATGTGGCCTCTAGGTCCCTTGGTTGCAAAGATTTGTGTATGTATGACTTTTGCCTCCTTTCTGGTTTGGCTCTGTATTTTTCCACCCAAATAGCTTGGAGACCTCTCCCTCAGCCAGCTTTGCTGAGGCTTACAAGAGGTTCAAGAATGAGTGGAGAGCAACCCACAGAGAACATACCTGTAGAATCCACATTTCCACAGGAACTCTGGCTGTGGCCTTGCAGATGCTATTCTGCCCAGGGCACAGGGACAGCACCAGTGTCAAGCACAGTTCTGCTCCCTTAGGTGTGGGATGTCAAGAACAGGTATAATTTCTTACAGCAAAGCTGCCATCTGCAGCATCCCTCTTCACCACAGGACAAGTAAGAGGGGGTGGAGATGCAGAGAAAGACAGTACCTTATGCCTCCTGTGGAACAACACCAAAAATGTGCTTTTGGGTAGCCCAGATTGCAGAAGCCCTTCTGAGAAGCAGCTGCTCAGCAGAGGAGCCCCTGAGCACCCATTCCTTGCCACTTATCATTTGCAGTGGGCAGCCAGTTCAGCCTCCTAGGCCACAAATCCCAGAGTCAGAGAGAATCCACAGTACTGAAGGGTGGCCGATCCTGTATTATTTAAACCCTTTACTAACAAGGGCCAGATTCTCAGCTGCTGTAAATTGAGAACTCACTCACTGAACTCATTCAAGGCAGGTAAACTTAAACCAGCTGAGGATGGTTTAACCAATACAACTTCTGAGTGCATTTACTCAATAAAGAAAAAGAGAGAAAAATGTACTTGGTTCTTGGGGGATATTTGGGTTGTATTTCTGGGTTTTGTGTTAGCTTTTTCTTGGAGGTTTTTTTTTTAGGAAGGAGGAGTGAGGTGAGAGGAATTGTGTTTGGCCTGCTTGGGAGTTGCAGAGCTGAAGTTGGGAAGCAATACAAAAGAGCACTTTAATAAGTAGGGAGTGCCAAATGAAATGCTGGTTTTTCTTGTGTGGATGAAGAAAGCTAAATACAATATTCATGTTACCTCAGTTTCTTCCATTGCTCCAGACAAAACCATTGCCAAGACAAAATAACCCCCTCTGCTATTGCATAAACTCTTCATGTGCAGTTATTTGTAGTAGCCAAATAGAAAGAAATTTATCCCATTTTGAGCACTGAATGTGTGGCCAGAGATTTCATTATACTGTTACCATTTGGGACAAATATGCAGGAAGAAAAGAACTACTCTGCCAGGATTCCAAACTGAAGTGTACATTTAAAATTTAGCTCGTGACTTCCCAGTGCCATTGTGAGGTTTTTTCCCGATGTTTCACCCTGGAGGCATCATGTTGTGAGTTCAGCAGGCAAGATGCTGCCATGACTTATACCTCTTCAGATCAAAGGCGTTGCATGGAGCGCCAGGGACAGATACGATTCCTTGGACTAATTTTATTATTGTAACTCCACTGACTTCAGGGCGTTACACCAATGATGAATTTGGCTCATCATACAGCAAATGAAGCTTAGCATCTTTTGTTCCCCGTCTTCCTTTCTATCCACCTCCTCTGCTACCACCTGCTATTACTCTTTGGGTATGTTTACACCACATATTGCAAACAGCCATGAGCAAGCTCTGCCCACGCTCCAATCTGACAGAAGCCATGTGATTGCACTGGCACCAAGCCTGAGCTAATAATCCCTCATGAGAAGGATTTTTTTCGGTGAATAGCACGAGGACGATGAGTGTACATCTATCCATACAGTATCAACATGCCCAAAGACTAATCTATGCTGGAAATCTCTTTACAGGTCTGGAATCTTCTCCCTCCTTCTTTGTTTTTCCCATACCCTATAAAGAGGTCTTGTACCTGCACTCATAATCCCCACAGTCAGAAACATGCTCCTGAGTGCTACAGAGAATTGCTGCCTTCACTTGTTGGTGCAGGGCCCTTCAGTACTGTTCAGGCCTGGATACTGAGCTTTCTTCTCTACCAGTTTAAACAGGTTTTTCACCCAAAGAGTTGACAAAATGATCCCGCATCGTATCGCATCTGCCTCCCTTTCTTTATACTGCTGCACTACTTCCCTTTGCCTTCTGCACCAACATCACTAAGGCTTGTTGATGGTGCCCCTGCTGCACTTGGCTCATCCCCCTCTTTGCGGCAATACCTATTAAACTGGGTTCCTATTTGGCTGCCTGGGTTCCTATTTGGCAGCTGCATCTTTTGCTTTCCAAGACCTGGCAGAGCATTCCTTGGAGTCTCACTGCTCCACCATATCCCTGTCCTGCACTGGGGTGAAGACAAACCTGTAAACACCACCATGAGTGGGCCTCCACAGATGGAAGGGAACAGCCAGACCCAAGGCCTTGTGGTGTCTGTGAGGAAGCTTCACATAATTTTCATCTCTTGAAATTTATTTCCTTGGATGTAGGGAGCAGCTGGATGCTTCATATTTTCAGACAATTTAAAGTCACTTAAATTTTTACTTTAGTTTTGTTATCAGTTTAAATGAACTACCACACACCAAGATAATCCAGGTCATTATCCCCGTCCTTGATGGTTTCCTACACAACATTCAGTCACAGACTCCTGACTCAGACAATTTGGGTTGCTCTGCAGGTACCCAGAAGCAGAATCACAGAGCTCTCATGGCTTCAGCACCTTTACTTGTAAACTCAAGCTATGCACGTAAATTCCCATTTCTCTGCATTGCTCAGTAATATGAAATTCCCTCCTCTGTTCCAAATACAGGGTGGAACCAGGAAACAGTTCCAGGGCAAGAGGCACTTACTTTAAAATCAATGATTTGCATCCCTATGCAGTATTTTTGCATTAATGGATGCCGAAAGAGAAGCCACCAGTGGTTTTCCATGAGCTTTACATTTACTAATAGCTTTGCAAAAATTTGGCCTGTAAAGAAAAGATCCCAAATTAAACAGAACCAGCAAAAGAATGTGGCTCAAGAAAGAAGAGTCAAGTAAAATGTGTAGAAGCACATCAAGAAGACAGAAATAACATAAACATTTTACTTTCCTCAAAACCAGCAATGAAAATATTCTGAAAATTAACATTTTTTTGTGCATCTTCACGGCCACATTTACTATCCTTTCAACATCTTCGTCAATATTAAAAGGTTTTAAGTCCAGAGGATGCAGTATCACTCATCTTTCTTCAAACGTGAGACAGCTAATGAAAGACCTTGTAAAAGTTATGTGGAGTTTGCATTGGCAAAGGATTACAGAGATACCTTTCCAGAGCTTAGCAGTAGCTCATGAATTGTCCATTGATGCAGGCAAAGGGAGCCAGAGAATCCAAATATCACTCCACACTCTGCAACTTGTGGTTTTTTCCCATGGGCTGCTGTTTCCAGTGAACAGCTCCACTTCTCAGTGATAAAGAAAAATGATTTAAAAGCCACTTGATCTGTGTTGTCTCCATTCAAAAAGAATCTAACCTGATTTATTGTTCCTCAAGTGGCTGGAACACTACTTTGCTTAATGTCATTAAAAACCTGATATCGGCACCCAGCCCTAATAAAAGCATCGGGAACATGGTAGTAATCTACCCATAGAAGGAAAATGAAGCTGTCATTTTTCAATATAATTAAACCTGGTTTCAAAAATCCAAAGGTCTGTAATATGAATTACACTAATTACTTCTTGTGGTTTAGACATTGATTCCAATGTTAAATTTAATGGACTTAATGGATGTTGCTTTTCCCATCAGACTGGTGGCCGATGTTTGTCTTGTTTCTTGACCACTTATAGATTTCTGTTGACCCTTTAAACATATTACAATCGGCAGCCTGCTCATTCTTCGTGCATGAGAGTACTACTATTACTTTCCATGGATAATCCCAGCTTCCATGTAACCTGTCTCTCGGAGTTATTTTTGGCAGCCAAAAGCATACATACCCCAGGAAACAGAAAAAGAGATCATTGGACTAAATTTTCAGAAATGTGCAAGCAATTAATTTTGCCTGGGCAGTATGTGAAATCCAAACAAACATTAGGAAATAGCAAAACGTGCAAAAATTCACAGAGCAGAAGTGCTGCTGTTCACTGCACACCAGTCCCTTTCCTGCATTTCTTCATTGCTGAGCAGAGTCAAAACAGAGAAGCAGGGATGCTGAACCTAGTTCTGATCTCCAACTGGTGCTGGCATCAGAAGCTGCTGGAATCCATGGAAAAAAACTTTTGAACCAGGTTCCCTCTTGAACTTTCTGCTTACCCGGAAAACACCAGAAGGACTGCTCGGGTTGAACAAATAAGAAATATATTGCAAATAATAAACTGTGGGCTTTCTGTTGACTTAATGACAGAACCCCCATGGATTTCAAGGAGAGTCAGATGAGATACATTTCATGTGTGATCAATGGGAGAAAAGGACCAGCTCTGTATTTGGGCTCACACCCAAGAGACACCCTGAGAGGGTAATGTTTGATGCTTTGATTCTCTTCAGGAGTTGGAATTAATCAATGTTGTGTCCAGGCAATATGATGTGGCTTGTTCCACTGCTAAGAACACAAACAAAGCCTGAGTTCCTGGGATCACAGAGTGTGCCTTCAGAGAAATTTTTAAGGTTCTACTTGGGAGAGAAAGCCTAATCCTGAAGATTCAGGTGTAAATAACAAGGAGTGCTGGTTTCTTCATATTCTGGGAAACAAGGCCATTTTCAAATAAGCCCATAAATAAAGAACTTGGGAGAGGATTTTCAAAGTACCTCATGTTGAAAATCTAGTTCTCCTAATATATCACAGTTGCTGAAGGCATCCTAGGCTAGGGTTGAAACAGCAGAATGCCTATTTTCCCACCAAACTGTTTTTATATTTGTTTTCCACAGACAAGGGAACACTGATGCCAAAAAGGAATCAGCACCTTGAGATACTTGCACCATTTGTTTTTCTGCAGCAGAAACTCTAGATGTTACATGAGAGGTAGTTGGTAAGAATGGAAAAGAAGACTACAAATACTTGTAAATTCAGTCTATCAGGACATCTACAGCCGCAGTGAAGTCAAGTAGAAGAGTTTGCTACCACCAAAGAATTGCCATTTGTGGCTCAGGACAACAGAATTATTACACATTTATCTGTGGCAGTCTTGTTACAGTGGTGATGCCACGGGGGAATCATCATCCAGCAAAATGGTCTTCCTCCTTCTCTCTATTTGTGGTACATTCCTGAGCAAAGTTGTGCTGCTGTATTTGTCACTGGCTGTGCCTGAAACTGTAACTGGTACGGCTTTTAAAAGAATAACATTAGCACACAGGAATCCTGCCAGCACCCAAACGGCTATTTCTATCCAGGGCCTGAAACATCTGTGCATAAGTAAAAAATATATATAATCCATATGTGGATTGAAATATTTGACAGAGTCAAAACACACAGCTCTAGGAAAACCTTGTTATGTTAAGGGCCAAGTAATCAGCATGTATAAACTTGCCTGATTTCACTGACACCAGTGATGCTCTGCTGATTCACATCAGTTGAGGAGCCTCGTCTCATAAGTATGTTTTTCTTTCTGTATGGGAATTCACTCAGCCCAGAATTAAAGAGTATAACATAATCCTTAAAGCAAAGGGAGAAGATTTTGGAGAGGTAATTTAATTCTTTCAATTTAGGAATTTAACTCAAATTAGAACACACTGAGGATTTCCTACTCAAATCCTACTCAATAGGGAAAACTTCTCTAGACTTTTAGAAAGACCTTTGGACTGAACTGCCAGCACTGGCCTCCTGGCCAAGGTCTAATAAGAGGAGACAGAGCATGACCTATTATGTCTCAGAGTCTGACTGAATGGAGACTTTTGGCAGGTGTGTACTGGCATGTGCAGCTCCTATGTAAACTCTGCCATTTTATGATTGCATAAAACCTTTTTATAGCCAGAAGATATTTGAGTTCATAACACGTGCCTTTCCAGACTAGATAATAATGGAATTCTTGATTATTTTCTATCTGAATATCAAGATGCAAAGATGACAGGTTAACAAATCCTTCTCCTTTCCAAGGTAACTCTGAAAGAAAATAATTAAGCAGTGGAAGTAGCTGGAGAAAATGGTTCTCTAGTCATCATTACTGGTCACAACCCAAAGTCAAACATACCCAACCATCAAAATTCCACTCTGTTTTTGGATGATGAAGATACATTGAGCTCATTACTCACTGAATTTTCCCCTCCTCCTCTTCTTTGTAGCAAGTATTGATTCCGGCCACCATGTTACTTTTTAGAACTACTCAGATAGTTTTCTGAGCAAATCATGCACCTCCATAGCTTTAATCTTCCTCTTTCCCACCTCAGACCTACACGTTTTAACTGGCCCATGGACTTACCTGGAGTCTTTTCTCTGGGAAGACAGCAGCCCCTCATTCCTGCAAGGTCTCCCACAGACACTCCGGGCTGCACTGCAGGTGCTCATGACCACCTCTTCATGGGTGCATCCAATTTCCATATTACTTCCTCCCCAGTAAAACTGCAGACAGGTGCCCTAGAAAAGGGATGCTTGAGCATTCACTTAGGCCCACCCCTGAAGTGAAATACATCCCATGGAATAATGCTCTTTGCTTCGAGAGAGCTTTGGGAGGACAGAAATTTGATGTGCTCACAACTAGTGAGCACAGCGCAGGCAGCTGAGGTGAGGCCCAGGAAATGCTGTGGCAGGACTGCCAGCCCTGTCCTTGTCCTGGGAACTACTTGGAGTCAGAGCCCTGCCACTTTCTCACTTTTGCCTTGCTGGAACAAAGTAACTAATACCATGTTTTCTCATCTCCTTGGGCATGAGGGAGGACAGATTCTTTAAAATAATGATTTTAATTCACAGCACTTAAAAATAGGCTCTTAACTCTATATGCTGGCATCTAAATAAAAGCAGCCTGACTTTGAGAGGTGCTAAGCATTTGCACCTCCCAGCAATGTGTACACGAGCTGTTTTAAAGATCTCCAAAGATACAGATTTTCTTCCCTGCCAATACCATTCCTCTCTCCTTCAATATAATTTTATAGGCCATCCATTTTGACATTACATCAAATTAACACTAAAAACACACCTACCACTTTGGATAGAGCTTTTGAGAACTCACTCTTCCCAACGCACGAGGCAGGGTGCCTACTTTGTGTTACAGATAAGTTCACATTTAACTTTGAACATTTGCACGAGTCACAGAGAATTCATTTTGACTTCTGTGTTGTCCTGAACAATGACATTTTCCTGAATCAGGGACAAAGAAAGTCACTGGAAAAGCGGTGACAGCAGAATAGATCATGTTTATGCAGTTTAGCAGGGGCATCTGTTTCTCTAAATGAGACCCCAAAAGAAAAATAATAACCAAGAAAAAACCAATTCTGTAAGATTTGAAAAAAATAAAACCAACCAAAACCAGAAAAATTTCTCCTGGCTCCTCCAGACAAATTAGCCTATGGAGTCAGGAATGCTAAAGAAAAGGGAGAGAGCATTGCTGTGAACTTGTCTGAGCTTTTATATCTCTTCCATTAGGTAATTTTCAAGTAGTGTTGATTTAGCAGTTCCAATTTCATTCAGAAGAGGCTAAACAATGTTAGATGTTAAAGTCTTCCTTTCAGGTTTGCTTTACAATTCACTATTGCTCTTTCTACTCTTAAGTCTGTGCTCCGATATACAACCAGTTATACATTCCTTATTAAAAATGTACAATGTTTCAGAAAATTGAAATAGTTTGAAAATTGTCCCCCATTGGTAATTCTGCATTTGATTGTCAAAAATGTTAATCTTTTCTCAGGCCTGAAATTATGAGCCAGCTTTATTGGTCAAAGGCCATAATAATTTGAGCTCTTATTTTATAAACTCATTTCTGCCGAGTGATATCCTGATAGGAGCAAGAATAATAAATCACAAACATGTCCCCCAAGATTGCATTGTAAATGTCAAACTAGACAGGAAATTGTAATTAAAGAAAGGAAATTGCTACAAAGAAGCACTTGATTTTAAAATGAGCTAAGCACAGAATTTTCTAAGCATTTAATTATAGACCAATTTCAACTGACTGCTTTGCTTTTGCAGTCATATTTCTTATTATAACTCTTCTACATAATAACCGAATCTCCGTGCTTACGCTGGTCAGGAGCATTACTACATAACACTGCATAAGCACAAGGATTACCAACTTTACGGGGACCATTATCGCGTTTTAGTGTGATGGACAGCGATATCAGAATTTTAAATCAGTGACAATCTGATTTTAACTCAGCAACCCGAGTGGATATCTTTTCATAACAGCAACTGCACCTTTTGGCACCTCACTCTTAAACAAGCAGCAGGACCGGTTCTGAAACACCTGGACTGACAAACGCCTGGATGAGTGAATAATGTAGTCAGGGACAGACACTGCCATCACAAAAAAAGTCCCTGTAATCCACGAAGGCTGCTGTGGTTCCTATCAATCCAGACAGAGCCTTCTGGTGACATAAAAAAAGGAGCTATTCACTTCCTCTCCAACGCATATAAGTCAGAAACAAAAGGATTTAGGGGGGAAAACAATATGTTCTACTAACACTGGTCTAGCAAACCACTTAAATATATGGGTTGTTGTGCACTGAGCAACTCAGGACAGCCTTTTTGAGCCCTAAATTCTGCTATTGACCCTTTGTTTTTTACTGATCTTCTGTTTCAAGAGAGTTAACAGGCCTTAAAACCCCTTCTTTCCATCTTCTCAGCCAGACCCAGGAGTTAATCCTCATCTTCCCAACCATCTTTTCCTGCTTCTTGTCAATACCACAGTGGTATAAGTGGTAAGACTGAAGTGCACAGTTCTCTTTTTCTTTAGCATAGCCTAAAACTTTATTGGAAGTAAAATATACTATATAGCAGCACACTGTATCTTTTTTGATTTGAAAAGACAGATATGCAGAGAAACTTTTCTACAAGACTGAAGCTGGAGAAAATCCTGTTACACTGAATCCTCATTAGGACCTAGCAAAATTCACTGAATACTTGACACTGCATATTTCCAACTAGTGAGGAATAAATCAAGATGCAGATGGGATCATTTGCACCCATAAGCTGACTGCAATGGAAATATTATGCTGCTGCAGGAGCAAGATGGAATTGGATAAAGCCTAGTCAACTGGCAAATACTTACCAACCACAGAATTTACTTGTTGCCTTGTGAATCAATATAATGACCTGGAATATAACTACTCAAACATTTAGGAGAGCAAGGTTAATAGAAGCATTCTGATCTTTTACTTTCCTAGGGAATAAAACCCATTAGACTGGATGAAAACAGTGTCACAACAGAAACAGTGTTTTCTTCAAAGTGTGGATATGTAATTGTAGCATAATGTAGTCATTATTTGGCACATGGTCTAAAGGCCTCCCAAGTAGGTTACGTTCTTCAGTACAACATGCAAAGGAACACAATCTGTGTGTCCGATAAAATAGATGTCCAGCTGTCCAGCAGAGCTTGCTTTCAGATTTCATCAGCAACCAGAAGTCAGGTGGAATGACTGGACCCAGAGAAACTGCTGGTTTCAAAGGGAAAATTACGCTAGTTTTGCTGGAAAGAGGTGTAAAGAAATTGAGCCCGTCAAAAAGATGTGTCTTGGCAAGAGAACTTACAAAAAATAAAAATCAGTGTGAAAAAAGCAGCAAGTGTTCTGAGGTTGCTTTCGTTGGGAAGAACTATTGAATTCAAACTAAATAAAGATACTGTGGGTCAAGTACTGTGCATCATCTGTGGGATAGGATTGTCTGAAAAGGAGAGAGTGAAGCATCTGTGAATAGGTAGGTGCTAAAAGAATAGGATAAAAGTAAGAGGAACCAATAAATGAAGAGTAAGTCATTGTGGGAATCTGTGTGGATGACGATGTAGATGGAGAACACCAAAGAGTCCCATAAGGAAGCAGAACCTTTGAACAAAAGATTCCACGGAGAGATGGGAAACCAAAAAGGAAGAATGAAGCAGTGGATCTACAGAAACAAAAAAAGAACAGCTCCTATCCTTTGGTAAGGTGTGCAGCAAAAAGGCCATATTTGCCATGGTGCCAGCCAGAAGGGCACATGGCTAGGTCAGCAGGAATGACAGGCTGTGACTGAACAAACCCACCCTTTGCTGGAGTCAGTACATTGCTCACAAGCTGAATCTGAATGTTGGCATAACACATCAAACAGCGAGTGGGTGCAGATGCCACAAAACTTACTTTTGGGTCAGGGTGAATAAATATGTATCTGTTTCCATTGTGCATGATGTGAAGTAGCGGCGACTGCAGAGGAGCTGAGGGAAAGGAGGATGGAGATGATGCTGTGATTGAATAAACAGCACAGAAAATAATCATGCCTAATAAAACATGCTCTTACCAGAGCACCTGGAGAATTCTCCTGCTTTACACAGTTTTCCTCATTATTTCCTATTTCTGTTTTCCTTCATGGCTATGGCTTTTCCACAGAAGTGGCATTACTAACACTATGCTTAAATCCTCTCAAGTTAGTTTGAAACCCAGAAGAGAGTGGCAATTTTTGCAAAATCATACATGGAGCTTCTTAGAATTACTGAATTACTTTGTAGAGCATTTTATTACCAGCAGAGAAAGGCTGCCCTGGCCAAGCTGTAGCCTGTGTTCAACAGGGTTCAGCCATACTACAGGATTTTACCAGCATTAGGGTCTGGGTGTTGATGAGATTAGGGCCAACAGTTGGATGTTGCTTCAGATAAGGCTTCCTTCAGCTAAACCCAGCATTTTTGTCACTTCATCTAATTGCTATTACTTTTTTCCTTATGCATTTCTCATTTCCCCTCTACTTGCATTTTTTTTTTATATCTTCCTGTGGTAAATTCAACCTAAGTCTCCTTCTATACTTTTTTTTTTAACCCAGGAGGTCATTGCATGTGCTTAACTTGAGCAACACTGTGCACGCAACAATTTCACTGCTTACTAGCGGTGACAGCAGAGCTTAAAACAGGCACGAGCAGCGCTGGGGATGGCAAGTAGGGGAATTTTGGCTGGTGCTGGGGGCTGATGGGGATTCACAGTGACCAAAAAGGGGCTTTTCCAAGGGCAGGAGCTGCTGCTTGCCCACCCTCACCTCTTGTACTCCAGCACCAGCCACCTTATGCAGCTCTGCCACCTGATAAGCATCTTGTCTCTTTGGAAAGCAATATTTCCTGATTACTGGTGAGCTTCCAGTGGCACGGACAAATTTATTTTGGGAAAAAGAAATACAGTCTGGCATCCCACTCTTGAAAGGCTACTCACCTCACGCAAGGTTTCCATAACAGTAAGGTCAGGAAAGCAACACATCTCTCTGACAGGAAGATAGCACAATACATTTTCTGGCTCTATTACACCGTCTCCATGCAATCTGGACACGGCACTTCATGACTCGTTTGCCTCAGTTTCTCATTTATAAAAATGAAGACAGAAATCCTCCTCGCCTGTTTGGGCTCTGAGCTCCCGGGTACAGGCACGGGGGCTCAAATGAGGTTTTACAGCACACAGCGCAGCAGGAGCTATGTCTTACTAAAGGCCTTCTTCCATTTTAATATGGACTGGAAACTTGTGTTACTGAAACGCTATTTACATTTGTCACAGTACTCATTAAGTTGTTAGAAATATCAGGTGAGACTATTAGTTACAAAATTTGCAACCAGCACCTTAATAGCAGTATATACCAAAAGGGGGAGATGTTTAAAATGTCTCCCAAGCACTTCAGGAGGAACTCTCTTTCTGCTGCCCACGTGGAACACTCTCAGTCCCCCTCATTGCCAGGGTGCTGGGATGTGCTGGGATCACCACACAAACACATATTTATATTTCAGGTTAAAAACACAGGTTTTTTTATAACCTGCAGTCTTAGGTTCTTGCCATCAGGAAAGCACGCTCGCAGGGGAAGGATCCCAAATTACCTGGCAGGTGTGGCTAACACAGCTCAGGGAATTATTAGTAGCAGCAGATTGTTGTGAGTGTGCAGAATCAAGGCAGAGACACAGTAACATATAAAATGTGTATGTACACACACACACACACAATGAGGGCATTTAAAAAGCCAACGCAACGGCAAAGCTTCTTCCAGCACACAGGGAAGGGAATTGCTTTGTTTATTGCCATCAGTGCCCCTGTGAATCACAACCCATATCATTGGAGCAGATGAAAGGCCACAGCTTTAATTCCTCGGGAAAGTCCCACACCAGAACAGTCAAAATTTCAGACAAAGCAAAAATTCCAACAAATGAAAATATCTAACTACATCAAAGTAACTTCTTAGGATATAGTCCCAGTGCTTCCTTTCAACCAAACACTTTATATCCCATGAAAGCACTTCAGCCTTATAAAAATGAAACATAATGATCATTTTACAAACATCATGATCAAATCAGCTTGTTCCCACAATTTTTTTGAGGCTGCTAAATCTCTATTTTCCATCATGAAGGCTGTAGTGCTCTGTCACTTGTCAAATGCTGCGTCACAAAAATATTTTAAAACAAACCCTATTTTGCCTTTCCTGCACTCCTTTTCTTTCTTAATTAGTAACAGAAATGATCAAATTGGTGAGCAAGGCCTGGCCTTGTGTAACAGTTCCAGTAAAAAAAATCCAGGTAAAATTTTGTGTTAAAGCGTCTGTTCAAACCATAGAGAGATAAGACCCAGGATAGACACTTGGGATAGACAGGTCGATAGATTTTGTAGACTAAATGCTGAAATCACACTGAAGGACATGCTGTTTTATGAGAGGCTTGTGGGATTTAGATATCAGGAAGAAATTTTTTGCTGTGAGAATGGTGAGGCACTGGAACAGGTTGTTTGGAGAAGCTGTGGATGCCCCATCCCTGGAAGTGTTCAAGGCCAGGTTGGATGGAGCTCTGAGCAACCTGGTCTAAATTAAAGGTGTCCCTGCCCATAGCAGGGGGTTGGAATGAGATGATGTTTAAGGTCCCTTCCAACCCAAACCGTCCTATGATTCTGTGATTTATCCAGGATTCCCTGGGAAGCTGGTGCATAACCAGCAGACTCATTAAAGCCAACCTAAGTTACTGAACAGCCCTTATTGTTTCATTTCTATTATTTTTTCCAGGACATGGCTTTATTCTGCGAGTTAAGGTCTCCAGATCCACAGGCTGGAAAATCCACGTCCCTGTGGTCAGGGGTACATGGGAATAATAATCTGGGCCATCACTGGTGGGAAAAGCATGTGTGTGTGTCTCTTTTCTTAGCAGGGGGGGTAGTTTTTTTCTGCTGTCCTATTTGAGCATGAAATGGCAGGAAATCCAGAGGATCCCAAGCCTGTAAGGGAAATCACAGTCAGGGTACAGGGAAGCTTGCTTAGGTCTTGAGAGTTCTTTTTCACAAAGCTACTGAGCTCAACTAGACATGAAAAAAAAATCTTGGAGATGATGCTGCCTACATATGCCATAAACAGACGTAGAGTTGGATTTTGTCCACATAGCATGAACATTTAAAACTCAGTAGAGGCAGGATATGCAAACAAAGAGAGAAGCTTAGTGTATTCACTCATACATTGACTTATAAAACTCAAGCTGATGGGTCATAAAAATATTTGAAGATGTTTACATGAAAATTTCACTTTGCTTGCAGCAGTTTCAGCAGCATATTCTCCTAATAGACTGTATTATTAAGACAACCTTTTTTCACAATGAGCTGCAAAATGACAGTGCCCAATTCTAGAAGATCTAGTCTGGTTACACAGTGCCAGAAGGCTTCATAATTACTGCTCACTGGTGCTTTCTGCATAGAGTAAAGAGGAATTTGGTATGCTCGCTGGCCATAGTAGTAAATAGGATGGCCAAGCCAGTGTTTTCCACCTACATGTCCTCACCCTGTGACAATCAAGCAGCAGAAGAGTCCTTGCTACTGCCACAGCCCTTCTTTCCTCCTCAGGAGTCCCTCTAAGGGCACTTCAGTTTCTCAGAGAAGACAAAAGTTGTGCAGCTAAACAAGAATCAAAATGACCATTTTGAGAAAAATCCCAATTTCTCATCTTCTGTTGATTTGAAACATGAATGAAGAATCAGAAATTTGAGTTTTCCCTAGGATAGATACTTTTAGAAAATTCCCCTTTGGAGAACACCATGGGGAGTGTGTCACACCCCACGTACACATGAGTTCATGGGGACCATGGCAGAGAGCAGGTGGCAGCTCAGCCCTCGTGGGGGCTTGGAAGCCAAGGCAGCTCACAGCCCATGAGCCGGGTGGACAGAACGCCTGGGGAGCTTGGGATGCGTGCAGCTCCACAACCCCAGCAGAGGGAAGGCAGTCTGTGGAGGTCAGCAAGCCTCCAGGCAGCCTTTCAGTGATCCCAGGAGTCTGCCAGGGGCTGCCCAGCATGTCAGGCCTCAGCAAAGTGGGGTGGGCACGTTTCCAGACCAGGGATTATCCCCCAGAACCAGCCTTTCCCAAACAGAATCCCTCTCCCAGAGCCCTTCTCTGGGACCCAGGCCCACAAACACCCCACTGTGATCACAATTTCCTGGCCATTCTGCATCACCTTCTGAGCTTTCCCTCATGATGGAAAGGGGAGCTTTTCCAAGGGGCTCGATGAGGGCCCTGGGCAACCCCAGCGAGGGTCTCGTGTACCACACTGAACGGCCCAGGTCTCTGTCAGGTTTGCAAACTCCAGTAATAGCAAACATTCCCCCAAAACACCGCATCTACACTGAAAAATCTAAAATGAAACCTCCAGGGCGGCAGCGCCAGCAGCATCCATATCGCTAGATACAATCCTGACTATTCCTACAATTAATGAACTGGGAAAATTACAGGTAAAATAAAAACGACTGTGTGAAAAAGACCTTGAAAGACATGAAACAGACAATGAGTTTTTTCTACTTTTTATTTCTCCTTCCCTCCTTTCTGTCACTACAGCTTTATGCATAATTGTTTGGTCAGTTTGTTCTTCCCTGAAACTTTTACTGAAATGGATTGGTAAACCATGCTCTGAAACAGATTGAAAATGGAAAATATGTAAATATATAGCATATAACTTATAAAACTGTATATATACTGTGTGTGGGTGGGTGCTGGAATAAAAAAGGGACTGTTGCTTGCTGGTAGAACAACATATCAACAACTGTTGGAGCTGACTTGAAGGTTAAATATTAGGAAGGAATCCAATTTCTCTTGTCTATTCAGCTCAGCGGTGTGTTAGATTGCGGTTGGAGTGTGCTTATGGAGTGTGGGATATGAAGTAGGCTAATCAATCCCTGCTGCTTCTTTCTCAGGTTCTTCTTATATCAGGTCCCTGCCCTCAGGCAGCCTTCAGCTTTCCAAAAGCCAATTCCATACAAATAAAAATTGCGACCTGCAGCTAGAGGGTGAAGCTGAGTTTCCCCCTTGTGATTAATCTCTTCTTGGGTGGCTTTCGGGGAAAAAAAAAAGGAAGAAAAAAAAAGGAAAGGGAAAAAAAAAAGAAAAAGGAAAGAGAAAAACCATGCATGCTGCAGCCCTGTGAAAGAGTTTTCCTATTGAATGAGCCCAGTGCTCTGGAGCCAGCTTATCAAATGAAAGAATTCATTTTTTTTAACAGTGCCTCGTGTTGACATTGAGAAAATGAGCTATCAAACACTATGATTAAACTTCAGCTGCCATAATTGTCGTCCGAACAACTGCATGGTGGAACTGAAAAGCATTTTTTTTTTAACCAGCTCTATATGGTTCACCAGTAATACTCAGTTTAAAAGGTTGTTGCTGCTAGCAAGAGAAACAAGGCTTGAAATTAACTTTTTCCAATCCATAGACAAAATTAAACATAGGTATTTGAGTCACACAAACAACAGGTAAATCAGATGTGCTTTAAATTTCATTTTGAGTCATTTTATCTGCCGAGGAGTAGCTCCAGGGTATTAAAATATCTGAGCATTTTCTTGTTTCACTGCATCTGACTGGATAGGTCCTGCCTTTTATTTTGAGAAAGGCAGACAGAGAGACAAAAAGAAGCACAAGGAACGGTGCCTTAAATACTCAATTTGGTGCAAGAGGGGGTAGATGGAAGGGAATCTAAGATTTGTGGCACGTTTTCCCTGCATCTTAAAGATTTAATATGAGCAGAGGACAATCTAAACCACAATTGCCACACTGTGTGCAATTACTGCTCAGCCTCCTTTTGGGCCTGGTCTAGTGCATTCCTTAACTTGAGGCTTACGGGGGGGTACTGAGTATTTTATATTTCTAAGTATTCTGTATTAATTCTCAGCAGTGTTTTTACATACATGCTTGAGAGACTGTGGCTCCTCAAGGAGGCTGGAGAAGTACTTCAGGGAGGGCTGTTAAAGGCAGGATACCTCAGGAAGGTGACACCGCTGGTGACAGCAGCCCTCTGAAATTCTTTCGGAAATGAGCTGTTTCACAATTAAAATCTCTGCTTAAATTTGTTAAAAAAAAAAAATAAAAATCAAACGTTACAGGACATGCAGTGAAGTGAACACGAAGGAAATAATGACGCGGAGTAACTGAGAGCCAGGTTAGGAGAACACAAATGAAATGTCCCTGCCCCTTTTCCGAGGAGCCTCGGCGCTGCTTCCCGAAGGAAGGGCGCGCAGGCCGGGGAGGGGGCTGTGAACCGGGATGCGGCCGGTGTCGGGAAGGAAGAGTTTGCATCCCCGGCAGTGCCGCAGCCCCTGTAAGCAGCCGTGCCACCGCTAGATGTCCGCCCCGGCCCCGCGGGGACCAGCCCGCCCTCGGCATCGCCCTCCGGCTCGCTCCTCCTCCCCTCGGCTTCATGTCGCATCATTTTTGGAATAGAAAGGTTTTGGTCGTCGTCACCACCACCACCCCCCCCCTCCATTTCCACCCCACTCTACCTACTCAAGCAGGTATTCTTGCGAAGCCAATTATACAACCTGACCGCCGCTCTGTTTCCTGAACATATGGGGACAACATTTTGAAATAACAATAACATTTTCATCATCTTTGGAGTCTTGCACACCCTGAGCTTTACTTTATCCCTTTCCAAGAGTAAAACTGATAACGTCGAGGGCCTGTTGAGGATACTCAGGGGTTGAGGCTCTTGCTTGTAAACCAATTTCATGATCTGAACAGAGCAGCTGGAGGAGCAGTGAGGTGCAAGATGACTTAGACATGGGTAAGAGTTAGGAGCTGAGGTGCAGAGACAGGAACAGCTTCCAGAAAAACAAGCTGAGCAACAGACTGGGTGTTGGTGATGAAAAATAACACAGGTCTGCAAAGCTAGGTAATGGCAGCTGCTCCATAAAATAATAATAACAATAATAATTTTTAAAAAAGAATTTGCAGGTGTAAAACTAAGAAAACTGAAACAGCTAAGATCTGTTACTTCCATAACACTTTCAACAGCTCTTTTATCAACCTAGTTCTGGATTGTTCCCACCTGCTGGACTGCACACACTAAGTTATTATTGTAGGGTTGCTTACGCATGCTGAGCTGCATTCCCATGTTTGCTGTTTGTAGGGTCACTCAGATATGCTCTCTGGATCATGACTATTTCCAAGCACCCTGGGCCGCTGGAAAGGATCCATTTATCCAAAGCAACAAAAGATGTTTGTGTCAGAAACAAAGACATGAAAAAGATACTGGAAGCCAAATTCTGGGCCAAGCTGCAGAAGCACTGGGCAACGATTTATTCACTCATCATAAGCTTTGCAATATGAGAACGGCAAAGTTATAATCAATTAAGAAAACAGAGTCTGACACTGCAATACTCTTAGCTTAAGGAAACCGAATAAAAGATCACAGCTTATTCAAAAAGCTTATTTTGAAATCTCAGTATAAATAAGAGGTATAAACACACATCCTTTCAGCTAGGTTTTGGGTGAACTGTCGGATCTATTTGCTGCTGTGCAGAAAGCTAGATTAGCTTTTAAGATGAGTCTTTCAGAAAAGGCCTTGGAATTCTCTCTTATTCCTCATTTCCTACATTTGAAATATTTTGATTTAAAGAATCCAGTCTGTTTTTCCTGTAATAAACTTAACATCTGGAAAGAGATGAACCTAATATGGTCACTTATAGTTCAGGACACAATTTTTATCTTACTCACAAGGCAGTGTTATTGAGTACCACTGCAAGTGAATTCCAGGCAGTATTGGAGATGGGGTAAAATAAGTGCACCTGCAGGTTGTTTTGGCTTTAGGTTGCTCTTTGACTAGAAAGAAAATGTGAAGTTTGGATTAGCTGGTGAAGAGAAAGGGAACCCCTGGCCCTCTGCACTTGGACCCTGCTCCTGAGGACATCAGCCTGCCAGGCTTTTTCTCTAGGTGACAGAAGTGCTGGGCTTTAGCTCGCCTGCATTGTGCTAAAACAGCAATAAAACTGTGACAAACTGCCAAAAGCAGGTCAATTCACAGCTCAGGCTGACACCACTTTTTCAGCCCATATTGGTCGATTACCAATCAAATTTCAGGTACAAGGGAGAGAGTGAAAGAAAAAGGCAGCGCTGAGACACGTCAAGATATGGCAATCACAGCTCCCTTAGAGACCCAGGCAGCTCCACCTCTTCTCTCTGTTTTTTGGCAGCCTCACCACTGCAGGTATGTGTGTGATAGCTGCTGGGAGAAACCCCTGGAGACACCCACAAAGCAGGCACCTTACTGACACCCCAAGCCAGACAGAAGTGAGCTTGCAGAGGAGATCCAGGCACATGCTGTGATGCTAGGAATGCCAGAACCAGGTTTCTGAGACAACAGGGCTGTGGAGGACCCTGTGGTCATAACCTCCCCAGGCACTAGTTAGACTAAGGACTATTAAGATATTCCCATGCACATCAGTGCATGAGGATCTCTCACATGTGGGGTTGCTTTTCCCTGCCATCCTTTCCCACAATCCCAAAGGAAGGCGACCACTCACACCACACAGTGTCTCTGCTTTTAAGCTGGCACATTCACCCACTGATAGTTCCTTTTTCACTGTATTCAAACCTCAGTCAAATTAATGCTTTACAGTAAAAAACAGAGCTAATCATATCACTGCTGCATGAGAATAGCTGTGACTGACAACCTTTCTGAAAACACAAGCCCATGACTCAGTGCACACAACACAGTTTGTGAAGGGCAGAATGAAAACTGCCTGGAAAATAATGTCAAAGTAGAAGAGGAAAAACGATACACAGGATAAGAGTATAAGAGGCAAAAAACTCTCTTAGCCCCCAAATATCATCTACTCTCCCACTACAGGTTGTTCAGAGGAAAGAAGGATGCTACATCCTCCCATTCATATTTAACTGAATTCCTATGCATTTTTACTTTTAATGCAAATTTGTTTGCCTCACATTTGCTGTGTTGCCTACAGAGAAATTACTTGTATTCATAAAGTGTCTTTTCTCCTTTTGCACTGTCAGAATTACCTGTCTGTCATGGCCCTGTGAGCTCCTCTTTCTCAAAAGTGTAAGAGTGAGGGCTGGACCTTGGCTTTCAGGACCAGCCCTGGATCTCTTGAATCCAGTCTGAGTATTGCAGGGTTAACATCACATAATTCCTTTCATAAATGTACTTTCTGATGGGGCAACATGTCACACAATATGGCTGCTGCTATAAAGTAATAACAAATAAATCCAAGGAGTCTCTTGCCTTTTTAAGGGAAAAATATAACAAAAGTTAAACAACTCCCCTCAATTAAACAATGACTAAAACCCATAGCAGCTTCCTTCATCCAAGCCCAAGGCAGAATTCAGAAAAGTAGCTTGCTTAATCCAAGGGACAAGAATTACTTATCCTTCCTTCCCTGACTCATGCAAGCCACTCAATCATCAAACCTCCTCCTTTCAAAATGAACTAGTTTGGGGACTGTTGTGGGAAATAAACCTTTATATTGCTTAACCTGATTTCTGTACCAAGTATCTGCCCTGGGAGCAAAAATGGTAAAAAAACAGAGTTAACCTGTTTCCCAGCAAGCTTTCAGTGGTGCTTATGCTGATGTTTCTACCACAATATCAAGAAAAATTCATCTCAGCTTACAAAGGAAAGAGATAATTAGCACTTCTATTTTCTTCTATCCCTTTCAGGAAAGCTGAAGCAGATGGAGTTACCATCCTAATAGGAGAGTCCAAGGTCTGGGAGAAGGAGTCCTGGAAATACCTCAAATAAAATAGATGGAAAACTCTCAGAAAGGCAATTCAGGCTGCGTGCTGCCACCAGAGACTTCTGAAGCTCCAGAAGCTGGGCACAGAGTGAGAAACCCATAGGTGAATCCTTCCAGAGAAAGCAGAGACCTGGACAGAGACATCGAGAGCCAGACATACAATTTGTTCAGTGATATCTACTCTCCAGGTTCCAGGAATGAATTGTGATTACAAATAGTCCTTTCAATGCTACTTGGCAGGTACAAATGTAAGGTGAGTCAGTTTTTATCTCATAGCTGAACAAATAGCTGAACCAGAAAAAACTACTAAAGACATAGGCCCGAGCCCTCTGACAGAGTTTGTAATTGCATACTGGGCTTTACAGAATTCCACCTATTTACATGAGCTGTGTGTACGTGTGCCTGTCCAAGTGGTTTTCCATGGTCAAGAGCCTGTTAGGTTTTCATTATGATTGGAGTTGGTAGCATTGCCAACTCTTAATGCTGCCTGACATTTCCCAGCAATTCCAGTTGCTTTAAATTTTGCCAAATATTACCAATTCAGGCTGGAATTGGTATCCTGGATATGTACCACTGTGACGAAATTGTCACCAAACCCAGGTGCCCCTTCCAAGGATGAAATTAAAGGAAAATACACTGCTTGGCCTTTGTTCAATACATACATACACTTCTCCCCTCAAATTTTATTTCTGTTTGATTTCTACCACCTAATTGCAGTGTTACACTCTTTCCACTACAGAAATTTTGCAATTTAGTGGAAGGAGGAAAGGAGGGGATGCCCCACTGTTAAGACGGTGGGCCTTGCTGCCCACTGAAGGGGATTATGTATCGATCCGCTCCTTATCAATTCTCCTCACACTGGAAGGAGTCTGTGCCTTATCTTTCCAGTTGGACTGGATTCCCTCTCATTTGATCACTGGAGGGAAACCTAGACATGGCCAAGGGGTGGGACAAGAACATCTAGTCCTGGTTTGTTGAGGACTGTGCAGTAAGGCACATCTCAACAGGAGCAGGGTGTCAGGGCCCTCAGCAAACTGTTCGTCACCAATGATTCACTAAGCTGTGTTAATTGACAGAAATTACAACATACCTGTTAAAAGAGCCTCATGATTGGTTGTTATTAGGTAGGAGCAACCCCTTAGTTTTGCAAAAATGTTCTACAGTTCTTTTGTGTTTGACTTAATTTTCAAGGGGAGAGGATAAAAATAGACAGTCTGCTAAAACAGATTTTATAATAAACTATTATTCTATAAAGTAATTGGAGAGGTTATTAGAGACGATGATTACTTTGCGATTCTATCTAGAGAAATTATTATCAAGGCCTGTCAGCCTGCTTGATGGGACTGCATTTATACCCTTTTGTGGGAAACACCCAGTATAATGGCTGTTTCAAGTCCAAAGGAAGGTTGCCTTGTTAGCCACAAAAGTCTGACTACCTTTTTAATTTGGACCAGACCATCGATGATGTAAATTGACATGGCTCCATCGATGCAAAATTTCAGGAAGATTTGAAACAGTGCCAGTTCCTGTCCCTTCATCCCAGTGGGGCTGTGCTTATGTCCACTGAAGATGTGGAGATTTGCTCTAAAACATGCATGAAACATCATTTCCTGGAAATAGTTCCCTTTCACTTTGGGAATTTAAAAAAAAAAGTATCCAAAACCCTCAAAAGGGAAAAGAAAAGAGAAGGGGTCAAGAAAAATTACTTAATTCAGTGATATCAGGCATAGTGATAAAAAAAAAAACTTCAAAAAGGCTTGAGTGAAATTTATAAATAGATAAATAAAAGATAAATACATTGATTAAGGTATAGTTAACACAGTAATCTGAAATTTCCTGGAGATTTAATGAGTCTAGAGCCACTAACTCTGCACCAAGCACAGGGGACATAATCAGAATCAGGACTGGCACATAGCTCAAAATCATTTGAATTATCTCTTTCACTTACATTAGCTAGAAAAACAGTAAACAGTCAATGGCATATAAGAAGTACAGTCAGGCAACATCAATGGGCAGCAGACAAGGCTGGGTCATACAGCATACTGAGAAGAGAGCTTGACCTTTGCAATTGAAATATGGGCATTTTAAGCTCCAGTGGAATGTATCAAAATGGCCTTTTTCAACTTAAATGCATAAAAGGTCAAGGGGAGGTCATATTTGGCTTTGGGTTCATCAGCACAGAGCATATCCCAGCCCTTTCTTTATTCATTCTCATTAAAAAAAAAAGGTTTTCAAACCTCTCTGGCATGGCATAAGTATTCATTCACCAGGGCCAGATTTTCAGTTGGTGTAAAACAGGATAACCACATTGAAATAATGAACCTCTGCCAATTTATACCATCTCAGAATCTGGCCATCCTGTTCACATTCTCTTAAGATACAGAAATGGCAATTTTGAAACTTTTCCTGGAGCAAATGCTTCCAACAATAATGATGCATGTTGAAATTTGAGACTTTGACATTTAAATTGTCTGGGGTTTTCTTTGAAAGGCATGGCAGGAAGCATCCTCCAGAAGAGCCAAGGAGAGAGTAAATACTGCAACAATCTACTTTACTGCTTCTCTGTGTGTTCGCCCTTCAGTAGCAGTTTTATGTCTTTTTCAATATTCCCACAATTCTCTTCAGATGGCAAAGAACTTTTCTGTTCCCTTATAAATTGCTTTGAAGACCAAAAAAAACCAAAAGGGCCACTCACAAATGGCACTGGCACATGAGCACAGTGAGGAGAGACCCAGTAGATGCAGCAGGGCTGTGCATCCACAGCAGGGCACCATCCTCATTCTCCTACCAAACCAATTAATTACCCAGAAACTGGATGAATGCAGGGGATCATCCAGAGTCAAATGAGTGGCCATCTTAAAGAAATAAGCATCCACAGTTACCTAATTTGAGTACCAGTCTCCTTTCTAGAGGAGGTATTTCACATCCTACTCTCTTAGTGCGCTAAGGTAATTTCTAATACATTGGTAAAAAAAAGTGCCTCTCTTTTTTAGGACAGAGGATCCATTTGAAGAAATAAAATATCAAACTTCTGCAGCCCTGGATAACTATTTTTATCCTAAAGTGGATAATAAATAGGAGTTTCCTTTCTTTATTTTTTATTTTCATTCTTAAGAGTTCAGATGACACTATTCAACAATTTTCAGAGGCTCTTGGGAAAAATATGGCCCACCACAGGTGGCATTGGTTTTCTTGTGGCATTTCTTAGACTTTATCCAATTTCACTTCTGTCCCTCAGCATGCAGGACACTCAACACAAAACAGTCAATATTGCTCCACATTGAGAGTCAATTCCAAGGAAGAGAATCTCATTTTATATTTTATTTGTCTGTAATATGCTTATCCTTAAGCGAACATTTTAGACACAGATTCCAAATTACGCATTCATTGGAAAGATTAACTCTGATTAACAAATTCATGCTAAACAACTGTGTTTAATTGGATTTTTGTAAGTAGCTAAATGTGAATGCTTCTCAGTTGTTCTATGTGGAAAACAAAACAAAAACTAATTTTAAAATATTTAATGAGGAACAATCTCTGTGTTGCTGACCTATCCTCACTGGTGATGAACCCTTCCTCCCTGCATTCCCCTGCATGCAAAGTTCCCCCAATCTAGTCCTAATAATGGTTAAAGTTATCTGTCTAATCAAACTAATTAGCACTGGTGAACGGAGACATAATCATAATAGAAAGCAAATGCCAGTTTTACAAAATGAAAACGCCATATGTGCAGTAATTAGTGAACCACACGCACTTTTTATAAATCATATTTATTAGTTCGTAAACAAATCAAATCCTGAATGAAACGAACGTTACCATTACCAAACACCAATGAATAAACAGATACAATGACTGGCCCTGCTGGGTGTGCTGTACAAGGGGCTGGGGAAGGGCACCCCCCTCTTCTCAAAGTTCCCTTAGAGGTGCTTATGGCTTTTTACAGAGGACTGTGTCCTCTTCTTTAAGTCACAGCATGGATGTATTAGCTGACCTAGGGAAGCTGCATTTTGATCATATGGGCTGCTCTTGACTGGAGACCAGATGGTCATAAATTAGGATGTTCAGGCTACATCCATGATGAAAAATGTAGTACTAATAAGTACTCTAATAATGTTCTACGGCAGACCAGATTTCACCAGAAATTTAATGTGGATTTTGTCACCTTGCATAAATGATGATGTAGTATTAACTATATTTAATGGCAACACCCAGCCAGCAGAGGCACACTTTCAGCTGCCTTCCGACTCAACATACAAAGGCCAATTTTACACCTCAGACACAGATCTTAAATACACAGTATTGGAGAGACACACGGCCCAGAAACACAGTGTTGGAGGCTCGGCCTGAACAATCTGACTCAATACCCACAGGAAGACTTAGGTAAAATTAAGAAGGTTTGCAAAAAATACCACATATCATTAAGTAGCCGATCACGATTATCACAGCTTTCCCCTCCCACAGGGAACGCTGGCAGCAGAAAAAATGGTGAACAGAGATATTTTTGGAGGTACAAAAGCTACTTCATTCCACTAGCTGTTAAAATAGTCTAATGGTTGAGACCTTTACATTAAGTGCTCTTTAATTTAAGAGATCCTGGATATATCCAAGTTTTGGGAAGAAACCAGCTTTCCTTTCTATATTTGGACTTAAAACACTGCAGACCCTGGTCTTTTGGGTTCTTGAACCATTTTGCTCTTGAAAAAAAGGAAGCCTTTGACTTCCACAGTTTCTGCAGACCGGATCAGATCATGTCTGTTCCTATGTCTGCAGACACCCAGATTTGAGTCTCAGCTCAGCTGCCTCCTTCTTTCCAAGGTGATCCTATAATATGATGAAGCACTATTTAGGAATGGGCCGTGCACATTCTGCTCTGAGGTCATGGCACAATATGTTCTCAAATCCTCACTTTTTGAGGTGAGAACACAGCGGGAACTTGGGAAGCAGAAGTACAAACCAACTTTTCTGTCAGTGGCAAGCCATACTATTCCCTTTGGTGCTCATTCTAAAAACATTAATTAGAGTGGGTATTTAATGTGACTCTCCTGTAGTTTGTACACGAAGAGCTCAGACTAATCTCACCCCGCCCCAGCAATGTACTCTGTTACAATGTCTGAAACATTAACAGTGAATTAATTATAATTGTGCAGTGGCGCCTGGCCACTTTGCTTTCTGTCTAGTTTATCTTTATTTTAGACTAAAGAAAACAACAATGAAAGAACAAACACGCAATAAAATCAGTGCAAGAGATAGAAAGCAGAGTATCCCCGTCTTGGTTCCCCTCTTGGCCATACCCCCCATCTGGGCAGGAATCATGCTTTTTACATTTAAAACTGCAATGCAGAGACAGCAGACCCAAAGCTGCAAGCATGCTGTGCATTTAAATTTGATCCCTTTTTTGTTTGTTTATTTTCCTGTACTTCTTTGGATTGGACAGGAAGTTTAAGCATTGCAATAAAGAAACAAAGGCCATTTTCATTGTATATTTGGCCTGGCCAAGACTAAGAGGTAATACCAATATTGTGAAAAAGCCTGAGTAGGAAGGTTTTTTTGCACATAACAGCTGAAATGAATCCATGCAATCATCTGAATAGTTGTGGATTTTCCAAAGCACAGTCTCACCAACCACACGTGGTCCAAAATAGTCACTCGAGATTCTACAAAAAAACCCCATGAAACTGCCTTTAAAATTATTATAGTTTGAAATAATAGTAACACAACAGCTTTTTCCCTTTAGTTTCTGTCTTCTGAGCTCCTTGGGCTTTTTTATTTATTCACACTTTCAAGGAAAGGCTTTAATGAAATCTCTTGTTTCCAAGACCTGGAGCTCTCCCCCAAAGTCCATTAAGGCCCTGGGATAAAAATCACAAAAGGCTGACCACTGCAAAGTGCATGGACACCTCCCAGCTCGGATTGACTCCAGTGGTTGGCAGAAAAGCCGTATGAGACCGCCTGAATGGCCTCACACATCTTAGCAAGGGGGCGAATTTTACACTCTGATACCTGCAGACCTAAGGATAATCCTAGCTCTGTGGGAAGAACTCACTTTGAAAACATTTTTCTCCCTTTTCACCCATAGGTGAGTTGAATCTGTTTGTCATGGGGATGCCTTAGGTTTTAACTTTTATATTTTTCAAATCCTGTACTGCCTAGTGTGTAACTCTGAAGTTTTGTGTGGCCTGTTAGCTGCTGTTCTCTCATGCTGGTCAGACACAACAAACCTCTCCGGGTTTGCTCTCCAAGGACACCTTGATTGTCCCAGGCCCCAAAATGCGTAAAGTAAAGGCCTTTGAAGAGGAGGGGCAAACTTGGGGTAATTACATCATTAACTGAATTATAATTGGAGAATTAACCCTGATATGCAAATGGACCAAACTTATAAAAGTGTGAGGAACCCGTGACCCAGCGTCCATCTTGGGTGGAGCCCCACGGAGGTTTTACACCCCCAAGGTGTACCTTTGAAGGCCCCTCAATAAATACCTACTTTTATTCTCTTGTTCTTGTCGAGCCTCTGTTTTCAGGTAGCCACTTCCAGGCATCAGTGGAGCAGAGAGGTAACAGACAGGGAAGGGAGGAAAGATCTATGACATGCCAGTGAAAAGGAGGTGTGGGGAACCTTCGTGAAGAAAGCAGAAACAAAGTCACTCATACCATGGGCTCCAGTCTGTCAAGCCCCTCCACAACACTCAAATGCTATCAGCCCTCTATTTTACTACTTCAGGAGAGTATTTTTGGCCTTGTCACTGTGCAGAAATCTCAGAGTAACTTGAACTCCCACTGGAAGAGCAATATCAGAAAATATGACAGGATACCCAGCCAGTACTGTGATGGTTCAGCAGGAGCAGTCCTGTCCCTGATGAAGTCCAATGGGGATTTTTTTGGTGAGTAGAAGTATCTAGCACAGGGGAGATACCTGACTCTGCAACAGCCTCATGAGCGACTACAGGAGGCACTGAAAAGACTCTTGTAGATTTAAACAAACATTAACTCTTGGATTAACTAAATGGGGCTCGTAGCTGCTTCACATTAAAGCTGGTAGATACCAGTGATCTGACCCCAGCACTGTAAACAGCAAGACAGAGCTTTAATTTGCTTATTCTTTGAAGACTGGCCTTTTAGCAGTCTAATAAAGCAGAAGACTAATCTACACAGGATAAACTACACTATGTTTTAAGTAATTATACTTCATGGTTAAACAGTTGTGCTGTAGGAGGACAAAGACCAAAAAGATTAGTTCATGCTAAATATTTCTCTTAAGTGACGTTGTTTTCCCATCCTAATTTGATTTTCTTACAACAAACTTTGCCTTCACAATTATTCCCTTGATTACTGTAAGAGTGCCAACATAATTTAGTATTTGGGGCTGGTACACAGAGCCTGGCAAAAACCTGACTCAAGCAAGTTTTGCTGCAGATTGGAGATTCGGCTTACTGCACAGAAAGCAGTTTTCTATATGAAAACTATTAAACTATATGAAGAGTAATTAAAAGCATCAATTAAGGATGTGAAATACAAATAATTTTATATTAGCCAGAAAACTTATTCTGACATACTAAAATGGGTGCTTAAAAGAAACTGCAGTGTGGGCTGCCACTTATTCAGAGCTCTAAGATACTGCCAAGTTGTGTCTAAATGTATCATTTGATGCGGTATTTATAGGAAAATAATTTATTCTTACAATTTAAATTAGCGTAATACACTGTCACTATGTTCATTTGTATGGAGATACCCAGGAGTGCCACTGCTATGCTGGCAGCTATTTTTAATTCTGCAAACAACCTTGTCTTTCTATGCGTGGAAAGACACAACCTGACATTTTCTGTTCTCCAGCTTTCCCATGCCAGAAAAAAAGGGCAACAATGCTGTGAGTTGCCCCCGTGCCTTGTCACATTTTCCTGAAATAATTCATTTCTACTATGAAACAGTAACCATTTAACTATATTTAACAGCTCTGTGGCAGAAATTTCTTGGTTTATATATTGTTGTTTGGCTTTTTCCTATGAAGAGTCACTGTGGAAGGTTGGATTCCTTCTCTCCACAGAGCCCCATCCAAAGAACAGAAGAGGCCCTTTGCACTGGTCTTTGGCAGAATGCAACAAAGCAGTTACCCATCATCTGACATGCAACTGTTTAAGAAGTTTACAAATGAGATTTTTATGGAGAACAAGAGTTAGACCAAATTTTGGTTAAGCTAACCTTGCTGTTAGTTGCTGCTATTCTCTAAAACCTAGTTCTGCATGTCAAGATGCAGAACTACTTATCACATTGCTGGCACCTACTTAAGACAATCATAGGGAGAAAGATGCACAAAAGAAAATTCTGGATCCCTTCATTCCAAAACAAGAATAACCTCTCTTAGCATGCGTGTGCAGCATTGGGAGACAAAGAGCTGCTGCTGGAAAAAGCAGGACACCAGTTGTGTTCTGGCACTCACCCTTTGCTAAGGTTCTACTCAACAAAATAAGTTGTCTTTAGCTTGTCTTTGAAAACAAAAAACCTCACAGAAACAAAGAATTCATGAAAACAAAGGATTCTTTATGGCAGTGGAGCAGAACACATTTTTTTCTTCTTTTTTTTCTTTTTTTTTCCTTCTTCCTTCATCTGTACCAAAAGACAAAACAGCAATAGCCTGATATACGCACCAGAAGGGGAAGGTTACAATACAACAAATGGGTGCATGGAAGGATTGGTCCTGCAACATATGGCATCACAGCCATGGAACAGTTTAAGGATCTGTGATCAACCCATGCAGAAAAGCTTTCCATAAAGTTCTTAACACTTGGTGTGTCTCAAGGTAAGTTTTTTGGGGTCTTGTGAACTAAGAAATTACTCAAGGAGGAAATATATACAAAGTATTCCCTCATCTTCATGAGGGAGAACAAATGCTGGGGACCGTGTACCTCACCTATGGGTGTTTAATAACATATAAGAAACGAAAAAGAAGTAGTAACATCTCTGCTTTTTAAGATAAATGCACAATTTTTCAAGTACAAGATTACACATAGACCTGTGGTCCAATCTGCAGTTTCAGATGAGTTACAGCAAACACATGCTGACAAGCCAGCTGGAGAGTTTCGATTCAAATATACCGGAACCTGCTTCTTTACAGGTCACTTTCCCTCTGCACCTACCTGTACTGGTAGGCACCTATTTATTCCTCATTTTTACTACATGAACCTACTTGCTTTGAAAAGCCTTTTCCTCACTTGCTGAGTTTAACCCTTTACAACACCTGCTGTAGCTGTGTCCCAAGATGATGTTGGAAGTAAATGGAGCTATAAAAATGATAAAATCCCTTCGTCAGCTCATCAGAGGAACACTCCAAATTGTGAACCCAAGTCCTAAACTACCTTTACTCAAATAATGGTAACAGCAGGCAAAGGCCTTATCTACTTCTACTGCAAATCACAATCAATTGTATTAAAATATATTTTAGAAACACACATGCTGGATCACCTGAAGAACAGCAGTCCCAGCTCATTTGTATTTTTAAGCAAAATTTGATGGTACATCTTCCATCCAGAAAAGTAATACATTAACCCACTCTGCCACCTAATCCCTAAGAGTCTCATTTTCATTGTACAAAAATAATTTAGGGAACCTAACAGTTTAAAACTGTCTTTTCTGGTGCCTAAGTGCTTCATTTTAATAGATATTAGCTGTTAAAGATACTCATTTTAACAATGACATTTACAGCTTTAACCAGTCTATCATTGAGCACAGTGCATCACTTAGCAGGATAGCACTGTTTAAAAAATAATCTACCTTCTTTAATGTATATCAGAGTGTATTAGTCGATGTTGAATTAGGTCATTTTAACCCTTCAGCATTTTTCAGGAGCATGAATACATTTCAGACCCTTTTAGCTCAACACTGCACTAAAAGATACTTCCACACAATCAGATTATTCACTTACATCTCCCCTTCCATTTAAATTCCTGTCCATTAATTCCTTTCAATTAATTAAGCCTCACAACATCATTGCAAAGTGTTTAAGAGCTACCATTGCCCAGTTTGAAGTTGCAGGCCATATCCATTTGAGATGGATGGAGTAACTCCCACTGCTTTGAAGCAGGCCAAAGAGCTGGGCTTTTTCATATCACAGAGAAGACTCCCATCAATTTTCCAGGGACAGGGTCAAGACACAGATGACTGAACCGAAGGCACACACTGCCGCATGACATCATAAACCTTCTGAGAGATCACAGATGTACAGATTCCTGCGTATCCGTAACCACAGCCCTACCCTTCTTTTGAAACAAAATCATGGGACAGCGGATGATGAAGAAAATGTTAACAGGCTGTATAAACATGCAGTGGAAATCTAAGAAGCTGATTCCTCCTTTGTTGCTAAAGGCAGAAGAACTGCCATGTTAGATCAAACAGCAAATCCAATTAACGCAGTATCCTCTCTCTGATGGTGGCCAGCTCTTAGGAAATGATACCAGAATTGTTCTATGCCATCTCAGTTTCTTAAAACCAAAAATTTAAACACCTTTCTGAGCCAAACCTTGAATCCAGGTCAAGTACTTTCAAACAAACCTGCAGCCTGTTCAGGCCTGTCTCCATTCCTGCTCAAAATGGAGGGTTAGGATATGAAATGAGGAAATGGGTCCCTGAGCAAGACGGAGCCTTGGCCCTACACGGAAGGAAATACTGACTGCAGGTCATCTCCTGACTCTATAGCATCCATAGGGACAGTCACTGTGTCTCTGGGAGCAACTGGTGGAAGGTATGGTGCTCCTGTGCAAGGCTATGCCTCTCCATTTCCCACTGAATTCTTGCAGGCAAGGGAGCTGCTGCCGTCCCCAGGGGCAGAAGTCCAGCCCGTGGGACACTCTGAGGAAGCCTGTGGAGTCTGGTTATTCCTGCACAAGAGCCCAAATCCACCCCCACAGTGACGCAGGCTGCCGTCGAGCTGCTGCCTGGAGGCACCTCACATGCCTTCCAAGCAGTGGAGCTCACCACAGTTTGCAGGCCCCGTGGGGCAGCTGTTTGCCAATAATGTGTCCATACGGGCGCGTCTGGAACAAGGGAGCGGCGGGATGCAGGGCCGCACGCGCTCCGCCGGCTCCTGCTCGCATCCCATTGGGATGGGGGAGGAAAGCTACGGAGCGCCCCTGAAACACGGCCATGCCACTAATTTATGCGGCAGAATAAATATTTTCTCTTCTGTTTTCTCTCTTTGCTTAATAATTCGGAAAATTCTCCTTGCTTTCCCAGCTGCTGCTGAGCAATAAGTAGCTATTTTTAGAGAGCTAATCACTGCGACTCCACAATATTTCTTCTGAGTAGTAAAAACTCATTTGCCCTTGCTTAATCTAAGGCAGTTTGCTGTGTAGATATTGTCAGGGCTCCTGTTTTCCAGTGAGCATTATTGTGACTATATTGCCATTGAATTTCTCTGCCATTTTAGTTTTCCAGTAAGGGGAATGTCCCAGACATTAGGTAAGGGAATATTCTTCCACAGCTTCTTGTGGCTATTTTATATCTGACCCTCTTGCTATACGGTCACATTCTGTAGATATTAATGGCCGTGACGCTCATATTTCACTGCATTGCTTAGGACTTGGGATAAAGAAGCTCTCTTCTTATGTGCAGATGTAAAGTTTGACAAAGGTACCCAAAATTTTTTAATATCACATGTCATGTCTGAACCTCCGTATGAGGAACACAGCATAAACAGTGGTTTAAATACAGGTATCCCAAAACTATTAGATGAATAGTGCAAACCAGTCTTCTATTGTTCTGTCTAGCACATTGCATTTCTTCAGAGGTTATCACACCTTTGCAGAAGAGCAACAGACCACAGAGTTATTATTCCTTAGTAACTAGAGGTTAATAAAGCCACTTTTCAGACACAGAATTAAAAAAGAGATTAAAAAGTGATCTTCTTGTCCTGAAAACAATGTTACACTGTGTACAAAATTCAGGTTTGTCATGTGGGTACAAACAACATGTGAAAAGATAATTTATCAGGCCCGGTTCAGGAGAGAATGTCCTGTTATAGGAGCACATGCTTCCTTTTATCATTTGGTAAATCATCTCTGCTTTCCTGAATAGCAACAGATTTAAGTGTCTGACATAGTCTCCTGAATTAGAAGTTCTAAAGCTAATTAAGTTCAACTTATTTGGTCTAGGGCAACCTGAAACAAGATCCTGATGCATCTGCATCCAACAAATGACAGTTTAAGCATCTGCAGAATAAAATGCTGGCCATCTGATAGGATGCAATTAAGACAAAAAGAACTTGAGGATACTTTTTCCTTCAGCATGCCATGCTAAACTAAATAGGAAATGGACTTAGGTTTCCACCAGAAAGCTGAGTATAGCACCAGCTAACACATTCACTAGTAATCACAGGGTTTTAACAAGCTTAGAGCTCTCTGCCAGAGAGGCTGGACAGCCATGGATGGAGCTGGATAAAGGAGGTAGGTAGTGTCCTCCTATGGAATGCTGAAGAGTTGCTCATAGGAGCTACAGTTCTCTTTGTGAACGGGAATAAATCACCTGAATGGGTCATGTAGGATGACAAAGCCATAGACAAAAGAACATGCAAACAACTAGAAAATTAAAACACTCTATGCAATGTACCATCATAAAGTTCTGTGCATGTGTGTCTTTGTGAAAATGTCACGTATGGAGTTCTGACGAATAGATACAAAATTTTTTGGGTAAATAAAACCGGGTTTTAGTTATAAGAAGTTGGTACTGTCAAAAATAGCACATGCTAAAGAAGTGTCTGGGACATCATTGCAGGTGTATTAAACCATTGACAAAGTGCCAGCTTTTGGGTTAATAACTTTGCATAGCCTTGTTTCAGGTACAGGGTGGGGTGGCAGGTTGCTGTTCTAAGGGGCTGATACCAGACACTGCACTTAGAATGTCCCTGTACTTCATCAGGGCAAGGTGTGAAAAACAAAACACATCCAAGACTGACATCTCAGACAGCTTCCGAAGTGTTTGCATTCAGGCTCTGCAATTTCCACCAGCGGGTGAGAGGGAGTGTCCAGGGTGCACAGCTGACAAATGGCACCCCCTTGACAGCCTGTGACACGTCACAGAACAGAAGACTTAAAATTAATATGAGACTATGCAGCTTCTACTTTTGTTTCCCATCTGGGTTTTTGCAAGAGAAAGAAAACCAAAAGAGCTGACAACTGACCACAAGGGATGTCCATATATCTCTACTAATGGAGCAGCACACGGACAGGCCATTTCATCCATCTAGCCAGCAAGCTTGACATCTCAGCCCTACCGACAGTGATTTGGGCTCAGTCACTCTGCTGTGTTTCTTCTCATCCCTTGCCTACTTAGGTAGGAAAACATTAACACAAAAATTCCCCAGACTGATGATTTGTTGGATGAACAGCAGGAACAAAAGCCATCTGTGTGATTCTCTCCCAAAAATCAACTAATGACTTAGTGACTTCACTTCCTTTCATGGGGATTTCTTGCACGGGCAGCAAGAGCCACTTGAGTCACTCAGCTATAGGAATGTATCTCACTCCTGCTTCGACCACTTTCTACCAAAACCACACCAAAGCTCTTTCTTTTTGCATTACCTGGCGGCGAGACCAGGACTGCCTCCCACCACAGTCCTTCATCTGGGAAACTTTTTGGTGCTGGGACCTTGTAACAGACCTTCCATGAGCATCAGCCAGGTCTGTGTGAATCTGCAGCTCAGATTTCCAAATTCCTCAACATTAGCACACACAGCCCTGTTGATTTGTGTCCCTCCAGTTATGACACCGAGGTTGCTAATGTGGTCATTCCTGTAGAACTCATACCCGACTAGCCAAGAGAACAGATGTGCTGCTCCTAAAATTTGCATTCCCCAGTTCCACCTGTGAGAATAATGCCATCAGCTGACTGATTACTCGCAGAGATTTGAGCTTGAACTCCAGCCCCAAATCTTTTTAACAAGAGCTACGTTTAACCAATCAGTAGCACACTCTGCAAAAAGGCAACTAAACTGTAGTTGGAGAAAACATCTGTCTCTGATGCGCGCCATTGTGGTGCTTTATGTCAGTTTGCATCAGTCAAGCTTGCAGTTTAACTCTGTTTCAGGGGGTTTTTTACGTGCATCAAAAGGTTTGTCATTTTTCTGTGATTTAGGTAAAGGTAGGTTAGGTAATAAAATTCTGTGGGCTGGCAAGCACTGAAGCAAACCTCAGCTTTTAGCTTTATGTTCCCAGATGCCTGCATTTCCAGTGGGTAGTCTGTCATATGTCTAAAGAAAATGAATGCTAATGAAATAGAAAGTGGTGAAAAGCTGCTATAATGGTAGAAAGTTTCTCAGCTAATAGAACAGGTTCTGATAGAGGCAATTGATAGAGGTTTCCCAGAGCTCTAAAAAAATAATTACTTAAATATTTATATGAGCAAAGAGTGGAGGACTGAGGGTGGAAAGGGGGCATTTACAAATCTGCTGTAGAAGGGATCTTCTGGAGGCTACCTAATGCACATTCTCACTGCCCTGTGAGTTCCAGGGGAAAACTCTTCCTCTATTCCCTAGCTCAGAAACCAGCTTGCTGCCGAGACACACTTCTGTATTACGTTAGGGACAGAGCAATGGATTTTGAACTATGCCTCTTCAATGGAAATCCGTCGTTCCTCCCAGCTGGAAGGCAAGAGTATTATGTCTGCTTCAGCCCAGAACTGTCATCACATAGGAACTGACCCCAGACTTTTCAGAAAATTCATAGATTCCATCAGCTTTTTTTCTTAAAATGTCACATTCTTCCATTCTTAAACATTTCACTAAATGCAGGAGCCACAGGGGGCAATGCATTGGCCTCGGCAAAGCCAAGACAGGATTAAAACCCTAGACCCCGTTCAAATCAACAGAACTGTTTCCATTACACTAAGAGGATGGCAATGGGGAGGGAAAATTGCAGCTGTTTTGCCAGTGTTTTTCCTAATGATTTTTTTTAAATTGAAATCTTAAAAATCTGACTCATTTTCATAACTGACATATACACGAGCATATGGTTAAGAGAGAGTCAACCTTCCAATCAACCCTGCAGGTCTCCAGAGGTCTGCCACCTTCAGCCAGTAGTTTTTGGAGGATGATGTTTCATTAGTGGATCAAATCCAGACTTGAACTTGAATCCAGCTGGCACACACAAGGCCTTCAAGCTGACAAGCTGTTCCTTGGAGCGTTAGCAATTCTTTCCTCTCCTGCCCTAGCTTTAAAGCCAAACACTGGCAGTATGATGGACTGTTTCACCATGGTATTTCACAATGGTGCTGCAACACCCACATTTCTGAACGAGAGTGCACGGAGCTCCAGGAAATTCTGCATCAAAACTCAGCCTGAGCAGTTATTGATAAGCATTTTCATGAGTGAGTCAGGCTCCCTTGTCCTCTGGGAACAGAGAGCTCAGATGTGCTGCCCCATCCTCCCCCATCCAGCTTAGGGGCCTGGCTGAATCCCTCTCCCTTCCCTTCAAGCTCCAGCTCTGACTCTTTTCTCAGCTCCTTGACCAGTTTCGTTCTGAAAAGCCACTGTGATCTGGTGCCAAAGTTCACATGCAGATACTGCCCCAGGCTGCTAATAGCTGTAAACCTTCCTCCCTTCACACACCCTGCTCATTTTTGACTAAGCAGATCTTATCACAGAATCACAGAATAAGCAGAGTTGGAAGGGACTCACAAGGATCATGGAGCCCAGCTCCTGGCCCTGCATGGGACCATCCCCAGGAGTCACACCATGTGCCTGAGAGCATTGTCCAAATGCTTCTTGAGCTCTGTCAGGCTTGGTGCTGTGACCACTGCCCTGGGGAGCCTGTTCCAGTGCCCAGCCACCCTCGGGGTGCAGAACCTTTACGTTCAGGAGAGAGATTGGTCTCACTTCATTTCTTATGAAGCTCCACACCACTTACTACCTTCAGTGAAGAACAAAATAGGCTAAAGAAAAAAAATTTTTTTCCGTATATTTGGTTTGCAAACTACAGAAGTCCTTGCTTTTAAGTACAACAATATATAAATTGTTATATAAGGAAGCAGGCAGTGACGGCCTGTCCTCAAGGTGACACACTCCATCTGCGTCAATCACAAAGAAGAGCTTATTCTAACAGAAAGTGACCCCTTGAATGCTTGCAGCTTTTTTTGCCTTAAAATGATGGCACTTCCTGCACACTGATAACTAAAATGCTGGACTAGAACTGAGATCCTGTTTCTGGTGATAATTGTCCAGTGCCAACTGCCTTCTAGGTCAGCATCTGCCTTCACACTCAAAAAGCAATTCACACAAAGACTGGACTGCGCACTGGTAGTGAAGAAGCATTTCACAAACTTCGAAAGTAAAGACAAGAGCTTCAGGATTTCAGTCTGGGTTCAAAATTTATGATGTTTTCTGTGCATCACAGTGCAAGGGTGTGTAAGCCAGTCTTAATGGAAAAGCTTTGGTGGCATTCTAGTTAGCTCTGATTTAAAGCTTAATTTAGGCCCTGAAAAGGGTTAGTGCATCTTTACAGCCATCTTGTAATTCTCCAAGAGTCCTGCCACGAAGTTAGCCAAGCCCACATTTCAACACGGCAGGGTCACTTTCAGATCAAAGAGGTACTCAGACAACTACCAAAACCCACTGAGAAAACTCTTACACCTTGTCCAAAAACCTACCAAAAAGGAGGCAGGTCATTCATGCTACTATTCGAGTGCCTTCAAAGGAGGTGTAATGAAATAACATGTCATATATACATACATATACATAGTCACTCATGATGTTAAATGAAAACTGAAATTCTAGGTTGGAAGTGGATCTAACTAAATATTTAAAACCCAATATTAGAGCTGAGAGAATAATTGGCAGCAAATAATTCACCCATGAATTTAGCTTCTTTTTCAGCTTGTGGAGTGTCTGCATACAGATTGCCATTTCCTCAGATTTGATCATTATTTTAAATGAGTCTCAGTTTTATGGTGTAATTCTTTCCCTGTGTAGGTCGATGGAGAGGAGTCTCCAGTGCTTTCCTGACACTTTGCATCTGAAGCCTGATCTGCAGATGTATTGCTCTGACCCACAGCTTGATGTGTGTGTCCTGTTTGAAAATCTGAGCATGCCAGTGCAGCACTTCATTTTTACAGGCAGTGGTGTGGGTGAAAGCCGACCACTAAAGTACCAGGAAAAAGCAAATAATAAGCAGAAAGTATGGCAGAAAGGTGCTCACTTTTAAATATTAGCAGATCCTCAGCACTGACAGAAAGGGCTGAAGAGGGCTTTTTGCCTCTGCTTAGTATAAGCACCTCCAATAGCTCTTAGTTCAAAGTAGAAGATAAAGTTTACTGGGATCGATACCAAACCCCAAATATTCCTGCAGCTGGGATGGAGGAAGCCCACGTATCCGGGCAGGATGGGGGCCAAAGGGATAGAAATCAATACACTTTTCAGAAAAATTAGCTGCAGGCCTGGTGGGCAGCCCACAGAGAGGAGTGAGCAGTGTCCCTCACAGCTGCTGGCCCACGGGGCTGCGCTTGCAGCCAGCTCTGCACTGGCCCGTGTCTGCAGGGATGTAGCCAGTAGGACCAGGCAGGTGATGACTCCCCTTTCATTCAGCACTGTCGAGGCTGTACCTGGTGTCCAGTCCTGGGCTCTGCTGCACCAAAAATAAAGACCCTGACTTATTGGAGCAGGTAAAGCAGAGGCCAACCAGGATGACTGGAGAGCTGGGAGAATGTAAGGTGAGGGGCAGCTGAAGCAATTGGGTTTGCTGGCTTCAAAGAAGAGAAAGTGAAGCAGAGATTGCTATTTCTCTACTGCAACCTAACAAGATGGTGCAAAAAAATGGAGTCAGACTCTCCTTGGAACTGCACAGCGATGACACAAGGGGCTATGGACACAAGGTACAGCCTGGGAAAATCCGACTGGATATTCGGAAAAGCTTTGTCACTGTCAAGGTGGAAACCACAGGAGCAGGCGGTGCAGAGGTGCTGTGGAGTGTCTGTCCTTGGAGACAGTGAAAACCCCACTGGACATGGCTCTGAAGAACCTGCTCTCACCAGACTGGGAGGAGGGAAGACTGTACGACCTCTGGAGGACCCTTCCAACCTACGCGCTTCTGTGATTCCCTGATACTCCAATAAATATTTTTCCAGTCCTTGGAGCAAGTCCAAAATACTTTTACACTCCCAATCTGTATTTCTCTAAGAATGTAAAGATTTTTATAGCGATTTCTGCCTATGAAGATATTTGGAATATTAAAATCCACCCCTACAGAGATAGATTAGTGGCAAAATGAAGGCAACAAAACCAAAGGTGCAAAATTCCTTAATGGTTGGGCTCTCCGTGAGCATATCTCAGCTCAGCACGACTGACTTACGGTCACCCTGATTTACACCAGCAGAGAGCTCCGCATTGAATCTTGAGGCTGCATAAATGAATGTGTTTCACAGTTAACATAACCTCATATATAGTGCAGCTGATTTAAAAGACATCTAAAAAGTGCTGTCTTTCTCACCATTGTACCGTAGTAGGAACCTGTGTGCACCTCCTGTGATCTCTGACTCACGATATTGTTGCGTCTGACGCAGAATTATTAGGTACTGAAATAAACTTCTGCTTTTAATGACTAAAAGTCATGCAAGAGGATGCTGGATTTGAAAGCCAGCAGAAAAGCCCTAGGCTGTTTGAGAATTCAGATTCAAATTATTTAGTTATCTCCAGTACTCTTAGATATCTATAAATATCTACACTCCACGGGGTGCTCATGCAATTTCTGATGGTTTACCAGACTGGAGCCACCTCCTCAACTGTAGGTTAGAGTTGTAACTCCTTGATATCGATGAAAAGGCAAGGGACTTAGTTATGAAGGTCATTTTTCAACTGAACAGTTAACTGGAGGGCACCACAGAATGAGTTTAACTCTCTTTTGTCTCACAAATTTTGCAATCAAATAATATAAACTTGAACAAAGCCATTAAGGAGACCTCTTTTTCCCGAATGCTATGGAAAAAAAATTAACTAACTTCATAATGTAAAAAATTAGAACATTTTCATTAACACAAAATGTTCTTTTTAATTAGGATTTTGCAAGCTAAGTCTCCTAATGAATGAAGGAATGGAACTTCAAAATGATTTGAATTGCTTATTTTTTTTTTTCCTCTCACTGAGAAGAACAAATGTAACTTTTTGCAAAATATATTCAGTTTCTAATTGGAGACTTTTTAATTAACTATTTCACGGCTGGGGTTTCCATCAGCCTATAAAAATGCGTTGCTATGAGATGGCTGCTCTCCTAAATAATCCTCAAGGGCTCTGAGTGCCTTAACAACACAGTGCAAACCGTGCTGAGACACACGTGGTGGGCAGAGCTACAGGCAACTTACTCCTACAGAGAATGGGTCCAAAAGGCCCCCAGGGGATATTTTTACCTCGGTAAGGAAGCAGTTACAGGGCACACATGCCAGTGAATATAGGGACACATTTACTGGGGAGACCCATGTAACCACGGTACCTGGTGCTGCCGTGGCGTGGCTGCTTTGCCAGCAGCAGCGCTGGGCCCACACTCTGGAAGGTGCCAGGGAGAGGAAAGAAAGCTTTTACAGGGATGTGAAGGAAGGCAGCAGCCACAGAGCCAACACACACTGACTGTGCCACACGATAGAGCCCTGCCAGGTGTCACAGGACCATCAGTAACATGACAGACCATGAGCAAACATGAGGCAAATTAGCCCAGTTGAACACTTCACATCTGGACACAGCTGTTAGGACCTGGCCACAGCACATAAAGTGTGAGGGGTGCCAGCAGAGCTGGTGCCCACCTCTCCAAACACACAGCAAAGTCTCTGCACCGGAGCCAGGCCGAGCAGACCAAGCCATAGGTGTGGCACAGCTCATCCTGGAGACACCAGAGAGGTGCTCAGTGCCACCACCCACCAAGGGCCACCTCTGGTGAGTGCAGCACCTTCCCCAGTACTTCCAGTCCCAAAGACCTCAAGCAAGTCTCTCTGTCCACGATACATCCATTCCCAACAGGCTGATTTCCAAGGAAACACGAGTCACCACACACTGATAGGAAAGCTCACCCTGAAATGCCAACAGAATAACATAAGCCATGAATCTTCAGCAAAAGGAAGGAAGTTGTCTAAAGCTGGCAGACTTGGTAGACCGTGGTGCAATAGGGATGAGGTGCTGCTTTTGACCTACTGGTCTGGCTCCCTTGCTGCAGCAGCTTCAGAAACCTTTTACATGGGCTAATAGAACCACATTACTGCATGCTGTGCCAGAACAGGCTATAAAACCAATTGCCAGACAGCATCATTAATCAGAGAAGTGCACTTGATCCACACAGATAGGAAGCTTGAGCAGATGGACTAAGACAGAACATTGTGATATAAAAGACAGGTCAAAGCAAAGTTGTGGGAAAGGGCCTGAACATTTGCAGAATTAGTAAAATCTGGGTTTTTTTTCTAAAAGAAAACATTAGCAAGCAGTAAAAGAACAATGTGCAATCAATTATAAATGTAATACATGGGTAGCTGCTTGCTCACTGCTCATAGACTTCAGCCTGACTACACTCTTGTGTTCTAACACTTACTGTGTGTCTTTCCTATTCATTAAAATCTCAATGGTATCCCGCTAGCTCAGGATATGGAGAAACCTGGGGTTTTAAGACTAGGATGATACTTCCATCAATGCCCATCAAAACACAAATGAGGTCTGTTAATTCTTTTTGTTCTTAGGTGAGAAATGACCAGGTCTGTTTGCACTAGGAGTGGAAGCACTCACACCTGTGTTCAGCAAAGGAGAGTGAGTGTTGAGAAAGCAGTGACCCTTCCTAAATGAGTCATCCTAGGCACAATATACGAGAGGGAGGGGAAAAAAACCCCCAAAAGTATTTTAATAAACAGAATACTGGAAAGCAAAGGTACAGTAAAGGCAAAGGTTAAGATAAAACAGAGGTTTTGGTCAGATGTCTTAATCTATTTACACAGCAGGAAGCTTTCAACAAACTGCACTGCAAGATTAGAAATGAATTAGCACGTTCTGAAAACACACATTGAAGTTCAGGAACAGAGAGCAAACACCACACACATCACTTGTACCAAGTATCCAGCACTAGAAGCAAAATCTAAATGTTATTTGATGTCACAGTGGCCAGACACTAAAATAGGACAGAAGAGAATAGTTCCAGTCAGAAAGGGCCTAAAATGATCCTCTGGTCCCACTGTTCCTATACAGAACAGTAAGATATGAAGTTGTGGGATGGGGGGGCCCATAGAGGGTCTGTCTGAAACAGAAAACACAGATGTCTTAAGACTGTGTGAAAAATACCAGATAAGCACAATGCAGCAGATATTAAAGAACTTCAGAAGATTCTTTAACAGACTGGAATTACTTAAGGATATACTATACATACTAGTATTCAGGTAAGAATACATGCACATGAATAAGAGTTCATTAGACAATTAGAAAATATGTTAAATTTGGAAGATAAAGTCAGATCACATTCAGTGTTTGCAGATACCATCTATTTAACTTAAGAGTTCAATCACTTAAATAAGTGACTGAAGATTCAGATCTGGAAGACAGTAATGCTGAATGCACTCCCAGAAAGAGCAATCACTCTAGTTTCCTGCAGACTAGAAGACTGGGAAAATCCTAATGTTTGAATTAAATTTAGAAAAAAAATTATCTGCAGGTATTTTTCAGGGTTTTTTTTTTTTTTTTTTTTTTTTCCCCCNAATCCTAATGTTTTAATTAAATTTAGAAAAAAAATTTTCTGCAGGTATTTTTCAGGGTTTTTTTTTTTTTTTTGATACCCACTGTTTTACATGATCAGCTTCAGACTAGAAGCAAATGAGACACTATTTCGTGTGGGACACTGGATGTGATTGTGTTACTCCAGATAAGACTTTTTTTTCCTATTTGTCTCATGCCCTTCTTGGGCCAGGGAGAGATACACAAGACAGATTTGGGATAGGTTTTACCCCATTCTTTTTGCAACACAAAGATACATATTTATGAACAGCTGAGCTCAGGCGATGAGAATCTGCCCCACATGCAGAACTTGGCAGCTCTGGGGTGCTGGAAAAGCAGGTGTAGGAAACAAGGCACCAGTCTTACACTGTAGGTGTTCCTGGGTGCTGGGGGTATTTCTCTTTTTTTTTCCTTTTCATTCTGTCCTTTGTTTACTTTTGTGCATGTGCTGAATGCTGGGTGCTTTTCAAAAAATACAAACCCCTCTCCCCAGAGAGCACACAACCCATAGCACAGTGCAGCACAGTGCTGGCTGCAGAACCCTTTTTGTATTCCTTGTGCACTGGGCAGGGATTTTTTCATTTCATGCATCATCCATAACTTGCCGCAGCAATTCCAAAAATCTCTACCACGCTCACATGAATACGAATAATTTAAATTCACATTTTTGCTTTTGGAAATTTATCATCATAGAAGTCGGGCTCATAAAGTAACTGTATTTCTGAAATTTCTCACAGAATAATCAAGTGGTGGCACTGCCCAACTAAACAGCCCAAACTCACTGGTATCATACAGGCACTTTGAGCTATGACTCCATCTCACAAGGTCAGCTACTGTCACTAGCATTAGTGTTCACTCTACTGGTTTTTCTTTGATGCTTCTTTATTCGGACTAATTTAATAAGCTATTAAAAAAAAAGGAGACTGTTTCTCAGAGGAGAGGTAGGTGTCTTTTGTCTGCCAATGGCCAGTAGCAAATGTTTTGGACATGAAATATTGCTGTGGACATCTATTGAAGAGTTGGCCTAGAGCAGATGTTACTCCTTAGCCCCCACTGGAGTCCTCTGGGTTTTGGCCAAAGAACAAAATATTGCATTTCCTATGCATAATTGTGAATACAGGTGTTTAATCCTCCCTGACGCCAGAGAAATTATCGGCTTTCAGAAAAAGCAAAGCAAATTATAACTCTGCCATAAGCAATGAGTCCAACAGTTTCTCAATTTTAAATGAGTTGGCCTTTGAGAGCCAAACATCCCTCTCATTTCCTACCACGGGACCATGTCAAGGCCCCACACCTGCCCCTGACCCTACAACTGCCTCACAGCACAGGGGTTGTGCAAGGAGAACGAGGTCTCGGTTTTGCACTATAAAATACTTTTTGTGACTAGGATGTCTCCCTTTCTCATCACCTGTATCTGTATGACATTCAACTGAGTGCTTCCACACCCAACAGTGCTTACAGGGAAAAAAGGGAGAAGCCAGAAGAGAGAAGAAGGGAAGAAATGAATTGCAATGCTTTTTATGTAGAGCTCACTCCTGGCAGAGGACTTGCTTGAGATTCCAGAAGCTGGGCACACAGACTCCCCAAAAGATGCTAAAGAAGTCTGCCAAAACATTTAAACCAATCTTGTAATTACACACAGAGTTTTTAAGACAACTGGCCTAAATTTTTCATTCAAGCAACAAAGTTTCCGTTGGAAACAAAAGATATGCACTTCTAAGATTTTCAGGAAGACAGGCAACATTATTAGGACCTACCCAACCGAACACTTAAATCAAGATTGAACCCCGTTATTTCCTTCTTCAATTCTAGAATGAAAGACTCTGATGCTTTTCCTGATACCAACCTGCTGATGGAAGTGGTGGGGTGTCCTCGGGTACAATTCCAGCTGCCATGTGGTGTGCCCCAAAGGGGTTTGTCACAAAGCACACTGCACCTCCTGCCAGCCAGGCACCAAGGCTGCCTGCTGCCTCAAGGAGTTTTATCTAAAAATAGAAGCCGCTTAAGAAAAATGACCACCTCTTTAGAAGAACAGTCAGTTTCTCTCTGAATCAATTTAAGCCCGGGCACATCAATGAGATAGAGCTTGACCTAAAGAGCTCCACAGAAATCAAGACCTAAGGTAAAGGTGTGCCAGTAATATGGAAGAAGATAAGGAGGCTGTGGGCCTGATCCAAAGGCCACTGGGTCAGTGGCAAGCTTTAATGTTGATGTAAATGGGCTTTGGAACAGGCCACGCCAGAGAAAAGAGCACTCCTTATTATAAAAATAAGCAGCCATTAGGAATGGACTAGAAGTTACAGGAAATCTTTTGCAGACCAAACTCCCCTCAATTTTTCTCATGATCTCAGTGAAGCATTGGGCCATTTGGGTCCATAAATGAGAAGGCACCAGGTTGCCACCCAACCCCAGCGAGCACCCAAAAGTGAGAAGCACGTGGGTATGTTTGCCCAAGCTCTTTCTGCAGCTAAAATGTGGTTTGACACTGGTCCAGCTGTGCTTGCTGCATCTTTAGGTGCTTCATCAGCATAGCTGGGCACCCAGTCAGCAGCACTGCCCACCTGAATTGCTGCATACATCCAATTTGCATGAGCAACTGCAGGAATCCATTCCCCACTCACAGGGAGCAGCAATGATTCTAATAACGAGAGAGGAGCTGGGCAGCAGCAGAAAACACTAAACTTTCAGCCAGCCCACCCCACCCCACAGCTGCTGTTTCCAGTGGGTGCAAAGTCATTTTGACTCAGGCATAATCCTCACTAAGTGGGGAGAGGACGTAAATGTTTGGCAATAGGCAAAAAATACACCCGTAACTCTCACCCTCTCTGGCCTGTGCTGAATATTCCTCACTGAAGCTGTTAAACTGATAAGGTTATTCACTGACAAGATATGAAAGAGCAAATGCTCTGTAATTGAATACCATATGCCTCACCACAAATAAAAATAACACAATTCTCTTAGAGATAAAATAAAGGATGTAGTAAGAGAATATTGTTAAACTGTGCTAAAACAATGAGGAGCGAGGGAATATGCAACTCATCCTGCTGGCTGCAATTTAATTGGCTCGTTAGGGAAAAGTGCACACACGGACACATGAAGGCAACAGGAGATCACAAAACACCGTGACCCACAGACCAGCGTGGACTTTGGGCACAGCTCACTGACAGTGCTGCCGAAATGAGGGAGTTGATGATGGGACAGAAAGTACCTGAGAGCCTTGGAAATGAGTGCACGTAGCTGTATCCAGCTGGCCCCTCCTGATTTCCCTGTGCCAGCCAAGGGACACTGTTCCTCTGTGACCCTGGCAGGAGCCACATCTAGCCGTGAGAAAGCTGCGCTGTGCTCTCGGATTCGGGAGCTGCCAGTTTGCCTTAAACTATTAGAGAGGCATTATATTGATTACTGCTTGATATTTGCAGGTCTACAAAATGTCCAAGGAGACACAGGAAAGTTTAGAGACTTTTAATTTGCTGTACCAAAGCTTTTCTGATGGTCCCAGAAGATTACACATTTATGAACAAGGGCAGCAACTATAAAAGCTTACTGTTTGCACTCAGCCAAACTTCATGGATTTTTTAAGTATGACAAAAGAGAAAATGAGTTACACAGATTTTCAATAACTTGAACACCAATCTCTGCTGTCCAAAGGGAATTACTCCAGTGTTCTTTCTTTGTCTACCTTGGCCTGGCTTTAAGGGTTTATCCTTGTAAACGACATCAGTAGTTACAGTTAACAGGCCCAAATGAAGCTGTGGGGCTGAGATCCCTCTTGCCCTGATGTGCCAGATGCTCCAGGGAGAAGACTAAAGATAGCAAGAGGAACTTTGTCAAGGTAGGCTCCGTGCAGAAGATAGGAGCAAGCAGTCTGCACGGCCCTTCCCTTCGCTTCAATGACACATCAGAGGTACCAGGAGGATTCTCTCATCAGAGGGCAATGGCACAAAGTGAGATTAAGGTAGCAACCCATTTTGCTTTTATGTGTTCAGCTACAGAACAAGGTCAAAGACATAAGGTATTAAAATTTTTAATTAAGTGACAGTGGAATTATTTGCTTGCTCCTGGATTACGTTGATGCAATACAGCCTGAAAGCTGCTATTTGACATTTCCCTTGATTTCTGCTCCTCTTTGATGGGGTTATACAGTAAATTGTTTTCAGGTACAGACTTGCCATAGCTACTGAGAGGCATGCAGGATGCTCCTAAAATCTTGCCCACTTTCTGTTTTATTGAAATGGCAGAAAGGCAGCAAAGACGTAAAAAAAGAACACATTATTGCATACAAACTAGTGTGGCTACAGAAAAGAAAGTTGCAAACTCGGGGGAGGGATAAGGCAAGTACAGGTATTTTCTTTGAAAACGATGGGTCATGAAGGATCCTGAACAGTCCCTATTCAATGGACAACAAGTAGAACCTCTTTTGGCAATACTGAGACAGGCACAAGTACATCAGGTGGCTCTGAATGGCTGGATTGGTCCATGGCATGCAGCCCTAGGAACATCCAGCCTTCAAATGTATATGATGGAGCAGAAGCAGACCCCACAGTCAGGAAACAGAGCATAAAATGCATGGCCATGGTAAGAATCAAACTAAGATGTGATTTAAAAAAAAAAAAAGTTGGAGTAGTGTTTTGCTTTCTGAGCTCTCTACTTTATTTGTTTTTATGCTCCTGTAAGTAAAATCAACAACTTCTTTTTCCCCAATAAACTGAAATTTTGCAGACCATTAATCCATAATATGGACAAAAGGCTTCGGGTGCATGTGAAACAAAATGAAAAATGGTCAGCCTGGTTCTTCCAGGAAAAACTGATACTTCACATGAGCAGTAAAGATTTTCCAACAAGCAGCAGCACACACGTTTCAGTGCAGACCCACAGTGAGTAGAGGGTAATGGCTCTGAATATCATTTATGCGCACTTAACTACCATTTAGTTAATGTTTATGCAGCATTTTGAAAATGTAAAGTGCTGTAAAGATGCCAAATGTTATTATTATTAATAATCCAAGTGATAAATATGACTCCAAATCCTTACTTTATCCTTGTCCTCCATGACAAAGGGGTGTTTGCACGTATAATAAGCACAGCAATTCAGCAAGACACTCACAGCATCTGTGCTACGCAGAGTTCATGAGTTTTACACATAAGGGGATACAGGACTAACTGGTTTCTCCCCAAGTTTACTGAGTGTTACAAACCTACCCCCCAAATTAGGATGGAAGATTATGTGAAAATCCTGCTTTTAAAAATACTGGGTCAGAGCTTGGCCGCAACATTTAAAAGCCTATTCGGAAAGGGACAGAGGTCAACATGTTTTAATAAAATGTGTTTTCCTTTCAGTGAAGGTAAAACAGGGTGCAGGAAAGGACTTGCAGCCAGCAATATGTGGGCATCTGCTGTCTGCCATGTTCCCACTGCACCTCCCACTACAGCAGTATGGACCACTGCTGGCTATCCAGATTTAGAGCATCAAGCCCCAGACCTGTCCCTCCTTACATCTTCACTTTGGCCCTCAGAGGAGGCCACCAGCCACAGAGCCCGATGTCACAGAAACAGTTACCCCCTCAGCGATTTTCCCATCTCCCAAAACCACTTCTCTTTTATTTGCACATCCAGCACGGCATCAAAAAGTCAGACAGGAGCCACTCCAAAAGCCACGGAGTTTCCCAGACACAGGTCTGCCACGAGTGCTTGCCACTGCAGTGGATTGCTCTTATTGCACTAGACCTCAGCAGGGAAAATAATCTGTGAGCCGGGGCCTTTGGTCTCTCCTTTTATCCTCAGAAATGAACCTACTGGTGCTCTAAGAGAAGTGGCTGCTATTTCAAGGAGGTGATCAGTTTGTGAGGAAGTGATAAGCAAGGGAAGGAAATTTTTGTTCCATATGTTCTTCTCAGGTTTGGAACAGCCTTTTTGATTGCAACAGCTTCACCACTGAGGCTAAACATGAAGTTACTTCTCTGAGTGAAACATCTGCCCTTCCCCTTATTGGAAAACCAAAAGGACAAAACAGATTTCTAAAAGAAGGTCTTTTAAATATCTTCATTCTCTTCAACAAACTGGATTTTCCTAAGTTCAGGTCCCATTCCACTGTTCTGTTACAGTGGTTGGATGCTGAACTCTTGGATGCTTGGTCCAGACTTTGTGACTGAGGACACAGGCAGAGAACCTGTGGCTCAATACACCCTTTGAAGGCTTTCTCCAAGACTTAAAAAAAAACTATCTTAGTTTAAAAAAAGGAAAATGAGGAAAAAAAATCCCACAGAGACAGCCTGATCTTCTACTTTCTCACACTGGTATAAATCAAGAATAACCCCACGGACTTTGTAGGACTTGCACAAGTATAAAACTGCTAGAAATGAAAGGTTCACATTTCCTAACTGCAGCAGTTGGCTGGGTTTTCTTTAAATAGCTTCATTAATAAATACTTTGAAAAAGGGGGGAAAAAAAGTGCTCTTCCTCCCTCAATACTAATTGCTAGTGCTCAGATTTAATCTTCAGCATTTATTGTGCTTCACCAAATCCCTAATAATCACCCCAGAAGACTCCTTAACATTGTTGTATAATGGGAAACAAGGGCAGGGTATTACTTTTTCATGTACAAAGATGTTTCATCAGGAGGCCAGATTTCTTCTATGCAGCTAAAGTACATAGAGCCTGACACTTTTAATTTCTTCCGTAATTGTGTCACAAGAGGGGTTTATGTCACTGTGCCTCTTTGCTGAATTCCAAGAGGCTCAATGCTATTCCCATGGTCATTGCCTCCTGCCTCTACTTTAAAATAATGAAGATTTGGGCTGAAATAAATTTGAAGATATCAAATAAGGACCCCTTGAGTTCCAGGGAAAGAAAATAAAGCAGCTTTTATTAAACTTGTTATGAGACCTTTCATGACCACTATTCTCGCTGTTCTCTTTGCTCAAAGCCTTTAGAGAATGGTCTCACTTTAGCCTAAACTCAGCTCTTTCTCAGCTCTCTAAGCCTCTGTAAAATTGAAGGACATTCACTCCAACACACGTCTTTAATAACTCAGTATGATTTAAACTTTCAATCTGCATTCCTGATTTCTGTAATAATTGAAAGGAATGCATTAGCAGCAGAAAAAAACCCCCACTTTTGCTTCATAAACTTTACCTTCATTGCCTCAGATTTTCAGTAGTTCTCAATATGTAAGTTTAATGGCGTGACCCTAACAAGAAACGATCAGCAAATGAAACGAACCAGTGTGTAGCTGCTCCACACGGCTACAAGTGTCAGCTGTGGCCTGCCTGCCATTAATTTTATTGTAACTCATTTCTTCAGGTTGAGTACAGCACGATTTAATGTTCCCATTCTCCCATTCCTGTTCTGCATGACAAATTGTTTTAATAAACATAAACCGGGTAATAATAAAGTAATAATAAGCCTAGCACTCACCTTATATCACTGCAGTTAAATTCTCCCACAAGCCAGCGCTGGTTACAGTGACAATTACAGTCGGGCCAATCCGCAGCCAGGCAAGCACAATGGACAGATTTAATATCGTTTGTAAATATGATTAGTGTGCTGTCATGTTATTGCAGCCTGGTATTTACATTTCTCTCTGGGGTTATTCACTACACCAAATCAACATTAAATAGTGCTCCCTTCTCTTTCCCTTAAATCAAATATACCTTTCTTTGTGCTCCACTCAGAAGTTAATGAAGAAAATGGCATCGATTGTTAATATTCAGGGATCAATCAGCGCTTTACATACCCCCTTTTTTCAAACAGATGTACGTCTGTCTGTATAACCCTGGAAGATTTCTTTCGAAATTCATAATCTCCCTGCTTCCTCCTCCCCCTCCATACACACCCTTTAACATCGATGCTCGTCTGCTGACTCTCTTATGAAAAATGTTCAAATAATGAATGGCTGTTGTTTACAGAAGTAATTTCATGCTACATTTCCATTATTGCCTGGATTTGTTTAGCTTCTCAAGCTTCCCCATTTCCCTGCAATGAACTTTTAAGGAAATATAACCAGCTTTCACTGTTTATGCCATTATGTTTATAATAGAAGCCGCTCTCATTTGTGACATATTGCAACACTTCATAACTGTGTGCAAATAAGCATCCTTAAACTTGTTAAGGTCAATTAATCATCGTACAAAAGCTTTTTTAGCCAGGACTTCCACCAGCATAAATCCAGCCGCGTAGCAGGGTAATGAAAGGGCTCTAGCGTGGACTCGGGTCCTACATGGCACAATTGTGTGCTTCAGATGTTAATAAAACTGCCTGCAGACGACACAGGTCTTTTTCTCCAAAGTTATTTGGCTCCTGCGGTCAGGCAGCACAGGTTGAATGCCTGCAGCCCAAATCAAGAACAGACAAAAATTTATAATGACTTCAACGACCAATTCCCACCAACCTAAAAAATTCTAAAGCCACTTTTTCCGCAGCGAAAGCAAGGAACGGAGCTGTAGGACATCCTGCTGAGTTTGGCCCCATGGCATTTCACTGGACAGGATTCGACACATGAAACACACCACAACAGGTTCCTATTTTCAGACATCACAGAGGACACCATCAAAGGAGAGCACGCTGCTGTCGGCAGCGCGGAGCCCTGGCTGCTCGGGCACGTGGATCGTGTGCCAGCCTGGAGCCCTGGCCCCCTCCCACTGCTGTGTTAACTGCTCTGAGAGGAAGGGGTCCCTGGGGGACAGCAGGGACGGCTCTGCCTGCCCGTGAGCCGCCTGGCACAAACACTGAGGATGGAAAGGGCTCTTCCTAATTAGCAGCGACCTTCTCCGCACAGCCATGGCACACACAGGCTCGCTCTTGCCCTTCGTGCATTTAAGAGGAAATATTCATGCGGTTTGTATTTATGCTTCCATTTTCAACAAAGAGGTTCTCATCTCCTGCACTTTTGACTGAATTAAGACCTATGTCTGAAATTTAAGACATGCCTTAATCAGACTCAATAGGTTTCCTGCATGCCCCAGGCTTACCGATGTCATGGTGCCTGGGTGCATGTAAAATAAGCCTGGTCTGTGTCACTGGGCTTGGACTGATGTGTAAAAACAATGACAATAAACCCTCACAACAACCTCATTTAAACTGCAATAGTAAAATTCAGTGAAATATTTAATAATAATGGAGAATTAAAAAATATAGGATACCATATTATGGGGGTGGCCGTGTGCAGGCACATAATTTATGCCTTCACTAGCATTTAACTTGCACTTACTTTTCCATGCCAATTGAAGTATAAAGAGATGCCCCACATTAGAAATCTACCCCAATGAAGTCCAAAAATGTGTATCAGGTATCTGTAATAATTACAAAGCTGACTCACACTTTGTTGTTTACTGCCTGTTAACTTTTCCCTGCTACAAGTTTAAGTTAGGAGAAGGGAAAAGAAAAATTTAAAGAAAGCATTACCAGTCAGTCAGAGAGCATAGCTATTTTGTGGGGGTTGTAGATAATCTGGAGACCAAAGCAGGACTTTTTAAAGACCTATCTGTAGTTGTCGCTTTATTGAAAATGATAGATTTAAGAATATGGCTCCTATGGTCACCCAGAGGGCATGGGTCTGGCTTTCTGTGACTTGCTGATATTCTTTATTCAGAAGAGTCAAATGTCACAGTAAAATATTTCTGCTAAAATGTGTATTTACTGCATTTTCCTTTCAAAGCTCAGCAAGGTGACAGCTGGAGAGGGGTGTCTGTGCATGTGTGGAAAAAAAAAGTGGGGGAAGAACTGGGGTGTTACTAAACACAAGATCACAGTACTCGAAACATCCTACTGAGATCAGAAGAATTGTGAAGCATACCGAGGTGGTACTCTAGCTATTCATTAACTGCCTGTATCAGCTGGCCCAGAGATTAGAGCTTAATGCAATGGTGAAGTAAGTGTCCATATCACAGTAGCCATGGAGGAATAGCGAGATGTAATGAAACTGAATAGCTAGCCATTGAAAGTTGAAAAATATATTGATTTTTCAGTGCTTGATCACCCAGGAGGCTTTATCAGGTATGAATACTTGGGAACCATCTGCTAACTCTGTAATGGTATTTTAGGATTTGTGACAGACTCCAGCAAAAATAAAACTGCGTGTTAGAAAATAACACAAAGTGAAGCCTGCTTCTCTGCAATACATTCCAGTGCTCCACATCTGCTTCCCTCATTCCTGCCTTTTAATTGTTCTCGAATTAGCTATAGCTAATGCGTGAGTACAAATTAAAACTGGTACGTGGATTCAATTTCTCCCCACCTTTCACACCAAAGAGAGCTCAGACATTTACAGCCGCATTTATCTCCACATCAGCTTGCATTACATACGTGGTAAAGATTCCTCTCCTCCCCAAAGGAAGTCAGCAGGACCCCGGTTATTGTATTTAGCTATTGAACCTCCTTGTCAACATTTCTTAGCATTCACTTGTGTAAGTCAAAGAACAAAACCGAACAGGAACAGGCTTGGAGGCACAATATCTACATATTGTCTGATGTAAATAACACTCCTAGACATGATTGGCATTCTCCAAACAACAATCATTGTTATTGAAATGTGCCTCTATTCCCCTTGTTTTAATACCGAGAATGATTATGAAATCTCTTTGGGTACGATAAATCAGCTGAAAGATGTAATAACATGTTTCAGCTGTTGGAATGGATGTTTGATTACAGCTCTGAGGGTTTTTTCCTCATCTTGTTTCTAGTTTAATTCTTAAACCATTCTCTGATTTAACAAAAATATATTCCACATATCAACAGCAAATGCACATTCATGTTTACAGTGTGGGTAACTGAGCAGGAATAGAGTTGCATTTTAACAATGCAGGGAAAATATTTTTCTATTACAGTTTTCGTTAAAATAGCAAGTTAAGCTGTCATTTGAAATTATATTTAGTAAACACTTAACTTTAACACCTAAATAAAAATAGAGAAGATAAAAAAGGCAGGGGGTGAGGAGGACAGAGAGAAAAGGAGACTTTGGTCAGATCATGTTTGATTTCCAGACACAGAGAAGCAAAATTCCACCTCTCCTCTACCGCATCCCTCCATGTCTGCAAGCATCTCTTTGAGCAAGTGGTAGCAGAATTAATTTGCCCCAAAATGGTGAAGTGTAAGAGGAGGAAAATTGTTTCTCCCTGATTTTACACTGTAGTGGCAACACACAAAAGATGAAGGAAGTCAGACCGCACCACACAGCGGCAGCGAGAGCGAGGCAGCTGGACAGAGGCTTTTGAAGGATCTGAGAATCTGTGTGCAGCAAAGGCAGCACAGCTTCTCCAGCTCACTCTCCCAGAAAAGATTCTGGCAAATAATGCCTTTCCCTTTAGTGTATTTTGTGGAGGAGAAAAGGTGAAGGAAAAAAATAACTTTGGGAAACAAAAAGATTAGTATGTGGGTGGTTTTCCTTTCCAATCAACTTTCCTTCCCGTCCTGTGGGGCTGCCCCTGTGCTGATGAGCACACTATGGAGGCTGCAAGGACATACCTTGATGTTCTCCCAAAGTTTGCAGAGCCAAAGAGGCAGCTACATTCAAGACTGGTGGTGGGAAAATTCAGAGAAATTAGGGGCTTCCCGAGCTCTTTAGAACTGCTCAGCGATGCCTTGCCAACATTTCAACAAGAGGCTCCTAAGAGACTTCCCCCCTTGGCCTGTGATAAACTCAGTGCCCCAACCGTGCGTTTGCTTGCCAAGAGGAGGGGCAAGGGATGAGAAAACCATTCAAGCATTTTCCTATTTAAATGAAAACACTTTCTCGTCATTGTAATCAAGAAAAGAGGCTGTCCTACTGTGAGAGAAACCCTACACCACCCATTTGGGTGGAACTGCACATGCACTATCTCCCTGCAGGAAAGAGAATTGCATTTGTAAGGAGAAATCATGATCTGGATAGCAAGACATCCACCCATAGGATGGAGTAAGCAAGGTCTCAGACATTTCTTCCAGGGTGCCAGAAACACTTAAACCTAGAAAACAGTCGTGGACAGCTGTTCAGGGCAGCTCTAAGGTAGCACTCACATGAGCAGAGCTCCCCAGGGTGTGCTGCAATCGGACACATGCTGGCAACCGAGCTCCCACCCACAGGGGGTCAGAGGGAGATTTCCTATTCCCTTTGCCTCCTTGGTTTATTGTGCAGCCTGCCTCTACTCTTGGAATAGGCAGGCTTTTAAATTAGGACACACAACTCACTCTTCCCTAAAGACACCAGTGCAATGAGGAAAACATTTCTAACGTTCAATGGAATTACAGGATACCTTTAAAAAGTTACTCATTGCTTAATTCACTCCCCTCTTTTTGACCTTTATTCAAGGGGAAAACTGCCAACTGCACAAAATCCTGCCAACTCCAAGGAGCTTAATTGTGCAGATTACGGTCTGTTTGTAACACAGATTATTAAAAGCACACTTGGACCCTTCATATCCCCACGTCTGATTCAGTAATAGGTTCTGCGTTAGATAAAGGAGATTTGTTTTGATCCTCTCCTCGCAGATGCAGAGTGCCCTACACCTTTTGTATTCCGGACTCCATCATCCATGACCTCTTTGCATAAGTGACGGAGCCACAATAGGCTGCTCCATACTGTAACTCCCAGCTCTCCCACTTCTGGGGGCGACAGAAAGGCAGGAAGAGATTCAGTTCATGGTTTATATGGTAGTCTAAAAGAAAAATTAAAAATGGCACATCTTATTCAATAAAGAGCATTTCTCTGAGAGATTCTGGCGCTGTGTGGCACAAAAGCTAACCATGGCCATTTTTGAAAGCAGAGCACAATGTGTTTTTAAAAAGGAAAAAAATTAAAAATTGCCTTTTGAATTTCAGAGAATGAGGTGAAACACAGAACAGAAAACTTATCCTCAAAATACATCAAGTGAAATAATTTCCTTAGGTTCAATTTTTTTTCTCTCTTTCCCAGGCTAAAAATTTAATGAGAAAGTAATCTCCTCATCCCCCTAAAAAAATTTGAAAGAAGTGAAAATATTTTTGTTTGCCACCTGTTACAAAAGCACAGAAATCACCTTGAATTTCTAGCTATCACATGGTAATTACAAATCAATCCTCCCTGCCTCAGAACCAAGGCCTGCTCCACAGCCAGCTGTCATCACTGCAGGGTCAGGGTGGGGAATGTCAGGCTTTTACTTTTCATCTTCATTCTTCAGTTTTCTGTCCTTCAACAGTTGGACTCCATGACCGTAAAGGTCTTTTTTTTCCCCAATTTTAATGTTTGTATGATTCTCAGTATTATTATAATTAACAATCAAGGAGTTTTTCTTCAAACACTGTCCAATATCTGTTTTGTGAGGCGGAGACACCAGAGTTGTGGCCACTAATGCCAGCCAGGTGTTCAGGACTGAGGGGAGTCACTCCAAGCACAACTCACACGCAGTGACGCTGCTGTGGCTTCTCTCCTTTCTACTGCCTTATAAAGAAGGTAAGGGGTAGTAACAGCTTTCCCTGGCATTAATGTGATTTTTGTTGCTTGTTAAAAGTATTTTCCTCCCATAATCACTGCACAACACCAGACTGAAAGCGCAGAATTCACTTTTAATTTGAACGCACACTGATAGCTGTGTGCCAATTCCTTGCTGCTGTACTGTTGATGAGCAGTTGTATGTGGAACAAATCGAAGAAAGCCACACACTAATTTCCTAAATGTACTTTTTTTTTTCTCCAACGGTAAGGAAATGATGAGTTTTAGGTGAGAAAGAACATCTATCTGCAGCTCAATGAACTGAAAATGCAGAAAGTAAACTCCTGCAGCCTTCAGAAGTACTCGAGAGTGACACAAAAGTACTAACCTCTTCAAATTTTATGATGAAACTAAATGGAGTCAGCAAAACGAGAGGATGACAAGGACAGAGGAAGACCAAAACATACCTGAACTACTGTGATAAATGAAAATAACACTTCTTGTTTTAACAAAATAGTGCTGGTCCTGTGATACATACCATAAGCTGGCATAGTAGTTTTATTATACTTCAGCAAAAATTGTGCATAATTGGCAGCTCCCTACATGTCCAGTTCTTGGTAGCAATGCTACTTCTCATATTCAGCACAGTTGGTGAAGAATCAAGGGGGCAGCAGAAGCAATTAATTCTCTTACTGCATTGTAACTTTCTACAATGAGACGCAAACTAATTCACACTGGGTGTGCATTTAAGAAAATTAAATTCCACAAATTTTATTTTCAGTCACAAAGAATGCTACAGTCATCTGAAAGCCCATGAAACTCTGTTTCCGTAGAACCAGGATTGCCAACGTTTCTAATTTAGCTCCAGTGGAAGAAGCTCAGTGCTGTGCAGATGGGTGGAGGAACTTGTAAGATTATCTCACTTCTGGAGCTCTTTAAAACAACTTGATAGCTTTGGTTTAATGCTCAAGTTTTACTGCATACCTGTAAATGTAGATTTGGGGTAATAAAGTGTGTTTGCTGAATGCTCACAGTAGCTGGGTAATTTTACAGCTGTAGAGCTGTGCATCCGCATACCCTCAGTTAAACACAGATGTAGTTTTCCAGAGGAATTCTCACCTTAGTTCACTGTTTTTAAATTTCAGCAGAACCTCATCTTTGCTCCTTTAGGTCAGCAGGTACCTCTAGAAGAGACTCCTTTGCCCATCATGCTGTTAACAGCTTCCTTACGGAATTTTCTGGCTTTTAGCCACCCCGGTGATCTACAGAACATTTAAGGGAGGTCTGTGCCTAGTGGTGCAGGACACAGGGTACTGGTTTCTCCTCACTTCTGTCTGAAAAGTTACTTGTAAACACAGATGCAATGGCTTCAGATGTTTTACTGGGTAGGTAGCTGCTGTCTTAGAGTTCTTACACCACTGTAGTATGAAAAAAGGGGCTCATAGGAATATAAATTAGGAGGGCAGGATGGGTAAGTTGCTTGAAAGCAGCAATGGGGTAATACTGTCCTTCAAAAAAAGATCCAGTCCAGCTTGTCTGCTAAGCTGCCTCTGGGCATCAACAACGTGCAGACAAAGCTGGTGCCTGTTCTCCCCCAGCGCTGAGCCCACTGAAAACCAGCTGAGTTTAGGCCTCTACAAAACGTCGTGTACCACCCCAATCAGAACGTGAAGGGGAAAGGAATGTCCTTGAAAGGATGAAGCACCCATCATCCCTGCACTGCTACGGGAACCCTTTCTGGAGAGGCAATCAATCTGATTTGAAAGCACTATGTGTCAAATGGGCACCAGCTAAAGATATCAGAACTTTTAGGGAATTATTTATTCGTGATATTTGTGGACAGTGGAGCCTCATGAAGGTCCTGGAGCTCCAAACTTTGCTATGCACATGCTCCTACAAACTCACTCTGCTGCGATGTGATTACTAGCACAATGAGCTGCCATGGGGGTGGTGGAAAACACAATAATCATTACACTATGAAATCAGAATCAAGGATTTTAGGATAAAGTGCCTGGAATTCAAAATCGTCATCCTCAACAGAATATTTTCCCAAGTTTTCTTGTAAGGTATCCTAATTTGGTAGGATACTTCAAAAAGCATATTTCAAAGTGGAAGGAGTGAGTGTTAATCCCTGCCGATAGCAGAACAGTAATTTTCACTGTGTAAGTGATATGCCAGTAGCAAAAAGGGCTCTTAGAGACAGACTTTCAAGGTGCCTCCATATTTCACATGTAAATAAACTTTTTCTTCAAATGTTCAATAGTGATAATTTTGATTGGTTGTGAAAATTCTAGGTTGTTTGCCAGTTCATTAAAGCAGTCCAGAATTCCTCCTTTTTAAACAAGAATTTAAGGATTCAGACATAAGAAAAATATTTCTCAAGTGACACTAAATGATCATACAACTCCTACGCAGTCTGATAAAACCAGAAGACTATCAAATATTGGAAAATACCTAAAAGCATTAGTTCTCTTTTTCATTATTCCTTCTGAAATCATTTGGGTCCCAATTCTACAAAAGGTTCTGCATTCTTATTTATAAGGTTGTGTTTGCCTTATTGCTATGTAAAGAAGTGTAAAATACCAGAAATTAGAATGGTAATATTTTATAACAAAAATAGTGGTATAAATAATGAGAAATCAAACAGAAACAGTTTTTTCTCCTTCAGAAATTTTTTTGAGGTACTATATTTTTCCAGCCTAAAATTTGGATAAAAACCACTTTAAAAGTCTTAAAAGTGTTCATAACTAAAAATTAGAAGGCTACTCAATTTGTTCATTTTTCTCAAAGATATTGTTTCAACAACTTTGGAACATTTCACTCCCACTTGACCAAAATCTTACACATTTTCTAATCTGTTTTTGAACTTCAAATTAGAAGTTTTTGTATCAAAGTACATAAACATATGTCTGATATTTTCAAGAGCTTGAAACCATTTAAGTAGAATAATTTCAAAATTAATCTACTCCCCAAAGCTCCCGCTAGCTTGGACAAACCACAGGAGCTGGGAAAGCCTACAAGGTCAGCTATAAAGGAAATCACAGAGAACAATTAAGACCCAGGTTAGATTCCCTGAAGCAATTTGTAAATAAACATCCATGTGTTCAGTTTGGGTCCCTCACTACAAGAAAGACATTGAGGTGCTGGAGAGAGTCCAAAAGAGAGCAACAGAGCTGGGGAAGGGTCTGGAGCACAAGTCCTGTGAGGAGCAGCTGAGGGAGCTGGGGGTGTTTAGCCTGGAGAAAAGGAGGCTCAAAGAAAATCAATCCATCCTAGAGATGATCATGTTTAAACTCTGTTTACAGCTAAGACATAGCACCAAAACATTAATAATTTCTCAAAACTACATTATTTGGAAGCTATGCTATATTCCAAAAATTAGTGCATTCCCTCTTCTGATTATTGGCATCCCCATCATCACAGTCTTTAAGTGTTTTGCTAACAGAAATAGACTTACACTGAATAAAACAAGACGACACTATTCTTCATAAATACAAACTAAATAGCAAGCTTCTTGCCATACAGGTCAGCTACGTGAAATCAATTATGAGACCTCAAACTTTTTGCAGAATGAGAAAAAACTTATATGAAAATTAACTCCCCTAAAGTAAACAGCCTATGTGAAACTTGGAGCAGAGTGTAAAAGAAATATGCACATACACTTTTATATATTGTGTGACTAGGTTTTCTTCTGACCAATTCGAGATACTCAGAAAAAAACCTGCAAAATTTATTCAGTGGCATTTTCTACCACTTTTGACCACTTTTAGTTACACATAATTCAGAAACAGAAACAAATTTATGTTCGCCCCTGAACTCTTGCTTTGGTGTTTCTCCCCCTCTTCTTCTATGTTAAAATTACATCCAGGTTTTCTTCTCATAAAATGCATTTCCTATTTGTATGGGAAAAGTCCATCTCCCCCACGTATTTATGTTATGTAATCTGTGAACAAGATTTAAATATCTGAAGGTTTTCAAGAAAACCTATTACGATACATTTAAAGGTTAGATTCTAAATTTTTCAGCATCTACCTCTTCTTTTGCATTTCTGTTGGAATTTCTGGCTGCATATCTGTTGCAAGCCTGTTAAAACTACTTGCCCACTACCTTCAGAGAAACTGGCTTTCTGATTAATAAAGAGCTGTTTCACCAGTCTTGCCCATTCAACCAACGTTTTCCTTACTTATACCCATCATTTCCTGTACCTATAACTCAAATGGTTTTGTCCTACAGTTTGAGCCTCAGCATCCTCTGAAAAAGATGGCTGCTGTTTCCAATTGCATCTAAATAAAATGGACTTCATTTGGATAGCAAAAACCCCTGATTTTATAATTAGAATATATCTCAATATGAGTGATGTGTGTTCTAGAAGCACTGGAAGATAGGGTTTGTTATGTGCATTCCCAGCACCTCGCTCTCTTATCCTGGGTCGCCACAGAGGTAGTTTTAGCTCACTTGGGAGAAGCCAGAGCTGCAGCACTGGGTGCTGTCTTCCTTGGATGGCCCAGACCAGGATCAATTCCCTTCCTGATCATTGCTATAGCTCACTCAGTAAGGGTAAGGCCTCATGAAGGTCTTCTTTCTAAAGGTGACAGCACCTAACCTAACAACAGACAGAAAACCCAGAGACAGAGCAAGTCACTGTGCCCCACTGCAGAGGCCACAGTGGGAAAAGAGAGCAACCTCTTCACCTGCCATGTCTACAGGTGCCCAAGGCACGTCTCATTTCGATTAGCCAAGTCCATGCACAAATGAGAAAGTCGGAGTGTTTTTGCTCTAATTATTTGGTTCCTTTTCTTTGCCTTTTCCTGCCTCCCTCACCCCTGGGCTCTTTAAAGAAAGACTCCCGGGAGCTTCCATTCAAGTGGACTGAAAACAGTGTCAGTGGGGGCTGACTTCTGCAGCACGGGTTGTTGTCACCAGTGACCTATTCATATGCACCAGCACCAGCCTGGCTTTGTCTTCTGCTCCGCCAAACAAACTGATGGCAGACTCAGTTCTGCTGCAGAAATATTGAGAATTAAATACAGCACAAAGGGAGCAGGCAGCAGGGTTGAAACATTCAGTGGAAATAGGGGAGCTGGTCAATAAAAGGGGATGGAGACTGGATCAAAAGGGGACGACTTACAATGGGACATGGGCTAAAAAGGGGTGTGCACTATCCTGCAGGTCAAAAATGACAAAACATTGTGGTCCCAAAGCTGTCACATGCTGCACAGTAGGGAGGGATCCGAGAGCAAGCAGAAATGCAAAGCTAGCAACTCAATATATAGGAAATGTACAAAGCAAAAAAAACCCATAAAGCGTCAAATTCTAGGGTTCTTGCAACAAGCTGAGACCACTGATCTCAACGAACAAAACATAATAAATGTTTAGAGGAGGTATTGGAAAGAAAGAGAAACAAAGGAAGAGTGAGATTTTGGCTTAGGGGTTCATCTCAGGCTTGGGACAGCTGCTTCCATTTCAAGACTCTGCCATATATTTCCTGTGGGACCAGAAGGGAGGCATTAAATCTCTGCAATTCAGTCCCCATCACTGAAGAAATACTTAGGGAAAGGATATGAACCGTATTTTGTCTGTAGGGTCCCCTAAATTCAGCCATGTTCACATAAAAGCAAAATAGTTGGTTGAAATGGAAAGATGTAAAAAAAAAAAAAAATCCGTATTTTGAATTTTTCTATTTTGGAAGCATTTAAATGGATCACATTTACTCTTAAATAAGTTTTCGAAGCATTAAACTTCCATTCACACCTTCCTATCATTTTCTACCTTTGAGGTTCTGAATACAAATATCTGACTGGTGTCCAGTGAATACAGATATCTGAACGCTAGCCAGAGATTTTCTTCTTCACTCTTTTTCTGTTTTTCCTACTTTACCTTCTGCTCTTTTGTCAGGTTCCAAAATGCCTTCTCTTCTGGAGAAGGTTAGAGGAGATGAGAAAGAGTAAAATTGTAATGCCTGTGGCTTTCCAAAAAATAAGTTAAAACATTAATGATATTTGAGAAAAGTAATTTCCTCAGTTTAAAGAGGTTTGGCACATTTTCAGTGGAAAGGGAGATTTTTTTTTCTTCCTTTCTTCTTTCATGTAATTTCAATTAATTTAAATATATTTTCCTCAACGTTTCACAGAAAGAAAGAAGCCCAGAAGAGTAAAATAGCTAAAGAAAACAGAATTTTTTTGGATATTAAAAGACCCACATGCATTTCAGCAATGTTTTTTTTCCCCTTGGAAATCTGAAATAAAACCCTGGTCCCACACACACGTCATGAGAAAATGCATCTGTTTAAACTCTGTTCTATGTGACCAACCTTGATAATCATAACAGAGGGTTCTGGATCCTGCAAATGGATTCCTACATCCATTCCTGGGGTGACTGCAGCTGGAGGGGAACACATCTTGGCTGCCTTAAGGCTTTCCTCTGTCATGGTAAAAATTAAGGAAGGTGGGGTCTTAAGGCACATACCACCAACAGATGCCCTGGACAATACGGAAAATCTGCCTGTGTCCTTAAAACCTGTGCATGGATGGCACAAAGTTCCCTGCCCCATGGATGAGCTGCTATTTGTCAGAGAGAGCTGCCCAAGTGCGCCTAGAAAACGCCTGAGCTGCCCAATCATCAGCTGCTCCTAACTATGGTAGTTCCACGGAAACCGATTCCCAGATCTGTCCTCAGAGCTTAAACGCTGGCCACCTGGCTGACAGTCTCGCAAGTAATAAAATAATTCAAACAGGTCAAGTTACCAGCTCAGAAACAGTGAGGGGTTTTTTTGCTTCGTGCCATGGAGAGGAATATTTCCAGTCTTCGTTCAGAATTGGCCGTCATTATTAAATGCACACATGGATGGGCCTTTTGGCCATGATATAAATGACTTAAAGCTGTGATTCAAATGGGTCTATAAAGTGCTTCTATGATGTTCCTCTCCCTTCTTTTTTCTTTTTTTTTTTTTTTGAAACTATCTCTGCTCCACTGTTCTTTGTAGAGATAAGCCCTTGAAAATCACCCTTCTTAAGGTGTAAACTTGGTGACTGTACGTTATAGTAAAACATTTGATTTGTTATAGGCTAGAAAAATAGAGAAGTTGAAATCTCTTCATGGTGTATTAAAGGTCACACAATTATAATAAAATCTTGCTCCAGCAGCTCCAGCCACAGACAAAATCAGTCTCAAATTTCCAGCGAACAATGAAGTCCCCACAGAGTTTCAGCTTGCCAGGAAATCAGGGTATCTCAGGCTGTGTTGATTTTAAGAATATCCTGCATGCCCATCATACAAAACGTATTACTCAACACAGCCACTGCTCTTTTGGGGTCCTCTGATTGAAAAAACGCTTTTTATTTTACAGCCATTTGGGGCATGGCACTTTTCTGGTTCCAGGAGCCTAAAGAGCAGCAAGCTCTACTCTGTTCGGGTGAGACGCCACCAGCTTGAATGCCATTTCCTAGCACGCCGCACATCCAAATAAAATAATAGTAATGCAGAACAAAAAACTACATCCTCACAATACAAGCTAATCTTCCGGCTTCCCATCAAGCGAAACATATTGACAACTGACAATAGGCAATTAATAGATTAATGAGTATAGCTCTTATCTGTCTACATTATGAGTTTATCTGGTTGTAACAGGATGAACACAACACGGGCCTGTGCTCACAGGAGTGCTGTCCCAGTACAAATGAGATCATTGCAGCAAGATATGAATGCAGTATTTTGATTACCAGGTATCACTCAATGGAACAGAACCCCCACACTCGCACTTTATTCTATACATTTTAAAATTATTCAAGGGCAAAGAACAGAATATAATTTACTAGGGAGAGAATTAGAGGGAAAGGTTTTACAAAAGCAGGAGAGATTAGGTTTTGATCCAGGGTTAAAACCACTGCCTCTGGCACACACACACAATCTGTCAAGATAGGTGGTGGAATGTAAAAAAAACCTTTCCACCTAAAACTGAGTCTAAACTCAGTCATGTCTGCAATGCTGAATAATAAAATAAACTTTTAAAATCCTTTGATAACCCAAATGAAAAAATAAAGCACACAAACTAGTTTTTCAACAGTTCTAACTCCAAAAAATGAGGCTGTTGTTTCTGGCAGTGGTAAGTTCACTCACACCATGGATAAATTGATAAATTTGATCTGCAGAAGTAAAGAGGTGCGCTGGAGCATGCTGTGCTTCACATGAAACCTGTGGAAAAGCAGACTTTCCAAAGGACCTAGGTAGGAAGGCAAACAAGGTACGGATTTGGGGAGCCAGAGAACCATTACCTCGATGTCATTGACATTTTCTCCCCAGCACACTTGCCAGTTACGTATCTTCCCAGCTCTGTGCTTACTTGTTCCCTATTTCCACCACAGAAGGAAGCCAGATTTACTTCTCTCGTTCCCAGAGCCAAGTTCTGCCTGCTCTTCCTCGCATGTGTAATCTAAGTTTTCTCGAGGGGTCCGTTTGTACAGATAAAGTGAATTTGCCCTTGATAGCACTGTAAAGTTTCAAAGCAAATATTGTGACGTTTTTGTGGGCTGGCAAACACGATCTGCAATTTGCTGTGTGGAAATTGCTGTCCTGCTCCAGAATTATGCAGGCTTTCATAACGACTAACGGCGTGAGGCAAGCACAGCAGGACAGTTGCATGTTGATCGTTCTATACAATTTTGCTCACAGGCATGTTGATCATTCTGTACAATTTTGCTCACAGGCTATTTATTGGGTTTCTTTCAGAGCCCAGGGCAGCCAAAAGAAAAACACCAGCGGAGCGAACTTTGGATCAAGCTTGATGCTATTCCAGTGCAATACACTAGACAATAAGAAATGAGAGATTTATTCTGATTTGAACTGAGCCTCCGTTTGGGAACAAAGCTGCAGTCCTGATGATGACAGTCTCCTGGGAATGTGGCTGTGGAGGTTCCAGGCACTGCTGTCCCAGCTTCTCACTACCAGCCCTTGCAGAGCAACGTGTGGCTTTGCCTCCCCACATCAGGGCACAGCATCAGAGGTCACTGTCTGGCTGCTGGGAGGTAATTCCAGCAGCAGGGCAGGGGAATAGCTGCAGGCAGGGGCATTTAAACCACAAAAGCTAAAATCACCACAAGGCATTTCAAAGCCTCACGACCTCTTTTACACCTGGACCTCTGCTGTTTTAAACAACTGTCAGGGGAAGGGGCTCAAAAGCTACTTCTGCATGTGTCTGTTTGGATGATAAAAGGAGCTATATGAGCCCAGAGAAATACAGAGCTGTTATATACTGCATTGAAAAGGGAATTCAGTTTGTGTCTCATTTTTAAGAGCTAATATTCTTTTATCTGATCAAATGGTAAACAGCATTGGTAAATCAAGTTTTGATGGCATATGTATTTGCAAACAAAACTTTATATTCAACCTTTTCTAAGATGATCCCACAAATCTGTGTTGATATCCTCTGTGGTCACATTTTTTAAGAGCCTGAAAAATAGAACAGCCTCCCATGCACTGCTTTAAACCATGTACATGCACTTCTACATTTCCTAATTGAATGGGACCTTCTAGGCATGCAGTGAAAAACAGCTTTGGAAAATCAGTGTAGAGAGGGACAGAATGTTTTCCAAATGCTGATTTAATTCTGTACTTGGGTATTCTATTCCACAGGAAAACAAACTAAAACTCCCCCACTGAGAACTGCAATGTGTCATTCAAACACATCCCTCATGCTTCAGGGATGACATGTTCATGGATGCCTCCCAGAGCACCCTGCTACACTGAGCCGAAGCTCCTGGGCCCTCTGGAAGGAAATGTACAGACAGGATGGCACAAAAACTGTGAGATACCACAGTTCCCTTAAACACGTTCCTTCCGTGGGCACTGCCTCCCATCATTTTAGCTGGATGCCTCAGGACCAGTCTGGTGTCACAGCCTTGTCACCTTGCTTTTTCGTTCCTCTTCCCAGGGTTTGAGGAACCCGGGAATGCTGGAAGACACAAAATCACCTGTACTACCCCCTGGCAAAATCACGAGTGTTTAAGGCAGCTCAGTACATTTGCTCCTTATCTTAGGGCGTGAGAAGTCCCAGGCGTTTTCCCACAGCATTTCTGGAAAAACTCTTCAGTTTTATGGATCAATCTGGGACCTATCTTTGTGCTTTCTGGGGAGAACTGCTGACAGAAATATCAAGCAACATCCCCAGCCTGCATTACTGGGAGATGCATCAAGATAAAAGGATAGGAAACCAGTTTGAGTAGAGTGGCTATGACTCACTCATTTCTTTGATGCTATGAAATGACGCCAAAGAGGTCACTGAGGAACTTCGGTGCCTATGGAGAAAAAACCGGCACAGAGGAGAGTAGCCCTTTGGTCACATAAAATTGCTTCCATTCTTTAGGCAGGTGATGCCCACTTGCAAAATTTTCCATACAGAGAACTAAAAAAAGAAGAGAAATTCTCCTCAGCCTGTGTTTGAATGTGTGGAACAAAACTGCTTCAACAGGGAGCAAGGGGAAGGAAAACAATGGTCAAGATCCGACACTGCTGACTGCTAATAGACTACAGCTTCTCTTGACATAAAATGGTGCTGCTCCACCAAGGTCAGGGCAAGCAGCAATGTTTTATCTTAGCTAAAGAATATCTGGACACAACTGTTTCTCACTTTTATATTATAATGAATACTTTAACATATTTAAGCATTTTCCTGTGAAGGAGTTAATGAAGCCGTGCCTAGATCTTTGGACACATTTACAGACCATTATTTAAGATATAAGAAAAAGTAAGGTCCTTTAAGAAATGAAGCAACAGGAGCCATTAACCAAAACAGAGCTCACAAGACGTTCAAGCAGCAGTTGAACCAAAAGGTTACCTTCCAAACTGGCATTGCAAGGCTGAAACAGGCAGGACAAAGGATTTCAGACACACTTAGGCTGGGGGGAAAAGCAAACCCAAAAATAACAGAGAGGTGCAGACAAGAATGTTGGCCCAGGGATGCTTTAGATCTGATAGCAAATATATTAACCGTTGTAGAATCTTTCCTGTGCTCACGAAAGGCAATGGAACCATGTTCATTCCTTGCAAATAAACAGGATTACACCATGGGTAGAACCAAATTTGGTATTAATTCCCTCCTTTCACTAATGATCCCTGCTGCTTCCCCCAGTCTGGAAAACCCACTGGCAATTTGGCTCAAAAGGCCAGCACAGCGCGAAAGAATCAGAAGCCATTTGAAGACAGCTACACACACATTCTCCTCTCTCCCCATCAAAGCACGGCTCTGCTCTCCCAACCCCTCTGGCCCTCTGGTTTGGTCTGTAAAATGGAAATAACACCACAGAAGAGAGTGAGAGTCACAGATCATGAGCCCACTCAGTGAACTCTTGGAGAAGGAACTCCCCTTCTGCCCTTCAGCATTTTTATGTCTGCAGTACCTCCCTTGTGCTAGCTAAGTGCTACCTACATGGGGAATATCTGGTTTATTTCTATGCACAGAAGCTACTTCCACTCGAAATATTTGTGGAAAACCACCAGTGTCAGATGTGTGGCTGACAAACCTCAATTAAAACAGAGGAGGTTTTAATGCAAATATAAAGCTCTTTACAAATATCAGACTTTGTGACATAACATCAGCTGTGAATGTAAAACAACATAGGGATGTGTTTTCCCGCAACAACAAAAATTTAAAGATCAAATACCTTTTCCTTCAGATTCCCCATACTGATTTCTGAGAGTCTAATGAAACACAAAGTATGTTTGCAAAGTAGAACGTTTGCATATGCTTCATTAATTAGTTTGGCAAGGCCTCCACTACCAAAGGTGCATGTGTTTTCACACAGGCTTCAGCAATCTGCCTTGGAGTTTTCAATATTCATGTTTCTGCACTATTGGTACTCTGCATCATTTCACTATATCTATATATATGTATATATGTGCGTGTATATATATATATATATTTTAACAGCTCTTGGAATTTGTCATTCTGCTAGGATTTCTAAAAATATCCTTCCAAAAAAACTTTGAACTTGACTGGAATAGGAGAGGTGGTGAACACTTTTCCTTTTCTTGGAGCTCCATCTCAGTCCAACAGCAATGCTGTCCATGTAATCTTGGTATCACATTTCACACTAAGCTCATGATGAGCTGAATTTTCAGTAGAACCGACTGTGAACTTTCAGATGAAACAACTTCTCGTTGGAATACAACAGCTTGTTCAAACAGAATGTTTTGGGCTTTGACAACCTCCCAGCTCAACACAGACAGGGATATCTCATAAAATTGCTTGTGGGACTCCTAAATAAATATTCTTTGGCAAGCGGGTGATGGACTTCCTAAGTTGACTGTGATACCTGAGGAGCTGCTTTCTCCCAGTTTGAACAGAAACAGGAACAAGAAACAGTTGTTTTTCTGAAGCCAGTGTTTCTGAATTTCCTTTCTGTCTCCAATTCCCTTGTTTACATCTCACCCCACACCCAAACATCCCAACAAAGGCCTTCTGGCAACACAGAAATGCTAAATACCATCTCCTCTGGCCTGATTACCGACAGTAGTAAGGGGGCTACAAGGAGGAGAGGGGAAGCACTGAGAGAAGTGATGCAGCTGCAGACTCTAGGGCCTTCACACAGATTTACCTGGCTGCTGAAGCACTGGACTGGCTTGACAGCTTTTTCCATCTAGGTCCAAGCCCAGCTTTCACTTTGGATTTTATTGAAGAAAAAAGCTATCCAGTGTCAGTCACTTGTGGCAGTACTTAGCATTACCTAACAGTTCACAAGAGTACTCTAGAACACCCAAAAGTAACAGATGGGAAAACCCACGTAAATAAAGCATTAAACTCCCAAAACAAAGGGCACATCCTCATGCGGAACCTGTCCTGTCTCTCCCCAAATAATGATATGACATGCTGAAAAATCTTCCTACACCTTAGAAAAATAAGGAGGAACGGGGAATATATTGGAAGGGAAATGCAAAACGTAAGAGGATTGGGAAACCACCTTCCTTATTTTTACACATTTTCACCTTCTCACAAACGTGAGTATACATTCATGTAGCTTTGTGTGGCACTTCAGCTCCTAGTAATCATCAAATACTCATCAAGTGTTTCTGAAGTTAGGAGCAACTTGCTCAAGGTTTATGTGCTCCCTCTAAGAGCTCCACATCCATTCAGCCAAGGCAGGGGCTGGACCACAGGCTACAACATAACATGGTCTACCTCACATAATGCAGTGCACCTCCTGAAAACCAAGTACTCCTCAGCCTCAATCCTGCCCACTCTGCACTGTGTGCAGCCATTAAATAAAGCCCCCAGCATTTCACCGAGCTTGGACAATCACACTGGACAACACAACAGAATCAATGCAGGAGATGAGGATAAAGACCAAACAGCTCTGGAGATGTCCTGGCAAAGATGAGTAAACAACAAGCCTCCATAGAGAAGGGGGATAGAAAACTCAAATCACACTGAAATTTATCAAAGCTTAAAGCTGCTTACAATAATGGCCAAGGGTGAACGATTAATTTCAAACCAGGCCAAATTGAGGAAAAGAACCTTGATGCACACACCAATTTTGTTTCTCAAAGTCAAGAATTGCCTAATCAATAGTAGTGCTAAAAGGAGATGGGCACTCTCAGGGGTACCATTACAAAGAATTGCACTGGATTTGAGCCACCTGGCTCCCAATTGCTTTAATAGCTGTCACATGGCTAAAACCCAGGCTGAAGCTTTAAAAGTTTACCCCTCAGTCTTCCTGAGCATCCACTGCTGTCAGGTGGCAAATGCAGAGCAGCAGGAGGGACTGCGGGATTTACTCCTGCATTGACCGGTACCAGAACACGCCCAAGAATTTGCACTGCTGCTGCTGCAAGTGTCACTTACATGGTGAAGAAAGGCAAAGCAGGAGAGGGTAAAAGGGGTGAGTGAGAGAAAGTGAAAGGAACTGTACTCAACCTTTCCCCTGTTGTGTTGATAGCAGCCTGCACTAGGTACTCACATCACTGGCCTAATCCAATCAGCTCCCCTCTTCCATTAGCTAAAAATAAACTGGCACTTTTTAAGTAATGCTCTGACTGCTCCCCCCATTCCAAATTGTGCTCCAAATCTTAATGGAAAACCTTCAAGGAGTTTAAGGTTTTAAATCATATAAAGAAGCAGACACAAGGAGAAAAATCCAATCAGATTGTTCAATCCAATCAGAGCAGAAAGGGTTGGATTAGACAGGAACTGTCTTCCTTTCCATTGTCACCACCACTGAACTTCACAGCAGCAGTAGCTGTAAAGACAGAAGGAGGCAGACAAAAGAGAAGAGGAAGGAGTGATTTCTCTCAGGCATAATTTTACAGAAGGAAAGGTGGCGTCAACAACATCTGGGCTTGACTTGGTTCCTAGGCCTGCTAGTGGTCACCTATGGGATGGTGAGTACCCCAATTCCTTTCTCAGACAGCTTCCACAGCTCCAGAGCCTTCCAGGGATGAGGAGAGAAATGGGAGTTGGCCTTGGCAGCAGCCCCCTCTCAAGAGGTCACTTTATGGTGAGGCTCTCATGGAACATATAAATAATCAGCAATATCAACCACCTTTTGAAAGGAAGTGGGGTAATACTCAGTGAATCACAGCTTGAGGTGGATGGGACCTTAAGTTCACTAGACCAGGTTACTCAGAGTCCCATCCAACCCTGAACACCTCTAGGGATGGGACACCCACAACTTCTCTGGGCAAATTGTTCCAGTGCCTCACTGCCCCAATAGTAAAGAATTTCTTCCTAATATCGACCCTAGACCTACTCTCTTCCAGTTTGAAGCCATCCCCCCCTTGTCCTATCACTCCCTGCCACTGCAAAAAATCCCTTTTCACCCTTCTTGTCAGCCCCCATTTAAGTACTGGAAGGCTGTTATAAGGTCTCCCCAAACATTGTCATGAAGAACAACAACTCAAAATGTTTCTACATGGAAGTTGTTGGGCAAAGGGAATAGAGAAAATAAGTAAACCAAGGAACATAAAAAGCCCAAAGTAAAAAACCCCATCCATAATAGAAAAAAATCTGAGCCTGTAACTGAGAATGAGTGGAAAAAGAAAAAATAAAAAAGAAGATTTGTATACTATCAACACTCCTGCCAGCTATTTTAGAGCCTGAACATCTAAAGTTTAGAGGACTAATCATCAGATATTGGTTAGGAGAGAAGAAAGAGAATGGCAAAATATTTCCCAAAGTACTAGATAATTGTTATGGGCATCCAAAACCTAGGAATTATTATCTATATACATATACATATATATATATGAGTCTGAACTTATTTCATTGTATGGTCCCTTTTCATTGAACCCTACATACATTATATGTACTTTAGAATAACCATTTTGAAAAAAAAACCCAAACCAAACATAATGTCCTGAGCCAAAGCAAACACGTGAAGAAATCGAGAGCACTGAGATTTCTATTGAAATAAAGGACAGAAATCTGATAAGATGTTTTTACTTGCAGGTCTGATCCAGAACCCATTAATTTGATAAGCTATGAATCCAACTACGAAAGCAGGGTCACAAGCCCAAGAACATTGGTGAGTGCTACTGTTACGCTGGCTTTTGCAGTATCTCTCTTCATAGACATTAGAGCCAAACCACATCAGATCCCTTTAGCTGAGCTGGATTGGCACTTTGGAGATCCCAGTGCACAGAAAATGTTTAAATCCTCACATGTGAGGACTAAGAGCAGTGTAGAGCTCAGCTACTGGCTAAATACGGCTCAAGAAAAAGGAAGGCAGTGGAACTGGCAGGAAAAGAAGAAACAATGAGTAATAAAATGAAAAGGGAAATGAAACAGAAAAAAGGTATAGCAAGGAAGGGAGAATAGGAAAGATTATGGGAAACTGGGGAGGGAGGGAATTAAATTAATCAAAACCAAGAAAGAATTAGGGAAATGGAGACAATGAGAAACACAGGAGAGCACTTGAACTCACAAAGTAAAAACAAGCAAGAGATATATTGGAGGCAACAGAAGGAAATAGTGAGGCAATGAGAGAAAGAAAGAAAAGGAAGGGGAAAAGGTGTGAAAAGCTGAAAATGGCAAGATGTAGGAAAGAAAACAGGAGAGAGAAAAACGGAGGGAAATAGAAGGAATTGTACAGGCAAAGGACCAGAAAGAGGAGAACAATCCTAGGGAGCCTGCTGTGGTGGGTCGCAGAGGAGTTCACAAGCCCATGCACTCCAACTATTTCTTTTTGATTCTGTGTCATTGTCAGGCTTCAGACTGCAGCTGCAAATTGTTTGTCTGGCAGTTCTGGTAGGTTTGATTCAATAACTCCTGTAAGAGGGCAGGCAGGATATCAATGCTGCTTTATTGCCTTTTTCTCTGCCTACAATAGCAATCCTCCAGTTATACAGTATTATAAAGTGCCATCACTGGGGGTTGTATCTCAGCATAGTCACATCTCATCTTCCTGGGCTATAATAAGCCAGCAAAGGCAGAAGTCTGAAACTACGTGAGCTTCGTGAAAGGATTAACGTTGGTGCCTAAAGACCGGCATCAGGGACGGGCACTGAGCAAACAACGGACCCTCGCCTCCCAAGGGCCGTGGTGGGAGCTGGGGACATCCTGCTGGATCAGCTCCACCAAAATACGCTTGGTAACCTGGGTCAAGCCCAGCTCCAGCCACTAGTGGACAAAGCACTAACACTCCAGAAAGCTGTAAGCACCACTGGGGAGTGGAGAAAATAACGCGCACGGTGCTGGAAGCTGGGTGACTTTCCACGCCTCTCTCCACACCCTTGGGATACGAGCTCTTTAAAAACAGTCATGCAGCGACATTTAACATAAGATTGGACTGACTGACACGGACCTACCATTTTTTCCTCCTGGAAGTTCATTCCTTCAGGTTGTGGTGGGGGGGGAGGTGTTCCTCACCAGCTTGACACAGAGAAATTTCTCCAGCCTTGAGTGTTCATGACCTGTCAATAAAAAGAGGCTTTCAGTTACACAATGTCATCACCCAGTGCCTCTTACAAACACTAAATTCAGGTTTAAAATGTCACAGCAAAACAGGAAAACCACCACACAGAAAACTGCCTGTGAGGCATTTTATTTGTATGTCTTAAAAAAAAACAAACAAAAACCAGAAAAATTCCTGACACATTGTTCTGGTTAAAGCCACGCAAATCAGAACACAACTTCTCATTCAGGCCTTGTCATTACAAATACTGGGAGTACCCGAAAAGAAAGAGACCAATTTAATCTGCTTAAAATTTGCCTCACTTATACACACATATAGAAATCCCTGTTTCATTGCAAAAATCATAGACGGATGTCTTTAAGATTGTGTCTAGAAATCATTGTGATTTTACACACTGCAGTTTATTCCATATATTTCCATCCTTCTGAACCACACTGTTCAGCCTCCTACTTATTCTTAATAGATTAATTTGTGATTGCTCCCTCGACATTTCAGCCTTTCATGATGGAGAGCAATTCCTCTCATTTCACTCATCAAGGCTCCATATAATAATGAAAGTTCCCATAGGTCACCTCTGTCGTGCCTTATTTCCTTAACCCCTTTAGCCTTCCACCCTGATAAGCATTCTTAAACCTAGAGCTGTCTGGGTTAAGGCAAAAAAAGAAATTTCTCCTGCAAGCCAACTGCAAGTGAATCTGTATTGCACCAGTTTTACAGAAAATGTGACTTTAACCATGTGATTCCAGTTCTCCAACACCTTTTTCATCGTCATAATATCCTATTTGTTTTCTCCAAGCAGTTATACACACAAAACTGCTGAGATTCTTCTCTAATAACCTCAGGTCTCTTTTTTCTTTGGTACACTGAATAATAAGAATTCTGCTGTGGTTGACTAGCTCTAGACCTACTGTTATAGCCACTAAAAGAGCCAAATCATCCTCATCTTGGTGAGAATTGCTTCTTACTTGTTTGCTTAATCTTTGCATTAGGCAGAATAATCAATGTCTGCTATTTTTCCTTGTTATAATACTTCAGAATAAAACTGACAGGCAAGATTCTGAGCTGCCATACATTGGCAGGAAACCTAGCATCACTTCACTGGCCCAGCTTCACACACTAAATAGATACTTCAAAACAAACCTGGAGGGCACACCTCCAGTTTGAATTTTCCAGTTGCTCCTTACGACCAATAGCTGTTATCCAAGTTGTGGCCCTGCTCCATGATTTACATGGACACAGGGGCAAAGTCGTGACACAGCCTGCAGGCAGGCAGGCCCTGGGTGCAAGTAAGGGGTAGCTGGAAGTGTCCAAAAGTACCCCTTGTTCTCCCAAGAAATCCACATTAAACCAACAAATCATGGCATTTCTTTAAAGAATGATTTTACATTGCCTCATATTCCAAGTTGTCTCTTCTTCTGTGCAATCTGTCCATTCCACGGGAGACAAAATATTTCTGACCAGCAACGTGGTGCTAAATAAAACAGCTGCCATTCCTACGCACAGCCTTGAGGGCTGTGCATCTTTAGGGGGAGGACACAACAGTTAGCTCAAAGCAATTCAGTGCTGATTGGGTTGGGGATAATTTTCTGGCAACTAAGGATGGAATTGAGACCAAAAAATCATTTCAAATAACTGCAGAGGAGTCACAGGATAGCAACACCTTCCAGTCTCTAGAGACCCAGAATTGATTTGAACTGGTCTACCACTTAAATGGAGAAAAGCTATTATCCCATCACTAATCTCTTGAGCCATTCAGTCTCACTTGAAGCAATTTTTTCTTCAATAAGCTATTTTACATATTTCACTTAGTCCCCAATCTATGGGAGAAGCTTATCATATGATTTGTTTAAAAAGATAAATACCTCTCCCCTTCACATTTCTGTTTATTCTTGGGTTTGTTGCTAACATGACAGAACTATTAAACATGTCCCTCCTCTTCTCTCCTTATGGAGCCCTGCTTTTCTCTCTACCATTCCCAAAATAAGACAATTTCTTGTTAGCTTTTGGAAGAAGACCCAAAGCATGTGTTCTAGGTTTTTTTTCCACATAAATGTAAATTTATTGCCCTCAACCATCATAGCAGTCACCAGTACAAAGCTGATACCTACTCCATAGCTCAAGAAGGGTGAAATCCAGGATTCACAGTGCAAAAATGGAGAATTGCTAAAGACGCAATTTGCAAAAGCAATCTTAATTTTTTTTTGATGCGTTCATGGGCACCGAAAGGTGGACACAGTGCCCACAAGTATGCAAAAATGCTGTAATTATTAAGATTGTCTTAAAAATTAGGTCTTTGATGTCTGAAACCGGGAAGGCCAGTTTGGTAGTGGGGCCACACTGGCCCAGCAGGAGAATACTTTGTGGTGAGAAATCAAACACACGTTCATGTTCAAATCTCTCAGTTTCTCCCACTGTTTTGTGCACTCAGAGGAGCCTGTTTTGTCTACTTCATGCTTCCTCTTCGTTAAGCATTTGCTCTGTAGTTTCTCCCAGCACTGAATTTACTCAGCCCTCCTCCATCACTCCCGGAATTAGAATCCGTGCCTTTGAAAAACCTGGGCTTCCTTCATTTTCAGGCAGTTCATTTCAGCTGCTGCTCACCCCACAGGTTACACTGCTGGAGCAGCACTACTTTGATACTGTTCCTCTGGCAGCAATTAGAATCAAATCAGCGCCAGGCTGTTTATAAAAAGGGATGTTGCTGTAACGACACTATCAATTCTTCCAAATATTGTAGCTATTTATCAAGTGATTAAAGTAGAGTAACTTACTCCAGGTTTACTAGCCTATTTTCCATTGGAACTTAAAAGGTTTTACTGCCTCAAGTATGGCACTTGGACTGCTAATAATTTCAATTTTATTACATTATCATATTTTTTAGATTTATTTCTAGGTTTTGCATAAGATTCAAATTGTTACCCAGTTTATAAAATAATGTGAATTTATCTTGGTCAAAAATCACATTAGGATAATTATCTTGCCCTTTTGGCAGATAATTTTGTTTGTAATATATTGAAAATGCTTATTTTTTTGTCTTCCTAGCCCCTCATTCTTGCAGAAGAGGCTATTTTTTCCTGACACAGGCAACTCTATCTCCTTCTCACTGTCAAGAGCTGTCAGGTCTCCTCCCATTTTCCCCTCTCCATTAGGGGGAAGCCAAACAAAAAGTGCCTGCTCCTGCCTTCCAAAACAGCAGGATGCAGATAACACTGCAACCTGCCAAATTAAAGACAATTTAGTCAGATACTACATACTTGCTAAAACTCCCTTATAATCAGAAAGATGCTACTTATCCAGTACCAGAAGAAAGTTGCAGGAACTAAGGCTGGATTAAGCAAATCACACCTGACCCTCTGGCCAGGGTCTCTGACCCTGGAATGTCTGAAAAGCCACCTATGATCTCCATCGGCAGCACTTTGATTAACTGAAATTAGATTTTTCAATTTAGGGGACATTTTAATACTTAAAAAGCACAAATTCAGAATTAGATGAAATCTCTACATTTTTCAGGGGGTTTGTTTGGGTTTTTTGTTTCTTTTTGGGTTTTTTTTTCTGAAAAATAATCAAAATAGCACTTACTTGGGAGTAGAAAAAAATCATCTTCAATAAATTCAAAGTGTCCAATTTTATTTAGAATGCATGGGGTTTCCTTTATGCCTATACAGCATAACTATAAAATAAGAATTTATAGTGACATGCTTTAAGTTGACATACTAATTAGTAAATTAAAATAGCTCCTCCTACTTTAAAAAGTATTAAGGACATGTGCTGCTTAGTACTGATGGAAACAACTCTTTTACACAATAAAGTAAGTGGCATTCTGATGTAGAAAAAGGATAGCAATGGCCTGAGCTTTGAATAAGTTAAATGAGGATTTTTCCATACTTTTAATATGCTTAATTCTAATATTCTAATTTTAAATTTCAGTGATTCTAGTTCTATCAAACACTCGTGACAGAAGTACCAACAAACAGATATCCAAAAGGTTTTGAGGTATGATGTTGAAATATGAGCCTTTTTTTAGCAAAATATAATATGTAGCCTAGGAGCTTTACAAAAGCAATTTTCTCTTTGTATTTTTCCCCACTTCTTTTTTAAGGGCCCAGGAAGTTACAAGGTGTATCCCCATCTTTTTTCTCCTTTAATGTAGGCAGAGAAAAAGAAGCAATCCAAAACTGGAGAACACTTAATTCCCAAAACAGAGGTGAAACAAATTTTGCTTCAAACATTTGGTCCTCACTCCAGTTTGGTATTAAAGTGAAGATCAGTTTGCACACTTGTGTTATTTCTGAGGACAAGACTATGGAATGTATACAGGCAGAAATCCACACATTTCCAGCGAGAAAACACCTACCTTTCTCCTTCACTGTTGCTCGGAACTCAAGCAACACTAAACCCCCGTTGTGCCACTGTCCGTGGCCAGGGAGCCAGCAACGTGGGGACAACACACACATGGCAGCAGCCAGGTACAAGGGAAGCAGCCCAGGCTCCCTGCAGTGAGAATGGGTTCAGTTCTGTGGATTTCCGTGGAGTTACAGGGAAATTGCACTAACAATTTGTATAAATCGCAATCCAGACGGGTTGGCAAAAAAAGTCTGAGTGCTTTGCGTACTTCATATCTCTGAACACTTATTCTCTTGTAATGAAGAAGCTGATCATCGTAAATATGGAGTGTATCACCCTGTCCCCTTACTCCCTCCTTATTGCCTTTGCAACATAATACATGCATCTCAAACAAATTAAATATGTGACATATAAATTCAGTTCATGCTTTTTGGGGGTTATCAAAATCCTGAGAAACCAAAACGTTGAAAATCACTTGTCAAAACGTTCTGGGACGAAGTAGTTAAGCTGTCATCAACAGCTTAAGCACTGTTTATTTGAATATGTAAAGCAACTTTTTGAAAAAAACAAAAGCACAGAGTCTGTTGATCAGAGTTCCTTCTCCACATGTCTTAATTCTGCTTCCCCGATCTCCTGGGGAAAAAAAGAAACTTCAAATGAAGTGCAAGGGCGTAGACACCCTCAGTGAAGGAAGCACTCTGCTCCACTGACACGAGCGATGTGACAAAGTATGGCAATGGTATTACCATGGCACTACAGGATTATTACTCCGCAGTGCCCATTATTTGAAATGGAGTTACTCAGTGCTTACCACAAAACAGCAAGCAGCATTTTGCAGTAACACAATAAATAACCCATGTCATCTCCGTATCTACACCTTTTGCAGGAGCAGATACAGAGCCAATCTAAAAACAAATCTAAAAGTGCTATAATAATGCTGGAATGACATGCCTCTTAAGCTGTTTACAGCTGACAGACCAAGTGAAATGGTTTGACAAGGGAGAACACAGTATGAGTTGACAGCCCTGCTTAGTTCATATTTGAAAGACAAAATTAAAGTCATACTTTTACAAGGTGCAGGATTCTGCTCACCTGAAGGACATTCTCTTAAGCAAGGCATGGTATTAAGCCTCTGCCATCCTCCTCCTCCTGTCTCCCATTTTTATGTGTAGGCCACTAAGTGGCACACCTCAAAAACCAGTCCTGACTGCCTATCTCAGTAATTGCTTGTAAAAACGTGTAATTTAGAAAAGTATGGAGAAAGCAACAGTGAGAACAGCCATAAATGTTCACCCTCTGTAATTTAGGGGAGCACAGCAACATATGGGCAGCATTTGGCTTTTCTTACAGCAGGCAGCACTGTCAGGAAAGAGCAAACAAAGGCTGAGCACAAATCCCCTCTGTCCACAGAGACACCTTTCACTTGATTACAGGATATGAGAGAAAAACATAAAGACACAGTGAATCCTAAAAAAAAAGCAAATAAGAGCTAAGATAGGTCAGAGGAAAGGGCTGGAGACCAGCCTAAGAAAAACAGAGCTGTTTGGCAGGACTTTTACAGTTCTAAGGCAGAGGGAAGGCTCAAAAGACAAATGATGGCCAAAAAGTGGTCTCTCACTTCCTACCTGGTCCTTGCTAAACCCATTGGCTGACAGCAACTCTCTTGGTGGTCAGTGAGAATAATTTGGTGGACTCAGGCCAGATACTACTGAAGAGGTTTCTTCACTACAAAAGTTCTTGCTATTACTTGGCCCCTCACTGTTAGAGGCCATGAGAAGCCACGAGCATTTTCCTTCCCTCCCGCTCAGAGACAGAGGCTCTCTTAGCATAGGGCAGGTGACCCTGAGGAGGGAAGAGCCAACACCTGCTATTCCTTTTCTGTGGATAAGCTCAGAGTTCAGCTGCTGCAAGGCCAGTCAGTCCAGCTCTTTTAATGAGCCCCGTAATTGGTGAAAATGAGCCCAAAGTGGCCAAATGAAATCATCTCGCTGAGGGGAGCTACCAGGAAAGCATTAGGAATGTCGTGCACTTGGAGGAATAGGATGCCATTGCCTTTACATTGGGCTGACTCTACCAGCTGAGCCGATCAGAACCAAGGAGCCAGGCTGCTGGAAGCACCTTCCTTACAGGAGAGCGGGGAGCCGTACCCAACTGCAGCCTCAGTCCAGGCTTCGTATGAAGTGGTTCCAAACAGTTCTGGTCTCCATGTCTGGAGCCCACTGGAAGATCACAAACAAGGACTGCACAAAACTTCTGGTTGAAGCTGCGGTTCAGGAATCTGAATGGTGTGGAGTGGAAGTGTTTTTTCAAACTAATGGAAGTTTTGCCTACATATTTCTTCCCCCACATGAAGGTCATCAAATGTTCGTGTGCCCAATGTTAGAATTGATGCCATCCTAATGAACTCTGAGAACATTTTCCTGTCAAAACAAATAGAACAAGTTGACATCACTGATCCCAGCATCGACCAAAGAGGAAAAACAAACAAACCATCAGTTAAAAAACCAGAGGGGTTTTTGTGCTCTAAGTTCAAGGATGTGAGTCCAGCAGTGCAATGACAAAGGGGAGCACAGTGCAGATGACAAAAGGGTTACACTCACTGCAAAGGAAGTCGGTCCTGAGGAAAAAAAATTGCCTCAGCATCAAGGTCAGGAATATCTGGGCTCCCCCTTCTCCTACTATGTGGCACATGAGATCCCTTGTGTCTGAGCTGTGCTGGGTTATTACCTGTAACATGTGCCACAGGCACCTGAGCGGAGAGTGAAACCTAGAACTAAGCCCTGTCAGAAGTTGCAAAATGATTACTCTTAAAAGCAAGCCAGCAGCTCTCAACTTGTTTGCCAAGAAACTTTTTATCCCCTACTTAAGCTGCCTGAACTTGCAGCCTTCTCTTCTTCCATCTCCCAGGGGATCTCCCAAACCATCTAACCAAGTGTAAACCATGGAATGGCAACCCTGCTACAACTGGATGCAAGTACAAAGGAAGAGTATCTTACAGCTACACTGCTAAATTGGGGTTTGGGAAATCCAGAGACATTTCTTCCTCCTAACACGATTCCTCTGTGTCCCTTGGCAAATTCATGAAATCATTCCACATGGGAAATAACCATACCTTCTCCTTTGCCTCTCCTGCTTGTTCAGAAATTTGGGACAGAGCTCATCTTGCTGTGCACTGTTTCTAGCAAAGAAATGTCGGACCACAATCTCTCCAGCTAGCTTGGTGTGGTCAGTATACAACTAAAGCTAATTTTACCATTCACACAGCACAGGGGAAAAGACACAGACTTTCTGCAGAGTGGCTGTGCAAACCTGGTGAAAGCAGGTAGATGCCAAGAACTGATGAAGTCCCAAAATTAATGTTTCTCTTCAGCTTCTCTGGCCATTTTGTGAAGGGGATTTTTCACAGAAATTGCTATAAGATAGAGTCCTGTTGGAAAGTATAGCATTAAATTTGGGAATAATGACAGAGGAACCAGAACAGAATTGAAAGGATGATACATACTTTGTTGTCCTTACATCAAATAAATTTCTATTTTATGTACTGTTTTAATTTCCAGTTCTCCCATGCTCACCCTGTGCCGTCACCCATGTTTTTTGAACTGAAAAGTATTATCTAAGCTCCCATTTCTCCAAAAGTCAGTTCTAATCTAAGTCACTCTCCAGCCCTGCAGTTTTCCTTCTCCTTGACAAGCCCGACCACTTAAATGTCTATCAGCTCAGACAACATTTGCCCACACCCCTTTCTGTTCCTATCTCATTTCTTCCCCTTCCAGTTTTTGTGATGCCATCATACATCTATGCCAGCACACAGAGCATGCAGCAGCAGACATATAGATCCTGACTGCGTTTGGGAAAGGGGAAAGGTTGAAGTGAATAACATCCCGTGTATGAATGATTTCCTTGCTTGCTATACTACAGTGAGCTGTGCTTTCATACACTGTGATGGATGTGAGTTATGGGTCACTCCCTCACTTGTGAAAATAAATGTACAACACTTGCCAATGGTTATACTGTATATTACAAAATTCTATCATCTGAGATTTATGCACTTAGCAGACCAATCACACAAACAATACCGGTACACCACAACAGCTCTGCTACCAGGTTTTTTTCCCATTGAGACAGACAGACACACAATCACCCTTAGCTATAAAGTGGTGCTGCATTATCCAGAGGGGAACATGTTATGGACAAAGAGTTTATCATATCCAGAATTTGCCTTGGGTGCAGCAGACTTAGCATGTGTTAAGTAATGCTTAAGTGATTTGCTGAAGTGGCCTAATAGCACAAAACACTCCTGGCTCTATTTGCTTATAAATACATTTCAAGGCACTGATTGAAGTCTGTAGTGCCCTAAATGGTCTGGGACCCAGTTATTTAAGAGATATCATCTCTCCTTACAAATTTTATGTGGTAATTGAGAACTACCAGTTGGTTTCTTTTCCTGGGTGGACAGTGGGATGTCTTAAACGGGAGATACATGAGCCTGGAATGCGCCCTCATCAGCCTTCAGACACAACAGTGCTCCCGAGGACCATTTCAAGGAGAAATATGGAGCTGGTCTCTTCAGTGCGACAAACATCAGTTCATCTCTTGAACAATCTTTTACATCATGTGTGTTAGAAGCAGAGGGCCTGGCTGACACTGGCCACGTGCTCAGAAAAGCTGTTCCAGAAACCTTTTTCCCTTTCTCCTGCAACCACAGAACCAGTGTAAGGGTAAAAAATTCACACTCTTGCATGCACCACCTGTGCCACGAGGTCTGCGCTCTCCTTGCATCCAGGAAATGTCACCAGAGAGACTGGAAACCCTTGCTGATCTCACCTCCTGCAAGGCTCCCTTAAAATCCTCACAGTGCCACTGGCACACCTTAGCTAATGAGAATGTGTCCTGACCACCTGTATTTCATTTACAACCACGTCTTCCATTCCAGGTTCACTGGCACTGGCACGAGCTGCTGAAGCACTGAATGCCCTTATCTGCTTTCTTCAGGGAAACAGAAACATAAAATACATAAGATATAAGGTTTTTAAGATTAAAAGCTACAAACACAGATTAAATTATATGCTCTTCTTTTGTTTAAGGAACTCTTTTTCATGGCATTCTGTTCCAAGTTTCCAAAATGATTTCTACTTCCATTCACATTTAGAAGCACTTAAAAGACAGCAAAGAGGGAATGCATTAGTGGACAGAACTGGCCACTTAGAGTTCAGGCCTGCCCCCAGCCACTCCTGAACCTCAGCTGAGCCCACCCAGGGCAGGGCTGTACAGGTCCCTCCAGGGGGGTACCAGAGGGGTCCCCAGCAGTGAGGAAAGGTGATCGTGGCACAACCTCTTCTCAAAACCAAAATACGGACACTTAGGATAATCAAGAATGAAAGCATTGCCTTCATCTCTGTTTCCATGATGACAGCAGAGACTGTCTGGTCACCTTCTTGAGAGGAAGCTTGATTACCTGTCTTTTCAGGAAGGCTGCCCTGATGAAAAGGAACCAAGAAAGACAAATAGCCACCCACAAGCTAACAGCCTCAGTGGGTTGTTTTGCTGTTTGCTTTAGTTCACCAGCTTAAAAGGGTCAGCAACCCTCATCCTGAGGACCCTATTAGTGAAGTAGCTTTGAGCAAAACATATAATCAACCTTTGGTACTCACTGTAGCAGGATATCATTGAGGAAGCATATGAGAAAGATTTTAATTTTTTTTAAAAGGATTGCATATAGGCAACTCTAAGGACACAAATACCAGTGTTTTCACTACAGAGAATTCACTGGTTACAGCCACTAAGCACTGCGCTTCTGGGACTCAAGAATAAACAAAACCAGGGACTAACAATAAATTCTTCACTCACCTAAATGGTAGGTGAATAAAATGGGCAAAACCAGTGAGATTAATCCAGACTGCTCAGAGTCTTCAGAAAGTACCCCTCGCAGAGGCAGGAATAGAAACTACAGTTGGTGAATGGATACTTGACCTATTCCATCATGTCAAATTTTGTGTCCAGCTCTTTCCTTCATGTTCACTCACTTTCTAGCTCCTGTGTGATGGCCTTTCACAACCTTAGAATGATTAACCAAATGTACATAAACCCAGGCTGACCACAAAGACCTAACAGGAAAGTTGAAAGTGATATACATGGAGAGAAGATTTTAAAGAATCAGGAACCAACTGAACACACTTTGTTTTACTGTGCAGGAGACTCAAACAGCTTCTGCTAAGAAGGACCCAACTGACAAACCTGCCTGAGAATGACATCCTTCAACTGACTTCTATTATATTTAGAAAAACTGTAAAATTCCTGGGTTAGAGGGACAGAGCAGCAGACAGGAGACATGAGCTACTTGGAAAGCACTGACATTTGGAGTACTTTGAAGTAGTAAGACTCACAACTCTCCCTCAATACAAGGAAGGTCTGAAATGTGCAGTGCATGCCGAACCATCAGCATTCTGGCAGCGGGAGTGTGTGGTAAGGATCTGTGCAGGCAGGATGCCATAAATTCTCCCATTTTGTTACCATTAGTATAAAAATAATCAAGAAAACACATCTTTAGCACTACTGGGTGAACTTATCAGAGAGGTAGAAATTGTATATCATTAGATATCTAGTGTCATGTAACTAACTACCTGGCATCCACAGGGCTCTATCCTCATCCTGGATCCCTTCACATCCATCAATCCATTCCAGCTTTGAACAGGTAAGCCTTTAGATTTGATCCAAAGGATGTTCACAAGCTAAAAAAAAAAATAAATTGTAGTTTTGACTTTAACTCGTCTCAATTCAAAGCCAAAATGTCGTTGTGTGTAGTGATGTGGAAAAAACCCAAACTTTAACAAAAGCCCCTACAGCCCCGTGCAACACAGAAAGGGAAACTGTGCTGTGAGTTCTGACATTAATACAAACATAAATGGATTGATTCGAGAGAATTTAGTGAATAAAATTTAGTTAGGGTCTTTTTGGTTTGTTTTGCTTTTAATGATTGCACACCACTTAATTTTTATGAGCTCGATTATGCCTTTAAGGTACATTCCAGCAGAGGGCTGAGGTGAAAAAGCCTCTCCAGGGAGAATGCAGCAGAAGGAAAAGCCTCTGGGATGTGCAGGAGTTCAGCTAATCCTTTCTAGGCATGTGTTCAGCATTACCTACTTGCAGCTTTTGCACTTCCCGGTGGAAAAGCAAATCTGTGGGCCAATGGCTAAGAAGTTTCTGCCTCCTTCAGCCCACTGCGTCCAGGTGTGAGAGGGGCTGATCTAAATACCCTGCCAGGCCTAACATCTGCTGGCTTTTTTTGTGAACAAGTTATTCAACTTAGGGACCCGGTCCCATCACCAAACCCTGGAACTTCTCAGGAAGGATGGAGATTATGCACCTCCTGTATTCCAAGGCAGTCAGTGCTGACAAGTTCATAAAAACTCTACATTTCTCACTCTGGAGAATGTATTAGGACTTAAAGTACCGAAAATATGTAACTCAAACCTAAGAATGAACTGGTCCTCTCACCTGCCCAAGAGACAAGTCATAACTAACACTGAAGGTCTGAAGCTCTTTGACCCCAAGGCTACTGTACCTCAATCTCTTGATAAGCAGGTGCTTCTCCTTCCACTTCACTTGCCAACTAAGAGGACTGTTCACTTCCTCAGCACAACAAGCTTTTAGCAACTGGAAAGAAAACCCACTAGAAATGGCAAAAAAACCATTGTTCATAGTGTTTGGGACCCTTGAAACAACTTCAAAGCAAATTCCACCACGTGCTAAAACAATTCCTGTTCCTCAAATGCAGCTTCCCTCTCCTTAGTGTTCTTGCATATTGAAATGTACATGCGTGTTTCCAGCAATTAGGTACGAGTCCTTGAATGCAAAAACATTTCCTTCAGACTCACTTTGAGAAAGAATTTTGGAGTCCTAAAATGCAGTGGGCACCACCTGGGCTTCCCAGGGTCTACCATCACAGTGCCTGCAGCAAACAACCATGCCAACCCCTCTCAGGAGAGGTGCTGGTCTTGCTTCCTGAGAGGTGACACAAGCCACAGCCAGTTTCTGGAGTGGTTCAGGTGTCAGCACAGCTTCTCCAGAGCAGCACCCTCAGCTGCTGAAGGCTGCCTGACTCTCTAGTTAGGGCACAGCTCCATGAGTCAGCCCCCTGGGCTGAGCATGCATAGCCTGTGGTGTGAGGGCAGCAGAGGGACAGAGTACTACTGCTTGTGTTCCAGGATTGCTCCAGCTGAGCTGCCCCACATCCTCCCCTGCCTCTTGCCTGTGTATTCAGTTGTGTGTGTTGGGCATTCAGTCCACGTTTTCCTTCCTTTTGCCCCCATCTTCCCTCTATTTTGTGCCCCAGTCAAACATCATATTACAAGGAGTGTTTGAAAAGGTAAAAATTATCAACCTGGGCAGATCAGATGGGGAAATTCAAGCTGAATTTAGAAGCAAAAAAGACTCCCCAGCCCCTAGACTCAGAATGAATGAGTAATGCCCCTATTTACTGTCAACTCCTACAAATCCTTTACTGTCCAGCCGATATGGATGGGCAGCACCCTGCATCCCACCGCCCCGGTGAGAAGCTGTCCCCACGGTCCCCAGCAGGGCTGCGTGCAGCCTCACAGCGCTGCCACCCAGGAGGGCTCCTCCAAGGTGAGGGATAAAGGAACAGCAGGACTGATACTGTGTCTAACGCGGCACAAGTTTCCCTCGGCACAACGTGCCCCAGCTAATGAACGCACTGCCCCAAGTGCAAACAAGCCAGGAAAGGTTCTGTTTTCAAAGCAAACGTATTGCACTTCAATGGAGATTTTTTTTCCCCCTAAAAAGTTTTAATATACACACTAAATTAAGCTTGAGAAAAGGGGACATTTCATCTTTAATCTATTTACTTCTGAATATTTAACATACAATTCTGGCACCAATCACCAGATTTAACTGGAAAATTACTCACTAATCTGTTTGCTTATTTGGAATAATTGGGTAGGCTGCCAGGGAAGAGGATTTCCTACCCTGTTTAATATCTCAGTTAGTAGTCCAATTTCAGCTTGGCGGCATAATTACTCTGACAGAGCTGTAGCCACAGGGCCTGTGAGTGGGGCTGCTTTTTAAACCGTAAATTATGGAGGATTAGCATTTATGAATTTTAAATCAGGGCTGTGGTAGGAGACACTAAAGCTGCTTAGAGCTTGCAAACCACTGCATTCAATCACCAGTCATTAACACATTCCTTCCCAGGACTTTCTGAAGTCACATTTAATAAAAAGGTATTTTCTAATTTGCTTTAAAATATTGTGGCTCTGTGTCTCCAGTGTAGCACCAGGGATAAGGAGATGCACTTTCCAGGAAAAAAAGCTCCACAATTTAATTTGACCCTGGTTTACCTCCCACATAAGATGTTAAAGGGGCTATCTCCTCTGCTCGAGCCCTACCATTTCTTCTACCAGATGGATAACACGTGGTTTGATCCCCACTAAAACAATTTAAAAAATTAAAAACTGCTGAAAATCAGAGCCGCAATGTGGCTGATTGGCAGAGATCTGAACTCTGCCGTCCCCGTAGCTCAGGAGCTTTGGCTTGTGAGCTCTCCACTGTTGTGTTTGCCTGTCAGGCTCACGATGAATCATTACGGGGTAAATCCTTCCTTTGATGTAGGCATGTAACTTCTTTTAAGGCCAATGAGAGTTATGTACATGCACTGAGGGCAGAATATTTCATGCCCTGAAGAAGTCTTAGGGAAAAAACCTGCCAAAAATCACACCGCTTTGAACTTCGAAGTTGCTCCACTTGGGAGTCTAAAGAGCTCTGAAGCCGTAAGACATGCATCCAAATGCAAATGCTGAGCCCTTCTTCCTCCTAAACATGTGCATCTCTCCCTCTGTGAGCCTACAATTCAGCAAGGGGTTTGAGTCTGTCCTTCACATGACCCTTTCAAAGACCAAAGGCACACACAGGAAACCTACGATTTTTACACCGAGAGTTTTCATGTGTTAAATTTTGTCTATATATGTAAATAAAAATGCATAGATATATAGAGTCTCCTACCAAAAAACAGAAGACATGAGTGAAAGTTATACGCAACAAAATAAGAAAAGGGAATAAGGGTGGCAAATTGGGCAGAGCGAAACTTGATCCAGCACCTGTCACTAAAACCTGACAGAAACACAGGCAGTTTAAAAGGGAGCCTAAGTGAACTCCTCCCACAGTATCCCCGTGCAATTAGCCCAGAAACTCAGAATAGCTCTGCACTCTCAAAGCTACCTCCGGGAAGGGGCAGACGGAATTCCCCGGATTGCTCAGGCACGGGGATTTGTACACCTTCCTCAGAGTCACTCAGCACTGACCTCTGACACAAGCAGGATACCAGCTGATGATGCATTACGCTGCAATCAACAGTGCTATTCACTGAAGCAACCAGATGATTTAAGATTCCCAAACCTCATTGAAAGTCGTTGGAAATTAGGCACTTTGAAAAGGCGGCACTTTTGAAAATGCCTTTTAATCTCCTAAATTACTCATGCTTTTGAAAACTTTACTCATGCTAAGTACTTTGGGGGCCTCAGTCATGAAAGCTAAACTGAAAGACGCTAAGGAAGGACCATTTACACAGAGCCCTGCTCAGCCCTTATCTCTCCTCTATCCTCCCGGCAACAATAGACAGAAGGAAAACGGAGCTCTTGGCAACACCAGCCCTGTGCCAAGAATTAGTCCGACAGAGTGGCAGGTCCCCAGACCCTATTAAGGCTACTCAGACAGATGGATTTTCTTCCCTACTGCACCCTGAGTAGGCTTTTTCTAGCTGACCTCTTTCCTCTGAAGGCTGAGTGGTACCGCCACTTCTCCCCAAACTGAAAGAAAGATGCAGCTTTTGCTGCCACAGGAAGAAAAATTTGATCACTCCTTGAACAGCACAAACTGCCCATATCTCAGGAACCAGCTCCACACATTGCTCCTCCTTCTAACCTCCCCTTGCCTCCACATAGCTGAAAAGCATTTCCAATTTCTGCTTTCTGATTGCACCACAGCCTTCTCACTGATTATTGTGTGCGCTCTCTGTGTGTATGCAGACAACAGGGGGGCAAATGTTCCTAGAGCAGGGGAGAAGCAGCAGCACCTGTTTAGCATTCGGGGTCTGAGAGGTGCTTCTGAGTAGTTTTTGTCCCTTTAAGAAGCAGTTAAGGGCAAGGAATGAGCGTGCACAGGTGACCAGGATGAAATCCTCCCCAGAGTATGTATATGAGACTTATTAAGTGCTGCTTGCCTAGATCATGAATTGAGATTTCAGAAGGTGGCAAGGCCTTGATGTGGAGCTGTGTCTGAGCCTGGTGCATGTCAGGACTCACCTGGTCCTTAACAAACTAGAGCAGTGCCCAGCCTCTGGCTATGAGGGCTATTCTTTCCTGAGCCCAGAGTTCAGCGACCCTCCCACACCTTATCTAAAACACCTCTTCAAACACACTCATCCATGTCATCTGTCATACCGTGGGAGGGGACAGAGGCACATTACAAGGACCTGGGGAAAAAAAGCCATTTCAGTCGCTGTGCACTGTTTGGAAAAGCACCAATCAGCAGGACATTCCCCAAAGGGCTGTTCGAGTTGGCTTTGGGAGCGTTGCTGTGATCTCTGCAGAGACAACATAAGGGCTACAATGGAGGGCAGATTCAAAAACCCTGACAATCAAAGTCTGAAAGGAAAAAAACCAAACAATTTAGACTCAACGCCTACACAGCATGGCTAAGAAGCTTCAATCCCTCAGCAATTGGGCACTTTCTTATTCCCCTCTGTACTATGCAATTGCCTCAAAAGGTTGGCTGCAGCCAGAAGTTACATTTTAGTCCCCATAAATCAAAGGAAGTGGAATATCCTCTACATTTAATGTCTACATTTCTTATCCCACAGGGTTTTTCTCTGTGGCCCTGAAAGTACCTCAAAACTTGCAGAAGAAAAACTTCTTCTCCCAAGGCAAGGGAAAGGGGGAGAATTTGCACCATATATGTATATATATATACATACACATACACATACACACACACAAGTGACTGATAAAACTTTGACTTGGAAATCTCTCTTGAGTAGGCTTACTATGCTTCCTCTGCCTGAGAAATGTATAATGTATAAAGCAATCCTGCCTGCCTCCTTCTCAAAGCCACCTGAACAATCTCCTTTCATTGGCCATGGGGCTTTGCAAGCAGCTCCTCTGTACGACCAGGTGGCTCTGCGTATGGCCTCGCTTTCCTGCCACTGCAGCTAGAAGCGTTTTAGACCCTTTATAACTTTACCTCTGAAAGGCTGGTTGCTGGCAAACAGAGCCTTTCCCATTTCCTCTGACACAGGAGAGGATCCACTATTGTTCTGAGTCGCTTTCAATGCTGTACTAAGACTGGATGCTCCTTGCCTTGACTGGGAAAATGGCCAGTGAGATGCTGTGGACAAGACAGCCCCTAAAATAATTAAGAGCTGCATTTGCTCTTAGCTGGTTATACTGAGTATGGTATCAGCAGCAAAACTGCAAAAATCCTGCAGCATACGTTGTGTAGTTGTGAAGGGAAACATGGACAGTAAATAATTTGGTGATTGCCACTAGCAGCTCAATGTTCTTTTACCTGAAGGAGAAATAAAAGGCTGCTGCAGGAAGACTGGTAGTATGAGCTACATAAAGTACAATACTTGACAGGCTCAAAACCTGTATAAATTTACAGTTTTGCAAACTGTAGCCTTTTAGCACTAGTAAGAAGGGAGATGAGATGTCATGTTGCTGTTCTAAAGGAGCAAGAACCAGTTTAGCTCATCTCACCCACCCAGAGCAGCAGGCCTTGGTGGCCATGGAAGGCAGGTGATATCCTTCTGCAGAGTTCCAAACACAGAATCTTTCAGAGCACCTTATTGCCAGCAACTCTACAGACCACAGTGCACTGGCCCCTCAAGTCCTGCTTCATGATGCTGTGAAACCAAGGTTCCCACTGGTTTTTATCATGCTTTTGGTCTCATGGCACATGGCAAAATTGCTGTCTCAAAATGATGCAGCATGCTCAATACTTCGCTGTAACCTTTCAGTTCTTGTGTGAATTTCCCTTACTTCTATGAAGCCATGAACCTGATGAACGCCAGCTGAGACTATTTTCATTATTGTTAAGGGGATAGCTAACGAGTCAAAGCACATAAGCCATTTCTCATGTATAGCTTGATATACCTATATACTGTAAGAGTGCATAATCCCATAAAGCTCAGGTTTAAAAATAATTCTCTCGTTGGAAAACACGCGGGAGTCATCACTGAAAAATTTATTGGTCAGGATTGTAGATCTGCAGAAATTCTGTGAGACAGGAGATCAACGATCACGCCACCTAATCACACCCCGGGCAGCAAAAGCCTCAGCACTATCCACAGGCACTGGAGTCACAGGAGAAGTTTTGCCATGGTTTGGCCATGCCTGTTGCATGACAGAAAAGGAAGGACAAAGTCGATGTGAGTCCTGGGAGAACGACCAAGCAAGGTTAGAACGAGACCATACAGATACCACTGCACGGGGTCACATCTCAGATGTGCCTTATTGAAATGTTAAAACTCTTCAGGACACGCTCTGTATTGCTGTAAGTGGTTGAATGCCTCCCTCTGCTTCCTGGTTTAACCTGGGGAAAAGCTACTGAGGCAGGGAGAAGGGGCACCAGCTCAGAGGATCTCACACAGTGAGATGCTGCAGTAAAAGTCTTTGATCTATGTTTTCTATAAAGGGCTTAGTGCATATATTTAGGACGTTGGACTCCGCAAGAAATTCGCAAGTTTTTACTGTGCTCAGATGGAAAAAACACTTCAGCTGCGAAAACAGTACCTCCCTCACGTACCTCCTTGTGTATAACAGGCAATTTCTCCCACAGGCAAGCTGAGAGAACTATAAGGTCTTTTTTCCCTTGCCAATGTCTGCCAGATGGTGCCAACCCAGATACTCCCAGGCACTGGAAATACACTACTGAAGGAACTGTTCCTATGGGAAGGGGAGTGTAGAGTATGTAAATAAGGTCCTCTGGAGGGGTCCAACTCCAGCACCACTCCCTGAGCATCAGAAGAAGGCGGGACACTCTCTCTGCTCATCCTAAATCTGCTGCTGTTAGTGAGAACATCTACATTTTAAAGCTCAAAAAATCCTCCTTTAGTCTTCCAACCTTCAAAACACAAAGTTTTAAGAGTGGAACTTCTAGATTGCAGATTAAAACTGATTTATCACACCAAAAGGATCCTGAGTCAGATCCACAGCTGACATGACTGACTTCAGTGCAGTAGACTGATTTCTACTGCCTGAGGATCTGCTCTTCCACAGTTAGTGACATCTCAATTTCCTTTTTAATAAGCAACAGGCCCTGTTATAATGGGATATATGGAAGGAGAGATGTAAAAGCTTATAATGTGAAAATTGATTATCATGTACTTCAGACTATTTCCTGCTGTGCCCTTTGTTTTGGTATGCGTGTTTCATTTCATTACTCCGAGCTGTTCACCGTCTCTGAACTACACTATGAAATACATTAATTATCTCATTATCTTTGGGGCAAAACCTTCAGTCCTTCTTAAGAGTCACATTCACTCAAAACCTTCTTTGGGTTCATTAGGGATTCTGAGTGTGATGAGAGAGGACAGGACTGCAGATACATCACAGCACACACCAGATAAGATTTTGGTTCTGTTTGTGCTTCTGTCACTTAAAATACAAAAAAAGTCCCCAATACCACAGCTCAGTGTAGGTTTGTCTTTTTGTTTAAAAATGCGCAAAATAAAATTGCTCCCAAGTTCCCAACTCATATGGCAGAGTGAACCCATAAGAACTTTTCAAGGCTTAGTAATAAACTTCCAAAATAGAGGAGAAGAGACGGGAAATGACAGGTAACTTTACTAATAGCCCTACCAGAAGGTGCCACAGAAATATGGCAATGTCAGCATCCTGAATTAGCCTCTATATCAGATAAAAATAATATAATACTTTTACTTTCATAAATAAATCTTAATTAAGAAAATGTCTTCTCAAAGCATAAAGTAGAGGAAGGTAGAAAAAAATCTCCACAAAAACCTGTGTCACACACTCTCACACTTTGAATTTAGGATCGGGTTGGGGTCATTTTGTAAAGAAAATAATGTTCCAGGCCCATCACAATTTGTGAAAGTCAGGTTAGAGTAAAAGCAAAATTCCCCATCGTCCTCACAAGATTTCTCGCCCTGTTCTTTTGTGAATACGCTAGAATGGGTGATGGATGGGAGGCTGCCCCTTTCTAGAGTCCTTGCTGTGTTTTGTGATAACTCATTATATTTCTTTCTTTACAAATAGCCCCATTAACGCTCCAGAATTGAACAGAATCATAAAGCTTGAAACATCCCACTCCCATTCCGGTGGAGCTAGAGGTATTGTTTCATGAATAACAGAGCTGCCAAAACCTGATTTATCCAAGCGAAGCCTTCAAAGCCGAGTCACAGATATTTATTTATTTATTTGGGATTGTAAAAGAAAATACTTTTTACTGAGATAAGGATGATATAACCTAGCTACAGCTTTATTTAAATTGAATTATGTCTCTTTTATATTTCTTCAACAATATGGTGGATGGAAATGTTTTAGTCCTTGTTTTTTTGGGGCTGAACTAAAAACCTTATTAAACCATTTATAGAAAATTTACAAAACAGAAGAGAGTCAAGCTCTTTCAAAGTCTCTGTGGCCTCAAAACCTTATATATTCTGAGATTAGATGTCACTCTTAGTCAGATGATTCTAAACAAGACTACTATAATCCTCTCTGTTATGGAGATATTTATTTTTGTCTGAAAAACTTCAAAGCAGGCCGTGACAGATAATCAAAATCAAAATTTGCATTCCAATGAGAATTTCTTTTTAATAAAGAAGAATAATTCTCACAGTACCTCTGTGAAGGAGAACTGAGCTCACTTACTTCAAGTTTGGGGCGTTTGGGGCCTGGGGTTTTATTTTTTTTATATCTCTCATTCGTCATTATTCAGTAAAGTTTTTGCAACTTTTGGGAAGAAATGTGCACCAAGTCAAGAAACACAGCAAGGAAATCCAAGCATTGCATTCTTCTTCAGAATTTTTCCCCAGAATGAACAAAGCAGCCAGGGATCACCATCAAGACGTAGTCCTACAACTGCCTTCCTGGGTGAATACTCTACCGTGTTTTCCGCAGGGAACTAAAGCCAGCTTCCAGTGGAAGCGGAGAATGCCTGGACAGGGAAGGAACCTGCTTTTCCTTGTGTGCACGCTTTTTAAAATATGTTTCTACGTTTTCTTTTTGCGTTGGTAGTGGCAATGGGGAGCTCTGTCTGTGGACCAGGACCTCAGCACGGCAAGCCCTGCATTGCACCGAAATATCTGATGCTTTAAAGACATTTGGAACGTCTCCTCAGGGGCAGCTGAAGGCACCTTGCATCCTTACAGACTGGATGGGCTCAGCCTGAGCTGGCAGCTCACCTGGGGGTGCTGCAACAGCGATATTGTCCTACCTACCCCATTCCCTCTGGTAAACTGCTTTTGGGAAGGAGAGACATTTGGCAGCAAAGGCAGTGGGTCACTGAGGGCCGAGACCACTGCTGGCTGGCTCTTTACAGGGGCTGTGCACAGGTGATGGAAGGTGCTTTTCCATTTCCAAGTAAAGCACCAGCCTGGCCTGAACCTTGCTGTAGCACCCATCTCTTTGTCCTTTCAGAGTGCTACTGCTTCCTTCCTTTCAGTGTTATTAACAAAAAATTAAATACCCAGAACCAACGATACACTTAAATCTGTTCATAGAATTATACCAGAGCTTCCAGATTCCCAGCTTCTACCAGTAATGCTGAAATGGTGGTACCATTCCCCTTTCTGATGCAAACCTCCTCTAATGCCACTTCAGCAGTCCCTCACTCCTCCCAGGGACACATTCAGATAAAAATGTCTGCATGTCTGACAGGTGGGGCTGTTTAGATTTTGTCTACCTGTCTGTAGCTCACAGAAATACACAATTTGCAGACCCCGAATCATCAGTTTCTTCAGTTTCTGATTTACACCACCAGTTAGCTTTTCTTTACAAAGAGTTTGCTGCATGGAAACGGAGGCCAGCTGCAGCAGGAAGAGTGAAAAGCAGCACAGCAAGCAAGGGTGGTCAGGCAAACCCACAACCCTTTTGCCAAGAGCTCCGGAAAGGGCCGCACAGAAACACCCCTCAACAGAAATAACCTCGGGCTCCCGCTTACTGTCACTGGGGCTTTGTACCAGAGGAATCCACTTCACCCCCTGGGAAATGAAAGGCAGTGCAGGACAAGGTGCCAAGAAACTAGGTTCTGTCTGGTGGGACTTTCTGAAGAAGCAGAACAGCTATTTACATTTGTTTGGTAAAAGCCAAAGAGGCGACTGGCATCTGAGAACAGCATCTTGCCAGCCCAAAGATGGCCATGCAACGCCTCTCCGAGATACAGCGTTTGCTGGCTGCTGTCACAGGGGCCTGGAGGGCAATCTTTGCTCTCAACACCTCTCCCCATCGCAGGCTTGTGTAGTCCCCTGGATGCAAAGCTGATTTTGTACCTCCTTTGTTATGTAAATGAGATACTAAAACACTTCTCAGATCCTCCAAGGCAAAAGGGCTGCCTGTAAACTGCACAATCTCACTTCTCTGCGTAGGGCTGGTCAGCTGGTCCATCCAATGCCCTTCCAGTTTGCTGGGATTTATTTTTACATTTCCTTTTCAGGCAGTGCATCCTGGCCCACGTAGGTTTTCAGTCACTGTTGCACAATTGCTTTGTTAGCACCTCTATTTATTTATTAATTATTTTATTAGTGGTCATTCCACAACAGCACTGTGTTGAAACACATATGAAGGAAACCTTAAAAAAAAAAAATTGTGACTGCACATTACATGGACTGCTTTGATAATCTGATCTCACCCTGTTTAAGTACAGTTCTTGAAAGTGAAGGACAGTGGTGTGAGTCAATCTCAGTTAAATGTTCATTTAACGATGCAATGGGCACACTTGGCTGTGTTCACTAAAATCTTGTTTGATACCAATTAAGCCTTAAAAAAATCCATTAATAGTCTGAATGCCTCTCAAACTCACTTTTCAATTTATTTTGAAAAGACTCAAAGTTGGAAAAAATCTGCCAAAGATCCAGTGAAAAGGGGCTGATTTGGAAAAAATGGTAGTTTTAATAATGATAAACCTCTGCATACCTTTAAAGTATGGCTCTAAATCTGTCTCTATCCTCTTTACATCTTTAACTTTATCCTGTGTAATGCACTAAGCACAATTTTCTTCCTGGAACTATCTCTTATAATTGAAACTTTCTTAAAGGGCTACTGAGGAAGAACAGTCAAGACTTCAAAATGTGAATTCTTTCTCCTTGGATACACCATCTCCATTTCAGATCTTCCATTTGGGGCCTATTTGGTGTCAGCCTTCATTTTGATGGGAATGCATAGCCAAGATATTTGGAAGAGCAGAAAAAGAACGAATATTTCCTCTTCCACCTTCCAATCACACTACCTCAATGATCATCAAGCTTTTATTCCATGCCTTGCTGAGACATAATTTTTGAGGCCACTTACTCCTTTGGCAGGAAGGCTTGCTTTCACTTTTGTCTTTTTATGGCAAAACAAAAAGATTGCGATAATGAAACCCAATGCCTGCAGCCTGCCTCGGTTTATTTTATTTTAAGTTTTTTGGTTTTTTTTTCTGAAACTCCCACAGGTCCTAATTCCCGCTGAATAAGAGCATGCTTACATCTCACCTGCAAAAGTACACCACAAGGTTGGCTTGAAAAAACAAGGTAGGCTAAAGCAGAGAGTATTTTCACTGAGGGCTGACAGAGCACACCCTTGGGACAGCAGGACCCTGGTGGCCAACGTGACAGACATCGAGCAGAACAACAACCACTTTTGGGGAGCTGCCCTGACAAAGCTTCAAGTGGCACCAGGGTACCTATTATGGCTGCTCCTCTATTTCTAAGCAAAATGATATCAAACACACAGAAAAGACAGCCAATAATGAGAAACTTGCAGCTGTTCTCGAAGAAAGACTTTTTTTTATTGTACCCCAATCCAAAATACTTTAAACCAGTTTTATCAATAGCGATAAATCAGTACGATGATATGGTATCTCTTTAATCTTTTCTAAAACAAAATTTTTTGAACTTTTGAGCATGGCCTTCCCAAATGGGTTAGGTCTTCTAAGACAGCATCAAACCTTCTTTTCCTTGCTTCCCATGTCAGCCCGAATCCCAATAGTTATGAAGCATAAAAAAAAGTTCAAAGTAAAATATAAATTACCATTCCCTTCAAACACAAGTAGAAGTCTTATTAAGTCTCTAGTGCTTGAATCACGTCCCATGTCTGTTCTTTAGACCTTTCTTCCTTTGTGAGGCATAAATGGACACATCTTATTGATTTTCTTTCAACCTGGATCACCTCGATTGCTGTGAATATGGCAGACAAATCCAACTCATTCTCCCGCAGGGAACGAGGAAGAATGCAGACGAGAAGCTGGGGAAAGTCTTCTCACAGTGGGATACCAGGAGTCATTACGCAAAAAAACCAAGTCTAACTGCTTGTAATTCCAAGACCTTTTTCTTTTCAGCTCCTTCAAAAAAATTTCTTTTTTTTTTTTTAATGCTGAGAGCTCTTTCTTAAATTTTTTATGAATATCATTTTGGCTACCGTATCAATTTCTGAGGGTGTTTTTGTTTAAAAAGAGGAGTATCAAATAGGCCAGCAGCGGCTGCAAACCCTGATAAATACGTATAGTTAATGATGAGTGACTGTAAACAGACACTGGTCAGAAAGAGAAAGTCAGAATCAGAGAAAGCATTGTTTGAAGCTTGACAAAAAAGCTAGTTAAAACTTTTTCCTTCTAACTTGGCTCCACTTTGTATTTTTTTTTATCATTTATAGACTTACTTTTCTAAGGACAATTGTATGAAATGAAAGGAAGTGTAAAAGTAGAAAGATTTCTGTGCCTTACACCAAACCACTTACTGTACATGAAAAAGGGATTTACTGAATCAATTTAGTTGTGTAGGGTTTTTTAAATCAAGTGAATGATTTCAGTGAAGTGGAAAAAGGTGGCAAGAATGTGCAGCAACCCAAGCTTTGCTCCTAAAAGCAACAAAAAAGACACAATTGAAATGCAGTGGGACCTCTGTGGATGAATTAGACAGACTGTGTACAGACACTTTGCAGTGACAATCTGCTTCTGAAAGGGATATATTAAGTGCTAACTGCACTGAGGACGTAAATTGAAGACACGATATCCAAGGACTAATTTCAAAGCACTTCTCCTTGTTAAATGAATTGCTGAAAGAGCAGGGTTTAAAAGACTTTGTTTTGTGTTAAAGGATTTGAGCTACACCTATCAGCAGAGCGCACCAGCAAACCAACGCTAGCATAATAAACCCACCACTGTCTGATTACCACCCCCTCCTAATACCATCACAGCTGTAATGAGTCCAGTTTCTCCAGTGGTTCTCAACACCCCCTGCAAAGCGCTCTGCCCCAGTCTTCAGCCTCCACCACATAAAATTCACGTCACCTTTATAGTGTGAGTGGAAAGTTCTAGGTCATTAGTTTAACCACATAAAATTTTAGAAAACAAGGTAATCAGTAGCAGGCTCCTAATGCTTTTTATGACACTTTTAGACATCAGTAACTATATTTTCAGTAATTTAAAATGAATTTTGAACAACGGAAAATAGAAGATGCAGAAGAAATTAGAACTTTCTCAACAGACAGGTTTTATATTGGCCTCAAGTTACATCATTTCACAAAGTAATTCTGATATTTGTATGGATAAAGCTCGGGGGATATCTCGGAATAATTCTTCCCACAAATACCCGCCCAAGTAAGTGATGCTGTTAATCAGAACTCTCCCAGCAGGCAAGCACTAATCCCCGCATCACCTGTGTGCTCTCCCTTTCTGTGAACGCTCAGTGCAGTCACTGATCAGAAGGTCCCCGGGAACACTGAGGGCAGACAAAACAGCGCATGGAAATATTTCAATGACAGACACCTTGCTGCCTATAGCACAGCACTTTAAAAAAGGACCAGGAGATAGGTATGAAGAGCAGGGAAGGTGTAGTTAGGCAGGAAGCCACGTCTTCTGCAGTCACAAAAATACCAAAAGGAGTCTCAAGAACCAAAATTATGATTCCCTAAGAAGAGCCAAATGACCAGAGTCTGAGGTCAAAATAGTATTTTTAGCAGGAAGTTGGCATCATCTCTAACAGCCCAGTAGGCAGTGCACTACTCAGACATGTGTAGAGGCACAGTCAGGCTTTCTTTCACCTCAGTCTTCTTGTATAACCTTGAACACATCCTTTATCTCCTCAGTACATCATTTCCTCTAAGTACACATGAATATTGTAGGGCGTTATTCAAATATCGCAGTAGTGGGAATTACACAATAATCTAATAGAGTAATTTCAAGATTGGATGTTCAAAAGAATTTAGGCATATTTCCCCCTGTTTTAATTTTTAATAGAGACAGTAAAAGCAATGCATACAACTTGTAAGATCCAGCTATAGCACCTGGTAAAAGAATCCAGATGTTCTCACTTCCAACAGCATCATTAAGCATGAGGCTGATGTGAAATATTTATAATGAAGGTGAATCATAGCCCACAGAGGAGGAATCTAGGGCTGTATCTTCTACCAGCATCAAGCACAAAAATGCAAATACACTGAACAAATACTGCATTAACTTTCAAATCACACGTTCTATGTCTTACAAAGTAAGACACAATTTAGTCCTGATGCAGGTGACAGATGGTAGCAGGAGACCACCAGTTTGGAACAAAGTGTAAGAAATCAGATTTTGAAGGAAACACACCCAACAACCCAGGATGTAGGAGCTCATGGCTGTGAGTGACCTCCTGGGACAGGGAGTACCCTTTTCCCTCTCACAGCAAAGGACATGATGAAATCCCTTTCTCAAATTCACCGGATGCGTCTTAAAATTGCTTCTGTTATTTGTGGCAGTCACTCTCACTAAGGCTGTTCTGAGGATTAAAAATCACCTTATTTATAGGCCATTTTATTCATGCTTAATTCATACCCATTCATTCCTGTGCCAGCACTGACCTCTAACTTAAACTGCTCTCACCAGCTCCCAGCTTTTGTCCTACAACAAAACAAGACAAGGCATACGGTCTCCTTTTAAAGATTAAGCTCTCCCTATGTTACTTCCAAACCCAATTAATCCTTAAACATCGGAAGACACAACTGTGTTGTTGCTCCCAGTCTCACAAGATCATTCAATACTTTCTTAATCTCTACTGGCAATACTTCCCCTTATGCAACAAGAGCCATTTCAACCACTCCCACTGTCCTATCCTGCTGACAGTTCTTAACCATTGACATATCTGTCTCTCCAGCCCATGAGCTGACAGCAGAAATATCATAAGTGTAAAGACAAAAAAATTTTATTCTTAGTGCAGGTAGCACAGCAAGGCAGAGAACCTACAGGTGCTGACTGCCTCCCAACACTGCATTTGGCTGATTCATTTCACTTGCTAAACCACCCAACAAGCTGAAATACCATCACCTCCAGATAATATCCAAGTCTTTCAACTTTTCTTGAAGAACAGTAATCCACAGTTTCTGCTGCCCCAGTGAAGCATAACACTCTCAGAAGCATCTTTGTGAAAAAGAAGTTAATACTGTATATGATTCATAAGCCTTCCCTAAATTAAAAATAAGAGACCAATATCTTCACTCTTCATAGGCAGATCTAAGAAGCACACCTGTCCAAGAGTAGAGGTCTATGTAAAACACTGAGTTATTTACCATGGTTTCACCATCCATACTTAAAAAACAACACTAGTTTAGAAGATGGACCAATGACTTCTTCTACAAACACGTATCATAAACCATGTGACCTCAGAAGGAAACAAATCCATAAAGCCACCGACATACCCACCAGCACATTCATGACAAAGAAACAAAAGTGGGTTACCTATAAGCTCTGAAAGATGTTTAAGACAGTCTTCATCCAAAGAAAATTCTGAAGATCTGTGGTTAGACTTTAGCATCAGGTCAAAATTTGATACCCTCAAATTTAAAGTGTGTCTACAACCGAGCATGATGTTAATGATGGAATCACAGTACCATTAAGGCTGGAAAAGGCCTCTAAGACCATCAAGTCAAACCATTAGCCTGCCAGGTCTACCACTAAACTATAACCCTAAGCTCCATATCTACCTGGTTTTTTGAAGACTTTCAGGGATGATGACTCTCCCATTTCCCTGAGTACCTGCACCAATGCTTGACCACCCTTTCAGTGAAGAAAATTTTTCTCATATCCAATCCAAACCTTCCCTGGCACAACATGAGGCTCTTTCCTCTTGTCCTATCACTTGTCACAAGGAGGAAAAGACCAAACCCACATGTCTACAATCTCCTTTCAGGCAGTTGTAGAGAGTACTAAGTACCTGACCCTCCTTTTCTCAAGGCTAAATATCCCCAGCTCCCTCAGCTGCTCCTTATAAGACTTGGGCTTCAGATCCTTCACCCTTCAGTTACTCTATTAATGGTAAATACGTATTCAGCTGCTTTGTTAAATGAACTGTAAGTCTGAATAAAAGAGGAACTTCAGCTTCCTTTTTTAATATTAGCTGTAATTTAAGAACTTAAAATGGACACTGGACTGAAAATCTGGCAACTGTTAAAAGCACAAAGATCAGATATACTTGTTTAATTTCTTTAAGCAACCCATATTTTAAAAGCTCATGCACTTGGTCAGCTGCAAAGGAGAAGTGTTGTTTAGCCTGGAGGCTGGTATTGAAGAAACCTGGGAGGCCGAGAAGATTGGATAGGTAGAGATCTAGAATGCAGGGGTTTTTTGTCACAACAGAGAAGCCCTGTGAGCAGAAGTATAGCTCTAGTCCCCTTTGGCACCACTTTTGATATCTCTTTTTGGACCTTTGTGCAGCTATCTTTTTAGTGGCTGTTCATTTACTTTTATTGGTACGTCTGCTTCTTCTGCTCCCAAATCTGACTTTTTATCTCTGCTTATATTGTTTATTTTTCCTCTCATGCTTGACCTGAGCCATGATCACTGAAACTGATGTAAAGACACCAGTCAGCTTCAGTTAGTACTGAATTACACACCAGAAACTTGACCTTTGATAGGAAAGAGAATAACAGAGCAGGTTGGAAGCTGCCTCTAGAGACTGTCTAGTCTGCTCCTGCTTTGCTCACAGCAGAATCAACTAGAGCACATTACTCAGGGCTGTGTCCAGCCGGGGTTTGAGTATCTCCAAGGATGGAAACCCAGCAACCTGTGCCAGCGTTTGACCGTCCTCACAGCAACAGTTTTTCGTTTTTATGTGAAAATGGATTTTCTTGTATTTCTATTCATGCACACTGTTTTTTGTCCTATCATTTGGCACCACTGAGAGTGTACCAAAGAGTGTGTCTCTGTCATCTTTTCACCCTCTTATTAGGTATTTATACGCATTGAGAAGATTCTCTTGAGCCCTTCTCTTCTCTAGGCTAGGCAATCCCAGCTCTCCCTCACATCAGATGCTGAATTCCTTAATCATCCATGTGGCCCTTTGCTGTACAAACTGCTGCATCTGTTGGCTACTAATCACTGCCTGTACTTGAAGTTAAAATTATTATAAAATCATTTGAATTATAATCACACCTAACATTGTATCAGTGCCTTATACAAATGGATCTGAAAATTGAAGGAGCAACAACTGGAATTTTGTCTCCATTCACTTCTCCATTAAGGTATCCTAGACTAGCTCAGACTACGCATATTCAGAAACTGAAGAATTTTTGTAAGTTGCCAGCTGGCCCAGTCATTAAAAACTAACAATTATCACCACACACATCCTCAGGATTTCAAGCACCTGTCTTGTCTCCAGTAACAAACTGCTTATCTCTTTGGCACAACATCGGTCCTGAAGAGCTGATAACCACTGAAACAAAATGTCCTTTAAGAGAAGTAAGTGGTGCATTAAACTGTACTCCAATTCCTTTCTCCCTGGCACTGATAAAAGTTCTGCTGGGCATTATTAGTTCCTACACCTCTGTGATACCCCACATACTGAAGGACAGTGAAGATCTACAGTCCATAATAGCAATTTACCATGGCCAGCCCTCATCCCTACAAAAATCTATTCTGGGACTCTGCTCCCACCCCTCAGGCAGTACTCGGTGCATCTCACTGACATAAGACACCAGTACGTGTTTTCTGCTTCCAGCAAGAAACTGCTCAGTTCAGAGGAGTACTGTCAGAATCCACCTAAACTTACTTGGAGAACCTGGATAAACTTATTAATGTAAGAACAGCTCAAGCAGGACTTTTCCAGAGTAAACAGAGATATGGTGTCTTGCTTATGTACTCTTGCAAAACCCCGACTATCATCACTAGGCCTGTGAAGTAGATGCTTATGTAGAAAACGGAGAAGAAAGGCAAGTTTTAGTGATTAGCTGAGTAACCACGGCATGAACTAAGCACTGCATTCTGTAAAGTTGCTCATGAGAGAGAGCAAATAAGAGCTGGCTGGAAAATATTGATAAAAAATTGTCTGAATTTTCTGATTTGTCACCACAACCCTATTTCACAAAATGGCATAATTTCAACAAACTTCTTGCTACCACTTTTTTTCCCAGCGGGAAACCGGGTCTTTGGGATGCAGAGCACTGCAGGGATGCATGAAAACCTTGCAGGTGCTGTTTGATATGGATGCTTTTAAGGGGTGCCATTGCTGCTCATGCCTGTCAGGAAAGTACTTTGTTCCAAAAGCGTCAGTGCTCCATCTTTCAAAAAATAATCAGAGCATGGTTTAAGCCAATCCTTCTGCTTAGTTTTGGGGGGAGCTATATTGGGCTTGCTTTCTACTGAATCAACATAAAAAATTATTTCTGGGAAACAGAATAACTCTTGCAGAACTCAGAGTATACTTAGGGTCCAGCTGCATGGCAAGTGCAGTTAAAGTAATCAATACATCATTCCAAAACAGAATATGGATGACTGGGATTCTACATAGGTAAGCATGCAGCAAAGGAGGTGAAACAGGTATAACTACCCCTTTTTGTCTCTATGTTTTTGGGTTTTTAAAAAATTTATGGAAGCTCTAGCATTCTTACTCTTGATTTTGAGAGTTTTACTTATTGTTTTACTTCCCTACCATGTCTCCTCTTCTTTATATCTTCCTCAAACAAAGAGCTACTCTTTCAAAATATATTTTTTATCCTATTGTCCATTCTCAAAACTACTCTGTACTGCTTGGATGAGAGCAACCACTAATTGCTGGCCCCTTGTCCAAAACAAGGCATAATATTTTGTCACAATGTCCAGTAAAGACCGGGTTGTTTTTCACCTATAGAATGCCACAACCAATTTGGGCATGTAGGTCATGGGTAGTTAAAGGGAGAAAAAGGTGTTCAATGTGACTTTTCAGGCATGGAATTCACCTCCTTTGAAGTCTCCTGTCGCTTTCCTCTGGCCTCCTGCCATCCCAAATCTTCCTGATTCCATGATGAAACCAAGCTGTTTTATCTGTAAGGACTCCTTCTAAAGAATCACATTATCAAAATGCTGGATAAAAAAAGTCCACCACTCTACTAATTCCAGTGAAGTTACGCAGCTCCCCACCTCAGCAGGAACTGAATGACGTCCTTCAGATTTCTACAGGTACTTATGTGCACACAGATACATGCACCCTCCTGCCCGTGGATGGTGTTACAGTGAAGAGGGCAGTACCAATTAACTTCTGTTTCATTTTGGATGCCACGGGCTGAAAACACTTGGCTGGAGCTTATTCTTGTGTCTGGATGGCTGCTGGATCTTAACTCTCCAGGAAGAGCAGATTGCGTTACTGACCTCAACGTTAATTAGGTGTTCTGTGCACTGATAGACTAGGAAAGGCAAATAAGCTTTCCAGCTTCCTATGTTTCACTAGAGGGTGAAGGCAACCAGGATATAAAGGACAGAGTACACAGCTAATTTCAATCTTAATGTCTTTTTAGTGTGTGTCTTTTCCTACTCACAGCATAACAAAAATACATTTTTAGTATAGTAAGAGCAATCATAATTACAATTAAAAGTGTAATTACAACAGCATAAAATACTTTTTTGGAATTCGTTTTGTGGTAGTTTTTTTAGAAGTAGCAAAACAAGATAAAATTTCCCCCATACGCTTTGTTATTTCCCCAGTTGTAAAAAAATCTTTATTAATTACATTGATTAGATAATCAATACTCATTATATTCCTATTAGGAATAAAAGTCTTATATCCACAGGAGAAAATGAGTTGGAGTGACTTAGATCCTGGTAAGATAAAGAAACATCAATGTTCTTTGTGCTTGAGTCAAAGTGAGAGGTCCTGCTGCCAGCCTCATGCTCAGACTGCAAGGCCAGGCATGACGGTATCTCTGCGGAACATGTTGTATCAGGAAACATCACTTTTCTTTATCCTTCTACATATCTCTTTCTGACCAATTCCATCTTGGGTTTCTAGAACTTCATCTAATTGCTACATTTAATTACTTTTCTTTTATCCACTTAACTTCATATTATTTCCCCCTTGCAAATTAGGAATAGAAATCCCTAGATACACACACATGCCCAAAAAATAGAATCTGTAAAGTTTTAAACTGTAAAATATGTTCCAAACATAAACAATAGCTTAAAAAAATTGTACGAATAAGCTATCTTACAATAAATGATAAAAATGTTTTCTACAGAATCTGAAAGAGTGGACTGTATAAATTATTTGTGTGAAAACAGCGGCATTTCCAAATGTAAGGCTTAGAGCCCCGTGAAAGAATTCTAAAAATTAAACAAAGGAAGCCATTTTTTAAAAGAGATAGGGCTCAGTGGGATTTATTAATGCACATCTTTCAGAGATGTTCTTACTTATACAATGCAAGCAGTAGGTTAGCATGGACTTCCAAATTATATTTAATTGGACAATTATTCAAAGTGAAAAACCCAACACAGTAAACTAAGGAGGTCTTTAATAAACACCTTGTCTCTTCAAGAAAAAACAGGGAAGTCATTTACTGACCCAAGAGGCACAATTTTGTCTTTGGTAAATTTATTTTAAAGTAATTGCCAACTTCAGGAGTAACAATTTTTTAAAGAGGAACATGGTGCTCTCAGGCAGAATAATAAATTGATCTGTGCCCTGTGTGATGGCCTAATCACATTAGAAAGATGTACATGTAGTTGTCTGAGGCAAATAGAGGGTGTACATCACCTGGTCTGTGAACCCACTAAGACTCCTTTAATGACATATAGCTTTCCCTCTCTCCAGATCAGGACTGAATCAGAGGGAAAAGAAAAATGATAATTTACACAGGGCCTTTACAGCTCTGCCTTTCTGTCCCTACGTTCCTGCCCGAAAGAAGTGTTCCCCTATAGAAGTCCTCTGCAGTCCCCAGAAGATTTTCAATAACCTGCCTTCTGCCAGCCAGTATTCCAGCACCAGGAAGGAGGCCCGTGTTAATGGCACCACCTTTGAAGAGCCACGGCCTCCTCATGAAACCCACTGCGATTAACAGCGAATTAAAAGCACAAATCAATATTTAAAACGTAACGTTCCTTCAGCTCAGCTGGAGAACAGCTCTGCTAGAACTACAATCCCGTCCTCCCTCTGGCAGGATACACTTTTCAGATCCAATGGTCTTTGATGCCAGGACTTAGAGGCTGAGCCATACACAGGTTAAGGGCAGACCACGCCTCCGCAGGCACAGTTTGCACACCTTCAGTACTGGCAGAGAAATAGCCCTGATGAAACGGCTTCAAGAATCATCCCTGAACACCACAATGAGAGTAATACTTTCTCACATGCATTCTCGTGCCAGGAAATTTCCACCGCCAAAGTCTTTTCTCCTTGTCAAGGTCGTTCTGGGCATTGGGACAGCATTGCTAAGTAGTACGCCTCGGTGAATTCCCCCCGATTTCTGACTAAAAAGCTGGGACTCCTGCAGTGCAGATCCCGATAAAAGATTTACTTGTGGGGAGTGGAAGATGGTGCCTTTAGAGAACTTAATAAATTGTTTTCATTTTAGATGCTTTCATTACAAACACTGATAAATCTTAAGGCTAAGAGAGTATGTAAGAGTAATGAGTTGAAGGGCTCCTCAGCTCTTTGGTGATTATCTCTCTCTTTTAGCGCATTACCATGGGACATCTGGCTTCCAAATTTGTGCCTCTCCTACACAGATCTGAAGACCAGCCTACCAATTATACATTCGCATAGGTTGTAATAAATCAACAGCAGCCAAACTCTGACAAGGTGATGGCTGTTGACAGATAAAAACGATACACATTGTCGTGCTGTTCTCCAAAAACAAACACATGCTTTTATCAGATTTTTTTCTTTTAATCAAAAAATTGCCTCTTTCAACATAGAGTCACCTAATTTCACAGAGGACTTGCACTACACAAGGTTCCCCTGTCTAAACCTGAGCTGCATGTAAAGCCAGGTTTTCAAACAGGCCCTGAATTCACCTCCCACTGCAGTTGAGGAAAAAAACTGCTGCTCTGATCCTGGGTCAGCCCAGACCCAAAGATCATTAACCTCTTACTCTGAGAAGCAGAGTTCTGTGCAGAATAAAGGACTGAGACAAAAAAAAAATCCAAGGGTATATAAGTCTTGGATTTATTCATAAGCCAAGTAGAGTCTGGATAGTGAATTTTCTTCAATAAAGGACAGATATATTAAGGTTATATCCAGCAAGTAGATCTGTGTGGTGGGTGCTCCTGGTCCTCCATCCTCTGGGTCTCCAAGGAATTGTCTGGAAGGGACAAACTCTTCTTTCCTGACTCCAGCCCTCTGAAAGGTGGGTGTTTAATCTAACCTAATTTTCTGGAGAGCACCAAAAGTAATTCTTAAAAGCAGTGTTTATACAGGCAATGTGAGTGCTGCTTTCCAAGCCTCTTGTGCTCTGCAGTGACTACAGGGGACCTCAAGTATTTTGCTTCCACAAACACCCCAAATTCGGTGGGAAGAATTCCAGTGCTATTTGTAAAACTAATCACCCTCTTACCAAATCCAGAACAAAGTTGTTGTACTCTACAGATCTGAGAATGCTATCAGGTGATACAAAAAATGTGATTTAAGAGATGAACATTTTACAACAGGCCTTATTGAATGCTCATAAGCTACATGAACTAGCAAAGATTTGATCACCCAAAAAAACGTGGGAAGCAAAGGGCTGTAATAATCCTTTTGGAATTTCTGTTAGCAATTCTCATTTGGGGAATAAGGCTTTATCCCAAAGCTTCTTAGCACATGGTGGCAATTTATCCACTGTCTCATCCTCCCTTAAAGAGACCAGGACTATTTTCACACCAACTGATGTGAAATCTCCAGAAAAGTCACAGACTGAGAGACCATCAAATTCTGCCAGTCTCCTTGTTAATAAGAAGAATGCAGTGTAGTCTAGCTAACTAAAAGTATTTTAATTCCTTCAGAATTTCTTCCACATTATCAGCAAAACAAAAAACCATTATATCTCAGATGTCTCTACAGAGCTTTGAATCAAATATAGTCTTTTCTAGTGAACTGACTGGACAGAAAGGTAGCATGTTACCCTCCAGCTCAGTTTTATTCTTTGACAATGTTATCTACTAGAAAGAACTCATCAGACATATGTCTTGAACCCTTTCTTATCGATTTCATCTCTCTTTTTTTACCTTTTTACCTTCCTTTTCCATTCCATTCCCACTAGTTAGGGCTCTGCTTTGACCCTAGAACTGGCAAGTCCCACAGCAATAAAACAGAGATATGCAAACTTACAGGTTAGGCATCCCTTGCTGTTAAGGGGATACGATTCCCTTGCCATACACACTTCTTATTCTCATTTGTAAGGTTGAAGAACCATTAGCTGGGGAAAAACCTGACAGAAATTTAGTGTGCTTTATGATAAATGGCATTCACCTTTATTTGACCAATTTACAGAATCAGGCTCTGAAACTTCATGTCCTTTGTCACAACTCTTTGTCTTTTTTAAAGTTCAGTGCTGTGGAAATTACAGCTGGTGTAGGATGTGTAGCTGTTACGTAAACCAGCTTGTTCAGCTTCTTAATATTCAGTCTTACTTTTAAAAAAAATTATACAACGTAATCCAGGTATGAGTTTTGTTTACAAATGATTCTGTAAGTGAATATTCTTGTAATTAATGTGATTCCAGGAGCTTATTTATTGCACATTTTTAGCTATGAAAACACATGCAGTAGTACGAATAATATTAGAATAACAACCTGAGATTTTCAAAGAAGTCTGAGAAAATTATTCATCCAACTCACATTGTAATTCTGCAAGAATTAGGCAACTAATTCCCTCAGGTTTTATCAAATTTTAAAAAATGTAAGCTGAAAACCAAATAGCAGCTGAATTCAGTTAGATGGGGTACAAGAGGTCCCCGTGGGGAACTGTACTATCAGTAAGTACTCAGGCTGCCTTCACTGACTCCAGGACACAAATTAGTACTCCTGATGTGAAAAGTAGAGCAGAATATGAGACAAAACCAAATGGCTCATTCAGCTACTGCTGGTAAATTGGGGAACCTTGGAAGGGAGAAGGTAGCTTGAAAACTCTTAAAGTGGTGTTAGAATTCATCATTATTCTACCCACAAAAAAAAAAAAAAGACAAAAAAAGACACCAGAAAATAAAAAGTGCTGAAATATGAATTCCTTAAATTAAGGTAAAATTGTTTATGGCACTAGAATGCAGAAATGAATGGCTTCTCCTGGGATGCTGAGTTGAGGTGAGCAGCAGCAAATTCATATAACTACTTTGCAGCTTTCAAAACTGGCTCACTGTTTGCCACCACCATCTTACCAGGGAAAACCTTTGGGCAAGATATTCAACAAACCGGCTCCTCTAATGGTTTATCATCATTTGGGTCCACATTTACTTACAGCCACCTCTATTACTAATTATTTTTCTGCCTCCTTGGTTTTAGTCATTAAAATCTCTATGGGTTTTATTTTTCTAAGCTAAGTAAATCAGATTTCGCTATTTCCTTCAGGAAAGCTTTTCCATTCTCCTGGAAAAAAAATCAGGCTCCCCTTTGCATCGCTACTTTTTTTTTTAACACTAATGCCCAGAATTATACTTGTGACTCGTACAATTACCCTCACACTTTCTTATCATCAATAGATCAGTTTGGGTTTTACATGACCATTTCACCAGTATGTGTCCTGTGAAACCTCTATGCATTTTTTTTCCTTTGGCAGGGCTGCTTAATGAGTCTAAATAGAAAAAAAAATATATTTGGCCTTGTGTATTTGATACAACTTAACTCTAATTTCCAGTCCTCCAAAGATGGTCCAGCCCTTTCTGTGTGATGTTTCTGCATGAAATCCATTTCCTGCAGCACAGCTGAAGATGCATGGGAACATGCACAGGATACACCTCACCCTCGTGGCAGACCTGGCAGTGACCAGCCACGGACTGTTCCCTTGGCTCTACTCAGTGGCACACGACACTAAAACCCCACGAACACACACGGACATTACAAAGACTAAGGCACTATTTTGAGGAGTGGGACATGAACCCCACCATCCTGACTGTCTTCCTGCTGGGGCAAGCATAATTCCCACTGGCCACTACTTTTCTTGTGCTCCTAGTGACTTATTGATGCCCCATATTCTCATCCTAGAGCGCTCTTTGTAAAATGCTTTCGGAGCATTCAGGATGTAAGGCCCTGGGTAAGTATGTACCAGTCACTGATTCACTGGCAATTAATTAACATCAGGAGAAAAGATGACACTAAACTAAATATTCCATGTCCTAGCCAGAGGAATACAGTGAATACTTGGTAATGTTACCTTCTCACTGCAAAAGGAAAAAATAAAGGTATCCATGACAAGCACTGTGAGCTCTTTGCCATTATCTTTGAACACACCACCATTTCTCTAAGGAAAAAAAAAAATCCACAAAACCCCACTTCTACTAAAAAAAAAAATTCTTCAAAAACCCCTATGAAATATATAACACATTCAGCAATATTTCTAGCCCATGGATTAAAAGAAGGATCACCTCAAGGATCATGACAGCTATAAAAGGTAAATGTCAAGAATCCAAGTGTAGGGTAAAGCTTTTGCAACTACCTAAGGAATCTGCAGTCTCACCTACAGGGTAATTTAAGCACTCTAGCCATGTATATGTGGTGCCTGGAAGAGCTGAAGCACCAAGAGAATGCACTTGTCTGGAGCTACCTCAGATATCCCTACACAGGAGATGTTCCCAGCGCAGAAACCACCCAGGAGGACAGCCCCTGTGAATGCCTTCCAGTCAGGATCACATCCGTGGACCTGCTGGTTGATTCCAGATGAGTAAACAGGTTTAGAAAAAACCTGCAGAATCTCAGACATGAGCTCACTTGGTAAAATAAGTGGGTAATATAAACAGTGGCTACATTTTGAGGCAGTTCAGAAAATGATGTTTAAAAAATGAACAGAAGGACACAGGGGAAAGGGATCTGAGAGGAGATAAAATAAGTTCATGACACCAGTTACAAGGAAAAAGTCAGTATTACCAGGGCTGGTAAGGGAAGGAAGAAGGGAAAAGTGAGAATCTCAAGGATTAGGGATTGAAGAACTAAAAGAAATGAGGTGAGAAAGCTAAAACCTGGAAGTGGAACAAGCTGAAAAAACCCTCAAAGGTTTAGAAAAACCCTCAAAGACTACAGACCTAGATTTTCAACATGTGCTCAGGTATCCAGAGAGTTTCACAAGACTGAGGAGTTTGTTCTATGGTTTTAGGACAGTGGTGAATTCCTTGAGCTAGAAAATAATAGTCCATGAGAATTGTAAAGAAACCAAAGCAGCACAACAAGCCTGGGGAGAAAAAAAAAAGGGGGGGAAATGGAAAATACAGATGAGTATGTCATTAGGCCGTTATATTTGGCCTTTCCAAGAACCTGATCAACTCCTTTCTCTGTCACAGATCCTTGGCCCGACCTTTGGTAATTTACTTATTCTTACCCCTGTGTCACATCCATTTTCCATCTGCCTCTCTTTCTTTTCTTTTAAGGGCAAAAGCTTGTCAGAGGAAAACTCTGTCCCTAATTATGTGTGTGTACAACTCCCAAAACAATGGGGTGCTCATCTCAGAAATGAGCAGTGAAGTCACTTGCCAAACCAAAGAAATATTGTGGTAGAAACCCTTCCCTTAGGGACAGCAGCTATTTAGATGGCCTGTTATATATGAGTGAGTCAGGGGCATAATGGTGGCGGCCGAAAGTAAGCAGCAACACAATCTCTGTCAAGCGCAACCCGTTAAAAAGTCACGCACAAGAGGGGAGAGCCGGTGAGATGAGTCATGCCTGGCCTTGCCCACCACGTTATCAAAGGCTGTGCTGCACTCAGGGTGAGGGATGGAGGGATTCCTTCGATCTACAAGCAAATGGAACAGCTCTGGCTCCTGCTGCGAGCTCCGAGGGCTCCTCTGTAGGTGTCACTCCAGCTGCTGATAGCCATAGATAATAACAAGTTAGGGTACAGACTAACCAGGAAATGATACCACCTGCTACCCAACATAAATTACCAACCCTTCTGGGTACAATTACTCTTGTCAACGTGTCACATGGCTATTATAGTCACTCTTATGCAGCAATGCAGAGCAGCAGCAGATTCTGCAGAAAGAATGGGTTTTGTGGCATTTTTATGAATTCAGTGGGAAAGAAAACCCCAAACAAACAAACCAAGCCAACAAACAACACCAAAAAAACCAATTAATTTGCTCCTGAGATGGAAAAGAAATAGTAAAAAGTCCTGTAACACACACAGCAGAATTAGTCCCTCTGCTGCACAACTGGTGACAGAGGGAAAACACGGTAAAACGAAGGGCAGCCTCCAGCAGGTTTCTTTGCCAGCTCCCTCAAAGCATGGGTCTCTTCTCATTTTCACAGACAACAGGCTCCCAAGCTGCAATTCCCAAGAGACAAAATGTGCACATTATTACTTGACACTACACCATTATATGAAGAGTCAGTAGACTTTTGCTCAGTCTGCAGGTGAAGTGACTTTCACAGCAGTTTTAGACACCTGTTTGTGAAACAAGCAGCTGTACCAGAAAGAGCTGAAGCATGAAAGTTCGGTGTTACTGCTGAAACAGCTCAGGTGTCTCTGAACTACCCCATGTTGTCTCTAGACTAACGTTACACTCCTTGAGCAAGACTGCATGCTCTGCTGTCAGTAATTCAGTCACTGCCATTCTATTGCAAGTGCTTTAAAACAGTGTCTGACCCTTGAGATGCTCGGAAAGACTCAAACAATGAAGAAACTGAGCCAGCCTTTTCATATGCTTCTGCTTAACTGGCGGTGGCTGAGAAACTGGCCATGGTGACCATACCCTTCTGGGCACACTGACCACGAAACAATCCGATTTTCTCCAAGTCCTAAGACTCTGTTTAAGGCTGACACAACTGCTAGTTTTGCTGAGAAAAGTCTGATTTCTTCAGTCACTCTTGAGCAGACACTGCACCAGAACCATTAGGCCATTTACCCAACAGGCCTGACTGCACGATGAGGAAAGCCCATGATTTTATGCAAACTCATATGTACAATTGAGATCATTTGCTCCAAGTTTAAATTCACACTATTACTGTGTAGAGCAACACACAAGGCATAGAAACCACATCAGAAACAGAAAAAGACTATTTACCAAACGATATGAAAAGTGCAATATGCTTGCACCTGCCAAGGGTCTTTCTCGATGATTGCTTATGATTATAAAGGTAAATTATTTGCTTGTGTAAAATAATAATTAGAAAAAGTAAAGGTCATTCATCCAGCTATAAACCTGGCTGCAAAAAATCATCAGCATACGGAGTTTGCAGGCATATTCATTGCTTTATAAACAGCAGGCCAGGATAACATTATATAGTTTGCAATCTGTATTTGTTCTATGTGAATCATAGCTTTGCATAATTTTATCACATTCCTGCCAGGCAAAAGCAAACATTAAAAGAAATATTAGAAGCCAAGCAATTAAATATCCTAGAAGAAGAAAAAACCCTGCAACTTCCTCCAAACTGTAATGACCAATGAATGTTATTTTATCAGCTTTATTTGGCAGCTTGTGTGTATTTTTTTTGCCATATCATTTTAAAATAATTTCTAATATGGGATTGGTTTATTTTGATTGGTCTAATATTGTTACATTGTCCTAAAGCACTCATACAATTGCTTGGACTTTTTATATATGACATGATTGATTAGGTGAAGATAAGAAAGAAAATATTACTTCAAGAGACCTGACCTTCAGTGAATCATCCGAGATGAAGAGAATTTAAATACTGCATGACTTGCAGCCAGCACCAGAAAATGTTACAGAAAAAAAAAAAGGAGAAAAAACACTTAGTGAAAATTTCTGCTATGACTAAGAACATTTTCCATTAAGATTCTTTTTCTCCTTTTTTCACTGCTGGAAATGCTCCTCATCCCAAAACTCTCCAGAAACAGCGAACGAAAGCCACACAAGACTCCACCAGACCTGCAGAGGTCTTCTCCACCTTTACATCCGTCCTGCAATACGTGATGGCTCTTTCCTGACACTTTAGGATTCTCAGCTATTGAAGGGGATCTTTCCTCCTACCCCAGCCTGGCAGTCAGTGTTTGGTATGGGCACAGCAAGCACTGCCACAGCCTTTGGCATCTGCCCTGGGTCAGCGCTGGCTCCACTCTGGTGTCCCCCTGATTCTGGGGGCAGTGACTGCACAGGTCAGCGGTGGAGCAGGAGTGTTCTCAGGAGTGACCTTCTGAGGTGCTCTGTCCCTGCTCCCTGCCTGTCTCCTGCCAGCTGCAGCCCACAGAGCCCAGCCCCTGTGCTGCCTCAGCCATGGGGAGCTCTGTGGTCAAAGGAAGCCCCCACAAGGCCCCACCACAGCTGAGTGCTGCCACCCCTTCCCAGTCCTACACTCTGTAAGGCTCATCTCCCCCATCTCATCACCCAAAGGACAGCACGAGGGAAGAAATTAGAGATGCAATCGTGTGGGGTTTACTCAGCTCCGCAGGTTTCTTTTGCCACTAGCGGTCTCCCACATACTGAAAAATCCCAAACTCCCACTCAAGCCTCTATAATATCCATGCGAGAGAAACTGGGCATGGAGATGGGAGCAAGGAGCTTAGACATATTTCCTCACACCCACTCCTTTGCTCTAAATATACAGGAATTTAAGCCTGTCCCCAGTAAAAAAATATTCATCCTAGGAAATGGCTCCTCAACTCTCCCCCAGTTTAATCCCTGTTATATTTTCCTTTTAAAAGAAAAAAGTAAGGGGAAAAAAAGAACTATATAGAGCTAAACATTTGGCAAAAGTAGTTTGCTACTGTAAAGAATTTTCCTCTGAACTATTTATCTTGAAGCAAGTCAGAGCAGGCATCAAAGGCAGCCGTGGCATCGGGGGAGTGCACACTGTGCACACTGTCACTTACTGTGATTGAAAGGACAGTATGTTTTCAAACAACTGCACTTGTGTGAAGTGTCACCAGATCTGACTGCTTAATCCCGATTAAAAAAAGAAAAAAAAAAAAAAAGAGAGAAAAAAGGCCTGCTCCATTCAGAGGTGAGACTACACTGATGACATTGTCCAGGAGTAATTTTATAGGGACTGGATAATCACAGCAGCCACGAGTGACTAGATTAGTGACAGGGTGCATCTCGGAGTCATCACCATATCGAACGTTCGGTGTGCGACACAGTACGAGGATGAAAACCACGGAGAGATGGTTCAGAAGTTCCATCTAGCAACAGGCAAGATTCACCAGGACAATTTGTACTTTGCAGATAGCCTTCCCTTTCCCGTGGGTGCTACAAAAACTCAAGATTCAGCACTGTCAGAGGAACCCAAATCAAAAAGGAAATGGAGTTCTACAAAGCTGCTTTAAAAATTGGTTTTGTCCTTCAGAAGAACCCTTCTAAATTCCAGCCAGAAAAAGCAAACTCCAAAGGAAAAAAACCATGAAGTCATGCAAACTGTTGCTTAGGAAATTTAAAATGGTGCAGGAAAAAAGTTAGAACATGTACAGCAAGGAATAATTTCAGGTTGGCAGAGGGGTGAATTAAAACATCAGATGACCTATTTTTTCTGTTTATGATTTAAATCTAAGGCAGTAACTACTTTTACTAATTAGGACCAAAGTACCGATCACTGCACAAAGTCACTTAAAAGTAACATCAGACTCTCAGTAACACCACGAAAACAGCGTTCTGCCTATGTGTGATAAGAAGGCATTTAAATTTGCTCATTTACAAAAGTTCATCTGTTTGGGACCTAACTGGGAAGCGTACGGCATCTTGATAATTCCTCACGTTAAGGAGAGTGTGACTCCAGCAGACTTTGTTCTATTCCACTGCGTGTTATCTCCCTGCACATTCCCAGGGCTATGCTATAAAAGATTGCAAGGTGACAGAATATGTTCATACAGCCTCTAAGTGCTACTTTGCAGGATGCATTGTAGTCTGTTACCCCGAGGCACTAAAGTGTTTAATGATGTTGCTGTATGTCATTAGTTAGTATTCTCTAAGTGGACCTTACAGGAAAGCGTTCTAAATTATAAATTGGGAAGTTAACTTAATATTAGTGAGCAGAAAACATTAGGAGATAGAGGTTGCTTTTGTGGGTGGGTACAGCTTCAAAATTTGCCAGAACCCCTCGTGCCTGCAATCGAGTCTGTAATGCCTGAAACGATCCAGCCCTGCCCAATCCAAATCAGCAAAACTGGCAGAGTATCTTCTTTGCTGGTGTTTGCCTTCTGCTTTTACCTGTAGAAGTATTGAAACAGGCAAAAAAAAGCTCAGCTACTTTTTTAAACTCATTTTCTTTCCAGGGCTTCATAGAAATGAGATATCACACATCATAACTACTCAGTTAACCAGCACTTTTATTAAGTATCTATTAATTTATATCAATGCCGTGTTCTCTAATGATCACACAGTAATTTCCTTGCTTCCAGCTATTATTTGTCAGAGACTTCTCTGCATTCACGTGTGTGTGTGTGTGTGTGTTTGTTACAGAGCCAGAGAGGGAAAGAGGGGAGAAACAGAGAGGAAGAAGAAGGCTGGAAAGTGGGGGTCACTTAATAAAAGTGGAAACGGAGCTGCAGAATTACAGGCACAGCTCACAGTGACACCTAGAGTCAATCGTAATACTTCCCCATTGTAAATCCTTGCTCTCAGGCTCTCACTTCCTCCCCATTCTCTGAAAACTTTGTTTATAGTTGCAACTGACGTTTCCGTGCTCCAGCTCTACCTCTGGCTTAATTAAAAAACAAAAAACCAAACACACAAAACCAAAGACATCCCACTTCAGCAAAAAAGTCACAGCTGTTTTCAGTAAAGCTAGAAAAATCTGGAGAGGTTGCCAGCACAAGTCACTTTTTTTAAAACAAAATGGAACATTTTTAAGATTTGGAGAAAAAATCAGTGGGAACTCAGCATAGAGATAACCCTGAAGCAGTTGGATATTTGCTAATTTCCTCATTAGAAAATCTTGTTAATTTGGCCATATGTGAAGTTTCTTAAAAGAGCCATGTGCCTGTGGTAAAGAGGAGTCCTTGAGAGTCGGGTTGCTCCAGTGTGACGGCCTCCATGTGCTCTGTGTGAGCTGGGACACCCACGGGGCTGAGCTCTGAGCAACACACAGCGGGTGCAGTGCCCTTCTCCGAGCCTAGAGGATACCCAGGGTCCCCAACCCCTGCCCTCCTTACTGCTGGTTCCTATCTGAGATATCTAAAAATTGGGTTGTGGGGATCATCTCGATTATTGCTATTTACCCATCTTTGAAGGTCAGATTGCAAACTAACCATTCCTTAAATGCATTCATGTGCAGATGGCTATCAAGACGAATTCTTGGATGGCAGCAAGCCCGGAATTACAGCTGGTAGGAATTATAGAACCGTAGAATGGTTTGCGTTGGAAGGGACCTTAAAGATCATCCAATTCCAGGTCCCTTGTCCCGGACAGGGACACCTCCCATTAAACCAGGTTGCTCACAGCCCCATCCACCCTGGCCTTGAACAGGGATGGGGCATCCACAGCTTCTCTGGGCAACCTCTTCCAGTGCCTCACCACCCCCACAGCAATGAATTTCTTCCATAGATCTAACCTAAATTTCCCTTCTTTCCATTTGAACCCGTTATTCCTTGTCCTATCACTACAATTCCTGATGAAGGATATTCTTGATTCTGTCTGATAAAAAAATTGAAGCAGTGATTTTCAACTTAATCAAAAAAAGAATACAACCAAATATAAACGTGAATGGCAGCAAGTAATTTGATCAACTCCTCTGACCACTAAGACATTACTCAGGATTTAGTGACTAAAAAAGGCAGTGTCTTTTGTCCCTTTGACTTTGAATGTCTGATTAAGTGAAAGAAATTCATCTAATTAAGACATCCAGAGGATCATATTCAGCTTTTTGTGATTTATTGCAGAATTTTAAAAGTTAACTTTGTTTTAGTGTGACTTTTATATATTAAAATTCAGGACCATCTGCACAGACTTTATCCATGCATATTTCAAACTCTGGAAGAGCTCAAGTTTGAATTAGTGCTGATGTGTGGACATTGCTCATCATTAACACACTGTACGTGTGCCCAAAAGAAAGGTCAAGGGATCCTGAAATATAAAATAACTCCCAACTGACACCTGCTACGGAATAATGATATTGGGCCATGCCAGGTTTATAAACCTGTTTGTGAAATGGGCAGCTAGCGGGAAGCGGGGGGTACATGAGAGGACAACTTTGTACAATGCAATTTCCATCCCATAGCTGGTTAGATTTTTGAAAGCTATGCCAAATAACACAGTGATAACTTGAAAATGACCAAATGTGTTGGGTACAGACAAGAAAAATAAATAAGTAAAGGAATATGCAGCATCTGTTATTGCGTAACATGTCAGATTTTGCATGAATAGTCTGAATGAGGACTAAAGGAGAAGGGACTATAAAGCTGAGTAGAAAATTAGAATTTTTTAAATTAACATGTTTTTTCCTATATATATGAGAGATATTTTTCCTATATATGAGAGATATTTAAAATTTATTCCTGTGGCACATACCCAAAAAAATGTCCATCACTGCTTTTAGCATGAGTAATGATTAACAGTATTAAGTATTCTATTTTCTATCATTACACTCATATTCCGATTATCCAGATGTATCTCCTTTGGTTTCTTTCCAAAAAGAAAGCAAATGGGTCCTATCTAAACACAGGTGCTTTTAAAAGCAGGCACTTACACGTGAACAGTGTCACCAATACCAGCCCAAATCAGTCCCCGATGAAAACACACAGTTTAAAAGTTCTTGCACCTTACCTTCCCAGTCAAGTTGAAAGGTATTGAACTATCAATCTCTGGTCAGATAAACAGTGACAATGTTCTTATTACTTGCACATAACACCGAGGTCCCCAAACACTTCTATCTGTTGTGACACAGCCCCAGATATTGAGTTTGGTTCAAGGGAAAAAAAAAAAGAAAAAAGTAAAAATGAATAGAGTTTCTGGGTGCCCATACAAATTCAATCTGTACAGCCATTATACACATCTCCAGCAGCAAGAGGGCATCTCCCTTTCTGTGAGCTGCACACTCTGTGTGTTGACACAAGCATTGCGTGAGCTGAAATGAAGACAGGCCAATGCAATCACACGCACACACCCTGCCCCGCACGGTTCTGCCTCAGTTACGATGTCAGCACTGACAAAATTTCCTGCTGCATTCCCTCTTAGTTGACAGGACCAGGCAGCAGGACAGTGGGGCAGAGCTCACTGTTCCTTCAAACCTCAGCAAGGCTCCATAATTCCCTTCTGCTCACTGCAGACCAGACTGCCCAAAGGAGTAGGAGAGAAAGGAGAGCAAAGAGGAAAGAGTCTGGAGACCCTGTCCTCAGTTACACCAACTTCATTTTGCCCAGAGATCCACGAATAGGATATCCCCAAAAGTTGCTTCTGTTTTAAAAGATGTGACTTAAAGCACACTGTCCAAAACAATGAGGTAGCAAACAAACCTTAATTTTCCATTCCGATTCATACCAACTCTGGTTTTGGCCTTTCAAACACTTCCCAGCTTCTGTCTCCAGGCGTTTCCCTCACTAATTTCCACATAAACAAAAGAAATCAGAGGAAGTACCCAGGGACGGCTGCCCATGGATGTGTTGTAACGAGGAACATCACCAGTCTTTCTGGACTGGTCATGAAAAAGGCAATGATGAGGGTCATGTAGATCCTGCCACTGGAATTTGAAATGTTTGTATGTTTGCCATGGCAAAGTCTTACACACTGAAACCATTCACAGTGGCTGAATGAGGATCCGACTGCTTGGGTCAATGTTAAAAGTGACTGTGAAAAGGTACAAATTAGTACATTATTGCCACTTCTTATAATATAGCATCTACTAGACCCACAAATAGGGCTGTAAAGCTGTCTCTCTTCTGTATAAACTTCACGTTCACAAGCTCCGAACATTTGGGGTTAACATTTCCAGCCTGGGAAGTTCACTGAAACATCTTTCCCATTTTTGTGCAACAGCGAAATGTCAGGAAAGGTGGAGCATCAAACGCTGCCCCCAATCTCTGACCCTGTTATAAGGTCAAGTTCAACTGGACACCCTTTGATTTTTGACCAATTAAATTGTAAACCTGCAGGAATTCAAAATGCGTGCAACTGCCAGACGTGGGATCCAGGGAGAGCATGCTGCTCAGGTGAACACTCTGACCACAGGTTTACTTCTTTCCCTTTGAAGTAGGCTGTCATCCATTTGGATAGAAAATGAAGTGTGAAATATAGAGGCTTTACAACATGTAATGACTGCGACAATTTAGTTAAAGCTGATTTTCAGAAGCCAAGAGCTGGGTTTCAAATTAAATTCCTTATCAGTGGTCACCATGACAGAGTGTATATTTAGGAAATTATTTATTCCAACATGATATAATTAATTGTAGCATTAAATGTTCGTTAAGTTCAGGCATTATAGGCACTGAACAAATAACATCTGAAACACAAACCCTATGGAAGTCTAATATTCATGCACTTTGTTCCAAGTGTTCACTTAGCAGGTTCCCGAAGAGAGAAGACCAAATAGACTTGATCAAATGTTTTGAATTTTCTGAATTTTGGTTAAAAATAATTTGTTGCTCTTTGTCTAGTTTAGAGAACAACAGAATTATCTTTTTTCTAAGTGTGTTTCCTCCCAAAATAAAACTATATTATTGCAATACCTGACCAGTTCTGCTCCTCGGTTGCAGTGCATTATATGTTGGCTTTTCTACATCCTAGCTAAAGCTCCGTGCTCTTGGCTAAGGAAACAATGAATTGTGTGCATGTGTACCTACACAGACACATTAACACTGCCCTCTGCTTCCTGCCCAGAGAGACTGAGAACTTACAAGAATTTACATGAAAAGGAAAATGTCTTTAGCTCCTCTTATCGAGTATTGCACCTTTGAAGCTGAAAGACAGGGCTGGAAAGACCCAATTCTGCGTGAGATAACCAGCAGGTAATTGCTCATGTGAGTTTCAAAGAGAAACCAGAATTTCTGTAGCAATTGTGTCATGACTGGTGGCACCAGGAAAAGGTGCACCCGCTCTCCTCATCAGCGCAGCCATGAGAAGCTGGGGAAGGACTGGAATCCTTCAGCACAAGCACCAGGTCTTGTAGCTTTGTTAGACTGAATGAAGGCTGACTCACAAATCTGCTGCAGATCAGGATGGGAGGACAAACGCCAGTTGCATGAGAGTTTCTCCAGCTCAGCTACAGCATCCGTGTTCATCCAAAATTCCAGTTAATCTTGAGAATGATGAGCTATAACCTGAAGCTTTTTGGCCACAACCCCTCAATTTGGGTTAAGGTGGAGAACTGTGTTGCAGCAAGGGGACAGGTTCTGCACAGTGACAGCATGCCCGTGTGCCACACTGCTTTACATTCCCCAAAGGATCCCACAGGACTTCGCTCCTGGGAGAGAATTGTAAAAAATGTTTCTATTATAGCCAGATGGAAAACTTTTCCTTTCTGACGCAGAGCACCAGTTCAGCTGGAATTGCTGAGTACAAGTCACTCGTGTCAGGATATTACAAGGACACCCAAGCTCAGTGTCTAAAAAGCAGTTATATAAATAAAAAAATTCCGCATGGTGGAGAAGCTTCTTTCTCTCTCAGCACCCATCTAAAAGATTAATCAGATCAATCATGGCACATTTCTTTACAGAATTCTATGACTTAAGTGCTACAGACATTAGCAACATTTCAATCTCCTGTCTCTGATCCTGAAAACATCATCTGTTAGGTTTTTGGCAACACTATAGGAAAATTGAGCTGCTTAAAAAAAAAACCAGAGAACATTTCAGGAGATACCAGTGTCAATCTTTCACTTGCTCTCCCTACCTCTCTGCAAAAATTTACATAGAGTGAAAAATGTGGAAAACTGGCATGGTTGGTGGCACTTTATAAAACCTCATTCAATACTAAAAAGCAAGCAGGGAAAGAAGGCTACTGAGCATGATACTGATAAACTTATCTCCTGCTTTCAGTAAAGATACATGAAGAAGCTACATGTTAAACCACTGCTGTACTGCCATGGAATATGCATATGGAAATAAAGGGGAGAAGAAAAGCCACAGTTTTATTAAAAAGTGCAAAGACAGTGGCCTCACCCTACTTTGAGCACTACTGGATCTGAAAAAAAGCCTCTTTAAATTCAGATTATTTCTCATTTGCATTTGCCATTACTGGGATTTTTCCTATAAGGTCCAATTAAGAAAAATATTTCTTTTCTACAAGGCAAATTTATCAAAAATTCAAATAAACTCTTTGATGCATTTTCTGCATAAACTAATCATGAATAAACATAATTCTCTTGCTCTAAGAACAGATGCCATCCTGTAACTCCCTGCCCCCGACAGCTCTGCTCTCCAATCATAAAGGAGAAGGAAATTGTTTGGCCAAGTTTACAGAATGAACCATAAATCATAAGCATCTTTGCCAAAGCAAACTCATGTTTCTTTTATGAAACAATTTCTCCTAAAATAATTTATATTCATTTTTATATATGCATTTTTTATAAAATACATAAGGAAAGTAGAACATACTGTTCTGTTTCTCCTTTAGAAATGCTTAGTATTTTTCAGTTCTGGTTGAGAAAGCAAACATTTGCATTTTCACGTGGCTTTCTGAAGCTAGTGGCACGGACCTAGCTGCAGTACTTTGATGGATATAGGGAATATTAAAATTGCTTTGGAATATTTGAGTCACCATTATTCACAGAAGTCCAATTTGTAACTAGAAAACCTTAGGGGACTTTTGTTGAAGTCAGATGCTGGAAACATGAAGGAAGACTTGTGCTTCTTCATAATCAGGGAAAATTTCAAAGCTAGATCCTTTCTCAGGAGTTAAAAAAAAATAATAAATCCCAACTCTAGGAAGAACATAAAGGGAGCCTAGCCATTCCAGGAATCCACAAGCAGCAATGCCATTCTGACAGGCTGGGCCATCACCCTCTCTTCCCAGACAGCATTCCAGCTCTCAGAGAAAAACCCAACTGGAAAGGATTGGCAGGAGCCAGAGCTGCTCACAGAAAGGTGCCGGGATCATGGCAGAGCCCAGGAACCTGAGCATGGAGGGGACACTGCAGCACAAGAAGGCTCCAGTGCCTTTCTGCACTGCTCCCTCTCATCTCCCACTCACCCAGCAGGGTACACTCAGCCTGCTTGAGCAGCAACTCGAGAAAACTCGGCACTGTCCTCAGGGTACAGTGAGCAGAGGGGAAAGAACGCATATCCGAAGAGGCAGCATATCTTCCCTGCTACGTGTGACAGTCAGTCACTTCAGTGCAGCTTTCTAGCCTTCTACACGAGCACGAGTGCTCAGCAGTGCTCTGGCACATTACTCACATCTAGAACATGCCATTCAGACTGTCTCAGCTTGTAGAAGGCTGAGTGCCTAGTTACATCCATGGCTCTTGAGTGTGATCATCCCTCAAGGGCCCACCGGAGCACTCTTCTAGGGTACATTGAAAGGTCCAGGCCTGTCACAATGCTTTATTTCCTTTAGGGACGTCTTTGTGACACAACGCCTCTGCTTTTACTCTGAAAGGACTTCTTGTCATTCCTGTCTGATCTGATCTGTGGCTCTGGTTACTGGGATGGACACTGAAATATACTAAGTGGGACAAGACCCTGCTCCTTCACGTCCACCACTCTCATGTCAAAAGACAGGGCCTTTTGTAGCAGAATCATAGAATAACTTGAACTGGAAGGGCCACACAAGGACTGCCAAAGTCCAGCTCCTGGCCCTGCACAGGACACCCCAAGAGTCACACCATGTGCCTGAGAGCATCATCCAAATGCTTCTTGAGCTCTGTCAGGCTTGGTGCTGTGACCACTGCCCTGGTGATGCCTAAAAAGGCCAACCCGGAAACAGAGACTCGACAGAGTAAGGAATAAAGGTGATATTTATTTAAAAGGCCTTCAAAGGTACACCCTGGGAAGCCAGAGGCTATTTCCAGAATGGACCCCAAGACAGACCACAAGTCACGAGTTCTTCCCACTGTTATGGGTTTGGTCCATTTGCATATCAGCATAAATTCACCAATTAAACTTTAGCTAATAAGGTAACCGCCCCCCCAACTTGCCCCCCTTCTCAAGATGCTGGTTTACACATTTTGGCCTAGGACAGTCTGAGTGTCCTTGAAGAGCAAGCCCGGAGAGGCTTTGTTATGTCTATCTTAGCATGAGAGAACAGCAGCTAACATGCTGCAAGACAGTTCAAAGTTACACACTAGGAATACAGAGAATACAGAATTTGCAAAATATAAAAGCTAAAACCTAACGCATCACTGGGGAGCCTGTTCCGGTGCCCAACCACCCTCTGGGTGAGGAACCTTTTTCTAATATCCAACCCAAACCTCCCCTGACACAACTTCAGGCCACCCCCTTGGGTCCTGTATCTGGGTACCAGAGAGAAGAGATCAGTGCCTGCCCCTCCTCCTCCCTCCGTGAGAAAGCTGTAGATTGCAATGAGATCTCCCCTCCAATTCCTCTCTCTAGCAGAGTCAGAGCTGATCTTAACTTTCCACTCCCCACTTTCTGTCCTACACAGTTTTGAAGATTAAGGCTTTTCCCCAATCACAAGAAGTTCAAAATTCATCCTCAAATCACATTTCTTTTCTGAGACTTGCTTTGATTCCCTCATCTGCATCTTGTTTCCCTCTAATGGGTTCCTTTATTTTCCTACCTCTTCGTGCTTGTCATTCCCTTTCTTCCTTTTCTATTTCTTTTATTTTTATGTAACCAACACAGCCCAACCCAAAACAGGAGCCCCAGTGTGCTGAGTGCTGTGCCAACACTGCAGAAAAGCCCCGTCTGTTGTGAAGATGACAATGCTTTTTCCTTGGTTATCCTTACCCTTTTATATCCTATGCTACAACACATCATTACAGCTATCTGCCACTTCCCATTCATTAGGGTTAAAATCTCTGCAGCAAGAACACATTTCAGTTTCAGCATTAAAGCCAAGTGCCTTGCCCTAGGCTGTGTCCTTTCTGCAAAAAAAACAAAATTCACAGTAATAGTAACACAAGACCCTAATGCCAGAGACCTGAGGTTTCTCTATTCTGCCCTGCACTTGTTTAGCACATCCCAAATGAAAGTCACTGTTTATTACACTTTTATGTTTAATCGGTGTCTTTACGTGAGACAATGACCACTGGAAATGACAGCTTTTGGCTGGAAAAAGTCATATTATTTTCTGATAACACAGCATATAATGTGTGTCGTTCAAAGGATGAACGATTTCTTCCATTCAGAGTTTTCATCTGCTTGCTTGTTGTACAAAGCATATGCATTACCTGATTAAACAACTCACAGCCCCATAAATCGTTAACCATGTGTACAGTACATAATTCAGCGATCTGCAAACTGTGTTACAATACACTATTTCAAAGCTATTCTCAAGTTAAAAAAAAAAAACAAAAAAAAACCCCAACCAACAAACCCACAAACAACAACAAAAAAACCCTGCAAAGCTTTGTTCACCAAACACTGTGCCGGTGACCTTTCTCTCCAGTTCCCCTTGCATGTTTGTTCAGTTAACTGCTCAAAACATTTGAATGCTACATTCAACCCCTGCAAAGTCAAACCGATGCATGACAATCCATCAAAATCAGCCAGATAACAGAAAGCACATTCCGATTCCAGAATTATTGTTGTCTGATTCTAAATGACAGGGTATGAAACAAAAAGAGCACAGAGCCTGATTTTCCACAGCAAAATTAAGCCAAAAGAACGATAAGGGAAAAAATCCTTTAGACTGAGATCCTACAGGAATGATATGAAATTGAAGAGGATAGGAATACATGTAACAAGAAAATTGCGTTGTCACACATACAATCTTTGATCAAATAAAAAAGGTTGCTAAATGTGTGTATAACTGAAGACTCACTAAAACAGAAATTATGAGACTATTTTCTGACAATTAAAGCAAGGATGTGTTTATGCCATTAGGTCTAGATGTAAACTCTTTCCCCAGGGTCCATCTCAAATCTAAGGATTAAATATGTAGTGATGAAGTATTTCAATTATCTTAATTCAAAACACTTATTAACAATTTAAATATATAACTCAGAAGAAGCAAAAATTACATCGTAAGACAGTGTGCTTTATGTAAAAAGCTTTGTTGCCATTCTTAGCAAGCAAAGGAATTAGTACAAGAAGCAACCTAAAACAGGTACTGGTGAATTAAAAAGAAGAAACCCCCCCAACTGCTTTGAAATTAGTGCAATAGAAGTATTGCCATTTAGGAATATCTCTGTCACTGCATTTTGATAACTCAGGTAGGCAGACACAATGACAACACACCCATGTCTCTCTTTATCTTCCTTCCTCCGACAAGGAGCAGATTAGCACTTTGCTGAGCCATTCTGTGGAAGGGCCAGTGCCAGCCCAGCCAAGTGTTCTGCAGTTCTCACCAGGCCCTCCTGAAGCTTTTGCCTCCTAGAGCCACAAGGCTCCCAGTCTGATTCCTGTCTCCTCGTGACAGTGCAGAACGAAAGATCCCACTCGCTCGCGCAGGAAAACACATTCCCAAAGCAGCCAACGCGTGTCAAAGGAAAGGTTTAAAAGTCTTGGCAGAGAGTTTGAACCATATTCTCTCTTTAACAAGGCGTGAGCCAGTGGTGAGGAATGCAGTAAGAAATGTCCCAGCTGCTGGTTGCTAAACACCTGGGATCCTTTACAGAAATCCCTTATCCTGGACTCGAGGCTTTCTTCCTCAGAAAAACCCAGAATAGCACAACCTAGGGGCAAATGTGACCAAGAATTTAACTCAGCAGGACTGGGCACAATATCTTTGACAAGCACAGACTAAAAGAAGTAGTTTCTCACACTGTGATCCTTGGAGTACCTGGACTCAGTAGGGATGGGATCAAATTTTGGGAAGGGGTGTTTTTGGGGAGTCAGGCAAAGCAATTCTCTTGTGATGCAAGGACAAGGTAACGTTCACAAAAAAACTGTTGAAAAAGCAGTAGGATGTGGGAGAAAATGCTCTTTAAAAAAAGAAGCAAGCATGGTGAGAGATTGGGATTTCAGCAGTTGTGTCTTGATGGGTAAATGTTTCAAGATTAAAGACACTGAAAGATACTTGATTCTGAACAATTTTGCCACAATCCTCTCATGAGGATTTGTCACATACACAAATGTTCTAGAGTTTAAGTTATGTTGGAAACAGTACAAGACAAGGACCTGTACTCTGATTTCTTTTAGGATTTAAGCTGGAAAAGGAGTTGCAGGGGATGCACTATTTACCAAAGAATTTCCCTGTAACTTTAGAAAAAGCAAAATTGGTTCCATCCACCCTCAGTGATCAAAACACTAACTTAGCTGCTCACTTGTCCACTTCCTGCCACCCAGACACATTCTTTCCTACTTGGCTTTTCCATTACCCCTACAACAAAGTTCAAGCAGCTCCTCTTCAGCATAATGGAAATTTTAAGCACTTCTTCAGTTTGTCTGACCTCTGTCTTACAGCACACTACCTGTGGCATTTTCTCTCTGCCAACACCAGCAGTATTGAAGTCCCTCTACTTGTCTCATCTTCTCCCTCTCCTTCTCCACACTCTCTTCAGGATCTTGTCCAGCCACAAGATCTGTAAGGAATTATCCAGTTATTGCTGGATAGGCACACTGGGGAATGTGGAATGGTAAGACTCCTATCTAGCCAGAGACATGAGGTAGGGTGTTATTCTCAGTGTTCATGGTGTTAGGTCAGAGGGCCTTGTGCTGACAAACACACGTGCAGGGCAATAGAACAAGTGCTGCTCGTGCATGAACACCTTTTAATGCACCAAAGTGGCAGCAGAGTAAGCAAGCAACAACAATATACAAAAGTAACTCGCATGGGCTTCAGCAGCAGCAGCTTTTGAGGTGAAAGCACTAAGTGCACAGGTAACAGAACCCAGCAGTTGTGAAATACAAGCAAACAATAATATAATCGACAAAATTGCTCAGAATTTGGAAGTGCTATGAGGGTCTGTTTTAATGCCTAGACCCCAATGTACTCCACATTGTAGCAAATTTCCTCCAGGCACTGCCCTCTTGCCTGCTGAATTAGACATCATCTCCCTGCTGAAAAGGGCTAAAGCAGCACTCCTCCTGGCAGTGGAATTAGCTAATGCCCAAGGCAGGGCTGGCACCCTCAGAGCTTTTGTCCAGTATTGAAATGCTACTCTGTTTCGACCCACAGGAAAATCTGCCCTGTGCAGAAACTTTAACACATTTTGACTACAGAAGTCAGCATCTAAATCCATAGCATATTCTGTAAAGAGAAATAAAGGGGAATTGACATGAAATGCCCAGTTCTCTCATTTGTTCCTAAGGCTAAACAATAAATTTTGTTTTCAAAAATATCTACTCTCTCCTTACTTTAGAGTTATAGCACTTATCCAAAGTAATAAAGGAAAACACACCATGATAAAAAGTCTGCAAACTGCTCCTACACACAGATCTTACTCCAGTGCCTATTTTTCAGGCTTTATACTTTTCTAAACTTATATAAACTAAATGCTCTATTTTTAAACTAAATTATAAACCAGTCAAGCAATATTACATATATACACATATATAGATTTAAATCGTCGAGGGAAATTATCGCAGTACCTGGGCACGTTTTACATAATGCACCTCTGATTGAAATCACCGCAGAAACTGCTCCCTGCTCCTCCCAGCTATTGAAACAGCTATAGAAGGACCCTGAAAAGGGTAGCCAGGATACCGATTGCCAAGTGAAATTCCTGCGCCTGCCGTTAGTGGAAGCCCGGAACAAAGAGGTGCATTTAACGCTGCTTCCTAAACTTTGCCAGATTCAGGCTCAGACAGATTTCTGGCAGGAGCGGGATGCCGAGCCAGGAGCCCGTCGCTGAGAATGACCTGCCCCCTCGTTCCCACGAGCTCCTCCCTTGGGACAGATGCAAGGGATGTGAAAACCCAGTCATTAATGGGGAAACGGAGCGTGGGGCGAGAGCAACCCTCACACTCGGGGCGAACAACAACTGGGCTCTTTGCACTGAACAACAAACTTCATGGAAAATCCTACAGGATTTAAAGAGCGGCACCACAAATTGGGTTCCACACAATGCAGTCAGCTTCTACAGAATGACTTCCAAGACCTGTGCAATTCAGTAAAGAAGGATGACCTTTCCCTAGGAATTTTTTATCCTGTCCTGTGGAGCTCTAACAGACATGCAGCGCTGGTTTACAATTTTAGGAAGATTTGGAAACCTTATACAAAAGCTATCACTGTTTTTCTCAACTGTCTGTGACTTCAACAGGGAAATTGTGTTTCATTTTATGCAGTCAATACAAAAAAAAAATCCTATTGGTAAACAAAGGTTGCCTGTTCTCAGGAAGGATAAGGTAGAGCTGACCCTTAAAGTGGGTGGCCCACAGGTTTGGTGAGGTGCCTGCTGGAACTCTGGTGGTATCAAACATGATATTTTATATTTGCAGATTCAGCTTACGAGTGTCAAGCTTTCAACATGAATTAAAAACCAGAAAAGACATGCTCTCCATCTCTTCTTATCAACTCAGTGTTTCAATGCACTTCCACAGAATGAATCTGCACATCCTGCTCCCTTTGGATAACTTTCTGTGCACTAGCTACACTGAAAAACAGGAAAATCTGTTTTTATCCTGATTTCTCAACAACACAGGAATTCCTAAGATTTCAGCCACAGATTGATATAAAATCATTGCAAGGCAAAAAGAAAGCCCCAGGCTGAAAAAAATAACGCTTGATCCATAGATGTCACATATCCTGTAGCAGACGGACACTGTGAGACAGAGTACATTGTACACACCTTGTGTGGAACTATTTCATCTGTGCATGCACTTGAAAAAGAAATAAAAGGTGATGCAATCCTAAATTACATTGAATGTGTGTGGTTCCAATACTAGTCATACTGATATTCCAGAACTTGTAGCCAGTGAAAGTTCCACTGCCACTAAAACACCAAACATTCTGGTGGGCACTGTCCAATGACAAATGTATTAAAAGATCTCTAAGGAAAAAACAACAGTATATTTTAATTTTTAACAAACATGCAAAATGTTTAGATATAGCACTGTTCTAGCTTCTGAATAAAATTGTAAAATGTCAATGTTACACCAATGTTATACTTCAGCACCAGTGATTATAATACGTGCAATTTCTGATAACATATTTTGCAATGAGGTTTTTTTTTTCCTTTTAAACAAACAAAACAAAAAAAATCTGAATGGAGACAGAACAAAAAAAAAATCACTATAGTATTCTGTAAACTTCTTAAAATAGAAATGTCTCTTTTGTAAACCTAACCAGAACTGACATGTAATACAACAAATTTACACAGGAGGATATTCCTACCCGGCACTTTGACTCTATTTACAGAGGAACAAAAATCAGAGTAAAATCTTCTAATCCATAGGATGACACGAGTACTACGTGACGCAGCCAAAACTTCACTAGAGGGTGAGAAATGATGCTGTGGCTTGTCTGTGATCATCCTCAGAGGTGAGTGTGCCATGCCATGAGCGTGAAGTGCCTGCGGTGTGCTGCGCCTGCGGATGGGCCGTTATCCGTCCTGATTCCGGCGGGGCTGACACGGCACCTCCGAGCCCCCGGTGCCTGGTGTGACTTTATTGCCGTAGCTGTGGCACTGCCGCTATGCCACACCCAGTCCCCTGCATTGCTTTGACATTTATAGATACACGAGCAGCACGAAGGCAGAGTTTCAGAGTTCAGCCCTGGTGAATTCTAGAGGCTCGGGCACCCTGTAAAAACATTGCATCCTTTTTATTCTGTAAATATTTTACAAAGCACTTTCAAGGACGCTGCAAGAGATTAATACAGCTAAAAGGGCTGGGTTTTGTCACCCAGACTTTTGCAGGTATTTAAATGTGCAAAAATGTTAACAAATGGGATTATCTTTTAAAACACAAAAAAAAATCCCCTGCAAACTGTGTATAGTAAAATACATTTACCCTCCAGTTTAGGGTGTGTTCTCTCAGAATGCCTGTTATCACAGTCACAGTTTAGGGGACTGGTATTTCAAAGGGAGGTTAGAGCACCTGAAAATTATATTATAATTGATGTATATTAAATTATATTAACTGATGTAAATTAAATAATTAATTATATTATAATTGACGTATGTTAAAATACAGTATTTTAAAAAATACAATAAAATTTGGTTTAGCTCAGTTCTAGAATTTGGAGGGGAGGGATGAAGCTGAGCAAAACTTAAGCTGAGCAAAAACCCAGTCTCCATACTTCTGCATAACTGTGTCGTGTCATCTCTAGATGTTAAAATTTATTCTCGTGGTTTCTTCTGCAGTATTTTCAAGTTCTGTAAGGTTTTCCAATTTTTACTGGCAAAATCCCATGAAACTAGAGGTCAGAAGTGACTTTACTGAATATAAACATTTGTGGGATTAATCTTCAGGAAGCAATTACTCACTTTCACAAAAATGGAAGACAGACTTCTTAGAAAAGGCACAAGTTTTGCCAATGAACAATTTCCAACTGGCATAGCAGAAAACATGACAAGAGATAAGCTCAACGAGCTGGTTTGTAAAGCTAGATAAACAAAATTTACACAAATTTATCTTGTAGGAATTGTGATTCTCAATTGTACTGTAGCACAAGAAACATCCTGGTAATTGTCAGCTTGAGAAGCTTCAGTACATTGCATATAAACACTCTGAGGTCACATTTATAGTTAATGTAAACTTGCACACATGTAAAACCACAATACACCGAATTCTATGCATACATAAAACATGAAATAAAATAAATCATGCCAATGCACAAAGCCTGAAATCTGTTCCTTGAACTTCATACATATTCCATAAAATACAGATTACATCCAATTTTTTTAATAAACCGTATTGTACTTTAGACCTTAAAAAGCAATGCAGAGAAAGCATTGGCAGGCTTAGATCTCTCACAGCCTGCTGGACTCCTCCCAAAGCAGGTCTGAAGGGCACCATCATCACGAAATGCCAAACCTGAGCTGGCTGCCATCAGCCCAGCTCCCAGCCCTGTGCATGTGCTTCGTCCCAGACAGCCCCTAACCAAACTCTGTCATGATCTCTTTCAATACTGAACTAATATGCTATTTTAAAAAAAATTCCCCCATGCCTGCTATAAATGCAATTCTACAAAAAAAACCCCAAACAAATAAACAAAAAACCCCACTACAACACATCTCGTTTCACAAGAATTAACAGTGAAAACTATTCTGCCATAATTTTGAAGTGAAATCCCAGTTCAAACCACATTAAACCCTTCCATTCAGAAGTAGGGAGCCGTGAAAACACTGCCTCACAATACACAAAACCTCTGCTTCTAGCTGTATATTAAAATCAGGTGTTTGGAAAGCAGTGTCCTGGGAAGCAGCAGGAGCCAGTCTGGTAGCAAAATTGGGGAGTTAAGGAATATGCAGAACTTGTCAAACATAGCACATACACCCCTAGAAGCACAGAGAAAATGTCTTATTTACTGCAATGAGAGACAATATTTCTAGGGTGTTAGAGCACTGTCTTCGTGGAGACCCACTGGCAATTCTTCACTCTTTTTTCTGAAAATGTCTGCTTGTTAAAGCCCAAGATGAAATGTCCAGAAGCACCAGCACAGCAGGCTGGCAATGAGAGCATTCCACTTGCAGGTGTGTATCCCGGAGGTGAGGACCTTGCTCCAAACCACCCAGAGAGAGCAGTTTGGGAAACCTCCTCTAAGGGAGAGGCTTCCTCCTGCAAGGTAAAGTCCCAAGCTGGCAGGTTTTTGGCTGCACAAGCACAGGCATCTTTGCTGTACAGACAGGAAGCAAACGATGGGAGAGTCTGGTTTTGCCACAACACAGAAAGGGAAAAGAGCTCAGTCCCTGAAACTGCAGGGTTGGAAAAGGTTTCCCCCAGAAACCGTCCAACTAAATGCAAAACTGCAGCTCGCTACACAGAAGGGAAAGGCAGGCTTGCCTCACCCTTTCTTTTGATATTATTATCCCACATCAAAGAAAATATTTTGGCATAACCACTTTACATATTTACATTTCTGAAATAAAACAGCTGCTCAGCACACTATTCAAACTCTATTGGGGAGCAGTTCTCCTTTCACAGATGCCCACACAACTGTGGAGAACTTAGTGATTAGAAATGTTAGAAAAATAGGACACACTTCCCAGGATTATTTTCCTGAGCTGGTTCTCTTCTGTTTTCTTACTCCCTCAGATGCTTTCCTCTCTACCCCTCCCCTTACATAACTGTGTCCCAATTTAAAAATACGTTTGCTGCATTTGTCAAGACAGTTCTTCCTTTTGATAAAAGGTATCACATGGCTTTGCTTAGAGATTTATTGGTCTGTAGGAAAGCCTGGTCACTCGCCTTTCTTTCCAGGCTTGTCTGGGTTTTGGGTGCAGTATGCAGAAGTTTGTTGGATTCGCAGTAAGTGAACCTGCTGCACTCACAGTTCTGTGCCTGTGACTGTATAATGGTACTTTTCCTTACCTGGGATAACAACTCCACTAAACGTGTTTCATTTTTTATCAAACTTGCGCTTTTTTAATAAGAGATATAAAACATTGATATTCCTATTACATCCCACGAGGGAAAAGAAACACCATTTGCTATAATCAGGGGAAATGTTTTATTGCCTAAGACATGCATTTATCTCCCTCACAAACAGAAGTCATAAAAAGAACATACAACTGGTTAAATGTTACTTGATGTACCTTAGGTCCCAACTGGTTTGCTTTAGGTCCTGCAGTGTCTTGTGGAATTAAATCCAAGCATGAACACAGGTTAATGCTTTTTCTTTCCTTTTAGCAGAACTCTGTCAGTCTGGCCCACACCCCAAGAGCTTTCACTTCAGACTAACCTGCAAGCAGCACTGTGGGTCTCTCCTTTACTTCTCCTTCCCAATGCTCCACCGATTCACCGCTGACTAATTAATTATAAACCTCTGTTCTTAAAGCTCTTATATAAATCTCTGTCCTTGTTGCCATCCTGCAGATCTATTCAGTGATCACACTCTTACTTAAATCATGTAAGAAAGACTGGTCTGTCCCTTTTATCTGAAAGGCTGTTAAGGAGGCCCAAATTCTAAAGCTTTTTGTAATGAACTGTTCTTTCTTGAAGACAGTTTACCATCAAGCATCCTTCCAGGTCTCATGAAGGGCTACACTGCACAAACTGAGATGACAGTTGCCAGAAGGGAAAGCCAGTCCTTTCCTGAATAGAAAGAAGAATAGTTGTCTTTTCGCTTCTGTCCTTTCTCCATTGTACTTTCAAGGCACAACTGGAGCTCCTACAGCAACAGGTATTTTTCTTCGCTAAGATTCATTGTTGGACGCTCACTGGTATTCTGAGTTCCTAATTCTAAACCCACTTCTCTCTTTTATAAACCTGCACGTTATTTGTATCGAAAGGACATCCTTTGTAAAGGCTGCAGTTTTCAGAAACTTGATTCCACTTTCTTCCAGGGCCTCCTATCTTCCTCTCCTCCTCCTCTCTGCCACAATGGTCTCTTAAAGAAATCTCTTATGTGTGCTGCTATTCAAAAATAAAATCAGGCATTTGATCTTTTCTGTCCAGGCTTCCTTCTCATTCTCCCTTTTCCTGGATTCTGTCACATGTTGCACTGTTAGCTTAACAGCCTGTGTTTAACAGCATATATTGAAAATACCAGAACAAATAAACGCATCCAACACTGTGTTTCATTTTTATATTTGATATAGAATCATAAGTAAGTGGGGAAAGAGAATAATTTCAAGTTTTTCAAGTCTAACTCTCTTGGAATTCCATACTGAAAAATATGGACTGCGATCTGAATGGCAAAATTTGCTAAAAAGCTCTGAATCTAAAATACGTAAACGGCTCATCTACAGCAGCCATTTTGTGTCAGTCAGAAGTTGTAGGGTTCCCAGTCTCAGGTTTTAATTTTGTCCCTTATGCCACAGACTGCTTTTTAGAGATTTAATCTTAGGTATTTATGCTTTTCCCTCTGAAGCTAAGGGTTCATATCTTCCATAGCTAAAATCATGCTGTCCGGAGCTTTCCATGCTCAAATCTATGACTCAAACTGTACCACAGCTCATCTAACATCCAGGCTTGAACAATGTAAGCCCTAGCTCATCAAGAGTTGTTCCAGTCAGTGTGATAGACAGAAAGCACAAGATAATTTTCATCTTAGTCACAAAATTCAAGGAAGCAAGTTTGCATGCAAATATCCTTTGGAATATATGGCGCAATAAACCAATTTTTTCTTAGCTGACCAAAAAAAAAAAATATGTATATGTATATCACTATTTTTTAAAATATCTCATAGAGATAGGGTGCTTTAATTTTTGGGGTTGGGAGAATTTTTTTAAAGGAGAACTTCACTGAAATTTTTGGGGGTACCAGCTTCTGCTCAGATGCAGCTAAGTGTTCTGGATTTCCAACTGCAAATCCATTCCATAGATTTATGACCTCTCTAATGCACTTTCATCATTACTATATCCTTAGGCCTGTGACATTTTGGGTGAGTGGGAATGCCAATTCCACAAAAATTCAGACAAAAAATAACAGTTGACATTTTCAGTCATATGTGATCAGGTTTAACTATGACTTAAGGTTGAAATTCAGCAAACCATCACAGTTCATTACTTTCTCCATTTTTTGATGTGAGGCTATTTATGGTGTGGTGGTATTTGTTTTTCAGGTTTTTTTTTTTTTAATTATAGATCTGCATTTAAAGTTTTAGTGAAGCATATCAAAATGAATCTTTGCGTAGCTGAACTTAAAAATATCCAACATCAGCTCCATCACAGCTACAAAAAGCTTGTCCACAGTTTTTGGATCACATTTCTACTTCTCTAGTTCCAGAGAAAAATCATGACCAAGATCATAATGTGGTAAAGAGACAGGTCAGCCAGTATAGAGAGACAGTTTGGAAATTTTCATAATTCTTTTCTTTTAATTTTTAAGTATTACTCATTTCTCTCTGACTGTGTAAGACACTGGCCTGCAGAGAATCACTGAACAATGTCCTCTACAAAGCACTTCTTGCCAGGCTCCCTCTTAGGACTTTGTAAAATCTAATCTCCATTCCTCTGTTACCATTTCACTAGGGTTTCTCTTACGGACAACATTTAAGTCACCTACTAGAGTTCTGACGCTTCATCAGCATTTAACATGTCATTTGAACAACACTAGAATGTATTTGTACAAGCATGCCAAGAGTTTAAGGCAAGTGGAAAAGTTACCAAGTTATTTCCTACCTCTGCCTTTGAAAATTCCATTTCTGGGAAGGACACCTAGAAAAAAATAGCTACAGCTTCTATCCCCTGCCCTCCCAATTAGGAGTATGAGCAAGATTCCATGGCTCTGTAGCATGCTGTCTGCGCTTCCCGTGCACTAGATCCATTAGTTGTTTGCTGGGGGAAGTGAAATTAGAAATGTTTTATTATGATTTCCAAATTACTGTGTAACAAATGCTTCAATAATCCTTACGGCGCAGAAAAAAGTCTGTTTTGCCCAACAAGCAACTGACAGCTTTCTAATGCAGCTCCATTAAAGCTCTTTCCTGAGTGTGAGAGGCACTTTTTAACTAGCTCCTCAGGGCATTGTTAGATATCATTGCTTACAGCCACTGCGAGCCACTGTGCCATAGCAGTGCTTCCCACTTCCTCCTGATCAGTCAAACACAAGAGGTGACTTTAAGCACAAGAAAGTGTCTCAACCAGCCAAGATATCAGCTGTAAGAATGTCTCTTTATGTACAACAGGAGCCCAGAATGAAAGCACGGCCTTCTGGAGAAAGACGGCACTCGGGGCATTGGATGGAAATAAAGAAAAACTTCCATGGGTGACTCTTCTTAGGTCAGTAAATTGCAGGTGCTTGGAGTCATTTTAAAATGGGAAAATAATAGTTTCTTATTTTATGCTTTAAGCATACATTAGTCTACTAAATGAGTAAACTTGAAGTAAATCTCAAAGTCATCTTCTCTATAGGAGTTGATCCATTTAATCTAAATATGAAAAATTAGGAATTAGGCAACAGAATGCATATTTTTGAAGCAGAGATTACTAAAAATACTTGATTATGTATTTATTTAAGAAGATAACTGTCATGAATTTTACAGCTCTTCCAAGTCAGAATTTGTGGAGATCAGATTCAGAAGGTAATAATTTACCTTCTACAGTCAAAGTCACACAAACAGTTCTTGTTGAATAAATCCTTGATAGCTATCAAAAGCTGCACCCAAAGTTCAGATGCTTATTTGCAACAAATCTTGTCAACACTGTCAAGCTCTTATTGCCCAGCTGTACTGGGAGACAGTTAATAAAGCAAACGTGAAATCTCAGCCAGTGTCAGGCTGTTTTCAGGACAGATGGGAGACATACAGCCTTCCAGATCCAGGTAAAACATGCAATTAATTAACCAAAACCATTCCAAAGCCACGTGACTACCAGTGCATCATTTCAGAAATGGAGTGAGGGGTTAAGTCACCCTATTCCTCTTGAACAGCACCTGGAGTTTCCTATCCCATGTGTTCTCTCCTGCTGGGGAAGGCACCAGCTGAGAAACTCTGGGCAGCCTCTCAGCAAGTGCTATTTGATTCCTAAGCCTGAAGGCCACTTCCTGCCACAGTGACATGAGGGATTAATGCTGGTTCTCTCCACTGCATTTTGGCTTTTTGGGTTTGTTGCTTTAATTCCTCAAAGTCACCAGAAGAGATCTAAGGCAGAATTACAGAGGTGAATATGAACTCTTCCCCAACACTCAACACTCGTAAGAATACAGGACAAGAGAAGATATTGCAGATATCAACCAGAGCTAGAGGAGCATGTGGTAGCAGAAAAGGAAAACATCAGGCACTTTTGGAGAATAAGACTGATACGGTTACAATGTGATTGAGTTCTCCACAATGGAGATAGATGACCATTTACTTTCTTCATTTATCTGCTCACATCTGCACTTTACATTTCAAGAAGCTGAAACTCTTGCATCATCCCATTTATCTAAGGGACTAAAGGCAGCACTCAATCCACATGGAAAAAAAAAAACATGGCCCTGGGATATATGTTGAGCAGTTTTTCAGTAAATCTTATTTATTTCCTCCGAGTCCTCAATATCTAAAGCTTTTATGTATTCATTATCAGCAACATGTCGAGTAATGTGATAACTTGACAAGGTTCTATTGAAGCAGCTTAGTGGGACATACAGTACTTATGCTGCCTGATAAGAAAACATTCAGAAAGGTCATATCCTCTGTTGTATTCCCTATCTCTCTGGGCAGCAGCAGTTTGGGTTTTTCTGAAAACTAAAGTTTGAAAATATTCCTGGTAAAAGTGAGTGAAAAGCGGTCTGGCTGCATTAGCACAATGGCAATCAGCTGCTATTAATATTCATGTTACTTTCCAAAACTGGATATTAAAACAAAAACCCTCTCCAAAAAGTTAACCGTGATGACTGGGCATGATTATGGCACAAGCAGCTGGTCAGCTCAGCACAGCTGTTAGACCTGGGATATCATGGCGATATCCCACTGACTGGCTCCTGGAACAGCAGCACAGATCCCACCTTGCCTGCTCACCTTGCCCCTGCACATCCACTGCTAAGCAGTGTAGGGAGTCAAATCAGATTTAGAACACGACAGAGCAGAGCATGCACCCTGGCTGTGCCTGACTTGCACTTACACAAGTAGCAAGGAGTAACTCTGTTTGGAAAGCCTTGTGATGTTGGAGACCTGCAAGAGCTTGTTCTGTGCCACTGATGTGCAGAAGGAGGACAGGAATGAGGCAAAGGGTGCGGTCAGGTTTCACCGAGATCCAGAACACATCCACTGCCTGAGCACGTAGTGCCTGGGGCCGCCTCAGGACATAACAGATGAGCAGCAACGCTCAAGCCTCTGATGCGCCTCACAACTGGAGGTTCACTAAAAGATATTGTGGAGCTGCACTTGTCACACGATCTCCTGAGCTGCAGTTTCTGTGACTCCAAGGCAAGCTTGGCCAAAGAAATTCCTGCTGTTCAGGTAAAAGAACATGAAATGACAGCCCAGCAACCTCTGTTATAACAACACCACCAGTTACGAATAAGCTATTTCAGAACTATTACTCTATTTTGGGCACACGCTGTCTATATGATATACTGCCTGATATTATTTGGGATATGGGGACACATTCAGTTTGATGTGTAACACATACGTGTTTTGTCACAAAATCTTTATATACAGGCCTACTACAAATATTACGAGTAACTTTGAAAGGCATTTTCTCTTTGCAGTAATTTATAGTAGTTAAAAGTCTTCTCTATTTTCCAACATGTCTTACTGCTTATTTCGCTGACTATACTCAGGTTGTCTTTGTCATTACTTTCCTCTGTCACTTATTTCACCTTGTGCATACAGCTCAATTTCAAGCAAGTTTTACGTACAGAAAAATACATCCTTATTGGACTTTATTAGATACAATGTTACTGAACTTTAGTGAAAACGTTGTCTGGTTGTAAACCTGGATCACAGTTGGATGTCACAGGCAAAATAGTGAAATGAGTAATGAGGTGGAAGGGAAAAAACCCAACACTATTAAACAAATTAAAGAATCATCATTTACATAAATACCTGCTCATACTTAAATCCTTCAAAAGATAACAATTTTAAATCCTGGTAAATTGCGGCTCAGTTTCCCAGGGGTCAAAAGCACTTGTTTTTTTCCTTTCACTCGGAATGCTGTTGGGATCAGAACCAGCAAATTAAAGAGTTGCTGTCAGCTGTTCTGCCTGAGGGAGCGTTTTCCTTGTGATGACGTTCTGCACTTGAAAACATGAGGCAAGTGGAGAGATGAACACCTGTAACAATCATTTCTCTAATTCTGACTGAAAATCAGCCTATCAGCTCTTGGTGCACTTTTTTTAAGTCTCTCTTGATGACGGAAGCCTAATTATTCTTCCTATTGACAACTCCTAAAAGTAAAATTTAATTCTGGGGTGCCGTCAGCAAATGGCAGCAGTTTCAAGATGGAGAGTGAAACACTGCCCTTAATTTGTGATGTCAAGCCCTTTATGGCCACAACTACGAGCCAGTTAATCAGAGGTATCATCTCAGGTAATGCAGCAGCTTCTGCTTGCAATCAAAGCTGCTCTCACACCAAGGTACAGCTCCGCAGGAGCTGTAGCTGAAGACAGAGTGCCTCTGTGCACAGCAGGGATGGGGGAGCAGGTAACAGAATCGTCCCATATTTTATTGGCAAATAATGATTTTATCAGATCAGAGGACAAATTCTAGCTCAAGGTGAAGTTGACATCATGCTACTTTTGAAGATGAAAGGAAATTAATCTGATTTTGACTTTGTGTCTGGCCCTCTTTGCAGCATCTCACCAGGATGCCTGGGACTACAAGAATATGTAGATTCTCACTGGGCATAAATCTTGTGCTAGGGCTCACCACTGATCTTCACATTTAAACTCTCTGGCTTTTCAAGAACTTCTTCTATGGTCCTATTGTGATAGTTACGTACTGCCTCTGTTTTTTTTTTTTTTTTTTGGAAGAGACTAGTAGCAATTGAAATCCTCATAACAAGGGTCTTACAAGCGTAGACACAGTTCTTATTCAATTAATAGTCTCTGTATGTTGCAATGTCCACACTGGGGAAAAAAAAAGGCAAACTTTTCCATTGATAACATAATTTTATCATTTGCTGAGTCTTTACATGTCATACAAGAGAGATCTTTTTCCTAACAAAAAAAAAGGAGGGGTCAGAGACTGATGCCCAAATTCATAATGGCAAAACGTTAATTTGGGATTGAAACTGTTAATAAACCATATCAAAGGCAGTTTTATTCACATGAGGAAGTCTAATTAAATTAAAAGGTCTTCACGGGGAGTGTCTTTGACCCGTTTGTTCAAATTTAAGATCAGTGATTGAAATCTCACTGTAGGGATCCCAGGATTTGAAAGTTTTGGGATTCCCCTCTAGCCCCCTCTGATTCTGACTGGATTCCCTACCTCATGCAAAAAACCATCAGAGGGACATCTCCAGGTATTTGCCCTGAGCACTACCCAGTTTGGATACACTTTTGAAATGCAACAGTAGGGCACTCGAAGCTAGACTGGAAAGGACATTCTGTGAAGGGGAAGGTAAATGACTAACATTAAGTCTGCTGCACACAGTAATTTCTTGAAGCAGAAGTATGTGCTTGGCTCCATTTCCCAAAAGGTTGTCAGAAAACCCAGTATTTGCTTATCCCATAAGTTTGCCCTCACCCCATGCCTCATAATGTTTTAAACATACAGCAGGCTTCAGCTATGTAGAAGGATCTTTTTGAATATGTACAGCTCAGAAAACAGATACATCCATGGAAACAAATTCAATTTCACTTCAAGAAATTTACAGTGTAAATACCTGCAAGATCCTCAAGATTTTTTATTGTTTTAAACAACTAAACTTAAATTTGAGAGTCTTAAATTTAACAGAGTTCTTAAGCAGACGACTCAGAAGGCGTAAACCAGCCTTGCTTCACCAATCTCAGCAAATGCACTGAAACTTGACGTTAGGGACAGAAACCCTAAAGCACGGTGAGCCATCTTCTCAGGAGTTACAGCTCCTTCTCTGGAGAGTGACTGTCATAATATGTTTGTACAGCAGCCAGCGTGCCCAGGCTGTGACCTTGGCTAGGATCCCTACTCCATTAGAAATAAAAATTATCTTAGCAGACTTAGCTGGAAATAACATAATTCTACTTCAGGTTAGGCATAATTTAACCTCCTAGAAATGAGTTCAGATACGCAATTCTTGAAGAGAGGAGCAGGGAGAAGTGAGGCACAACAGTCAGGCATGCACCGTAAAACCTGCTGTAGGTAAAACCTGTCTCCTGAGCTCCAGAAGGAGAATCAAAAGAGAGAGGAGAGTGCCTACACACAAAAGTTGGAGTTGTAAAGCAAACCTCACTCAGTCATTCTCGGTGATAAGCTCAGACAGATGGGGTGCAAGCAGGGGGCCTTTAATGTGCATTCCTGTGTGTATCTGAGGTTTTGTAGGGTGTACCTTGAGGAATACAAAACATGAAGTTTTCTGAGCATGTCAATTAAGAACCTCAGGGAGCAGAAGAAATATTGATTAGACACAGTATGCTGTTCAGTACAGAAAAGTACAGGAGATAACCACCAAGGGTGATTTCAAACCTTTCAAACCTGAAACGCCAGGGTAGGACTTTTAGCACCTATTGGCAAAAGCTTGCCAGGCTCAGACAATTTTCTCATTCATTTCAGAATAGCTTTATAATATTTGTGACAAGAGTAGAAAGGGTCAAACACCTTCATCTTGACCAGGTGCAAGACAGGTCCTGCAAGAAACTTCTTGAAAGAATCAGGCTGATCCTCAGTTTATAAAAACAGCAGAAGACCTACAAGATTTTTTGTTTGTTTTGGAATGAGCTAGGGATGTTTGGCTTCTAGTAAGGAGGAGGGCTTTCCTTTGTTATTTGTTTCTACAGCAAGAACTAAATTACGAACAAAAATCTTAACCAGAATTTTAAAGAATTAGTCCAGCTCAACCTTATCTAATATTATTAATCGATTTGTTCTTTCCCTCCAGAAACTCTGAGGAGATGATTTTTGGTGACTAACCTCAAGCTTGACAGATTTTTAATAGCATGTGACTGTCAGACCATTTCACATTTTTGTATTCAGATGTAGGTTACTTGGAGAGGAAAAGAGGAATGAGAGTATGCTGAAGAAAGAGAGGAGAGGTTGATGATGGGTTGCACAGAGGAAACAAGGCAAATACTCAATTCTTATCTTTAAACTATTTTTCAACAGTATCAAACTAATATTTTTTAGTTTTTTCATTTTTGCATTATTCAGAAATAAGTAGACACAAAAACTGGTTGGGAACTGTATACATAGAAACCTTTGTTTTAAAATGGTTCATAAGAAGTTACAAGCATTTGAAAACAGAAGCTTGGCAAAGTAGCCCAAAAAGCCTCAACGACTGTGATCATCTACCAGAAAAGCTGAAATAACAGACTTAGTTCCATGCAGTCCATATAAACCCCACAAAAATCTGGATCTCTTCGAAAGAATAATCATCATAAACACGAAAATTTAACAAAAATGTTTGTCCTTGTCTCGGTGGTCACTGTAGAAGTCAATCTAAAACTAAGGCTTCTAAATTCATTTTAAGAGCTTCAGGGAAAGAAAACGTGAGGACAAGGCACCAGCACAGCCACATGGCTCTCTGAGACCCACACCAACAGGAAATCATAGTCAATTTTCAAGCAGAATCCTATACAGATTTCTAACAATTACCAAACAAGCATTGAGTGCCCAATCTACTCTTAAAATTTGAATTAGGTATGCCAAAATCTGAGAGAGAAATTCCAGGCCTCCATGTGTCCTCACTTATGAATCATGAATCCAACCCCGTGCAATGGCAAGGATCCGAGCATTCGACATTATTACTGTACCGTAGTTCATTTAATGCTGCAACTATAGTTCATTTAATGCTGTGCTGGCTTCTCTTGCATTTTCCTCATATAAAAGTTAAGTATCCACTACAAAAATGGATCATCTAAACTCCAGGTAAAAGCTATCACAGTATGAAAGTAGATATCATGCTGTGAAAATGATATCAAATGTTATATAAAAAGAGCTATCCTATTGAAAGTGTTTGTGGTTTGTAGTTTACCTCCTGTTAGCAGCTCTCTCTGTATTGATTTCAAAAACCTGTTCAGAAAGCTAAATTCAGAATTTTTATAAAAGTATTTGAGGAATGCAGCCTGTTAACATCTTTCCATAAGTGAAGAAACAATATCTATCAAGGACAGGTACACACAAATTCTATTATAAGAACATTAGGGTTGTAAAGCAAAGCAGCCAGAAGTTTTCAGATGCCATAGTCAAGATCCTCTGCATTCCCTTAATTCAGTGCCCAGCCTGCACTTGTCCATGGTGACACTGTCTGACTGCACAGCTCTTCCCCAGATGATCTCAACACCATCCATATCAAACCCACACTCTGAATTTGTCATCATCAGTAAACGAGACTCCCTGCATGTCCCATCTTCAGTCAGGGGCCAGGAGAAAAGAGAGCAATTAAGGCAAGGAACTAAAGTAATGAATGGCCCCAGGGTTAACTCTGCAGTTCTGCCCTAGCAGTTTATGGCTGATCTCCAGCAATGAAGGCAAGCTCACCTTCTCGTATCACTCATTATTTGTAGTATCTTCACTTTCTGTGTCCTGAGAAAAAGGTCCATAACATAGGAGCCCATCAGCTGCAAACCACAGTCAGGGGTGGCCTGATTTGAACAAATAGCATGACCCACACAATGGAGAGCCAAGAAAACCTCACACTCAACCACCCTGCATCCCCTTTTTCCACACATGGGAGTAGAGAGCGTTACCACACATCTTGGAGAGAGTGTATTTCGAAAATAAACGTTATTGTTTTCAAAACAGATAGCAATGAAAAACCCACAAGGAAATCAGTGATTCTGTGTTGGTCTTGAGCAGTCTGCAGTAAGGCAGGCCTGGGACTACCCGTGCAACAGAGAGAATAAAACAACTTAAAGCTGCACTCATTCAGCAATCACCTTCTACTTAGTGCACAGAACAATGCAGGGGTCCATGGGAAAAGCAGTGTGTGACCATGTAATTAGAGACAGTATCAAAATGTATACACACAAGGGGGCCCAATTAAGGCTTCATGGACAGCATTATTCTTTTTCCTCTTCCTTTTTTTTTGTATAGTTCTTGGTTTTATTGCAACATTCATGGTTTTGTGCCCTTTTATCTATAATTTCATAGGTTGCTTAAAAAAAAAAATACAGAAAGGGAGAGAAAAGAAAGCCTGAAAAAATTCTATTGTATGGAATGGCAGTGATACTGAAATACAGGGCTGGCACTTCATGGTCCACAGCAGAGGCTTTGGCCACGTGAGTGGAAAGAGCAACGGTAGAGTCTGCACGTGGAGCAGGCTGAAGGGAGGCTGTGCTGGGATGCACGCAGCTTTCCCGGGAAATACCGCAGCACAGGAATGCAGGGCACCATGTATCTCAGCTTTGCCTCTCAGGTCTACCTTTGGTGGCCTTCTGCTGCTTTCCACTGCACATACTTTTCTCTCGTGTTCTTCCCCCCACTCCCAGTCCTTGCCTTGTGCCAATATTTTTGCAAATGCAACCCCTAAATTCCTCCAGTCCAAGTTTCCCATTCTAACCTTCTGTTTAGTGCTGTATTCTATGACTTGTTCAGATTCACCCTAGGAGTATTAATTCCACTTCTTATGCCTATTTGTTAGTCCCAGCCTCTCTCCTACACATTACCCTCAGGCTTCCAATCCTCTTTTCTTTCTGCCTCCTATCCCAACCTATATCCACACTCCTCCAATTTTTTTGCCATCTCTTATGTCAGTGGCAGCATCCCTATGTCCACATGAGTTCTTTCTTGCTCCCTTTGAGGTCCCATTCTAACCTAGTCCTTTTACAGCTCCTCAGCTATACAGCTAAGGAGGTTTTCCTCCACCTCGGTCTGAGCAGCTGTAAAAAGAGAACCTCAAAAGCCCAGGAGCATCTACTTACTTTCAGCCTTGATGGTCTGCACTGTACTTGGAACCAGGAGCTGAATCCCCCACCTCAGCATCCCCAGCACCAAGTGCTGCACTGCTCTGGGTCAGCATATGCTGGAACTTCCACTGCTTGATGCCACAGTAGCCTAAAATTTTACGAAAAGTGATCCCTGACAAGATTTTGCTCAACGCCTGCAATATCATGCTTGGTGTGTACTGTACAGACAGTAATTTCAGGGAATTCAGATACCAAATCTCTACTGAACAAGTGAAAAAACAGATTTTTCAGTGTTTTCCCTAATGGATTTTCACTGGAACAGCAAAAGATAATGATCCTACAAAACTTTTAGATTGAGGCTGAAGAACAGTGTGATGGAGCTGATCAAACATGTATAAGAACACGCAAAATTTACTTTGTCTTCTTTTTTTCTGCAAAGAATAGGATTTTTTTTTCGTTTCAAACAGACAGAAGTGGGCTGAGGCAGGCATCCAAAATAGAAAATTTCAGCACAGACAGTGCTGAAATAAGTAACTCTAAGTAATGTTTTAAAATAGGTCACTTGTGACATTAACTGTTATGCTATTAGCTTCTTTTATTGTACATATAAAGGGGGAGAGGAGAGCCTCTATATGCATTTATAGAATAGACTTACAGAAGAAAAAATTGAAAAACCCAAGCAAGAACTTATATTTGGAGTGATTTAGTCCTGGCCTGAGATCCACATGGTTCATCACATCAGTCCAATAGGCAGGTCAACGCTCAATATACCAACTTAAAGGAAGCTGAAGCACCGCCTTTGGCTTGCACTGTGAAAAACATTATTTGACTTGTAAGTAATAAAGACCACTGGATGTGAATACTTGGGAACTCACGACATAAATATGAATGAATTGTAGTTAGTAAAAGTGGAAGGAACAAAGAAAACAAGTTATTTCTCTGGATACAAACAGATGTGATTTTACCAAATAAGAAAGACAAACTGCTGCTAAATACTGGAAATTTTGTATATATCAAATGCATGCCCCAGAAACAGGCACCTCTTTGCCCCCAAGGTCTACCTACGTGAACTGTATGTGCTTTTTCCCAGCATATCAATCCTTTCTGCTTCTCCCCTACCCAGCAAGGTCCCATAGCTATCCAGGGAAGCTATCTCCAGTGAGCCTTGTGCTCCTCTGAGATGCTGTGATCCAGACAGCACCTCCATGGTTACACAATTGGACCTGGGAATCACTACTGCTTCTTACCTCGCTGCTTCAGCAGGCCACAAGAGAGACAAGTGCTTAATTACAAAGGAGAAACTTATTAGTTTTCACTGCAGTAACTTACAGAGCTGACAAAATGCTCAAATATTGCATACACTACATAGCTGCTATGCTGAACATTACCTGGATTAGACAAAGTCATATGCAGCAATGTCTAGAGCACTGGCAGGGTATACACTCAAATGCCAAATGCACGCCTACAACACTTACTCCATTCTCCGAAATAACCACTTTTTAAGGACAGCTATTAGGAGTTTGCCTTGTTTGGAGAAAACAGACTTTACACCCTTGAAAGGCCAGTATTTATTCATGTTCACAGCTATGCATTGACAATCACTTCTCTGCTCCTTCCACACCAAAATATCTCCGCTGCTTCAGTTATTTTTACTTTCAGCTTTTGAGTAGTACTTCAAGCTTTTATATAAAGGACAGTTGGCATCTCACCTTCCTGAAGCAAGATGTCTCTGCTCCTCTGAAGAATTTGTCTCCCAAAGTATTCTTCAAGCATGCCTAATATCTCCTGAAAATCACATTCCCTAGTAAATACAGTACACAGGGAGACAAATTCATCCCCAAAAGCCAGAAATCAAATTAATGAGGATTCAAACAGCAGAAAGCCTGCAGAGGAGGCCTGACTGAATCCAAGCAGAAAGAGTGTCATCCATGGAGGTGGAAGGCTGCGTGCTGAGCTGCTATGATTCAGTGCTCTGTATGACCCATGAATTTCCAAAGGAAACTGCAACTACACAAGAACTCGATAGAGAAACATTCTCAGACATAAGGTTTTCTACTAGGATAACTCAGCTGAGAATCAGCAGGGATTCTTTCCCACTCTGCAATTAATGCACTTGTTAGTCTCTGACACCCCCGCAGCGATCCGTGGCCGTTTTCCTGCAGGATGGAGAGAAGGAGGATGAGCACCACAGCACCAGGTAACACAGGCACTGGGGGAAACCCTTTGTTATCCCAGTAGCCACTAAGTGGAGCTACTAAGAAAGGTAAAGGAAACTTTTGCGTTGATTCTTAAAGCACCTTTGATGCTATCAGAAAAGCTATTTAAATTCCCACTCAAAAGGGAAAGTGGGAAGTGTCAAAGTTATAGCGATGGTTGTCCATTTCTATACTGGACTACCCTCAGTGTCTTGATCCACTTAATAAATGCTTGAATGATTTTTCTCTTACAAGGAGTCATTTTATGCCACTTGTTTCCCAATCCTGTGTCCAGTAACTGAGATGTGTTGTGCCCCACAGTGTGTCCCTGCAAGTGCATGGCCAGGACTATCCCTGTCACAAGACCTTGACTACAGCTGAACCTCTTGAGGAGAAGCCTTTGGAAAGCAGTTGGGACTGCTGACTGGAAGGTCAGGAGATGAAGTGTTAACTCAAAACTGTGGAGTCACTGCTCAGCCACTGATGTGCTGAAAATGCCACAATGCTTTCTGATCAGAACTAGGAACTGCTACATCCAGGGGAGAGACAGTTTTTCCCTGGGTGTCACTGTGAAATAATTTGATGGAGCTTCCAAGGAATCCCTTTTGTTCATCTAATCCATTTTGTTTCAAGCTAATAAAAGGAGAGCCAGTATCAATATATTACATAGAGTGATACCACACAGCCTTCTCTCCGTCATTCCCAGTGCCAAAAGCACTGTCATCCAAGCCCAGTCTCATGGAGAGAGCTCTACCACAGCTATACCTCAGTCCTGGTAGTGCCAGGGTAAAGCAGCCTAAATCCAGGTGCTGGCGAGAGTGGGCTCTCACAGTTTCTCTAGCAGCAGCATGGAGATTCCTTCACCTTGCTCCCACACAGCCAGGGGACTGCAATTATTGTGCTCGTGATACATTCAACGGGGATTTTTTTTTTTGCAATGTCCTCTACATAGGGCTGCATTTCAGAGCTGTCTTGAAATCTCCACTTTTGCAGAAAGTATTATCTATCCAGTGCCATTTCTCAGACTCGGCATCCCTCAGTAATCGATGATCTAATATAGTGGCTCCACACTACCATAAGATGCTTGATGTTTTTGTCTGAACATCAAAGAACTGGGAAACTTGGAGCTGTTACCTCCATCCCCACAGCCATCACTGACACCATGAAGGTCACGACTCTCTTACCACAACCACAAGGTCTGCGTGTAGAGCATTCTTAATGGCGCCCTCAGCACCAGAGCAGACCCCATCTCTTGTATAGAACAGGCCCAGACCACTGACCCTTGTGGAAAACTGTAAGTCTCTTGTATTTACAGAGAAGTTGGCCTTAAGGGAAACTGCATTTATCTAACGTAGGGATGAAGTACTTTGGGAGAGGCTGGCATTTGTGTACAATGAGGACACTTAGAAACATCTCACTGAGATATGTTGAAAGGAATGAGCAATAAGCAGAGTCACACATGGGCCTAGTCCAAAGCACACTGACATCAGCAAGTGCTCAAAATTCATTGCACAGTTAAGACAACATCGGGGTTTGTGGTCATTACCTCTTCTCACTAATGAGCTGAAAGGATGTCCCCTTCTACCACAGTCAGTAGAAAGATGAGCCTGACTCAGCATTAAGGATCAAATTAAGGAAGACTATTCCATCAGAAACTCAGATCTTTGTGCACAATTCAATTCTAAACACAATATTGAGGGATGTGAATCTAGCTGTTTATCATGGAATCTTTGATTAGTCATGCCATAATACTTTGATACTTCCATATGCACTAGCTCATGACAAGGCACTCGAGTCAGTTAGCCAGGGAGCATCTGCAGTGCATGTCAAAGGACAGAAATGCAAAATACATGACCTCTCCTTATTCCCATTTAAGGTGGGAACACAAAGGAAATTCATTAAATTCTTTGCTGAATGTATTTCCAAATTTTGGGATTGGACTTGGCTATAATGCACAAAGACATTTTCCTGAAATTATGCAGTGCTCCAATAATACCATAATATTTATAAAAGCCCTAACTAGAACTACTAGATAGTTCATTGAAACTATTGTTTCTTCAAAGCTGTTGTAGCACAAACTTCCACTTATTAATTGCACAGATCAAGACTTTTGACTTTTAAGATCTTTCCCTAACACTCCCCTGCAGTACCGCCATCAGTTCCACGAGATGTTAGCAAATTGGTTCCTGAAGGATGGTGAACTTAAAAGCTTCTTTCATCAAGATCGGTTAAAATTAAGCCATGTGGTTCCCAAGCATTAAAAAAAAAAAAAAAAAAAAAAAAAAGATATTTCTCAATAGAGCTTTGTAATCTTTTCAAATACTAGAAGGTCACTTATGTTTTCAAGGCCGTTTAGCAAGGTCAGGTTGTAATGAGCTGCAACTACTTTATTTGTGATTTGTGGCTCTGAGGGATTAATTGTCCCCACTCTGTCTCATCCACAATCTAAGGCCGAATTGTCAAAATGATCCATGGCTTTCGTCCCCAGGCCCATGGTTTCATTATTAAGGTGCGTTCTAATCGATAGTAGCATTTTTAACATTTTGCCCCTTACGTTTTATCAATCCTTATTATCTAATGACCAATACTGAACTGGCACAAGGTTTTTCAGAAACAAACTGACAGATTACAACAGGCAGACACATGCATTTGTAATTAGACTTCATTACCATTATAAGTGCTGAATGGGAGCAGAATAGAAAGGCAGAAGGAATGCACCCAGTTCATAGAGCTTGTCCCATTTCTAAGAGCCCCTGCATGAGTCTGTCTTAATTTATTAATAAATAAAAAATAACCTCAACAACAAAGAACAAAAATTTGGGATCTTTTTCAGGTTAATGTGTTCAATTTATTCCACACCACTGGCCTAAGTGGTATCAGAAGCTCTGAGAACTAGCCAGCCATCTAGAAAATTATGAAGTTTTGTTTTGACAGAGAAAACACCCACTGCAAAACAAAGCAAGTCTGTTACATTTCACATTCTTAAATTTGATTATTTGAATTACTTTGATTCTTTGTCACAGTTTAATCTCTTCTCACATTGATGAAGTGAATAAGAACATTAATTTTCTTCTCCTCTGCTGGAAACTGGAACTACAACAGATAATACTGCAACTCCTTATCTAAAATCACAACTGGTTTAGAAAGAAAGCTGAGGGGACAGATTCTCAGATGGCGTAAGCTGGCCTAGTTCCACTGAAGTCAATGGAAATACACTCATTTATGCGTGCTGAACATCTGGCCCAATAGTGATCATTAACAGAATATTGCCCAAGAGTAACATTTTCCAGGCTACAGAAAAGCTGAAATAGTTATTTTAAATTCCATAGCATTCATTCCCCCTCCTTTTCTGTAAGAGAGTCCTGGGCTGTCTAATGAAATGGCATGCTCTGTCCTCCTGGCTTTCTTATTCAGGGAATGTGGCCTCCTTCCCAACCTGACCTTGTCAGAGCAAGCAGCTTCCATGTCAGGACAGAATGTAAAACTGCAGGCTACACACAAGCACATACAAGAGTTCATTAGGAACAAAATGGGACACTTAGCATTTCACTGACAAACACAGAGCACGCAGTGATTTAGAACTTCAGCTACATATGGTATCACTTAAGAAAAAAAAATTCAAAAACTAATTTTCAAAATGAAGTCTGAATGACATGCTAGTTTACCAATTCTGAAAATATAAAATTATTGTTGACTTCAGTAACCCTAGACTATCATTTCTGGAGTCTTCAAATTTGGTATCTTTGTGAGAGTCTGGTCTGTTTGCTTTCTGATCCTTATGCTTTCTAATCCTTAGGATAGTTTTAGAGCCTATTATTTTATTTTCTTTCTCCAAAGAACTTTTAGAGATGGTTAGAAAGAAAAACTCCTGAGCAAACTGTCCAGACACACTGAAAATGGAGGAATGGCTGTCATGACTCCTTGACTTCCAAGAAACTGGAAATACTCTTAATCGCTTATGTAACCTAAGCAAGTTTTTCCTGCTTTGCAGAAAAGGTCGTAGAGCCATTTCAGTGCTAAGATCATCTACACCCCACCACCTCAGCTGGGTGCTGAGGTGCCAGGGCCCCTCCAATGACACCGGTATGTTTCGCAGCTCACAATGTGCCAATGGATGAGGGAATTGATCCTCCCTTATTACAAAAAGCAAAGGTGGTCAAGATCTTTACCCAGCACTAGATTATATTTGTCAGTTAGACAGCAGTTAGAGGCCATTAAATGTCTAAAACTTCTATTTTGAAAGGATTTACTGCTCTTCCCAGGCAAAAACTTGTTTCTGTTCTGTATTAACACTGTTTGCTCATTTCCATTTCTCTAATTATGGGCAGTCCTGTTATATTTCAGCTATTGAGTTCTTTATTTCAGATCATGGCGAGGTAAAACAAAATTTTACAGTACCTGCAGCAGCAACCTTACACAGAAACTACATAATGACATTCAAGAAAAATGTTTCAATAAATCAACTTTGCACCCAAAATTTTTTCTATGAAATGAAAGGCAAATCCAATGAGATGGGGAGAATTACACAAAGAAAGTAAAACCAAGGTAAGTCATGTTTGAAGTAAAACAAAACACGTTTGGTAAGTCAGCAATACTAGAAACTCACTTCATCCTGCATTCTCTTTATAAGGCACACAAGGGACTCTCGTCCAGAAAACATCAATTCATGGCAGCTGGCGATGTGAGTTTTGGAGACCACTTTGGTTAAAGATAACCAAGTGTAGTGACAAAAACGTCTGTCTTTCACAGAGGTTATTTGCTGAGCACAGAGAGAATGACATATGTCAGTTAGTACCCACGCAGTAAGGTGATATTTATTAGTTCTTATTCATTCACCTCGGCTTCCCAGGCCTTGTACCCACACGGATATGTTGGGCCTTGCATTTCCAGGACTTCCATGCTACTACCAAAGCAGGGCAAGTGAGAACAAGCACACTTTTCTCTTGAAGTAAAACACTAATGCAAATGTACTCCTAGAGAAAATGATGAGACTCAGAAAGAAACCTGCCATCATTTGAATACTGCCTTCGCTAGAACAGCTAACAAACAGCTACATGTCCTTCCATTTCGCTTCTTGACTTGTTTCTTCAAGAAAATTTCCACGGTGTTTGCTCGAGTCGCTGTCTGTTACCCAACAGTATTTGAAGTAACAAGGAAAAGGAAATTATGCCGGCAGCCACGCCATATCCAATTTTTTCAGGGTAACCCCGTCAAGTCTGAGTATTCCATTTCTACACACAGACTACTCGGACTTCTAAATAAGAAGGTATTATCCTTTCCTATAACTGATAGAGATAAATCTACTTGCACAAGGAAATTTATGGGAAAATACTCACATGCAGTCACTGAATCAACACGGAATTTTTTCAATTCTATCACCAGAAAGTGGGGATAACACAAAAAAAAGATGGAACTTTCTGGTAAATCTAACAGTGGTAAGTGTTTTCTCAAAATGACGAATATTCTAACTCCTGGATGGTCTACAGCAAATACCTGCCTAGTGACATAGATTTTTAATGGGCTAATCATGTCATCAATCCTGTGAGGGCAAAAATTATCATGCCCTTGCATTAACTGAGCTTCTAAAAGAGTTACTCATACCATCCTTTTGACAGTCTGAGAAATTTCACTGATGTCAGGCCCTGAAACACCTCTTAAACCCCCCACAAACAGTTATTATTTTCAAAGTATAACAGCGCCGCGATTATTCTGAAATTGAACTCAGGAAGATATTCTGTAAAACTCAAAATATAGACTATATTCTGATCATGGCAGTCCTGGAAGAAGGCCATCAAGACTGCCACTGTGATGAAAATCAGAGTAGCTAGGAAGGCTCCACTATATGTTTCCACATAAATATTTTTCAAGTAAATAAGTTACACTCCAAGTGAACGGAATCAAAAAAAGATATATAAAATTACTTTCCAGCCATCCCAATGCAAGAAAATCCCTGATTTTTAGCCAAGGTAAAATTCTTTTCTCTGCTCTTGAAAGAATTATCCCACTCCCCCAGTTTCACTTGCATTCAAAGCAATGTTCCTATTTAAACAGTGTTACCTGCCTCCAGACTGCAAACGGTAGCAACTACAGAAGTACAGGGAAATTTGCCCTTTCACAGCATTAGTGTACTCAGTTCTACTCAGTTTTGTTCATCTTTCTGATGAAGGATTTCTCCCATTAATTAGGAAGGCCTTGCATGATAAAGAACAGATTTATTTCAGCTCGTTTGCCATGTGGTCAAAAGGTGCCTTATAACAGCAGTGTTATCACATACCTGTATTAAAGTCAAGCTTTTATCCATTCTCTTTTACACAGAAGAGAATGAATTCTGTTCTAGTTCTCTTTGTGGCTCTACTCATTTTCAATGAAGAGAGATTACAGGACTGAGGAACAGTCTTCAAAGATTTTTGAATGGGTAACTGAAAAGGGCTAAATGAAAAGTAAATGTAGGTGAAGCAGCCCGTAAGTTGTACACACAAGATTGATTAGCAACATGCACACAACTGCCAGCACATGCTCAGAACTACCTCATTTCTGAGTTGTCTGAAGAGGGATACAGAGTATTATACAACATGCTTGGCTAAACTTACATTTACAAACATTTGTTGATGTTGTCTCTTTACAGATCCTACCACTATTAATGAAGGCAGTGCACAATTTCAGTTCAAAGTATGAAGCCTGCCTTCCAGGCACTTTCCCTTTGTTTTCCAGATAAATTACAAGCAGCTAAACTCATATAGAGCATTTGATGTGGTAGGTTATATTGGGAAACATTTAAATAAGAAGGGACTTAATGTGTGGACATTTGAACAAAAGATGTAAGAAGTAGTAAAAGTTTAAGCTTCCTTCCTATATGTCTCTTAGATTTTTTTTTTTTTAGTTACTTGGTACATTCAAGATTTGGGACAATCTATGTCCTATTTTTAGTATTTGTCAAGACATGAAAAAACCCCAATAAAAAACAAATAACAGCAGGTTACAAGCGTGTTGAACTATTGAGCCACTTTACCCCGTCCGTGACTGTCAGAAAATTCAGAACACTCTGTAACCGAAAACATCAGCTCAGGTATAAATTCACTGAACCAGTATGACCTCAAGCACAAAGTTCTAATTATTTTATGTTTGGCAGGTTCTCTGAACAACAGAAAATAAAAGTCATAAATACTATTGGGACTTTTTCCATCCTCCCACTTCTGGGGATTTCTGGGGAGCAAAAAAGCCCTCATGCTCCTGTTATGTTCAAATTGGTTTGTATTTACAGGAGTTCAGCATTGAAAGTATCCTGTGACCTAAAAGGCTGAACATATTCTATCACAGTATAGCTCAATGCTCAGGGCAATTCATTTAAAGCAACAGTCTTCTGACCAATCTTGTTTTTCTAATTTGTAAACTACACAAAACCACAATTTTTCTCAAAGTATTTTCATATTATATCCTTCCTGGATTAACTCCGTTAATAACAAATGTATAAAACAGCACAACCATTCATTCCCATGTCTTTCTCATTTTTTAGGTTTTTTAGTTCCAACGGGAGAGGATTTTGATTACAAATGTAGCTGGCATCTTCACTCTCACAGACATCCTCCAAGGCCAGCATACCTTGCCAGCCTTTAAAAAAACTTCTACCCACTTCCTCTGTGCTTACTGGATTAACAGAGTAGCCACTATCTATCTACACTCTGCAACACTACGAACAGGGAAGGGAAACTGGACAACAAATAATAGACAGCCCTTGGCTTTGAAGAAAACCCACAGCAACTTTTACCACTCAACAGAATAAAACACACCTTAATTTTTAGGATTCCACAGGAGGGGAAAAAAAGAAAAATAAAACTACTTACTACCAATGAAGCTAAAAAGTGAACAAACCCCAAAATTCATCATTGGGATCATTCATCTTGGGAACCCCCAGAATTTCTCAGCCAGGCCTTCTCAATTCCTTCTAGAAACAGTCCCACTGGAGCACCCCACGAAGCTGTTATTCAGCACTAGCACAGCTGGCAGAGCCTGTCCTTGTTACCTCATGGTGAGATTCATCTAACCTAGCTTTAGACACTGAAAGGTTACACATTTAATTCTGAGTTTGTCACTGTAGGCTTTTCTACAGTCAGTGGAGAGAAACAGGCATCTCCAGGGGGCAAGTTGTCTGACCTGCCTATTTTAGGCTGAGATGAATCACTCTCTGAAGGTACCCATTTCTCCTCAATTGACTGCAAAGTGAATCTAGGGTGACTTCCCCAGCCTTTGATATCTACATTTCTGATATCTTGGTGAAGACATCTGAATTTCACCCACAATTTTCAGAGCTCAAACCCAGCATCTCTGACAAATTAGCAGTGTTACATATCTGTTCCTTGAAATGAAAATTTTCACACCAAACTCCCGGGTTATATTTCAGCTGACTTTCACAGTCCTGTCCCTTATAGAAACAACACCTTAGTTTTAATCACTCATAGTTTCAAGATGGTAAGTTCACACAATAAAAACAATTAAAAGGCAAAAACCAGTGACTTTGCTGAAGTAATAACACTCGGGTTTCTTATGTCCTGTTCAGAGCTGACTTCCACCACATAGCTGTTCTGAATCCATCAGCCCAAATACTTTTGTTATTATAAACCAAAATCCAATAAGCATCTTTCACCAGTAACTATATTTTTCTGCTGAAGTTCGATATGAAATTTCAGTTTTTAGTGTTAAGCCTTCATAACAACAAATAAAGTACTGGACAATACCGAACGAGAGAGAAACTGCTCCATATCTCTCCGTTTCATGATGGAGACCTTCCCATCTATGCATTTTTTCCCATGGGATAAGTTAATGTTACAAATTCAGGAAAGTCCTTTCAATTATTATTTTTGGGCAGATGATCCATCAGAGCAATAATCACCATCAGCACTGTACTCACAGATGTAGTCCATACCTAAAGGCTAAATGAGCCCTCAGATAAAGTCTGATCCGTGACCCATCAGCATTTAACTTAAATGACAGTCCTGTATGTTACTCCTTTAATGACAAATTCTTACCATATATGTCTTTCTCCACCGATGTATTCCCACCTCTTTCTCACCAGATCTGAATGAGCGACATTGTTTCTGCAACACAAAAAACCAAAATGGTCTTTTAGGTATTATATTACCACCTTGGTTTTGTATGGTTTAGGTGGTTTTTTCTTTTTATTTTTTTTAAAAAGCTGTAGCTAATAAACTGTTAAAGTCATAGTTAAAATTATACACGAGAAAAACAAAAGGAAAAGTAAGATGAAATAGTCTTTTTACTACTAATGAAAACTCCCTTATAATGTTGTTTATTCTTAATATATCGCAACTATTATCGCTAGATAAAAGAAAATAAGTTTTGGCACACAACCAGCTAAAACCATCCAAAAATTAATCAGTTTCATGCAACTCTATCCAGTTATTTCAGTCTGCCTAACCCACAATATCACTCTTCACTGTGTTGCCACGGTGCAATCTATTTGCTCAAAAGTGTGCCTGCAGCAGTCACTCAAGTTATTAGGGATCTGATTACTGATCTTCCTGCAGCTGCCCCGTGGCAGATTCTCCTCTCCTGCTCATGCAAAGGAAGAATCCAGGCCCCAGCGTGGCCATGCTGGGAATAGTGCTGGCTCCAGACACTCAATTTGCACAGGAACTGTCAGCTACCAATTCCTACTCACTTCCTGAATTTTAGCACTTTTTAAGCAGTTACTCTTAACTACCTGCAATCAGATAATACACTCAGCATTCCTTTGAGGGAAGCGCTACGCAATTGTTTTTTCTTTTTTTTTGCATGATTCACAGCAGTCCCACAAAGAAATAAAGCACTGGTTTAGCTAAAGTCCGTGCCTGACCTCAAACAGGAACAGCAGAGCGCTTTTCTCAACAACAAATTCACTGAATATTCTGTATATATACTGAATATTCTGTAGACAGACCCAAAACATAAATCACTAACAATTTATTTCCCATGCAAACGTTTTATTGAGCTGGCTGCAGAGGGGAATCACTGCCGCTAGGAGGCCGGTCAGAACAAAAATACACTCTTCATTTGCCTGGACAGCAAAAACATCACCTGTTACACAGGAGGCAGCACTGTCCAGCACTGCTTCTCCCCGAGGAGCAGGCACAGCAACTACCAATTGTCAAGGTGGTACCTGTACTAACTCTGAGGAGCAGGCTCTGGCCAGTCCCAAAAGAAATTAGTCACTGTTTCATCAGTTTTGTGGATCCTGTCGAATAATAATCTGTGCTCTTTAACAGACCTATGGGCCATATTCAATATATACAAAACTTCAGATGACCAGGCCTGAAAGGGCTCCTGGTCACAGCTGAAGAACCCACACATGAAGTCTTAAAATGGTGTGACCTCTTGTAGCTCTTGGAAAGACACTTAAATACAAAATTTGATTCCTCACTGTGTCTTAAAGAGCCATCCTTATCTGGGGAGCCCAAATCTGAAAGAGACAACAGAAATACAGGCAGAAGCTGGCAGATTTTCCCAAGTGAGGGCCCTATGGACTAAGCCTGCCAGGGGTCAACACAAGCAGCCAGATAACAGTAACAAGGTTAGACCTGTGCAGTCCACAACAATCTATGTAAGAAAGGATATGTATACTGATTAATATTATCTAATTAAATTACCAAACAAATGGACTGGGATTGCACTATACACAGAAAAAAAAAAAGAGTGTTTCTAGAGGATGGGGACAAAATGCAAGGATTGCTTTTCGAATGCAGTAAGAATAGTAATAATTCTGCCATTAGGCCAAGACCTTTCACCGCAGGACAAGTTTTTATTACCAAGATATAAACTCCTGAGAAAATAGATTTATAGGGGGCACGATGACACTAATCAGAAATCCTTATGAGTGTCCACAGAGCACAACTTACAGGCATTCAATGAGTTCATAAAATTAATCATAGTCCTTTGGAAATGTTTACCTAAATGCTACCGGTTTTGTTAAAGTCAGTCAAATTTTAGGAACAGGTACCTTGGTTTTAATACATCCCTTCAAAGGCTCTTTGTTTTGGGTTATAGAGGAGGGAAAACAGGAGGCAGTATCTAGCCGGTATGCATGTCCTATAAATCACACCACTTGGAACCCTGTCCCTCATAATAAAATAAAATGCCATGATATAAAATTAATAGTGACTCAGAGAAAATACATTTTCTGATAGGTGTTGGGAGATACTGGCAGAAATGAGCCAATGGTCTCTGTTAAATTTCTAAAAGAAAAAGGTCAAAAGCAATTTGTCCCCAGTCCCCACCTTCTCTCCCAGTCTAAATTGCTTTCAAAGTTCGCAGTAACTCAACAAAAATAAAATTTGGCCCCACTGAGACCAACAACGAATTTCCACTGAACTTGCTGGAGACAGAATTTCACTTTTGGATAGCAGAATATCATCTTAAATCATGGCTTGGTCCCCCTTGTTCAAGACTGAGATCAAGCACATTTATAAAGTGATGACTGCAGGATTCCTGGAACCAACATGTCCCATGCTAAGATTTTCCTCTGCATGCTCAGGAAAACAAGGTGTCTGGTTTAGACAGTTTGTAATCTAAAACCAAAATCTGCAAAAATTTATGATCAAACTGCCCTATTAAAGAAAAAGGCACCTCTCATAGGAGTAGATATTCCACTTGGTGGGTAGAAGCTATTCCCAGATGTAGAAAAGACAAGTTATATTGCTCTGCTGTCTAGAGTTCAAAGAAGCCCTCCAGTATAAAATATTTGTATGTGTTTTGCTGAATAATTTTCAGCCCTGAAATGTTATTAAAGTAAGAATTTCACTTAATATGAATATATGCAAAATACAACATTTTTTCATGCAAAATATATTCACTTATATTGCTTAGGAGAATGACAAGATATTATTTTGGACTATCAATTCTAGAATTCTGCTCCACAGAGAATATGAAACACTTAACAGCAGAGAAACAAACCCGCATTCACTTCATACATCACCAGTGTTAATTATGCAATGTTGCAAAAGAAGGTTAAAAAAAAATTCCGTCCCTTAAGATTTCAATTTGCTTTCTTAAGCATTAAGTATTTTGCCCTACTTTGTAGCGTGCACAACTGGAAATAATTTTGCAACATTTTCATGTATGTTCAATAAAAATGCAAATATATAAATCCCTATCTCTGAACAATAACACTAAATAATATTTCTAATAGATTGCTAACAGGAACTATATGAAGCAGATAATCTTAAAACAGTTCCAAAAAAGCATTATGTTCTGCAGCTTTGAAGGGAAGTAGATGAGAGACTGTCAGTTTTTGCTGCAGATATGTAATTCTAACACCTAGACAGAAGATAGCTGAGATAGCTGCTTCCCTTGTTCTAAATAAGCAAACCCAGCAACTTCAGAACCTGACCAAAGAGGCATCAGTGACTATCAGCAGATGAAAGAAAGCACCACAGCCTTTTACAAAGATCTGCTGTTAACCAGCTTCAATGACTTTCCAGGCAGCCTACCTGTTTTGTTTGCAGCTTTAATACACTGGTGGCTACTTATGCAAAAAAGGCAAAAACTAATTAAATTTGTTTATGTATGTTATCGTGTGGAGCACTCATTTCCAGACATCAAGCTATGAATCATTAAATAACTGCTAAATTGGTCTCCTGGGATAGATCATGCCTCAGAGTTGGGCAGGCCCCCATCCCACCAAAGCCAGGTGTGCTCTGCAGTGAGCAGGCATTAAAACTGCTTTAAAGGCCATGATTTGGGTACGCAGCCAGGTCTCACACTGCGAGGTGAGTGGTAGGAAATCATGAAAACAGTGACAGCCCTCCTGTCAGAGTTACTCCTCTGTTTGATTAATGAGGGCATTTGAAAGACAATTAGCCAGAGCAGGTTTGGCTGCAACTAGCTTATCAATCAGGCACCCTCTATTCAAAGCACCACTGCCTTCTTTGTTTTTGGTTGCAGGAGAATTGTATCAATGATACACAACAACAAGGGACCTTTACATGTTATGTAAAAAAAAGAGCAGAATGTAGCAAATCACAACTGAAATAGTAAAAAAAAAAAAAAATGCTTTGCAAGCCACAAGCCACTGGTTGCCGGGGAATCATCACTGCAACTTCCACATGGCTGGATTTTTTGTTGGTGCATGGTGAATTCAAGGCTGCACAAGCAGATCAAGCACTTCCAAGCTTCACAAGGACAGGTTTAAGCTAAGTTTTCAACAGCAGCAAAAATGAAAGCTAACTACAAATGATGCCATTTGTAACAAAAAAAAAAGATAATCCTTCATTAGAAGACCTACTGTGAACCTACTCTCTGAGCTTCAACACATTTCAACTAAGAACTGTTTCAATTTTTTAAAAAAGATTTTGTTGCAATAATTCATCAGTTTGATTTATCCATTAGTAACGCAACCTCTTTGCTTTCCAACTACCAGCATAGGTAGAATTTAATACAAGACTTTTCTTAGGCAGCTGCTCTCCCAGGAACATGTTCCATGCTTTGGTTTAACTGAGAGCTTTGCTTCAAGTGGGGTAGTCCTTGACTTCATGTAAGTGATCAAAAATGTGCAATGGACAATTTAAACCATGTCAGAACTTTTCCTGAAGATTTGCATTTCCATCAGAACATGATGATTTTTGCCCGTGAATGAGTAAAAAACCAAATTACTAACTAATGTATTTATAGTACACTCAATCTGAATAAATCCAAGACTGAAAGAGTAGGATTGAGACTGAAGTGTGATGCACCACTCTTCCTTTCAGTTTACACTTAATTTTCCCTGGTAATACCAGATCAGACGTATTTTTAATGCATGACTAGTGCAGTACTAAGTGGGTATATACGCAGTGCAAGGAGGCTAATTTTTTTTTAACCTTGCTAGAATCTATTTCAGAAGTAAGCTCACAAAATACTGCATTGTGTGTGTTTGAATATGGGGATAATAAAGCAAGCAGCAAATTAATCTCTGATTAGATTAGTTAGAGTACAAAGACAGAGGGAGGTTCAGCATAGCCCAAAGAATCCTCTCTGAAGCTTCCCTGTGTTGGCAGAACGTGATAGTCCAGCATTCACGGAGAGAGAACTATAATTGTTTTTAAAAATTTGGAAGAGTTCCCACTAAGAACACACAGCTTGTCACAGGGTTAATCTGCAAAATCACTTTTGTTAAAGTGTTCAGTCACCTCCGTAAGCCCCAGCAGTGGCACCCACAAAGGGAGCACTGTTGTAAACTTGCCACTAGCAGTTTATACCCCCTGGCCCTGATCCAGGAGCCACTACAGAAAGCCCAAGGCTCTTTCAATGGATTTTAAATTGGTCCCTGCACTCCTCTAAGTTACAAAGGTGGTAATGAAGTATTGGGAGATGTAATAGAAAAATAAAATAAAGAGGATCTAAGTAGGTGGCAGATAACTGGTGATTCCCCATATTCTTACTGAGAAACTGTGAACAGTTTCTCATTTTTCTATGGCTGTAATTGTAAACAAAAAGGGACAAAGCCCTAAGTGGTGTGGCATGGCTCCTGTCTGTGGGCCAAATTCTTTGCACCCCCACCATGGGAGCAGCCCTCATCGATCCTACTCATTAAAGGGCCTCAGCCCCCGGCAAACCCGTGCCCCACACCTGGGCATCATCGAGGGCAGGGCTGGCCGGGGCTGGGACACCAACCGTGCCACGGCTGCGGGACACTGACGCCCTGTGGATGCACACAAGTCCATGCCTGGTCTTTCTTAGTTTGCCAGTGCAGGAGTAGCTGCTCTGGTCTACTTTAATGGACTCAGGGCACACTAACTGGCTCCTTGTAAGAGTGTGGTAAATGCTGTGACTGTGCTTCGGCGAGGAAGTGCTGGAGTAAGGGCTGGGTATAACCTGCACGGCTGCCTTGTGATCATTTCAGGGGAGGGCAGGTCAAATGGACAGAAATAGGTTCGCTATTTTTCACACGGATTAATACAGACTGCCAGCTTCTTCCAAATAACAAAAGGTTAAAAGGACCCTGGGCAAGTGACAGAGACTTGGGGTCTTATCATCACCTCCAGGAGAACAATTGTCTCTTCCCCCTCTTATTCCTCAGAGTCAGAAAGCATCCAGACACTTTGCTTTCTCAGCAGTTTGAGGAAACAATGGCATGAACAAGAATAAATATCCTGCAACATATCCCAGGTATTTCAAATTTGAGGTTGATAGATGGTAAAAAAAAAAAATTTAAAAAAATAAATTAGGGCACTTCACAAAAGATAGATTCTTCTGTTTCCCATCAGTGACCTACAGTCCAGATGGTTGCTTAGATGGAGAGAAGAGACAGAAACGCCTTTTGCAGAAAACAAACAGAAATGTTTATCAAGCAGAGACGATTAGATGACTGGTCGGACTGGTACATCAATGTAGATGTGCTATCTACTTTTATAGGATGCCCATGGAGGAATTTTGCAATGCATGCTGCTTCAAAGGCTGAAACCTAAGGAAGGCTTTGAAAGAAACATCAACACTTCCCGTAAAGAAACATGTCTTTCCCCTTATCTTCCAAAGGCACCAGATCATTTTCCAGACACTACTGCAGATATTCTCTTCGTCCTACAAGCCCCTACATGTTTCCCCTTTTGGCTTTTTCTTCTGAAGCACACTTAAGGAGACTTAAGCTTCAAATCCAGAGACACTGAACCTTTTAGAGAAGAGCATCACATTTTAAAGAGTGCTTTGCTGTCTGGGTCAAAGAACCTGGGCAATCAGAAGCAGCAAGGAAAATTTGCCCCTCCAAATATCCTGAACAAGATGTAAGTGCCACATGAATATGTAGGCATTTCCTGAGGAAAAAAGTGAAGGCTTCTAGTAACCATGATTAAAGACATTTATTCTTTCACTGTCTATTTCTTTGAAACCATGGCTAAGGCCTAGTAGCTTAATTGACTTTCATAAAGTCAATCCTGATTACAAGGTGCATAAAAATGACCTTGTATCCTTCTTCCTTGTGAAAAGGTGGAGAAATGCTATCTGTCTAGGACAGATGGTTCTCACCTGGGCAAAAATGACAGAATATGCATCTTTGTTGACATTCCATTAACTACAATTTAGAAATTCTTCCTTACCCTTATGCATTTTTTAATGCAAGTAAAGTTTACCTTGCTAATTGCTTCACTAAGTAACACATCTTTGTTATTAAAAGGAGAAATGAAAACTTGCTAACCTAACATCCTCAGCTATGATTATTCTTGTCAATTATTTTATATTTGGAAAGGCAAACAAATGTTGTATACAAAAACTAAATACTGTATTTGGCATAACTTCAAATTAGCTGTCTCACCGTGCTTATAGCATGCAAATTAAATGTCCTGAATAAGCATTAATCATCATAATAGGCTAATTATTGTCAGTTAGCCATCAAGTAACTGAGCTACTATCCCTTGCAAAGAGTTTGGAAAAAATGTTAATAAGATTCTGGCTACCTAAAAGCAAGAAAAACATTAAAATTTTGGCCAGTAAACAATTTTAAAGACAAACATGTAGTTTATTTTGACCAGTTTGAGCGTTATTCTGGTCTTCCCACATATTTAGGCTTACTGTCTTCCAATAAGTTATATTTAGTCCAAAAACATTTCTGTATGAAGATGTCTTTGTATCTATGTCATTTAAAATGACTTGCTGAATTTTAAAACAATTAATATGTTAATAAACAGTTAATCTTTGTCTTCTCTGGCCATGCATATGGCTACCACAGTACTTAGAGACAGCAAGGGACTTAAATGTTTTACACAGAACTAAATGTTTTAGAAGTGATAAAGAATACATGAATGTAGAACTGCTACTTGGAGACAGTGTGTTAGGACCTTGGAGTATATATTTAATATAGGAGTGATACATTCTTGAATGTAAGTGGATATCCAGTGCTTAAGTGGAACTGAAGCACTTCTACAAATACACAAATGCCAACACATTCAAAATTAAGTCTTAAACATCTAAAAATAGTTTTAAAACAAACTTGCAGTCAGGTTTCAGTAAGACTGGCTGAAATTTCTGCACAGCATTTGTGAGGAGGACATTTGTCTTAGCAGATTCCTTTATATCCCCCTGCACAAGGTGTTTGTCTCATTCACTCCAAAGCTCTCCCCAAGGGGCTCACTGCTGCAGTGTCCTCACACTCTCATCAATGTGTGCACCCTCAGACTGCCTCCAGGACTGGGAAGAGGTATTGGCCTGGCCCTACCTTGCAGATGGGCATGACTTCAAGTCACGAAATCAGAGCATGATTTCTTTGATGCACCAGAGGAAATGCATCTCAAGCATAAGGAGCACAACCTTCTCTCTCTTACCACCACCACCAGAGAGGGTGTCAAAACCAGCCCCAAGTCTCACAGAAAAGCTTCTATGGAACCAGTAACAGCTCCAGGACACACAAGTCTTCCTTTAGCGCCTTGACTACAGACCATCTCAGGTGAAAAAGTTCTGTACTTTGGGGCTTTTATCCAAGAAATTGCTTGTGTACCTGTTCTTCTGCTTCATAACATTCTGCCTGTAACACTGAGCTAAAGAAGCATGAACAACAATGACAAACACAAGCTGCCTCCCCAGATAATACAAAGGGTCTGTAAGAGAACAGTTAGCAGAGTATTGATTGGGAAACACTTAGTTGTAGGAGGGAAAAATCACTTTCCAGCCCACTACTGCCACATCCAGGAATCCCACTGGCCTTTCTGAGCACACTTCCCTAAGAGCTCCAGTTCATCACTCTTGCCACTGTGACCTCAAAATCTTTTAAGTCAGTGACTGTTTCACACAATGCAGTTGCCATTTCTGTTGACACTTGTCTCCTCTCTACAACCTTATACCTGAGTGTGTCAAAATACCTTTTATTCCAAGAAGGTAGAGCCTATGTGACATGAAGTAATAAAAACCTGAGGACACCCTCCCTCATAATTTTCCACTAATCTTTGTCCAGAAACACTCTTGGGCCAAGATGTGGCTTGGTGTCCAGTCAGTGAAGATGACACCAAACACTGGCAGAATCAGTCCTAGCAGGATGCCGTTGGAAACACCCCACAGAGTAAGCACTCTTCAGTGAAAAGCACTCCTTGGCATCTGCCAGTGAGGCCAGTTTCAGTTTGTTTGATAGATACTGCTGTGACTGTGCTACTGTTCCTCTTAATTCCAACATAGCATCAGTAGCTTTTTGAAGCCTAAATACCCTCTGTCTAGACAATACATTCATTAGACTTATAACCACATGAGAAAACTGGAAGTTTGTTTTACAAGGTGTTTTCATCATAAAAACTGTGTGACGGCCATGAACTATGCTTCCATTCTGTAATTCTTCATTGAATTCATGATCAGCTTTTCCATTAATTTACCTGCAATCAGTAGCAGACTAATAAAAAAATAAGTTGACTAATCCATACAAATCAAAACCATTCTGCTCACAGTTCTGTAATTTAGCACAGTTTTATGACTTAGGTTTTAAAATATGCAAAAAAAAAAAAAAATCACCTTTCAATAAAAATAAAGAGGTTGACCAGAAATCATCTCAGCAAAGTCTTTTAGGACTCCTGCACTGAGGTCAACTAAGCCTGCTTGAACTAAACCCAAAATGTTTATTTTTTTAAAGACCTTCTTTAACTAACTAATGGATTTTAAAGTTGTTCATTGCACTTATACAGTATTTGGACACGCCACCATGTTTCTGTCCAAATGCAAGATAAGTGTTTATTTAATCATATCTGGGGTTTTTTTTTGCACTATGAAGAATTTGCAAGTTTCCATTGGGTAAATGATCTATACAATTCTTTGGGTTTGTGGATATTTGGGGACTATTTTTTTTACCCTAAACATGCTTCAAAAGCCATAGTCCTCGATTCTGTCAGCAGGAATCATCATTTCTTCTCTTTTGAATTTTTATATTCCATTACTTCTAGTCTGAAAGAACTTTACAGAAATATCAACTGATATGTGAGTGTTTAGAGAGCATAAAAGTCACTTATTACAAGTGTGGCTTCTATTTCTCTCTGATACGGTACTGGACTTTCGTGTTTTTAAGCCTCTGATACTCTTAAAATATCTCTCAATTTTCCTTCCAATTTTTTCTGTCTTCATTTTTCAACTTCCATTGAATCTCAATGCAGCTTCACTGTTCTCAGCAGATTGAGATATTCTGACAAGGAAGTCTAAGACACATTATTTGATCTCTTTATGGAAAGGCAAAACTTCAACTTGCAGCTCTGCTATGCCCCACCAGAGATGCTGGCCACGTGACAAGCACGAACTTTGGTGATAACCACGAGGTTTGGGACATTTCTGAGATACCCTATTTCTTTTGTGGCCTCAATTACATTCCCAGCTTCTGCCAGGAGGAGGTGTGGAGAACAGGAACATTTGAAGACCAAGTCCCACTGAACTGTGGGCTGCTGAATTACCTAATTACTCAGACTGGTAAGGCCAACAAGGTATTTTGCCATAAAAATTTAACCCTTTCTTGTCTTGCAATTTGCTACTAATAGTAAAAGATTGCCTGTGCTAGTGGACTAAAGGGGAAAAACTTGCTGCTAAAAAGAAAAAAATTTGTGTTTATGAAGAAAAGAAAATAAATTCACTCACCTGAGAGCTTTAGAGCATAAACTTTTAGATGAGGATCCTATTTCTGCTTGCTAATGTAATCATATTTGAGTGTAAATTATTCTCTTTTGAACAAATAATGTCGAAAGACACTCAAGCAAAACAGAGTTAAGGGCTAACCTTTCTCTTTCATTCACATACACAATTTTTGATAATAAGGTATTTTTAGTTCATTTTAGATCAAAAGTCAGTCATCGCTGAATGTGCGTGCTAAAATACATATTGCAAAAGCCCTGTAGGAAATGAGCAAGTTAACAGTACCATTGCTGCCAAAATGAATGCCAAATTGAATGCAGTCTGAAGTTTCATAGACTTTCTGTAGTGAAAAGAAATAGGACCAAGAGGATCGCGGAATATTTTTTCATATTGCATAAGGAAGTTGTCCCTTTGTCCTGTGTAGCTCTGTGTGCTCATAAAATCCACTGGAAACAGGAGAAAGCAATAATTGAAAATATCAAGTACTTATACTTAAAGCCAGGGCTTTCCTACTGCAACTACAATTGTTAAACTACATTAGATGGATAACAGTCAAAAGGATCCCAAGTCCATGCTGTTCACACAGTTCTGCATGATATTTATCTTCTCACGAGAAAGAGGAGTAAAGTAAGCTCAAGTCATCGCATAAATCAAGCCATTTATTTTGATGATTTTTTTTCCACCGACTGTTCTAAAAAAAACATTCTAAATGCACAGAACTGGTTTGTTAAGGGCCAAGGCCTATTTTGCAACAGCTGTTAAAAAAATCACAATAAGGGCATAATCTTCTTGCTGTTCCAGCAGAACTTGGCATCGGTAGAAGGAATTACATGGTCAGAAAAGTATGAAAAGCAATACCAACTAAGCGTCAATAAAATAAAATCTCCAGACTCATTTTCATCATCTTGAACACCAGAAATCTCAACAGTAGTTGTTAGCCCACCTGTTAAGCTGGTTAGCAAGAATCATGTAAGACCTGACAGCATTTCTGAAATATCAGTACAAGCACAGAATTATAGGCAGTGCTTAAAGCAGGACTGCAACAAGCAGCCATTTAGTAAGAACTTCCCTTTTTTAAAAAAACCTCCACCACCTATTATGCAACACACACCAGAAGAATTGCTACATACTTGGGCAGACAAAGTACTTTGATAAGATGGACATATCCACTGATCGACAATTTGTCGACTATTATATGTGTTCAAGTAGTGAAATAGACTCCAGCTGTGCTTAGTACCTCCTGGGTGATATAAAATAGTAAGTATTCATTATGACCTTTAGTCAGCTGCTTAATGGTAATACTAATGGAACTGCAATAAAATTTAGCTGACATACTGCTGAAGAATATTCTTAGGCTATTTTGTGGCATTAAGTTGGCATATGTAACTACATTTACACTCTAGATTAAATAAAAAATTTCCAATTATTAATAAATCTTACAGTTAAGGGAATTTTGGTAGGTTTTGACGTAACAAAAATACCTGGTCACAAAGAACCTTTTTTGTAGCTAAAATCTAGCATTTAAATGTTAGAAAGTATTTGCAGACACTGAAGCTTAGCATGAATATTACTGTTTATGTAAAGGGCAGCCCAGGAAAAGGCTTGATTTACAGTTTGTACAGTTTGTACAGTACAGTCTGGTACAAACAGCAATGTGAACACACTAACCATCCAAACTGAGGCAGGGTGGTCAGGCTTGCTGTGTTCACTCTTACCAGATAAACCTCCAGAAGAACCAAAAACTTTGTAACGAAGAGATTTCTGCTTTGCAATTGCCCATGGCTGGGATGCGATTCTGCAGAGACTTTATTATCCACAGACCTCACAGTCCTGTCCTGATCCATTCATCTTTGCACTGGGATTCTACCAGACAACTGACTGAGAGTCTTTACAAAATGCCTCATTTATGCTTCACAGACTGACAGAAAACTCAGTAGAACTTTGCTAAAATTGCAAGAAAGCATTGTAGGCCTGGCGTCCATCAATTGCTACCTTTCCTTGTCAATATGATCTTTAAAAGTGTTAGAATTTTTCATGATTTGTGCCCGTCTCTTGCTCTCTCTTTTCAAATATGTTCTTCATATGCCTTGGCAATTTACGTCACATATTCCTGGGCTTGGATCACCTCCAGCTTTGTCTCCTTGCTTAGCCAAATGGTTAAATAAAATAAAATCTCACAGAAACAATTTTCTAAAGATGTTTAGTTCTCTGACCCAGCTCCTGGGTAGTGTATGAAAGAGCTTTCCTTCTGTTATATCAAACTTCAGAGTCTTCCCCTTCCAAGATGTGTATTTCTGTAGAATGACAGGAATGGACTGATCTGGTACAGGCTCACTACCCTCCTAAAGACCAGAGTTAGAGAGATTTTTTTACAGGCTGAGGATAGCTTTCTGCAGAGAAACTGAATAAATTATTGAAATTTTAGTCTCTACACAAGCATAGATATGCAAGCAGTAAAAACAACTTACTTTTAGAAGGTTGAGTGAAAAAATAAATTTTCTTCCAACTTCCTATTTTACCCTAGGTTTTTATGTGTATTAATGTGATGCAAAACCATATTAATTCTTTCAAGATTTTCATACAGGCCTTTCTTCCAACATTTTATCCGTATAATAGTATTTTAAGGACACAAGTCTCTTTCAGAACAATGCCCTGTGTCTGTCATCCTTCTAGCAGCATCCTCGATTCTCTATTTTCCCTTTCAATATCCCACATCCTACATCCATCCCTATATTAAATCTAAACACAAAAGCAGAGAACATTACTTTTCTTCATTCTTAAAATATATGACACAAATTTCTCTTTTTCTCACTCCAAAAAAAACCTTTAAGGAGTGTTTGGAGAGACCTAAAGAATCTAATCTGTGTAATACTTACAATTTTACACTCCCACATTCCTGAGCATTCAGCAGAATACCTGCCTTCCGTGGTTCTGGCTTCCCTTCTACTTCGATTTGTACCAATGAAATGTAATTTTCAGAGGGCTTATATTTACATAACTCCTGATGAAGGCACTGGTACAGGTTTTATCCTTTAAATTTCTAATCATACTGTTTGTTCATGTACAAGACAAATGTAATTGGGGGCATGAATCCATCTTATTTGCACATATTCAAATGCTAAAGCAGACCTTATCAGAGATGGTTTAAAGAAAAAGGAAGTCACAGAAATGTTGATTTTGGGTCTGCAGAGAACAATGATGAGAGACAATCTTTTTGCTACAGCTTTCTCTATGAAGTCATGACAAGCAAATATGTACAATTAATGAAAAAAATCAAATATTTTACAGGAAGCTTTTTGAAGTGCCAAAAACAGGCCCAACTTTTTTTCCCTCATAAGTCTTACTACTGATTTCAACAGCAGGAAAACTAGCATTTTAAAATTCTGTCTTGTGTGTCTCCACTTAAACCACAAAAACCACAATAGAATCTATGGGTTGTTGAAGCAATACCACAGCTATTGGCATATGCAGTTGGCTATTACTTCTCCTTGGAGACTGATGGATGTTGTAGAAGTAGGCAACTTCCAAGAGAACTCGGGTGACAGATTAGCAACAACTGCAATACCAATTTTTCTTCCCCTGGGACAAAAGAGACCAAAGCAGTCCCACAGCAGCTGCTCATTTACTAATAGAGAATCAGGCTCTTACTACAAATAAGTTTCCTCTTTGTGAGCACAAAGTGTGGTACACATACTACTACAGGCAGAAACAGTTGAGAAATGATAACCTTATCCCACTCACCACTATAACATAATCTATTTTGTGCCACATGACAGACAGACAGTGCTAACACCAACACACTGATTCCATAGTTGTCATAGGGAGTGATGACTGTGGTTCCAAAATCCCAGACTAAAAAATAAAGATTGCAGCTATTCTGCAGTTCTCTGAATCAGTGGTGTAACACAAACACACAAGCAAGCTGTAGAAGCAGCAAGCTGTGGAAAGACTGCACTTCACACCTATTAAAACAGCCGAAAGTCTATGTGGAGCATGTGTTTCTATTATTGACACACAGATCTGTCTTACCCAAGATACATGCAGTGGGACTGGTGCTAGGAAGAGACACAAAAATTCAGTGACGCTGGAAAAAGCTTCACCCGCAGGTAATGTCCCACAGCCTGTGTATCTCACAGGCACCACAATACTTGAGTTTACACCTACACTGCTCTTTAGCAATCTGCTACAGATTACTGCCATTCTTCATTTCTTCCCCAAACAACATATTTCAGAATGCAATTTTTTTTTAAAAGGTGACGAGTTAGCCAGAAAACTGCAAAAAGGCCAGAGCACAAGCCTGGCTGTAACCTTGCTCTTCCCTGCTTTCTTCTCAGCTCAAGCCAGATGGGCCTCGCCTTCCTCAGAGGCAAGCAAAGCTGGGAAGCAAACCAAGAGCATCTCTGTCTCTGCTAAGCACCTGCAATAACACAGATGCATGCCAGTGAAAACAAGGCTACATGCAGGGTCTCTGTCAAACACAAGAGTGCCTACTGTCTCTGCTAAGAGCAAACTACTCAGATCCCACACTTCCCACCACAGCCTCTTTTGAGAAACACCCACATACAGTATTGCTTTGAATTGTTTTCTCCTTTTCCAGATCAGCAGCTAGAAACTCACCCATTTTCCATGCTTTCAAAGTTTTCTTTTTCTGCAAAGAGAAGGCATTACCACCTATTCTTTAAACTAATTAACTATCCCTTTTAGCTATAATTTCTCTTCATATAAAACATTTGTAAAAGGTCTGTTTTTCCCCATGCCCCCTTTTCTCTCTTCTGGCTCTTCATTATGACCATGCCTAATTGTGATGAGCTGTCCACCATTTACTCCACAGGATTGTATAGAGCTTTGTAATGTGCCTGCCGCTGATGTATTTACAATTGGAAGCAGTTAACTCTTTAGTCCTGCCTCCTTGTCCAAAACAATGGTCTGCATGACGAACTAGCGCTTAGCCCCAATTAAAGATTTTTAAAAGTCTCCATTTTAAGCCTGAGTACTCCAAATTGAGCATTTGTCAGAGGCCCAGTCACAGCTTCAAATGGAGAGAGGGAAATCCTACTGAGGAGAAGAATAGGACTACCCCATCAGTTAGGGTGAAAGTTCTTCTCAATCAGCATCTTAACCATGTAATCAGTATAGGATCTATTAGGTCTGCCTCTTCCACACCACCCTGCTGATCTCTACCAGTGTTACCATCAAACAATGACTTTGCTGACATTCGTAATTTCAACATTTATTTCCTGAAGAGTCCATCTAACTCTTAACTGCAGAAAGATAGGGGAAAGGCTTATTTTCTTTTCTTCCGGTAAGGATATGAATATGAAAGCAGCTCTCCTGACTGCATTAGGAATTCCAATATTTTTGCATCATAAAAGTTTCTCAGAGCTTCTCTTGACATAAACCTATCAAAAGACATTATCAGTAGAAATCTCTCTCTCTTCTATTTCCCTTTCTAGATAAGAAACCACACTAAAGAGCCATTTGCAGTTTCTGCAGTTCCAAGATTATTTTCCTCAAGTATCAACTCTAAAGTCAAGCTCCTTCACATTCCCATTACAGGGTAAAATCCCTCAAAATGGCGTGAGGGTGGTTCTAAAGACTCTTGTATTCAACTACTTGAATATTTTTTACTATTTTCATACCAACTGCATACATCTTTAGAGTTGACATCTATGGACAGATATGAATTAATGGTTATGCCTCTTGATCAGCTTTGCACTGGACAGTGATTGTAACATGATGAATGATTCTTTTTCCAATAGAAAACAGAACATAACAGTTGACAAATGTGCATAGACAGCTATCTTTCTGTGCGAAAATGTTCATATTTTGGGACCTTGATATTGACAACCTGTCTGAAATGGATCTACTTAAAACTTCAGTGCAGTGCTGATAAAACTTTGCATATATTTTTGTCTTACACATTTTCTTTGTGCTAAGGATCTCTCCAAGTTGAAAGAGCATAATTTCAGAACACACAAAATGGGCAACTAATATCTACAATTAAAAAAGACAGAAGAGAAAGAAACCGTTTATCCTTATAAAGAAAAGAAATTGTAAAGAGATCTGACATGAAAGAACTGCTGAAAAACTGGAACTTTCTTTCTCATCTGAGTCATAACAGCTAAGGTGATGCAGCAGGTTTAGGCACTTTTGCCACAGTTTCCTCAAAAAAAAAAGTTAAACATCACTGTGAAAAGCTTGCTCCATAAAATTTTTAAGACTAAAATATTAAAATAACATTTATGACAGTACTTATTAATAAAAGTACTTATTAATAAAAGTAGATTAGATATATTTTTATGCAAAAAACCCCAATTACTTTCAGCTATGTTCTTGGACTCTGGGCTTTATAAAGTTTTGGTTTGGGGTTGTGTTTTTGTGTTTAAATCAATGCAGTGCAATCAAACCGGTGACAGTGCTGTTGGTGTGCTGCATGTCCAAGGCCAGATGTGCAAGTGGGTAAGAGCAACAGCCAGAAAAACAGAGCAGCACATGAAATGAGCAAACTACAATATTTCCAACTCCCCCAAAGGATCTAGGGAGAGAATGGCAGCACAGCATACCTGAAGCTTAAGTGCTTTTCAAAATTACAAAAGGATTGTTTTAAAAGAAGGTACTATATGGGACTTTTCTCCCCCCATCTTCTGTTCACATTTTCTCCCCCACCTATTTGCTTATTCTGTTCTTACTGCTGTCAGAAATATTAGGATCTAAGGTGACAGAATTACTCCTGCATGTCAGTTTAACCTGCTCTCCTGGGAAATAAAAGAAAACCAAAAAGCAAAAATGAAAAGAAAAAGCTCTTCTGTCAGTACCACATTTTGTTAGTTTAGCTGCTCTCACAAATGGCTGAGGGACCACAGTGGGCAGAATGACTTCCTAATGGAACGACTCAACTCTATGTTCACTGCACTCAGACCTCTGGTTATTCACGTGGGGAAAGTCCACACAAACTGAAAGCCTGTCTATAGCCACAGATTGCAGTGGTTTTTCTTTAGCAGTGCCTTTCCTCTGCAGTGGATAAAGCATGCAGCAAGCTCAACAGCCAACACAAGCAGAATATTTGTTCATGTTTCAAAACTGATAATGAAGCTTTAACTCAGACCAATTCTCTGTGCAGATATATTTTTTTTTTCTTTTCTCCAATTTCTTTCTGCAACTCTGAGCACCAGTCCATCACTTAGTCACTGAGAATACTTAGCCCTCAATTATCACAACTTACATGTTCACCTGTCTCTTTACCCATGTTCAATTGACATATTCAAGCCCATCTCCACAGCAGCAGTGAGCAGTCTTTTAGATAGAGAACTTGTTCTTGGATACTAAAGTTTCCATTAGCATTTAACATATGAGTAATGCTTGTATGTGTTTTGCACTAAATCTACTGAAATGTAACCCTTAGCTTAAAACAGTTTTCTTAAAATGTATTTAAATGCATTTTAAAAGTTATCAGCTTTCTCCGTGTCAGAATGACCCCAGACAAGTCATCATCCTTTCATTAAAACATGAAGAACATTCAATCTGTATCTTCACAGAAGATTTCTAATCTACAGCAAGTGTACCAGACAGCGGTTCCCCCTGCCCCGACTGCGTAAGCGTCCAAGGCTGCAGACAGCAAGCATCTCCTTTCCTTCCCACCCCATCACCCCAAGTACCGTGCAAGAAAATTCAGCTTTTCATCCAGCACACAGGCAGGATGTGCTCCTTGTGCTCAATTACACACAAGCTTGCTAAGGTTTCTCAGCAGCAACAACAGGAGTAGCAAGCACATCAGATGTTTTCCACTTTCCTAGGGAAAGAGGGCTGTGTATTTTCTATGTTCTATTCTTAACTAGTAGGAGAACACAATTTCCTAATTTGAATCCCTCAAGCTTCTGCATCTTCCTTTTCCTTAGCAATTTCTGTCTCTTTTTCTTATTCCACCTCGGAGAAAGGGATCCTTGAAATTGTTTTAGCCTGAACTGTGTCCTGAGGGGAACCATACAACCCAGCCACGCTATTTATGCACTTACAAAACAAGCGGAAAAACCCAAACCCATAATTTTCAGCCAGTGAAATGGATTTTCTTCTAGCCTACAAGAAAGCAACATATTTCCAGTGGTTAGGTTTTGGAGACAGTCTGGTGCACTAAACAAAATGGGGGATTTTGTTTTGAAACTAGGCATTGTTTTACATTTGTGTAGAAGTATCCACCTCTTGAGCTACGCCAGCATTTTGAGGTGTAGGACACAGTGCAGTGCTCCCTGACAAAGCAGAACTCACAGAAAAGAACAGCACAGGAGATTTTCTGCACCAAACCCAGTTCACAATAAAGTTTATTATTAATACCTTTATAGCCCCCTCAGTTTCCAATACGCTCCAATCACAGCTGTGACAGCCCAAGAAGACTGAACTTTTCCACACAATTCTCACTAATATGGCCCGCTACTTGGTCTTATTATTATTAGAATAATTTGCTCCCAAGTTCTGAAATGAACTCTGTGCCCAAGTAATTAAAGCTCTTAAAGTTTCTAGTCCTTTGTTTAAAGAATTCGTCCTTGTGCTCTCTATGCCCCATCAGCTACCTAATTAGCAGAGCCTTTGCGTGATTAAAAATTCTCACAGAGATTCTGCTGGATATTTGCCTCTCTTAATGAGTGTTTGTGGACAGCTGGGAGCAGGAGCTGGTTCCCTCCTCCCAGGACCTCCAATGAATTCTGCAGACCTCTGTCAGGGCCCAGGAGTGAAAGCTGTCATTTTAGTAATGTGGATGAAAATTGGTCAAAAGCACTGTGGTCCTTGAGGAATGAAAGGCCTTGAAATATAAATGAAGATGAATATTCATATTTGGTTCAATAAGTGCCAACTATTAATATACATGTCTGTCAGTAAGAAAAGTCAGAACTTATTCAATTGTGCCTGGCATAATTTGGCTCCTAATTCACAATTACCTTCATATTCTTTGCATTATTCTTCAGTTAATTTTTTTAAGTCAAAAACTTGCTAAAAAACTGAACGCATTGCTATCGCCACAAAAATGGCAATATCTACCCTTCTGCTAATTTGGTGCCTATTAAGAATCACCTGTGGCTTATATTCACAGGATTATAACTGTCTTGCTCTGACTTTCCACATCTTACTCTCTTTGTCAACATCAGATTTTAAATCAGCCCATTATATGCCTCTGGAAGTATACTCACTTCCTTTATGGAAATTCTCATTCAATTCCCTACCCTCTTCACTGTGATCCTGCACTTAATTTCCAAACAAATTCTAATTTCATATCTGCTGTGATTTTCTAAGGATATTTCAATTTTTAAGGACCATAGCACAAGGCTGAAATATTGCAGAGGGTGGTTCTGTGGGAGTCTCGGGTTCTCTTGGGGGGAAACAAGAAAAGGGGGAAGGGAGTTTGTCTGGATATGTTTTTTGGTTTTTAAGTCTTCCATGTTTAGTTTTGAGAAGGAAACCTGAAGATACTGAAGACATTCTACCCTGCTCTTTTATAAGCAATCCACTAATAATTTCTGAAACAGAAGGCTGGGATTTCAGAAGAATCCTAGAAGTACTCAAACTAGACAATCCTGCTTCGCATGAGAGTGATGTCTTATTCAGTGACATTTGAGAAATTAGAGCTGAGCTTCCTAATCAATATATTCCCATTTATCACTTTGTTCCAAACACCTGTGTGCTGGGACAAATATGCATACTGGACATTTAGTTCTTAGGAGAATAAAATACATTGGAGAAACCAGTGCAAAGTAGGATTAATACTTGGTGTACAAAGATGATCAGAGAAAACAAACACTGCACAGAGGAGTAGCTATTAGACCATATACAAAAGAAATGTAATTTGGATTTTTGGACTAGAGTCCAGGAGGACAAGCAGCAAGAAAAGTCTTTGTTTGATCCCTTCAACCACAATATTGCAGACCATACTGAAAACAAAAACCAGAGATATGACTACTACAAAACCTGCTGCATCACCAGAAGGTTACACAGAGGCCACACAGTGATTTAGTTCAGCTTTACTCAGGAAATCTAACAGGACCAGATCCTGTAGAAATACGCCTTGCTAAATGACAGAGGAGAATTTATTGTTTGAAATTCCACTTAGTCAGGTGCCTGCCGACTGATAATGCAAGCTTGTCCGAGTAAGCCACAGGCAGGAATAGGAGAGGATGTGGCTGAGTGGGACAGTGTGCTAGAGAGAAGGATGAGAAGCACTGCAGTCGCAGGGGAATGAAACCAGCACCCAAGAGAATAATAGTCCTGTGTATTTTGACAAAAGTGACCAGATTCTCCTCTCATTTATACTGGTCCCGGCCCATTAGCTTCAAGGTGGTACATCTGTGAAGCCTGTGAGTTAAACAGCTTTCTGGTCAAAGCTTTTAGGTTAAACCACATTTTTTTCCAAGCTATTTCTATCTGCATGTCATATGGCACCTTTTTTTAATGTGTGTGAGTAGGATATTGTTCTTCACTCTGCCCACTAGATGTAGATTTATTTAAGTAGAGAATGGTGATCAGCTGCTTTCACTGGCAGCTTGAAAAATGGAAGTAGTGAGTTAGGACAGGTGTGGGTGCACATTAGTGAGGCAATTAGGTTTGCAAATATTAATTTATCACTTGTAATAAGGTCATGGATTATAGATCTATATCCATGATACACCTAGCATCTCAGAGGTTCCAGTTCAAAGGATCCAAAACAAATACAGGGGGAGGGGGTATCTTTTTTTTTTGGAAAAACTGTTTTGGTTTGCATGTTTTCAGACCACCAGTCAAAAGCTAACTTCTCTCAGACTGAAATTAAAAAAACATGGCTCCACCTTTATAGCACATTAAGCCAAGAGGAAGCCATAGGACAGACATGAGTCAAAAATTCGACAAGAGTGGAAAAAATACTGTAAGAATTTTAGGCTTATGATTAAAAATTACCACAATTCCACAAAGTCTATATTAACGTGTGCTTGCAGGTTCATACCTGCACAGTGGTCATAAGTCACAAAATCCCTTGCAACAATGTGTCATTTTACAGAACTCCTTTGAGTTTATTTGGTTCCTGGGGATTTAATATCCATCCAGTCTCTGCTAGGAGAAAGTTCCATTTGCATCACTACTATTATTGGTCAATTTTTCCCCTCCAAATGTAATAAACTTTCAAAAAAAAGAACCCCCCAAGTCAATTTAGAAACTACAGAATAAAAACTTTTCCAATAATTTTTCCCCCCGCTTCATTTTCTGTGACTTCATGTAGAACATTACCAGAAAGTTCCTTGAACATAGTAATTGTCTTACCAGAGCAGACCAAAGGTCAGCTAATTCTGTCTCATTTGCAGAGATTAGCAGCATACAGGTGCTTTAGAAGGCTGTTCAATGCAGTCATATGTGCAACTACCACACAATACACCCCTTACTTTCACAACCTATTGTGCATTCATGTCCACCAAAAGGGAAAAGCCCATATTATTCTGATTTTTTAAACCTAATCCATCTGTGATAATATGGAAGTCAGTGGAGGAGGGAAAGAAAAAATTAATCAACTAAGTAAGAAGTAAGAAAGGAAATCAATATTTTAATTTAATGTTTGGGCAAAGGCTCAGCTGCAAAGGTAGAACTGGCACCACTCTGCACAGTAATAAACTCTAGCTTCAAAAAACTGAACAAAAGAAACTCCCAGGTTGGGAACCCCCCACAAGGGGCAGACTCACCCTGTTCTTCATAATGGGGACACTGGCTGCAAAAGACCCCAACTCCATACTCAACCCACACACATAGGAAGGGAAAGTTCAGGAAGGCTGCAAGAGTCACCGAAGTGCAAAGGTTTACAGAGGCATTCACTTTCACTGGAGCTCTACATGCACTTGGATGTGGAGGATTTTAATAAAGATACTCATATTTAAACTTTTTGTGCACTAATTAACATTTACTCTGCATATTTAGAATTTGATCTGTTCATTTAACTTGCTTTTAAAATAAGCTTTTTTTCTTACAGAGGCACGGTGGAAAAAAAGACAAGCGAAAGAAAAAAAGAGTGTTTGATTTTTTTTCCATAAAGATTTTTTCAAAACTGTTCTGAACACAGAAGTATTAGGTTCAGAAATTGTGTCATCAACCACACGTGCAACAATAGATGAAAGTCCTGTCTCAAATCAGTATGGATATCTTGGGGGAATCATTACAGGAAATCTGCACAGAAGTCATCTCTTAAGGAGGGATTTGAATTGAGACAGAGAGATCGTTTGACATACAAAGCATAGGGGGAACTTGGGAGACTGTGAGGATGAGAGCAAGGGAAGGATAAACAGTAGGTAGACTTCTTTCACATAATAAAACCATCACACGTAGCAAAGAGACTGTCTGTGACTAGATACTGTCACAAAAATGCAGTGAAATTGGCCATAACTGCAAAGTCAATAAAATGCCCTTAATCTTTCAATAAACAATTTATTTTTAAAAGTTATTTTGGAGCTATTGAAGCTCCTGGGGTGGGGAAGTAAATGCATTTTAAATGTGCTGTATGGTATGCAGTATCACAGTTTTAAGTTTCATTTTATCAGATATATGGTTTTGTCATTTGAACTCTGGATTAGAAGCCAAAATTCCTCCACTCTAACACTGACTGCTTTTCTGGCTTTCAACAAATCATTTAAGGTCAGACTCAAATAGCTCTCCTCCTGAAGGAGGGCAGGTACTATGCAGTACAAGACAGGAAAGCAAAATTTGCCCTTCAAATCAGTTGGCTTCTGTGAAACTAGTGCAAAATATTCACCTGTTTTCTTGCAAGGTGACTGCCAAAATGAATTATTGTGGTTAAATTCAGAAAGAATGAAGAACATTAAATAGGGCTGGACAAAAGTCTTGGTTAAAAAAAAAATCTTACTTCTCTAATTTTTCCTATTGTTTTTTCTATTTTATCCATTTGGAAAAAATACACTGACAAATGAACAGGGAGGGTAAGAATAATGGCAAAACTGTAAGTATTTTTAGGTGAAAAAACCCACTAAACAGTCATGGCATTTAAATTCAGTTTTTCATTAGGCATTTGCTTTCAAAACTATTGCACAATATTCTGGGCCCAAAATAGTTGCAGTGACTGGAAATCATCCAGAGAAGACAGCAATGCACATTCCCATTTGCTAGCTTGATCCCATCTCTGTCACTTTAATGTCTCAGTACCTACTAGGAGAGTGTGGGGAGGTCATTCCAGCAATTGACTGTTTCATCAATTATTCCTTACCCATTTAAAAGCTGCTAGGACACTTGCACATATTTTCATTACACAACGGGCCTAAAACAAATCTCACCCCACGACTTCAAGGTAGAAGGTAGAAACCTGTGCTCAAGATTCAAGATCAGGCTCTTGCTTTGGAGGTGACTTCAGCCTAATTTAGTACAGACCACACAATCCTTTAAGAGATTTTTCTTCCTCCTCATTGCATTCTGTACTAACTCTTTAACAGGCCTAGCACAGGATCTTGTAAAGTATATGCCAGTTCAAAATACATTTACCCCAGAAAGATGCTTTAAAAAGACAAGTGAAGATGTATTTTCAGGATTACCACTTCCCATGAGAGACATGAAAGAATCTAGATTTGCATTCACTTGCCAAATATTCAGTAGCCACTCCTACTGCTAAAACATGTTTTGCAGCTATTTCATTGAAAGCTGCCAAGTTGTTTAAGTCACGAGAAGGTGCCAAAAAACACCGACCTGTTAAGAATCTTTTCCCCAGGTGAAAAAAGAACCAACATTGTACAGAGACAAAAATGAAGAAAACCAGATTTGCCCTTTATGGAGGTCCAAACAGAAGATGCAGGATTGTTATCCGGTACCAAGACAACACCTACCAAGAGCACCTCCCCTAGGAGGAAAGGCTGAGAGAATTGGGTTTGTCCAGCGGGGAAAAGAAAAGGTTTTGAGCTGACCTGGTTGTGGCATTCCAGTACCTGAAGGGAACTTACTAGAAAGCTGAAGAGGGACTTTTTACAGGAACATGTGGTAATAGGACAAGGGGAATGGCTTCAGAGTGAGAGAGTAGGTTTAGGTTAGATACACAGAAGAAATTCTTTACTGTGAGGGTGGTGAGGCACTGAAACAAGTTGCCTTGAGAATTTGTGGATGCCCCATCCTTGGCAGCATTCAAGACTAGGTAGGATGGACCTCTGAGCAACCTGGTCTGGTGAAAGGTGTCTCTGCCCATGGCAGTGGGGTTGGAACTAGATGTTCTCTAAGGTCCGTCCCACACCAAACCACTCTATGATTCCATGTTATTTACTCTAATGCACCCATAACAAGTGCCTGGAGAAAAGCCCTAATGGCACCAGTGGAACATGTTAGAGAGCTTATCCTTCGTTGCACATTTAAACAGACTTCTTGGCAGCTTCCAAGAGAGCCAAAATTAAGCCTGCGATCTATGTCCTGAAATTACAAATTCATTCCATTTATGCAATGATTTAAAATAAAGGCTAAATCATAGATGTGCTCAGAAAGCACCCATCCAGCAGCACGGCTCAGTCACCTTTGGAAATATACCCACATTTTGTTGACTTGTCTGAGTAAACTGTCTGAAAAGTACCTGGAGGGACCCTGGACGACTTCATAACTTGCAGAAACAAGCTCAGGTACAGAGGGAATATTGTCAAAGGTAACACTGGAAACACTAGGGAAGATTAATGCTCCAACCCTCACTGGCATTACCAGGGGGCTCTGCAACTACTTCTTTCCATCTTGAATCACAGCTCCTCCCTTTCACCATGCAAAAAGGAAACAAATGGCAACCTAATTACTAGGAATTCTTCCAGAGCAGCTCTTTTAGTGTCCCAAACCTTGGAAAGAAGAGATTATGCTTATCTTACCCCTTCATATGCTCCACTTGATGATCTCTGAAGTGTTTATTTCTGAAATGACTAATTTATTGTGGTGGGTAGTACACATTTTTCTAGGGTTTAATAGATGCCTTTAGAGTTGTTATCTGACTTACACACTAGAGAAGTTTGTGGAAGACCCTGTTTCCTTCTTCATGCACCCATGGAAACTGAGATAGCTTTGCAGCCTGTGTCAGTCTGGAATCCTGTATGCAAACACACCCACATATGCACCAAAGAGCATTTCCCAGCACAATCCTGGTTTTCTCAGCAGATGTCCAGAAACCTTACAGAAGGAGTAGGACTCCAACTTTATGCTTGATCTATGCTGTTTCTGCATCTCCATTCCTCAGCTTTGTATTTCCTTAGTAACTTTTTGTTATGTAGTTAGGAGATTGGAATATGCCACACCATTTTCCTCTATTCCTTGAGTATCTCGGGCAACATCTCACTGCTTCCCTTTTCAATTAACTTGTCTCTCAACAGTCTCAATACTTTGCCTTATTTCTTTGGATGCAGCAGCAGAGAAACTCCTTATCACCTAGGCCACCATATTTAAGTACAGAACTAATGCATACAGCCTGCTTGAGTCTTGAAAAAACAGATGACGCACAAACCCTCCCCCATTCCTGCAGACCTGGGATGGGGTTCGAACTCCAGAAACTGTTTTCTTCCGCTCTTCTCCATGCAATGCCAAGATGAGGCAGTCCTTGGTCATACAACGACTGCGCCTTTAGAACTCTGCAGTAACCTTAACTCTGCAGGTCAGTGCACAGCTGTGTTCCCAAGATGGAGGAATGGTTCCCCTGTCAGACACCAATTCTGGGTTTCCCAGAAAAAATTCTGGAAGTTCGCCTCAAATCCAAGATTTGCAGCTTGACCAAACACTTTATTGAGGGTGGGGAGATGAAGTAAAGAGGAACAGTTAGGGAAAGCATATAAAATGATCAGATTCGTGTCTCTTACATGCCAAAAGCTCCTATCTTTCCAGCTTCCATAAACAGGCAAGCAGCTCCCCAAAACTACTTTTCCAGTATCAGACGCTAAAATGATTTGTGTTTAAATATATCAGACCTATTTCACTGCATCTTTCTATAAATATTCTTACAATTGAAATCAGATTAAACATCCTGTACTCCTTAGAAACATGCTGTGAAACAAGAAGTGTAAATGGTTAGAAGAAAACTGGCTCCTGGATTTTTTTTTTGCCTTTTTTTATTTTTTTTAAGAACAAGGTCACATCTCAGCAACTGAAAAGTAGCAGAGCTCCTTTCATCAAGTTTTTAACTAGAAAAATAGTATGCCCATTTCTTTGTAATACACCTCTGGGCTTTTTTATTATGACTTCATTTCCCCTTGTAATATTGGAACGTCTCTATAATTGTAAAAGTGTAATAGAATCTAATAGAATTTCATTTGGAACTCTGAATGGTCTATGCCATCTCTGCTCATTTTGAGTAAAATAATGATTTTTAATGTCCACACATGGCTTCCCATGACCTTATTCAATCTTTGGGTTGATCAGGAAATATATTGATTCAATTACATACTGATGACAAATGAACTAAAAGAAAGAGGAAAAAAAGGTCAGCATATATTTGAAAATGTAAATCTTAGCAATGTCTTTTGGGTTTGCCCAAAAAAAAAAGTCATTTCAAAATGCCATTTGTGGCTAATAGTGTGGAGTTCCAGTTCCTATCTATGAGCAGCAAAAAAATCATTAAAGTGTAAGAAACAGACTCCCCCCTTCTTTCATTGTTCCAAAATCCTCTTTCCTTTAGAGGTTTGCATGGAATGACCTCCTTTGGCTAAAAGATCCTTTTCCCCCTCACTTTATGAAAAGAAGGTTTTAGTTCATACATACACACACCTCCCCCCCACACACTAATTTTTCTTTTCTTCCTTCTCCCCCATTTTCATTTTGTTTTATTCATAAAACAATTGCCAGTACAAATATTCCATCACCACCACTTCCCTACCCCCACTGCTTTCCTTATGATCACACCTTTATCCCCTGATCCTCAGTCTCAGCCATAAAAAATGCCAGGTGGGATGGTGTGCATCAGTGGAGTGGTTCCCTGTTTAATAAACTGTAAGTGTCCATTTGTACTGTTGCAGTACTTGATGGCACCTCACAGCAAAAACCTTCTTAATCTAGGCTGAAACTTCATCTCTGCACTGTGAAACTGGGCTCTGAGCCTTAAAACCAAAACATTTAATTGCTAAGAAGTAATAAGACATGAAAAGAAATAAAGAGCAGCCCATAGCTAAAGCAGTCACCGTGTCATTAGATCATTTGGTAATGTGGGTTTCATGGGGCACCAGCCCATCCCCGGCTTTGTATTAACAGTTCAGGTGGTTTCATTACCTTGTTGGGATTTTTCTTTTAAGAATGAACTAAGGAACTGTGGAAAAGCATCCAGCTGACAGCTATCCAGTCCAACATCTGGATATTCATCACAGCAGGCACCCATGGCAGGCCTGAACAGGCTCATTTTTCCCCAAACAGGCCTGAAAAGGGGGACACAACCAGGCCCCTGAGCCAAGTCTGTGAGTCCTCTCCACACCTGAAAATAACTTTGCAGGGATTTGAGAGTTTTGCTATGAAAAAAATGCATTCACTGGGAACAGTAATTGGACCCTCACTTATCTTTGTGCATTCCACCAAAGAGTTTTTTGGGGAGGACTTGAGGAACTTCCCAACTACCCTAAGGCTGGCACAAGGCTATGCCACCCACCTACTTTGTGAGCCCCTTCGGATCAGCCTCAAGCCTTTAAGGAAGGGAATGGCAAATTTGGGAATTGACCTGTCATCTCAGCCATGGAGGCTTTAGCCACGTTCTCTCCTTCTGCAGACAGATCCTGGTTTTTAAATAATCAGCTCTATCATCAGGACACATGTGAATGCTTTCAGACACAAAAGCAGATAGCTGAGCATCTGAAAAACAGGATATGGGCACTCCACTAAGATCATGACATCAGAAACAAAATTTTGTCCAAAGCAGCACATTTAGTTAGTGCAAATTTTGTAGAAAACTGCATGTACTGGAAAAGATCCATCAGGTATTGATTTTGCAAAACAAAACACATACATGGGGAGAGTATCTAGACATACGTGTGGCAAAATAAATTCAAATGTGTTATAACAAGATTTCTCAGTAATTTTTTTCATATTTAGTCAAAGATAAAAACAGGTACCACATAAAATAAATTTCACTTTAGGAATTTAAACCACAAATACTATTTTTTTTTAAAACAGCTTTTGTTTGCATACTCAAAGGGAGAAAGGTTAAAACCAAAAATTGCTTGTTTCCCAATCTCTGCTCACTTAGGGCAAAATTATCATGGGAAACATTTAGATGGGTAGGCTGTTTTGCTGTTACTATTCAGTGGAAAATACGGTTCATTCACAATAATCTCTTGAAAACACAGGCACGCAATAACACCTCCAATCTGCAGCATTTTTTTGATTGAATGAAACATTGTTGGAGGATTAGTTTGTCTGCAGTGGAGTGCTGCTTTATGTTGCTAGTCTTTGGAGTGCTGACTCTGGAGTATTAAAGTCCCTACAGGCTTTTAGGACAAAAATGTCAATCTTCTGGGAAATGAACATAAATTATACATCTTACTTTCTGCAAGCAGCAAGGATGGCTCAGTACAAAAAAAAAAAAATTTAAAAATTGCCTTTTTTTCAGTGTCACACAGTAACACAATGGATATTTCTTTGTAAGTACTGAAAAAGTATAGTTAAGGATATTATCCCAGATCTCTACATTGCCTGAAATTCAGAATAAGTCCATCTTTCTGACCTAGGTGTGGCAGTAAAATATGGTGAAATTCCTGCAGCTACTCCAGGAAATTACGAGAAGCAAAAGCAGCATGGTTATAAATGTTTTTCTTTCTGTCTACCAATTCTTCTGGTTTCCAAGACAATTTAAATACTACTACTAACTTAAGCATAATAGTCTGCAAGAAATGTAAACATTCAAATCACAATAAAGAAAAGCCAGATGAGAACACTTTGTACATAACTGCAGTATTCAACATGAGGGAGCAAATAGCCACTTACACTGAAGTCTGGCAGAATAATGCAGATTCCTAGTAGACTAACCAGACTTCTTCACGAGTCAGCCACCATAAAGAATTGTGCCCTGTCCTACTTTTCAGCAAACATTTAATGGCAAAGTGTGGTAGTGAGATCTCATATTACCACAACCTCATTAATTTCACAATACATACTGCAGAACATTTGCTAGCATACTCTGAAGTATTATTCTACATTATTAAAGCTAAACTACACTTGTCAAACAAATGACTAAATTACATTTTGTGATGCAGAGCCCTAGATTTTTCACTCTGGTACTGTTTCTCAGCTTCCTAATTGCCCAAACTATAAATTAGCCTGGACTTTTTTTTGTACCTGCCGCACTCAGAGCAATACAGCTTGGAGCTGATGCCTGGCTGCTCTGCGTATCTACAAGGTTCGGGTGAACACTGAATTGAAGCATGGGTTGTTCAGCCCAACTAGTGCCTGCCCAGTCAGAGGAGGAGATCAGCTCCTTGTCCTATGATACCAATACCTTTAATGGAAATATTAATATTTACAGGAGATATCTTGGTTAGTGAACCTCCAGAGCTGCACCTCACCAGCTCTTTAAGATCTTTCTGCTGTGACACTCAAGGAAAGGCTGTGCTGTCCCGTCTTTGCAAGGTGGTGGAGGCCTTCAGTGAAAGCAGTTTCACCACAGCACCTTTGTGTTGTGAAAAGCCTGCACCACAACGCTTTGTTATTGGGGTGCTAAAATACAGCCACAAGTGACAAGCAAGACAGCTGAGCTGCCAGTATCATAATTTCCAAAAGATCGCCAAAGCATTCACAGTTGCCACATCCTTAACCTGCTGTATTAAATCATAACAAAAACATTTACATTAAGCTTCACTGGTCTCAAATTATCTTTAATAACTTGATCATTCAGTTGAGGCACAGAGGAACCCACACCTATGTTACAGATATATCTTCTAATGAAGGGGGAATGAAAGAAATTGTTTGCTATGTCACTCAGGGTACAGATTGAAAATGTTTCAAATTAACATCATTTAGAAGAATTGAGGCCACAGGTTATTAAATATCAGCTTTGTGCCAGCAAAATTAAATACACTAATTTATTTTATATCACTTTGAAGTATTATATGGCATTTTATTTCCTGATAACCTTTCAATGTCTAACCCCATTTAATTTACATACATAGTTAGCAGCTCATTAACAGCTCATTAGAAACACCAGCAAAAACATGCAACAATAACAAATTCAGTGCAGCAGAGGGGACCAAAATTCTATTTGGGAAATTATACAGAAATTTCTGCTTCCAAATGACAAATCTGCAGTATTTTGCCAGTGCTAGGCCTGCAGGGCTCACAGTTATTACATGAAAATAGTAAAAATAACTCAATTTCTATAGCTGACTCGTCTTGTATTTATTTAGACAATACTAGAGGGCAATGTGCTGAGAGAGGATCACATGGTACAAGGCAGGAAAGATGCAACATAATGTAAATACTGCCACAGGTAAGTGCTGCATTAAACACTGTGACCTAGTAGTCCATTTAGGATGATATACTGTTTTCTGAGGTCAGGCTTCTCCGAATTTCTTGTTTAATTTCCCAATTCTTGTTTAATTTCCCAATCAAAGCAAATGTGCATAATCGGAATCCACGCACATCACAAAGAGAGGCGTGCCAGGCCAGAGCCCGGCTGCACAGCCCAGTGAGCTGCCTCCACCAGGGAAGGGGAGCAGAGACTGTGGATAGCACGGGCACCTTTCCTTGGGTGCACCTTCTGGCAAACACCGAGTCAGAAATTTTCCAAGAGGGATTACTGTCCATGCAGACCGTCATGCCGCAGAGTGACTAAATGGACCTGTCTTTCATGTCTTGCCCTAATCCTTGGCATGGAGTCTCTGTTTACACAGGGAGAATCAGGATGCTGACGGCTATCATAAAGCACTATTGGATCCACGGAGGAAAACTTATGAAATATTGTCATCACCTCCTCATAGGACTTTGGAGGGATCATAGAAATGAGTACTGCCAGGGAACACAGTGCACATTGGAACTGGAATACGGCAGCACAGCACAAATCTCACCAATAAATCTCAGATACAATATCAAACTAGTGACACCCAAAGAGTTGATTTAAGGGAAACTGGAGGTAAATGGGTCACAGAGCCCAAACTTTCCACATTAGAAAATAATACACACATATTTCCAACAAGGAACCTAATTTCCAGATGCCAGACTCTGCCAGGTTCTCTGAGCTCTTAGCAATTCACCTGCTAATGCACTGATGAGGATGCAATATACTTTAAATTTGAGGGTGGCCCTCTCCAATTCTTTCTTCTTCTGGAAGAGCCTCTCTTCCAGCTCTCCTGAAAGAGATCTCAGTTGTCTCTTGGCCCTTTCTCATTCTCAGCATAATCCTTCAACTCTCTTTTCCAAATAATCTTCCTTTCCATTACACTGAAGTTTGTACCATTCCATAAAGTTTTGTTCCTGCCTCACAGCCTTCTTCCTCCCACTGCTCCCAAGGTTTGGAAGAGAAAATAGGTTTCACTCATACATTGTGTCACTCCTGAATCTTTTCTTCTGCATTATTTTAAACAGTCATTTCTTCATATCTAGATTATCTGTGTATTGATAAGGTGCTTGAATATAGTCTCACTCACATACCATCCCTAGTATCATTCCTCCATTTTTCACTTGATTGTATTCAAATTTTAAGAAAACTTCCTGCTATCACTGCCCTCTCTGGTGGGCAGCCAACCACAGTGGCATCTTCACATTCTGCCAAATAAATGCATTTCTTTTTTCTTTCCCCTCCTTCCTGAGATCTCTGTTCTCAAGGATATTTTCCAGTTAATTTAAACTATTTCTGAAAACCAAATACAGCAGACCCACCTACAGGAAATGAACACATATCTACTTTACAGTAAGTTCATGGCACCGGGATGTTAAGATAAATAAACTGAGGTACCACCATCATATGCAAGTAAATGTGTGCATGTACGTGTTTACATCTGTAACTTACGGGCAACTTCCATCCTCCTGTACTCCAGCCAACTTGCCACCTCCCTCAGAGATACCTCCTAGGTGGTTTTCTCCTTTCAGGAACACACTATATAGCTGTAAGCCGAAGCTTAATAAAGCTATCAGACTTGGACATTTCTGAAGTTGAGACACCAATATATTACTTTGCCTTCCCTTCCTGCGCCACTTCCCACACGACCAAGACCACTCCAGCCACCCTCACTAATGGCATCTCTCCGAGGAGAAGCTTTCCATCCAAGCTCAAACTTCCCTCCGGGGGCCCGCTCCCAGTTTGCTGCTTCCTCCGCGGTGGATAGCACGGGCACGGTGCGGCTCCGCATCCCCGGTGCGCTGCTGCCACCTGGTGCCGCGCCACCACCGCATGGCCCCGGCCCCCGCACGGCCCCGGACCCGCTGGGAACCTCACGCTCGCCCTCGGGTGCGGCTCTCACAGGACGCTGGGTGCGAGTTCCGGCAGCCCTGAGAACCCCCGCACATCCCGAGGGACTGGGACCCGTCCCCGCACATCCCGAGGGGACTGGGACGCTTCCCTGCACATCCCGAGGGGACTGGGATCCATCCCTCCCCGCTCACAGCCGCACCGCTGCCATCCGTGTTTGCCGCACGCTCTCCGCAGTAATTTAAGTTCCGAGCTGCAGCAGCTACGGTAGAATAATGGTGAAAATAAGAGAGTTACTAAATCTTCCCGGAGTGTTCTCGCCAAATGGCTTAAAAGTACCGGGAAGAAGTTTCAAAGGAAAATGTAGTTACGAACCCTGCATTCGGTAGGTTTAACTCTTTATAAACCATGGGTGTCTCTTTCAGAGTGTCAGGTAGGTACCCCTGGCCAGTAAAATCATGTTTATTAAAAAAAGCTGTTCGTTCATTCACTGATGACTTCTAATTTCCAATTAGTATAAAAGTCTACACATACATTTAAAACTGTTGTAGTTCCAAACATAAATCTGCAAAGAAACTTCTCCAGAGAGCAGGGGGGTTTAATTTTAGGTCACTTATTTTTAAGCAATAGATAACAGATTAAAGTAGATGATAACCACCTCTCTGCGGATTCTCCCACTACATTAGCAATTAAGGAGACATTTCTTACAAATTTGTGTGATTAAGTGGCATCCTAATCAAGCTGTAAATGCTGAAAACTAAAGTTGTAATAGAAATTACGCTTTGTTATTTAACCAATTGCTACAGTACTGCTCAGTGTTTACCACTCTAAATCCTCCTCTTCTACATGTCAAGATGCTTCTCATTCTAAAAACCTAATAGTGTCTAAGTGTAACTGCTTTTTAATGAGCTCCCAGTGGATCATACACAAGGCCTTTATGACATCTGTACTCCTGTTTTGCTCTAGTCTGTCAAATGATGAAACAACTTTTAGAAATCTGACAATTTTAAGTTTTCTACTGCAACCTTATATTGATGGCCTTTCTTTTTTACAGCAGAAAAAAAATAGAATGGCTCCTATAGACAATGTATGAGAGAAGAATTAAAACAAAATAAATCTATGCCGTAGAGAGGAAGACAACGAGGTTGCGATAAAAGGAAAGAAACTGAATTAACTGAACTTCAAGCACTTCCTAAAATACAATAAAGCAGATTGGTTACTACGGTGGCCTTGCAGTTTCCTCCCAGTGGAAATCCTGTGAGTGGAGGGATCCAAGATCCCTCTGTGTGTCACATTGCACTATGGTGTGCTCACACACAGTATTTTGTGCATGTCCATGAACAAACACACAATACAAATGTACATTTTGAAGTTTTCTCCATGTTTTTTTTCTCAACTAACCTCATCTATGCACTTAAATACACTTGATATTCTTGAAAGCCCCTGGATATCACAAGTTCAGCCAAGAATACAGAGGCTTTGATCCATTTATTCCATCAACCTGTATTTTCCTTCCATTTCAGCAACTGCTTTGACTGTTTAAATCAGGTGTTTGAATGAAGCAGCCTCTCAGCTGGTAAGAAAGACACTTCTGACAACCTCGAAACATGACATCAGGGAGAAGTCCAAGCCACAGTTCTAGGATCAGAATGGCCCCAAACTATTACTGTGGAGCTTTTCAGGTTTGCACTGATTTAAATCACACCTGAACTCAAAACAGACTGGAAAAAAAAGCAGATGATGGTGAATTATTTCTCCAAAATTATAACATATCCATCAGAGTCAGAATGTGATGTTCTCCAAGAAAATTTAGGATCATTTCTACAGCGTGTCACTTCATAGTACAATGAAAGGGGTGGGGGAAAAATGCAACCGTGACTTCAGGCACAATACAGAGGGGAATCATTTAAATTGGGCTGGACGCAGATTCACACTCACTATGTGCGCATCAGAAGTGACACTGAGTGACTGCATTCCCACTACAAAATGTACACAGTGACCACTGCTCACTGGTATGCAGCAAAATGTGGCTAAAATCGTGCTCTACCACAGGAGAAAATACAGCACAGAGGTGGCTGGGATGAGAAGTCAAGAATCCTGAGGAATAGAGAGATTTAGCACAACAGAGATAAGAAAGGACTAAACTAATAATCCAGGCATATGAGATCATCGTAATTTTAATCTTCTATACAACAGCATTTTTAAAAGATGAAGCATGCAGATGTCAGTGCTTGGAAAATAAGAGCCTCCTTTTTAAAACTATCGATCTGAAGTGCACACAGAAATGAGATATACAGTGGGGATCAGATACGCACTGAATTTGGTCCCCGTTCCCTGTTGCATATTTGTTAAGAGATTTCTTTTTATTACTTTTTAATTCATTATTGTAAGTGTAATCTCAGTCAAGTCAAATCACTTCATTAATTAAAAGGGATTGAAAAGGTCCTTAGCTCCCGGATTCCACAAAGGCCCAAAAGCTTAGGCCCGTTTACAGGAGGTCGTATTTCATTTGCTGCCTGTGTCAAACCAGAACCCGTCAGGCCTCCACTGGGCCCCAGAGAGAAGCCAATCAATGTCTGCTCACTAAAGCCCCTCACACGAATCCATTTAAGCAATGTGGATGCTTCCTGTCGAAAAAAGAAACGGTCTCTTGGTATCTCTGATAGAAATTAGCCATGAATTAAGAGAAGCACAGTTGTTTTGGAAGAAAGCCAGGACCAGAATTAATAGGCCATCTGAGCCTCTTGAGTGTTGAATCCCATTTGTTAGCAATTCTTTATGAAAAGCTTCCCCTCCCTACACTAGTTCTGACCAAACTCTGTGCGCTGTCTCCTGAAACTAGTTAAATTTTAACCAGCTGGGAAAATATCAAAGAACGCTGTCTTTTGTCAAACACAATTTTAGAAACTTGCTTCGTATTTGTACTACAATTACCCATTTTCCCTCTCTTTCCTTGAAAATACACTTTTCCTTATGACTCATCATCTCTCCGTGCTTAGATGTAGCAGGAGCACTGACACAGATGGAGTTGCACTAGTCACGAGTTTGGCTCCATATAATTTCAGTAATTTTGGCAGAATCTTCTAAAGGCTTTCACTGTACATTTAATTACTATTATACTGTGTGAATGGAATAATCCATCTTGTTGCCACTCGTCCTAGCTTTAAAAGCTTTGCATATAAGTTTAGAAGCAATGAAATTATAGAGCTTTTAGAAGTCTCATTTTAAAATGCTCTAGACTCCAATTTTTACAATAGACAATTTGGTTCAAGTCTGGTTTCCCAAAGTTCATTTAATCTTCTCCAGTTTTTGGTGTCTAGGCATAAGAATTTCAGGGCAGGGGGTGGGGGGCTCATTTGTTTGTTTTCTTTCCAGAACATGACTTCAAATTCTGGACTAATTACTAAAACTTTTAGGTTTTACAGAAGAGTGAGGGTCTATTTTTCTCAGAAGAGCTTGTGAGGACACCTCAGAAGTTCATTACTGACAGCTTCTCAATCCTTAAGTGAAGCTGTGTGACCTGGAAGCAGGGAATGGTGTACCAGTGGAATCCTCAGCCTCAGCAACCAATCACACAGAAAAAGAAACCAAACAAACACCGAACCAAACCTAACAACCCATCTATGTTCTCTTCAGCCACCTGGTTTCTTCCAGAGTTTTGCTCTTCTTACCTGGGGCATCACATTTCCCTTTTCAGATGGTAATATTTACTGGGGTCTGCCTTTCTCATTCCACACATACTATCCCTGGAACAATAATACATTAATCCAGGTCGATGTTTTGTGTGCTCAGGCTATGCAAATCAATAATTTGATAATAATATTTATAAGCATATAATTGGGTCTGTGATTAGTTTTAGAATCCTCAGCTAACTCTAAGGATCTCACTTGGTGATAGTGAATACTTAGAGAAGTAAATGGGTTTTTAATCATTTTTTCAGAATATGTTGATTTTGGTTATAGGGAAGGTTAAACCTGACCTTTATTGGCTTCTCTCTTGCAGAGAAGTAGGCATTTTTACAGCTATTTCTCTCTTTCAGACACATCCAACCCCATGAACTTGCAGGACAGAGGACATAATTTGTGTAATTTAATTTTTAATTGTGACTGGGAAGAATTTTCTGGTTTCTCCAAACAGAACCAGCCAAGAGATTATTTGGCTACTTCCTGACTTCTCATTTGTTCTCATTATTTTCAAAGGCCTTTTTTTAATTGATTATGTTTTGGAGAAGAAATAGCAGAATTTTAACAAATGTCCCTGCCAGTCTTAATTCTAATTGCAGTATCATTTCATCATTTAGTAAGTCTTGGCAAAAATACTCCACACATTAGAGCACACAGAAGAATCTTGTAAACAAGTAGTCTGCCAGGCATCAGCTCTAATTCTTTTTCACTTGATTTGCATTGTCTGATTTCATTATCAATCAGAAGATATCCATTTCCAAAACAGTCCACCATATTAATGTTCTTTTTCTCTGAAGCAGACCTTAGTATTTAACCATCACTGATCTGTTCACATATTTGTTACAAAAAGAAAAGCACAAAATAATTTACTAAACATTTAAGGAGAAGGAAAAAAGCTTATACATTGTCAGTCGTTACTGTTTTTAAAGCTATTTCAAGACTTTAACCGCCACTGTGGAACAAGGCAATGGACACAATCACTTGGAAATTTTAAATAAATTTCTACATTTCAAAGCATATTTTGCTAGTGGAGATGGAGCATCATGAAGAGAGCTGTCCCACACATCTTTAGCTAATGAAACAGAGCAATATCTTTGTTACATGGTCAAGGCGATGAACATTTATAAAGTCCTAAACTTTGCCATTACTGCCTGACTTCATTTTATACCACATAAGACGTAAACAAACCCCAGCCTTCCTAAAAATCTCTTCCTTGGATCACTGAAATCTCTTCAAAGATGCACTGACTACTCTTGCTCTGAGGAGAGAGGATGGGGTCTGAGATTTTTTTTTAAACATCAGGTTGACACGGGATAGGCAACAAACATGTAGAAGGAGGAGAATCCTGTGCAGCAGCAGGACTCCCTCCAAGGGTTGGACCAGCTCAGCCAAATGCCTGTTCTCATCCTCACTCATCAGAAGAGAGGAAAGGAAAAATGCACTCAGTCCAGCTGCACCAGTATTGGAAGACAAAGGTGTAAAGAGGAGTTCTTAGAGATAAATGGAGACAGAGGTTAGCTGTAGAATAAAAGAGGTTTAATCACAATTATTTCCTGGAGCCCAACTAAAGACAAATAAAAGAACCTACAGCATAAAGTGAACCGTGAAGATTTCATGACCACTATTGCAATTTAAGGCCAAGGAACAAAAAAGTGGAAATAAAGATTTGCCTGGTTACAAGCTGTAAGGAATCTAGAAGCGAGATCAGCTTCTAGGATTCCCAAATGATGCTTATCCTGCATGTTTGTCTCCATTGCAATGCCTGGTGGTTCCTCTCAGCTTTGTGTTCTGTGAACCTTTGTTTCACTGAGCTGCAAACATGTAATTTCCCTGAAACACCTTGTTCTGGCCAACTGCCTTGATTTGCTTCTATGAGCCCCATGCCAGGTCACAAGAAACCCTCTATTCTGTCTCCTGAACCTACACTCACAATCCCCAGTTCTGCCCCGCAAGCACCGTGTTCCAGCCCGACACCTCTCCAGAGGCTGCAAAATACTCCACGTTTGGACAGTTTGTCAGGTTTCTCTCATTTTATGGTCTTAAGCCAATCCTTTTCAAAGGTCTATTTTTGAGTTTGCTGTTCTTCCCCTCCTTTTTGCCTCCTCCCAAGAGGATTCAAGGGGATTAATTGATTTGAAAAGGTGTTGATGCCATTAATATAGCTATTATTTCTAGGGTGTCTCTGACCACAGCACAGATATGTGTTGCAGGAATAAATAGCAGCCCAGCAACATTGTTTTAGAGATATCAAAAGTACCAAAACAGCTTAGAAGCCCCACTCCCAGTCCTGCCTTCAGAATATTTACTACATGCTTCTACGTTAAAGATAAAGCAGAAGGCATGCCAGAAAAAAAGTCACTTGTTGGTGGTCAAAAGAGTTACACAAAGATATTTTGTGACACAACCCAGCAGAAAGTCCAGCCTGCCTTCATGTGGCCATAATCCTCTGGAGGGGAAGTAGCACACAACATGCACACAGCAAGTTACTAAGGCACAGTATTTAAAGTATTTTGATTTTAAGCCACCTTTTTTTTTCAGCCAAATACAAAGCAAGTCTGAAAGCGAATAAGAGGCTAAGCTGGTAAATGGACTGAAGAATATTCCTGAAGCCTATAGAGACTCCCTAGATTTCAGTTTTGTGTCTGTTACAGGTACAAAGGGTAGAAATATTTCATTTCATCTTTTTCAGAAGTAGAATTCAGGTAGATACAGAGCAGTCTCCACTTCCTTAGCCATATCAAAGGCATCCCCAGAAAAGGTTTTTTAGCTTTTTGTACTTTTGCTTTCAACAAAGCTGAAACATTAGAGCCTTCAGTTGGATCCCATCTTTCCTGACAATTTATGCTGTGCAGAGGACAAAGCAGAGGAGCCCCTTGAGCAACTGAATTTTTGCATACATGCTTTAGAGCCTGTAAATCTTGCTTTCAGTCAGAGCCTTCTTAAACCATAACTGCAGACAAAACTTCAGAACTTGTATTACCACCACTCAAGGACACAGTGTGACAGCAAACATCATAGCTGTAGCTGTGAAGGACCTTTACAACACAGGAAAGCCAGAAAGTTAATTGATTCTTCCTGCAATAAGCAACACAACACTTCTATTGTCTTCAGACAAGCAGTTCTGGAAACACGAGGTCAAATAATGTTCCCAAACATTTGTATCCTGCTCATTTAGGCCATGTGCCAAACAAGTTTCTCCTAGAGGTCATAAAGACTCTTCATTATGTGATGAGGATTGCATGGCAGACTGGTCTTGGTGTACGGTGGGGCTCTAGCAATGCTCGTTTTCATGAAACATCTAACTTAATATTTTGAGACCATTATGCCTCTAACCACTTAATTCAAAATTTATTGGTAGGACATGAGGTGTGAGAGAACAGGTGTGTAGAGAAAACTGTAGTTACACAGAGAAAACCTCACAGGGATTGTTTCCTTAGGAAAAGGAGAGTGGCAGTGTAGCTGCCACCCGTGTCCTGGTAAGTGACTTCCTGAACTTCTCAGCTTTACATCTTCAAACTGTGTCACATACACACCTTGGCATCTTTCTGATGACTGGAGTTTAACACCTTGACTTCAGCAGTCTTTCTGCCAGCCCCAGCAAATCAGGGAGAGCATTGTCAGCTGCAAAGGAGAAGGGAGCTCTTCAGAGGAAGAGTAGCTGTCTGCTATTCTAAATGACACAGTGAAAGCCATTATCACATGAAGGCAGACCCAAGCAGAGGTCTCAAATTTCCTTTGAATATCTCTCTCAAGCAACTACCCTTTATGCTGTCCAGTGCTAAAAGAACCCCACCAAATTATACAAACAGAATTACCTTTTGTTTGATTGTCATTTAAGAAGAAAGTCTTGTACCGTATGGCATTTACAGCCACTTCAAGGTCCGTTTACACTCCCAGGGCAGTTAAACAGACATTTATGCACATATGAAGTGTGAACCCTTCATTAATAAGGGAGTGTGGCCCATGGCAGTCCAAGTTGAAGACCCACAATTTTTGGGGGCACTTTTACTGCGGGAGCTGGACTAAGGTCAGAACTCAGGAAGACACTGGGAAAGTACAGAAACTCCATTCTGTCAGTGTTCAGCAAAACATTTAAACTAGTTCTTTCAAGAGTGCCCAAACTGAAAATGTGTCCTGCTCAGGTGCCAAAAATGCTAGCTTCCCCACATTATCACCTAAGATGCTGTTCAGGTTCACTGGGAAACCAAAATAGTTGCAATGAACAGCTAAAAAGCAATTTTTCTTCTCATTAGCTTCCTTTCCCCCCCTTCTCCTTATGTTTCTTTGTTTCTTTCTCCTTCATGCTATAGCAAACTTTGGCAGCGCTGCAGAATGCTGATGAGACACATGCTTACTGTGTGAAATCCCAACAGCTATTTTTGGCCAATACCTGGCATGAACTGCCTCCTCATTGAGGACTAAGGGAGTTTGCTTATCAGGCTCTCTTGAAAAGTTTAATGCTTCCTTATGACTCGCCAAAGGGCTTGCAAGTTTTACAAAACTAACATCACATTATTGACCAACTCCAGCAACCCTTTCAGCATTCCTAACAGCGACTTTTCCTTTGAGAGCGCAAAAACCATAACAAAAAACGTTTTTATTCCATCTCTAAAAACAAGACCAACACTGTATATGTAAAATTCTTGCTCATTTACTTTGTCACAGTTTTCTTCTCTGTTGGTCAAGTGTAGCCTTATCACAAAAGACAATTATATAGTCTTCCCAACATAGTATTTTCCAAGAACTGTCATTCCTGACTTGTCACGGTCCTCAGACTGCATTCAGGAAGGCCTGTCACTGATGGCCTCCTGTCCCCTGTGAGAAGATATCCATGAACACCCAAACTGAAGACCAGAAATACATTCCATAGAATCATTTAGATTGGAAAAAGCTCTTAAGATCTCTAAGTCCAACCATGAAAGCATGCTGATCTCTTATGGCAAAGAACTAATCCCAGAACATTTCAGGCCTCCTTATGTCTGAAGGTCTACAAACCACAATTTCAAACGCACTACTGCTACCTCTGAACATCGAGGTTCAAAGGTTTATTTTTTTAATTCCAACATTTATCTAAATAGATAATTCAGGAAGTATTTGACTTAAGCAGTGACTGCATTTTTATGCCTCCCAGTCTCCAATTCATATTCGAAAGAGGAAAGAAATGGAACCACTGGCAAATAAGGTGTGTTAAAGGTATTATTTACCACACAGTTGAAGGTTGGAGTGTGTGAACACTGGTGGGTCCTGTCTAACCTTTTGTAATCACTAAACTACACATTCTAAATACAACTTTAGAAAGGAAAAAAAATTGAGGAACAATTCGAAGGCGGTTTCTAGAGACAGAGAAAGAAGTCAGATTCCATTCATTCATCTAAAAAAAGGCTTCTATCCCTTTCCTCCTGGCCTTGAAAAGCTTCTTGATATCGCATTCACTTCTTTGACATCTGAACCAAGTCCCCCAGACTACACCCATCACAGGAAGAGGTTTCACTGCTGCAAGCTCAGATCAGGACAGTTTCTCTGTTTTGCTTTGTTAGCGTGATAAAACACAGTGTTTTAACAGAGGGAACAGTCAGCAGGAGCATGTGCTTCATCCTCCAGCCACCTCATTTCATGAAGTTTAGTCAGCAGCTGTATCAGAGCCATTTTAATTAAATAGGTCACTAAAGGATCTTCCTTTTACCTTGAAAAAGATGTGGTCAGGACTTTACCTGAGCTGAAAGGTTTGCATTTCATTAGGACTTTAAAGTGGGTTGTATTTTTTTTTGCCATCCAAATACAACTAGCACCCGTTTTTCAGCACATCAATACAGCTATTTGCATAAAGTATTGATTAGAAGTCATTATAATCACAAAATGTTAATTACACCAATTAATTCCCAATCTGTTTGTACCTTAAGCTTTTTTGTGTTCAGCACAGAAGGTTAAAGCAAGAGTGAATCAGTCTTAGCTTTTCTCTGGGGACAACTTCTTATATATCCTGTAAATACCAATTTTTCTGTATCAACAGCCTTTTCCTCCTGTTTGCTTCATAATTCTCCATGCTATTTTAAACCCTCGGTTACTCATCAACAAACAGGTTCCTTGCAGTCATCGTAATTAGTTTGAGGGTTTGTAAATTAAAGAGAGCAGGAAAATGTTCTGATATGCCCCAGCTACCAGATGAAGGACGTGATTTCTGTGAGACTGGTACAAACAGAGAGTGCTGAGGAGCTCTGAAAAGTCAGGTCTTAACAGTGTTATTGATCTGGTTCCATTCCCCACCTTCCCTTCTACAGAAAATTTTGTGTAATCAATGTATGGAGACACCTTGATTCCTGCAACATCATTTGTCCTGCTCCCAAGGATGGTTGTATCATGTTCACCCTAAATACTTCAACCCAATCCCATCACATCATTTTCGAGGGTGTAAGCAGGCCTCTCACTCTTATTTTCCAAGAAAAACAAAACAACCGTCATGTCCATGTTTTCACCTGTTCCTTCTCATCTCCCTCTAACCAACCAACCAATTTGGTTTCCCGCTTAACCTATGAAAAAACCTCTAAAAACAAACAAAACAAAGGCAAAAAAAAAATCCCTTTCTGTACCAACTGGCACACCTGCTTCACTAAAACTGCCTTTGGCTTGAGACCTCTGAAGGGAAAGACAGTCTAGGTTGTTTGTATATAACCCAGCCATTGCTCTCAGTCGACCATACTAATGAGGATAAGCGGGAAGAGAATTTTGTATTTTCTTTGCACTGTTAAGTACAACAAAGTTAGCATTAATGTAATAATGTCAGATCCACAAAGTATGTGCAATGAAGGAAATTACATACATAAAAACCTATTCAATGCCTAAGAAAAAAAAATTACTTTGCACTATACAGACACATCCAGGAGCAGCATGCAAAGAATGTGCATTCACCGGAGGCAGATTTTAAGTTAAAATAGTACTTCTTATGAGATGAAAGTTGGTGCCATCTGGGCACAGACAATGAGTCCACTTTCCCATCCCTTTGCTTAAGCTGCCAGTAAAGAATTATTACATTTTTACAAAAGATTTCTTGGATCTAAATTCTTGGCGTGCGGTATTTAAAGCAGTATGATAAAGCTCTCTTTTAAGTGATGGTACTGTCTCAAATTAAAACAATGGGCTGACTGCTGAATCATTCAGTCCTGATGGCTACAGTGCACGGTTTCAAACAGAGATTATGTCCAGGTGTTCAAAGACTTGGCCACTACCTGAATAGAAAAATCACTTCAGTGTAATGTGACAGCCACCTCCAAGTCCTGTTATTAAATGCACCCGGAGATCAGCTCATTAAGGGTAACTTCCCTGTATCAAGATTGCAGAATTCAGAATAAACTTTAGAGTTTCACTGAGCACTCTATTTCTCCACCAAAAACTAAGTTAGTATTTGTCAGTTCCATGCAGCATATCCACCATTTTAGCAAGACTCAATACTGATCCTTCAAGCCTTTTTCACGTTTAGCCCAGACATTTGGTGTCTGTAGAGCTAATTCTCCTCTTTTAGCCAGCATACGAAACTGCAAAGTTCGAAGAACAACACTGAAATGAAAGGCAGCCACTGAAGATTTCCAAGACACACGGATAACATATCTAAACTCAGACTGAGCACCTCTGATTTCCCACATATTGGTCAAATAGAGAAAATGTCAACATGAGAGACATATCTGAAGCTTAATATAACCACCTTCTGAGATAATCAGAACATTGCAAAATTAACTCTACTGAGGAATAGTTTGGACTCCGGGCTTGTGTAACCCAAAGTCATAGGTCAGATACCCAACAAAGTTATGACCAAACAGCACACATGTAAAAGCTCAACAGCAAAGAAAGACTTAGAACACAGACAAGTCATCAGTAGAACGCCCTCCTGTCCATGTGGCTGACACAACAAGGAAAAGCAGTTTCTACGGGTTTCAAGAGCTTTTTGAGTTTGTTTTTATACCCAGAAACAGATTAACAATATCTTCTGTATAAAACACAGGGTCCTGTCCTAAACTTTGGAAAGCTGGTTCCACACTGAGCTAACCAGCATTTCCAAGTTAAATTATCTGCTGTAAACTATGCATGGTAAAGGCCAGTAAAAAACAGGGCATGCAAACTGCATAATGCTTGAACTCAGAACTTCCTGACAGTTTTAGCTTTTGTAGTCCACCAAAGAATTTTAACTTTTTAGCTAGAAAGGTAGAGGTATGATTTTAGGGGGGTTGGTTGGTTGGGTTTTTTTTTTTAAGGTAAAAATCTCTTTGGAGACCACTGTATTATAATTACAGATATAAAGCAATGATCTTTGATATTAAAAGATACAAAAAAAAAAACCCACAGCCACCTTTCCCTCCCTCCTTTTGGAAGGGATTTTGTGGTTCACAGAAACCATCTGGCTACAAGTAATTGAGTGCATAATCCTTTACACTTGCATCCATGCCCTTCCAGCACCATCTCTTTAGAGATGAAAGTCTGGGGATCTGGCTCTAGGCCCAGTCAAAGGGAAAAGCAAGTGAATATAGCTGACAACCACACAGCCTAAGCCTGAGGCTGCATTAACTGCTCCATATCTTCTTTCTTATGTTCTTGAAGACCAATGGCAAAAGATGATGAGAACTTCAGAGCCACAGCTCCAATGGCAGTGGGAAGAACAGTGAGAACTTAGGCTTGAAAGGCATCTCTGGCCTCCCACACATCCCCAGGGGCTGAAAGAGCTGGGCAGGAATCAAACCCATTCACTGAAGAGTTTTGCCTTGTTGCACTCCCTTGTTTCCGTGGGAAGAGAGTATCTGCATGAGGAGTACCCAAAACACCAGACAGTAAATATCTTCTCATCACTGGGAATCATGACCATGCATCAGAGGATTATCAGAGGCTGGTTTAGGAATGAGTCAGACTACAGACCTAATATCATTTATGAGCTAGGGCAGACACGGATATTTCATGCAGGTCAGACAAAAAGAGCATACGATTTTCTGTCATGATCATTTATGAGGTCCTGACCTTAATGCAACCTCTCTTCACAGTGCCTATGACTTGTTTTCTTTGGTAATTCCTGGGAATTAGTTATTTTGCTTAGCTGTCTAAAGTAATTTTTATCACATGTAAAAGCCTTTTCATGAAGCAGCAGAACAGCTCTGCTTCTTACCTTTAAAAATATCTCCCTTTTTCCTGCGTATTGATACAATTTCATAGTCAGGACAATTTTACATAAACTATTTTCCACTCCACTGAATGTTATGTCGCTCTACATGAATATATTTCTTGGTTGATGCTAAGGCAAAATATTGCTGTAAATGCTGTATTTTCATAAATGCTATTCTTTGACTTTTTAATAGACTCATTCCATGCATACCATCAATACCAAGTCTTACTGATGGATCTGTATTAAGCTGCCAGCATAATTTCCTCTGTTGTCCCCAGAGCCTTCACATATGAGTCAAAGGGAAGAAAGATCACTGGCTCTTCTGTATTTCAAGGCAACAAAGTGATCAAGACAGAGAGAAGAATGATTTGAAAAACTCCAGTCAGTAACACGGAAACAGAGAAAGGGAATTTGAGACTTAAAAGTGCTAAGTGGGAAACTGGGATTTTTATCTTTTGGTCCATTTAAAAAAAAAAAAAAAAGAAAAACAGCTACTGAAGTAAGAACAACACAGAATGGCCAAATTCAGAGCCACCTGTAGATATGGGTAAGTTAAATAACAATAAATTAAAGCCAGATCCAGCTGTAAATTTCCAATAGCATGTAGCATATGAGAAAATCCTATGATTGTATGCTAATAATGCAGGAGATGAAAGATAGCACGGTTTTATCAAATTTAGACTATTTTTAAGTATCATTTGGCTCACATTGGGGGACACATTTTGTTCTCTTCTACATTAGTTTAAATCTAAATTCTGACTAATTGACTCCAGGGTTATATTTCTCTAAAGGAGGCTAAAGATCAGGGCTGCCTAGACTCGTGTCTGGAAAAGGCCCAAGAATACTAGCAGTAGTATTCTTGTTTTATTCTAGCTTTTCACCATGTTGGGAGCAATTAAACAAAATGCTTTAAATCCAAATGCAGCAACTTTGATTCTTCATTAACATAGATCTAAACCAAATTTTTCCTTGGCTTTTTAGAATTTATGATTACAAATATATCCTCTTTGGCCATTTTGTAACTGCCTAGTTATATACTTATGAGTACACCCTCTATGCCTTATCAGTCCCCCTAGCCTTTTTATGATTTCTGAAACACCATACTAAGTTCTCCCTGTTTTTAAAAAGGCATCCATTAATACAGAGGCTGAACTTCTGAGATGCAAATTTTGTCACTTTCTGAATATAAAAAGCCCATAAAACTGTATTTTCAAGTTGTGCTGTATTTGTTCTGAGCCACTGCCAAATATGAAATAGCAAATAACACACACTGTCTTTAATCATGTAGCTTAGATTATATAACAAAATAACACCAGCTGAAAGTAAGTTCATACACAGTTCTGTCCAACTTCCTATTTACTCACAAAAATTGTCACACTTTTAAAAGCGGTACAAAAGTGCTGTTAATGCAGCCTCGTATCAGGAATAAAGACCTTGGGAAAAAATTCTGGCCAATACCTGTTCCATTTTCTTTGAAAGGTTATACCTTCTGGCATAATTCAGGACAAGAAGGGAGTAAGGTATTTCTGCTTGCAGGAGAGTTCTGCAACAAGACTTCATATCCAGAGACAACAAAGGCAATAGACTTGCATTCTTTATTTGAGTTACTATTAAAGCCAAATCTCACAGAAGGCAGGAGCTAAGTATCAAGGAGTTCACATCTCCAGCTGCTTTTAGTGCATGCTGCTCAATGGTTTATACAGACCAGCTCAACACACGGCCTTCTGTGGGGCTGGAAGACTATCACAGACAGGGAAGAAACGAGATGAAGTTGCCACAAAGGAGTCCAAACACATGTGACCACACCCATTCCTGAATCTGCAGTCTTCTGCAGTTTATTTTTGCAGTCTGTCACTGCACAAAACGCCTGACCTTGGGGGAAAGCCTGTAGCCTCTCTCTTTAAAGACTTAAGGCGTGGGGTACAGGAGACAAGTTACAGTAACAACAGCAGTCACACTGTGGGACATTCCAAAAGAATCAATAAGAATCTTATTAAAGCCTCTTATTCATGTGAGGTTTGGGACACAGTTTATCATCCTAATGTTGCATTTTAAAGCTACGGCTGCACCTCATAAAAAACAAGCAAGGGAAACACGTTCACAAAAAGCATCCCCTTCAGTCTTGGAAGACAAACCTCAAAATCGTTGGGAGTGCACGGAGCTTAAGTCAACTTGCATAACATTACCTACAATGTTGTGTTATTTCATTTCTTAAGCACCCTTTGCTTCCTTCACTTGCAGCAGAAATGGCAGCTCAGAGGTGTTTGCTGATGGGAAGTTGTTTCAAAGTTCCCCCATGGTGTTGTGAGGCACCAGTATGCGGCCAAATTGGCCTGAAACAGAGCAGAAGGGGAGTCATTAACAGTAAGTATGCATGATAATTAGGCGGTCACTGGCATGGAAGCAATGTATCATCACCTTGACTTAGTGCACAGAAAATTTTCAGCTTTTAAAGCTTAAGGTCTCCTTACTTCATATTATTTAAAGCAGAAATCTTTACCCTCCAAAACCTTTACCCCCTGAAATCTTTACCCTACTCCTGCTGGAGCTGCAGAGAACCTGAACAACCTGCTGCCCAGAGAGCATGACTTATGTCCCTATTAAAGCAATTTATCTGGGAACAGTGTGTATCTGTGCAGGTTGTGGGGCACAAGTTGTGACTAGACCTTCAGTGTCACTGTCATATTCAGCCAAGTATGGATCCTGAACAACGCTGCTGCCAAGAATCTGGTCCTAAAATGCTTGAAAGGAGCAAACAGCAAGATGGAATCAAGAAGTTTCATTTCCCTTAGTTTGGCATTAAGGTAATTAGTATTGGAATACAGGTTTTAGTTTTAATATCCACAGTCCAGAAACGCTGTTAATAAATTAGAAATGAGAAGAGCCTCAAGAATAATGAAAATTTGGAAGATACTACATGATCACTAATGTACAGCTGAATCTGCACCTGAAAAAGGGCTTAACATGTAAACTGTGATTGCAGTCTGTACATAAATGAGGAAAAGATTTGGGTAAGAAAAGTCTTCAAAGCCAAAAGACAAGAAGTCTTAGTGTCAGGAAACCAAAATTAAACAAACGTATACAAATACTAGAAATTAATCTTTTTTGAGAACAAGGTTTTTTTTAATAATATTGCTAACAGACAGCATCTGTGGGTTTGTTTTTTTTTTCCACTAGCCATTTTAAGCATCCCTTCTAGTAGTTTTCCTGCACAGTAGGATTCTAGATTAGTTCCAGCCCGTACCTTACATACAAACACCTTTGAATCTTTCTCTTGTCCTACTCATGTAATGCCTGCTGGCCTCCCTTTGCCTTAGGTTTTGCAGCCGTATAGCACCCTGATGTCTTCAAGGCTTTTTTTTCCTTTTCCTTCTCTAGACAGGACTGCTGGAAAAATGCTGTAGCACATGTTTTCAGCTTTGGTTTATCACTCCTAAAAATTTTGCTCCCAGTCGTTTTTAACACATTTAACATGTCTACACAGGTAAACACATTTACTCTGTGGGTTTGTTCGCACTGAGCAGTCTCCTCACTGAGACTCTCTTTCCTCTTTCTCCCTCACATCACTATTTTATAGCTCTTCAACAATGGCACCTTAAGCAAAACTGAGATGCTTTTTTCAACTAATTGTTGGCATGCATTTTAACTTGCTACTGTACTACTATATATCACAAATGGAACATTTCTTCACAATAAGAGCTTAATTTTCAAATACTGGCTTTCATATGTTTATACATGAATTTTTATTTGCTAGCACAGTCTATCACATACAGATGGCTAAATATATGACTGTACCTCAGTATAATTTACAGTGGCCTAACAGAGGCTAGGCTGAAATTGTACTCCTAAAGGTCTAACCCGAGCCTCAAAAACCACAGTTGATTTAGAATTAGTACACTTATTTCAGCATATTACATCCAAGTAGTATGACAAACAATATGCAATACTCTCAGAATTCATACTTCTCAAGCCCTATGAGTACTCAATCAGATAAAATCAGGATATATGCTTGCAAATTTTCTCCTTCACACACAAATACACAACAACTTCAGAGATGCAAAGAAGCTCTATTGTTCATTTGTCTTTTCATCCAGTTTGTTTCCTGGTAATTTTAATTGATTCCTCTTAAATTTTGCACTGGGAGAGAGAGACAGGAAAGACTCATAAAGATGATCTTTGCAATCCAATCATTGTTATTAGGTTCTGTCACTCTCTCCCCTTTTAATTAATAACAGAAAGAACAGGTCCAACTATAACATCTTGTAATTGAGTAAGTACAAAATACCACCAGCCTTCCCTAGGCATAACAAACAGCTGCATGAAAAGACAGTCTGTGTGGGGCAAAAGGCTGCTCCTAAGGCCCAGGTTTGGTTCTTGGCATTTTTGCACTTAAAAAATACAGCTTAAATACTATGGATATGTGCAAATAACTCCCCTTGTCACATTTGCCCTAAGCAGTATTACCTACAGTATTCATCTGCTTTGTGAGGATGTCTGCAATGTAAGTAATTGTAAAGCAAGCTGGAAACATGACCTCCATCAATCCACAGTACATGCAAATGCTTAATTTAATTTTTCCATCAATTTCCAAATGAATGAGGCTCATTGTATTGAAAAATAAAAACAGCTTGGCCTTTGACTTTGCTGGAGATTACTCTTCCACATTAATGTCTTCAACAATGGAGTTTCAGGCTTTGGAAGAATTAGATGAAAAATGTTCAGATGATACCCATTTGGTCTTTACACTTTTCCACTCACGCTTGAGGCCAACAGTGCAGAGATGCATTTAAAGTGAGCACACATTCCAGCACCAGCACAGCGTACCTCAAGGAGAACTGAAGGCATTGGTGGTAAAACCTTATTGACATGCATTGTCAAACAAAAAGAAGACTGTACACAAAGATCAGAACCTCGCTCGCAGTGTGCACAGCCTACATAATACATTGGTAGCCTCGTCTCCTGTGCTAACAAGTTTTTCATATTTAGTGTTCCTGAGAAGAACCATTTAATTAAGCACAGCGATTGAGAGAGGCTGCTCACTACAATTTGAATTTCATTCTGTTTTGCATCCATTGTCAATGAACATAAATTGCAGAGCTATTAAAGATAGAACTCAGTCAAAGTTTCACACTGCTTAAGTAAAGCAAAAGGGAATTTAACTACACATATATTGGCATTGCAATCAGCCAGGATGTATGACTGCAGTGTACAGTCATATGTGCTAGGCTTAATCAAACTAATTTAATCAACAGAAGGGAAGACACAGTAGAACAAGCTTAATGCAAGTTGAGGGTAAGCAGTGAGCCTGCAGAGCTCAGCCCTGCTCTCATCCCTGCCTCCCCAGTAGTGACTGTCAGAGAGATGGTGGCAAGTCCTCAGTCCCTGGGGACGTTCTGTACCCCACAGAGAGCGGGGAGGGGGCTGGCAGGCAGAAGAGGGCTAATTGATATCAGCTGGCAAGATGTGTTTGCTGGCCAGGTTGGGAAGACCGTGTCCCACACTCACCTGCTAACATATGCCTTCCATCAGAGCAAACAGGAGGTGATGCAAGAGTCAGGTGTTTGGCTCAGTGCTAGAGCTTCTCACACTGGGAATTTCCACCCAGCCAGGTGACAGATTTAATTCCTTTGCGTTCATCAGCTTGTGCAAAGCATGTCATTACATTCAATTTTTATTCTGTGCAGGCAAACTGCACCACATTTAGTCAACACAGGAGAAAAAAGCCCTCACAGTAAAGGACTGATAAATGGAATGGATGCATCTCCGACAGTGTCAGCATCTGGAGGCATTACTATTTTAATATCTACTTTCTACTTACTAAGTGTTTTATTTAAAAAATTTAGTTCTTTCTCACCTCCAGAAGAAAAGCAACAGAATGTAGCAAAGCATTTTTACAGCCTCACTGCTAATCATGTATTTCAGAACAGTAAATGACATTCAGGAATGAACCTGGCCCCAGTGGTGGTCAACAGCAGATGGGAGGGTAGCAGATTCTACCCCCAGTGTCACATCAGAAAATGGGAAAGTGAATACATGTGAAAAGCTAAAAGGTAGCCCTGATGGCAATGATGGAAGGCTCTGGATGCTGTGTGGTGAAAGGAACATTATGGGCCACAAACCTCTTGAAGTTTTAGTTCCAAATTTAGACTTGAAGTTTGTCCAAGACTTTAGAGAGCCTAACTTAAATCTTTCCTCTTATGAGAAGTGAACCAAATTCAAACACAAGGAAAGAATATTACATCAGCTTTCCCAAAAGAACACATCTTCCTTGGCCTGAGGAATTTGGCAGGAAAAGCTCCAACTATAATGAATTTATGCAGCTCTGGATTTACTCATTATCAGACTATTATTCTCCTTCATTGCCCGTGATATCTTTGTTTTAATGTCAGAATCCCTTACAGAAAGCACCAAACTGTGAACAATGTCTATGGTCCATGTCTTTCCAGCCCTTTCAGGACATATTAGGCAGCTGCCCAGCAAGTTGTAACCACAGAGAACAAATATAAAAGGTACTCCACAAAGCCTTTCCATCAAAATAATTTCTTTAAGGGCAAAAGCAGGGCTAGGAATTGCCTCAGATTTCATCAAAAAACAGAGGCATTTTCCAATATTTTTAAGGAACAACAATAAAAAAACCTAGGTGAGAACTTTCATTTCTTTTGGTTTTTTTTTTCAAACCATTGTTTTATTTGCCTGCCTAGCTCCAAGCAAAACCATCCCATTCTATATATTCTCAAGTTAAGCATAAGGCTGCATACCTTCACCCATTTTTGCTACTCAGACTGTCCCTCCACTCTCTCTCACTGTCCTCAATAAAATTCAGTTTTCTGATGGGCTGTACAAGCCTAACTACCACCAAGGCAGGATTGGCATGGTTTTCACCAGTAACATGTTTATACTGGGAAATGTCAAACAGCACCAGGACAAAAAACAAAACTCGCTTCAACTGTTGAGTGCATGTCAAGCAGTCAGCATCAATCAATTTAGGCCCCTCAAAGACAAAAGCTTAAAAAAAATCCTTTTAGCAATCCCTCTGCCTTTCTGGTCTGTAGTTGTTCTAGATTCTATCTTCCTAAAGATGCCCAAGTGAGCCTTCCTGAACTTGCTGGCTATGAACAAGCTGCTTTGCTCTAATCATGGTTAACTGGTCTGTCTCACAGTGCTGTTCTCACTGCTTCCACCAAAAAGTTCTCAGATCTGTTTTTAACATTACAGGTTAGTAAGCAATGACAGGATGGCCAGCAAGAAACCTGAGAGACCTTGCAATATGAAGGTGATTGAGCTCTAATTTTCACTACACTACTCCACTGGCAGTGACTCAACACTAAATACATGACAGTAACAAGGGGAGAGAAGATTAGTTACAACTTCTTTACCAAAAATATTATTTCATCTTTACTTAATGTAACCTCTTATTTCATTAAGACATCACCTTTCCTTAAGAATTACTGCATATTGTCTCAAGAAATTTGTTTTCAAGTTACACCTGAATTTATGGGTGTAGAGTGATAAAAACTAATTCATCATCCAGGCTCTTTTCTCTCTTCCGGGAATTAAAAATATTTAAAACATATTTTTGTTCCCAAGACAGAGAAAACCTGCAAATTCCTCTCTCTTTTTATTCAAAGCATCTCCCAAACAACTTCTGAGTACATTCTGTTTCTGCACTGAGAGCAATTGGTCTTCTCATGTTAGACGGTTTTGGAATAATGTAGTTCATTAAAAAAAAAAAAAAAATCAGATGTTTTCCACCATTTTGCCAAAAACAGCAACCATTTTATTTGTCGCTGCAGAGTTCTTCACTTAGAAATGTAAAGCAGCAAGTACAGAGCCCTGAATCAGATCAAATGAGATTTAAATATTCTTCTTCCTAATATTTAATTAGACTGAATTTATAATATCATTTTACCAAATGCAATTCATTTTTAATTAGGCAAACTGAACACTCCTCGTTTAGAAGCACCCATGAGTGTACCCAGTTAATGTCAGCCCTATTTGCTTTTATTTAGTGTCTCTTATCTGTACCTTTGCTTTGGCTAGGTAAACTCCAAATGCTTCACACTAGTGTTTTTTCCTCATTTTTTCACTCCCACTAAAGTAAAAGATGACAGGTAATAATATAATGTGTGGTAGAAGGAGAAATGCTGACAGACATTGTGTTACTTTGCTTCAATTAGGCTCTAATTACTTCTTCTCTTCAATTAGAAAATCACATGAACCAATTATGCCAGATAATATGTGCTTATCCTATTCAAACTGCACAATGGGTAAGGTCTATTCACATTGATTATCTTCAATTTATGCTTTTAGCCCTTTTTTCCCTTCTGTCTGCATGGCCCATTACAGTTTTAAAGTGGAAGCTCTTAAGTAGTTCTCAGTATTATGATATCATTCATTACAATTGTTATGTTTTGATGGAAGAAAAATTTTGATGCTTTGAATGCAGAGGGGAAAATCTCTTTGGATTGAATGTATTCTAATTTTGCTAGTTTGGATAACAATATCCCCATGGTTTCTTAATAAATATGATACAATGTGGTCTACTGTTAATGGACAGAGCTGGGTGAAACAGTTGGTTCTCTGGGAACAAAGACAGATTTCCAAACCAAACAGGGTATTGAACACAAGAATTGCTCCCACACTGTCAGCACAGAGGTATCAGGCCTCACTTGTGAATGATCTGCAGAGTGGAAGGCAATCAGCAAAAGCAAAGGGACAACCTTAAAAACCTGGAAGTGGAGAGGCCACAACAATATTTTTCTGCTGAATAAACTGGAGAGAAACTTTATGTGAATCCTCACCAGTTACAGAACAGTTCAATTGATCTGGATGAGCAGAAAATGCTAAGAAACCCCACTGAATGCTACAGGCAACTTGCCCTATTTCACCTCTCCTTTTATAAGGATTTAAGGGATTCTGCTCATACAGGGTTTTATCTATCTTTGTGCTCAGCTGGGGAATAAACTCCTTTTAATTCCCCAAGGATTAAATACAGAACACAAGCTTTGCTCTCCAGCACTCTCTCCAGAGATGGCCGAACACCAGGTAAGCTTCACCTGACTGCACAACACCTATCTCAATCAATGGGAATCTTCCATGCTTAGAACACACAAATTCCACTCACACTGGCTTGCTTGAATAGAATTGATATGCAAAGAGGAGGTTCTGATCATAGAATCATTTAGGCTGGACAATACCTCTGAGATTATCACATCTAATCAATTACAATTCTATACAAATTTGTAATTGGACATAAACTATTATATGGTACAATTGCACCTATTCATGCTTTTCCTGACTATTTTAATGAAACCACAAACCAAATATGAACATATAAGATACAAAACTGCACTCTTTTTTTACATACATTCCATAAAAAGAAGGCTTCTCAAAAAATAGTAAAATGCTACTGCAGTGAAATAAAAACAAGGCAGAAGCCAAAGAGTTAAACAAAGGCAAGTTATTTTGTATAATGTCATGAACATGAAATGTGTATTTGTCAAAATGTAATTACAAAGAGCTCTCCATATTACATGATATAATGAATGTCATAATGGAAGTTCAAACATCACAGGGAAAATAGTTACCTGTGACAGGCAGAATCATTTTTCATTGAATTGTAACTAAAAGATGTAAAAATTGAAATGTTTGTGAGACTCCATTATTCTAAGAACTTACTACAGAATTATGTACATTTAGGTAGGACAAGCCTGTATAAACAACAACAAAAAAGATTTGGCTAACAATATTCTCAGCAATCAAAATGCTCTGGAAAGCTCAGCTTTGAAATTTCCCTTTCCTCCATCCCACGTGTTTTTTGAAGTCCAGATCTAGGTCCTAATTAAAGTCAAGGTCTCACAATAACCTGCTCTCTCTTACAGCAGAAGGAAAAGCAGCCAAGTGAGATAGTTTTCTCAGGAAATTTTTACAGTGGCAAAAATTTAAAAAAGTTTAATATCAGACGCCAAGAGACTTCCAGTCCATCTGCCAGATCAAAGACTGGAGCAGGTTTAAATGAGGACCAAAACTTTTGGAAGCTGATGTGAACAGAAGTACTTCTCATCAGAATCTTCCTTCCACCACTCAAAATTCAGTAACATTCACAGAGTTCTACTGAAGTTCAAGAACACTTGTCTAGCATTTTGGAGCTATGAAAGTGACAAAGAAGCAGAAGTTAAATTTTTTAAGATGCTTTTTGCACTCAAAGAAAAAAAAAATTGAACAGATTTGTTTCAAAGACGAGACTCATTTCTCAATGGCTCACACCTCTTCTTTTGATAGACATCAAATGTGCCAACTTGACTGGAGTGACTACAAAACCTTCAGAACCATTTGCACAGACTAAGACTGAATTAATTCAGTTGCCCCATCTCCTTTTAATGATAACAGTCAGTTGATGTGAATTATCCTTAAAAGAGTCAACTGGACAAGCCAGTTGGTTTTGTCTGGGTTTGGACACTCTGGCTGGGAGAAACGTAAGGAAGGCCCTTATTTGTTTTGAATATGAAGGCTACTAGGCCACATAAAACTGGAAAAGTTATTTCTCTCACCTGAGACAAAGCAAACCACCTAAAAGTAGCAACTCACATTTTCTGTCATTATTCTGGTTTCTATCCGGAAGTAGAAATAGCAGCACCAACAGTTCTGTGAGCAGGTTACTTTATTGCTAAGGAGAAGAAATCCTTCTCTCTGATCCAAAGGGCTGCATTAGTGGGGAGGTCACACAAAAACGGCTTCTGTTGAGTTCAGACGTGCTCGTGCCTCAACAGAACCACAAGTTCCGTTTATGTCTCTCCAGCAGTATTACGTGCTCTCCAACTGGTAAGAAGGAGGAGGAATAAAATTAGACCTTGCCCATACTTGCAATTATTTTGTGGCAGGTATGCTACAGCAATTAAAACGAGGCCAGAGACATGAGGCAGCAATTTGGCAAGGAAAAAGTCACCATGCACACACAAAAAAGGAAAGAAAATGCAGGGTTTAAAATGCATGTATGCAAATTCATGGTCTCTTGGGTATTGGTAACAGTTTAAAGTGAAATGCAGTTTATGAGCATGAAGTATTCTCATGGTTGGTTTAAACTACTGTAAATTGCACTGCATTTTTCCCTTATAAATACTACTTAAAAACAATTATGACCCATAAGTAAATGCTTTTACTTGAAATATTACTCATTATGGAAAGCACTATACCTTTATCATTTACCTCAAAGTTTCAGGAATAGATTGGGAGAAAGGCAGAGCTGAAATGTTTTTCCCATGAAGAGAATTCAAGTATGTCAAGTCCCTTCCCAGTTAGTACATGTATGGTATCAGAAAAACTTTTACCTACAAATGGAAACAAACACTCACACAGAAGACAAAAGGGATCCAAGCAGCACAGCAGGGAAGCAGATCCAAAAGAAGCAGAAGACAAGATCCATACGTTTTATAGCCTATACTACTTCCTGGTTTTAGGTATGAAAAAGTTTTGAAAGACTTGGGCTTTAAATTTTCAACTTAAATGAAAACTTAGTTATGCTAAAAAGTCAGCTTTGAAACAGAGTACTTGAAACTAGTTTTAGCACTAAAAGGAAAATAGGTTGATGCAATTCACTGGAGAAAAATAGGATTTTTCTCTGTAGACAAATTTTGCAGCGATCAATCACTCTAATAAAGTATTAGATCTGGTATGGAGGACTCATGTTTAACAATTATAATTATGGAACAGTATCAGTGATGAATACTCTGCGTTGTGAATACAATAGTATTGTATTTTTAGATCACTGTATAATTTCTGGACACACTTTGATGATTTTGCTGGCTACTCACCCATTTTATAAATCAGCAGGAGATTGGACAAGATGAGAAAAAAAGGTTTCCTTCTCCCTCAATTTATATATGCTCAGTTATATTCATTGTTGTGCTGTTCTGAACAACTTACTCATTGATTTATGGTATGTGCTCTGTACAATCTTTTTAATGTTTTTATGTGCCCTGCATGTATCTCTCACTTTAAAAAGAAAGTAAAAATTCGAGAACAGTTTCAGAAATTAAACTCAGCACAAAAAAAAGTAATATAAATTGCCTCTTTTTTGATAAATTTATACACACCTATTTATTCCTTATTCTTCATCCTTAGGGAAGTAAAGGAAACAACAACAGCTTACATCACGTGTCAACAAAAAAACAAGGGAAAAAAAGTTTTTAAAAAGTTTAAGAAGAGACTCATGCCTTCAGCAGGACAAAAATTTTCAGTGTGTCTCCATTCTGCAGGTTTGCCCTCTGTCTTTCTCACTGAAAACATCTCAGGTTGTCCATAACCTCAGCTCTCACAGTGAGAAATTATGAAAAATCAGGTATACCCATCATTTCAAACAGGCTTATGTTATTAAGCCAAACTAATTCTATATCCATATGTTCTAAAACTTATGGATCTCTGTCCTTCCTTGATGGAAAGGTCAAGGGTTTCCTCCTTTTCTAGCTCCCTTCTTGGAAAAGGGGACACTGGAAATGAGCCAGTATAATCCTCCCTCTCTCTCCCAGGACTAGGTCAGATTTTTTCCTCTGCCTCACTGTACTGCCCTTTGTCTCTCAGTTATTTTCCTTTCTTACCCATGAAAGGCATCTGAAAGTTAAGTATTGGGAAGAAGAAATGCACTGTTAGTAAATTTGAAAGGAAATAACACTCAAGTTCTTTCATGATTGTACTCACTCTAATGGCTTAAAGCAGGTGCCACTGTTCGATACACCACTCATTCCCACTTCCATCTAAAGTACTATGAATGCTTTTAAAAAAAAATGCACTTAATTCACTAAATAACTTTCTCTGTTTCTGGGTATTTAGCCTAACCAGCCCTTAGTGCTATTGCAATGCAAGTAATAAATAATGATTCCCTCTCCACTGACTAAGAAAATAATTGTTCTCACTTCACAGGTGAAAACAAAAATTATTTCCCAGATTCTCCAGAAAATCTCCTTGAGCCTGTCAAGTGCTGCAGCCAAAAGATCCCTTTACTTCTTTTTAAGACATCAGGTGGCTTCCCCAATTCCATTAGAAATACGGCATGTTACAGAATGAAGCCACAGAGAGAAAACAGGCAAATTTCCTGAAGAGTCTGTTCCTAGGTGCTCTCTGACTGGACCAGCAATTGTAGGGAGTGCTTCTAAGACTGCACTTCTGATACTCGGAGCAGAGATGCCTCAGAGCAGAAGGTCAGAATCTCCCTTGTAGTGCTGGGAGATTACATGACTGGGAATTTGAAAGATGCGGGAGTAGGAGCACTGGAGAACACTCCATAACCCACAGGTAACACCACATGTTTGGGTTTCTTCACTGTAATAGCAGAGGCAGGTTTGGAGCCACCCAAACCTTCTTCCCAGTAAAAGTGCAGTCTAAGTCAACAGAGGAATTGGATGTCAAAGCAGCTGGGAGGCAGCATGAGGGAGCAGGTAAACCACAGCCAGAAGAAAATGTTGAGAGGCAGCTGTTAGTATGGAAGAGGGTTACAATACCCTTAAATAACACCTTTCAATGGCACTTAGTACATACAAGTTCAAAGCGAGGCTGAAAAAAATTTAAGTGCATCAGATTTAGCACATAATGAAGTGCATTTTGGGTTCACCTCATCAGTGGAAGAAAAGAGCCCAGCAGTACTGCCAGTGTGACATATCCCACAGAGACAGAACAGAACATGCTGGGAACATCTTGTCTCAGCACACAGACAAGGTAATGCCGTACATCCCAACCACAGTTTGGCCACATCCCCAGCATATTCCACAGGCTCTGTACTTCTCTATTCTGCGTTCACCATCTCTCACCTATTTCAGCCTAGTGCCTGTGAGCAGCAACACTGTCTCAATTGAAGTGCCTCTGCCAGGCTCATGGTGGCAGGAAGCAACTGCACCCTTCCAACCTGGTTCCAGCCACCCATGCCCACTGCACTGTGTCCCAAAGCAGTGCTATTCCCAGCAGGATCACCAAACGTGGCAAGCACAGCATGCTCCTACCACAAACCTGGCCTGCATGCCCACATCCCTCGTGAACCAGAGCTGGGGAATACAAAACTGTAGACGTTGAGTATTTTGAGAAAATGCCTAATGGAAGTTACCCAGGGATGTGAATCTGACTTTATAACAAAGAGACATGTACCAATTTGAGATCGAGTCCAATTCCCAGAATGGCATTATCTGTGTAGTGTTAATTCTTTATTATTCAAAAGATTGCTAACTGTTCATATCTGCACAAATGTGTTCATGCTTCATTCATTCCAAGTCAATAATAATGGATTCTTACTATTGATTATACATGAGCCTTTTTGTCCCATCATAATGAAATTTTAATGTTGATGGTCCCCAAACTATTATTTCAACCTAATAACAGTGAGGCTTGACAATTACCTCGCTCTGCGAATTGCAGATAGAACTAATAAGGTCATCCTTAATAACTTTTTGTTTACCTGACATTTGGTAATTTTATAGTTATTATGTATTATTTTAAAGTCAGAGGAGTGTTCTGCAAAGAAATTTTGTCTCCCCGTGGAATAAAATACAATTCTGCCAGGAGAAAGCCTTTCCATTGCCTGCTCCCTGACCTCCAGTGCAGCACTTGCTGCCATTTACCTGAGGCCCAAGGCAGAGAAGCAGTTCCACAGCTGCAGTTCAATAACATGATAGTAAAAGAGAAAAACAAAAGGCAAGAAGCTTAAAATTTTAGAAAAATCAGTAAGGAAAAACTTAATCTAAGAAATGGCAAGGATAGACCATCTAGTGACAGAGTATTAGCCTGATTTAATGTGCTAGAGGGCATTTCAGTCAGAGCACTGGTGTGAGAGTGTCCTGAGGAGATTTCTGCCCTTTCCCAGGATAACCGAGCGTCACCGGCATACCACAGCCAGGGAGCAGAGATTTGTGCTCCCAAACAGATCTCTTCCCCTCCTGGCACTGCTCAGCGCCCGGCCCAGCCCCTCGCTGCATCCCTGCCCTGCTAACAGGCAGCCCCGCTGCCGTCAGACCCCGCTCCTACGGTGGCACATGGACCTCAAAACCANGGAGCAGAGATTTGTGCTCCCAAACAGATCTCTTCCCCTCCTGGCACTGCTCAGCGCCCGGCCCAGCCCCTCGCTGCATCCCTGCCCTGCTAACAGGCAGCCCCACTGCCGTCAGACTCCACTCCTACAGTGGCACATGGGCCTCAAAACCAAACCCCCCCTTCCTCAGAGCACAATTTTCCCTCGAAAATCAGACTGTTTCCAACGCTTCTAATCGTTTGAAGGGCTGTCAGCCACATGCTGCGCCCAGGGTGACCTCCCCAAGGCACCTACAGCTTGTGCATCTCCACAGAAGCTTCCAGAGCAGGGCAGACCCCTCAGGCAGCCCAGGAAGCAGCTGCCAGGCCCTGAAATGAGGGCTTTCCACCCAAAAGGAAAAACACTGGCCCTGAGGGTACATTTGGTGAGGGAAACTGGGAGTAACTAGCAGAAAGAAGACCACTGGACAGTTTCAGCAGCAAGTCCCTCCTGGGCAAATGACCACCAGCCTCTGGGGGAGAGAATGGGAAGAGAAACAGCAGCTGCAGGAGGACTCCTGGTCCAGCCAAGCACAGAAAGAGCAAACAAATGAATGGGATTTGAAGGGATGTTACTGGAGTAAATCCATGTGTAAGCACTCTCAATTTTAGTAGGTTAACTATGTGTGTGAGCACAGTAACAACCTGAGCTGAGGTACCCTCCCAGGACTGGGTTTCCAAACATCACCCCTCTGGCTCAAGACACATCCACAGCTTGGGATTTTGCTACAAAAAAACCCCCATGCTCATGGGTGCAGACCTGCCTGTGAAGCAAGGACAAAGTCCTTAAGGATATTTCAATTTCGGAAAGATGATGTTGAATGGAACAGCCTTTTCTACTTGTTCTGGTCCCTCTGCTGATGATGGGTTGGCTAAATCGAGGAATGTGGCTGTAAAAGTCACTTGGGGAATGACGAAGGAGTCTGGTGAGAAAACTGGCAGACAGAGTTCCCCAATTCCCTGCATTTTCCAAGGAAATGCCCACACCTGCTTGAAGGAAGCAGCTGCGCCTGCTGTCTTCACCATGGCACGGGCACAAGTGCCCAGCCTTATGCTACTGCTCAAGATCAACAAAGCAGGAGGACTTTTAACACTTTTAATAAATACAGTTTCAGGAACAGGAGAAAGAAGAAAAGAATAAGCAACAGCAATCATCAAAAAGATATATTGGGTCTAAGACCAGTTTTTGTTGTCCAGTCTCGTGCATGCCTTTTCTCGGTTAACTAGGGTTTTTTTAGTACTACGAAGATCCTGAATACAACAGGGATACAAATGCTGGGAATAGCTACCTGCAATTGTTACAATCTGCTTCCAATTACTACATTCCCCAGACATAATGAAATAGTCAGGGTTTGGTTTAAAGTAACATTCAGTCCAAGGCAGGCAATTTTACATGGTTAAAGAATGAATTTCAGAAGGGAAAAAGCAAGTATTGAGTCTGGCCTTGGGCTTACTGGGCAGTTGCATCCACGTCATATCTGGCACTGGTTATTAAAATGACAAGGCAGATTTTACTTTCCCCTGGACTCTGCTTTTACACTGCTTTATTTTCCAATGCCTCTTTCACACTTCTTTCATTGAAGTCTTTGAAACCTAGGCAGTAACCACTGTGATGAAGCTGCACCCACCATTGTATTCTGAAATTCCTATATTCGGAAATTTTTAGGTTCCTAGGCTAAAAATTTGCAGGAAATACTTAGAGAAAAAACATCAGCCCATATTAATATATCTAGTGTAAATCTACTTTTTCTATTAATTAAAATGTTCCTGACTTCAAAAAAAACCCTCTTTTCCACTCCTTGAAGAACAAAACAAATGTGTTTATCTTTCTACAACAGAAACTTAAAGGCTTTTCCAGAAGAACAACCCTGATCCTATGATCGGTCTCGATTTTGCAAGAAGCCTCAGTTCTGCTACAGCAGTTGCAAAGTTGCAGCTGTTCAAGTACTGGCACTTGCCTTGCTGGAAAGATAGCACAGAACCTTTGCACCCAATTTTCCAGGCATGCCAAGGGAAGAAAGTCAAACAGGCACCTTCCCAGGACAGGAATCCACACACATCTTGCAAATAAAGGATTGAAAAGGAAACAGTTTAAATTTCAAGCCTCTCCTTTATTTTCTAATTTCAAGACTCTCCTTTATTTTCTAATTTAGAGAAATCTGTCCAAAGCTCTTATTTTCAGGCTTTGTAGAGCCTAAATTTTTGTTGTTGCTGTCTACAAACTTTCCCACAGGTCTAGCACTCCTAAGACTGCTGACAAGAGTTTAAATGCACTGCAATAGGACGCCGTACTGCTCAAAATCACCCAGATTTGCCTCAAAAAATGAGGTGAAGGTCCTTGAAGACAAGAGACATTCCCTCAGTCTCTGATGTTGATGCTCCAGATCAGCACAAGGAAGGAGAAATAAGTTTCCTAGGTATGGAAATTAATGTTATATTTCTGATTTCCCCACCTCTCCAACTCATATCTTCTCTTGCTTATGAATAACACAGCTTTTGCCATTGCTGCTCATGCTGTGTTCAGGGCAAGAAGGGAAAGGGAAGCAGAAGTCTCCCAAAAATGAACTCCAGATCTCCTGGTTTCCAAAGAGAAGAATGCAAAATTTGTTGCTAAAAAAAATAAACTAAAAAAAAACAAACAAACAAAAACCCAAACAAAAAAAATAAACAAAATCAGGAAAAACAAAGAATCCCAAACAAACACAAACAAATGCAAAAAAAAAAAAACAGAAGAAAAAAAGAGAAAACAGAAGAAATAAAGAAAGTCTTCACACCATGCAGCAGAAATGTTAAGTTTGTTTTGAAGCAGAAAAATCACTGTTTGCCATACAGGAAATACTTCATTTTTCATTAAAAAAAGTTTCTTTCACATTTCTCAAAAATATAAACAAAATTTTAAAAAAACCCAACAACAACAACAAACCACTTGCTCAACCCTACTCTCACCACAGTCTGTGAAAGCTCTAACACACACAAATTGTAGACAGGTCTTTATATCTCTGCAACATCACAGACAGAAGAATTACAAAAATCATTCTACTAATGTGTTGGCATCCCGATTTCTGAATCCTTTTTCCCCTAAATATTTTTGGAACACCTGTGCTGCAAGATTCTTTTTGCTTGTTTGTTTTTAAAAGCTACTTGCAACAAATTTCAGAGCTTCCAGGAGCACCATTTCAATGCAAAAGTACAGGTACTGAGACTCCATTTATGATACATGAGAGATCAATATATAAATAAAAGTGAAATCAGAGCTGGTTAATTATTACCACAGACAGAGCAAATGGAAAGGAAGAGGAAACACCACCATTCAACCAATACCAATGCCATGTAAGAGCAAAAATCACTTCCAACAGCTACCATTAAAAATGCAGAGGACAAGATATGCATGCCTAGCACACTGCTTATAGAAACAGAGTCCACCGCATCAAATCTGCTCCAACTGTAATGACAGTAAAGTGCCTCAGACGCTGTCTAATCAATAGCTCTGCTTTCCTACAGGCACACACTCCGCTGAAGCAGACTTCTCAGAAATAAATAGATGTTTAATGCATTGCATTAAGGCTAAAGACAACCACCTTAATAAACACACTTATTCCCTCTTTAAAGACAAAATGCAATAATAAAAAAAAAGTGCGCTCATCAAACTCGGGAGAACAAGTTTCCTCCACAGCATTTGCATGAGGGGAAGTCTGCTGCTGCTCTTATTAGAGTCCCTAATTAAAGGCTCACACATTCCTACGTCAAATTAACAAGGTACATTTTGCTTCTCCTAAAAGCTGTCCAAAGTTTCTGCTATGCGAAAAATTCTCACTTTACCGATTACATGGGTTTTGCAAAAATTAGAAAATTGTCTTAGGCTTGGGTAGAAGCCCAATCTGCCAGAGAGATGTGCACCACCTACTGCCTGCCCTGTGTCGGCTCACGCTGCATCCTCTCCTCACTTTGCAACCTCTGCTCTAACAACCTCCAAACACTGGGAAAATGTCATTAGAATATCCACAGCGCCTTTAAAGATGCAAAACTCATGCCACCAACTGCTTTTTTAGGCAAATATACGTGCTTGTATGCAAAAAAAAAAAAAAAAAAAATTAATATTGGGGATTAACAACACTGAGAAATTCTGATAGTAGTGGTGTTAAGACAAACCAGAGCTCAAATTTCAGCTGGCCTTCTGCAGCATAGTTCTTGAGGATCCCAGGTTTTGGCCTCACAGCAAGATTGTCCATTAATTCACTTTACAGTTGGCCCGTAACACTATATTTTAGTCATTTATATAGCACTTTGAGCAAAGTATTGGGAAAGGATAGTAGAAGGACAGAGCAATAAAACAAAGTATAACAATTAGCAATATCAAAAATGGTGAGCCAATGACTAGTAACCCTGAGGGACTACAAAATATTAAGCTGACGTGAAAAGCCATCAAATCTATGGATGAAATGCTGTTAAGAAGCTGGGATAAGAGTCATTAAATCAAAAAATTAAGGTGCAAAGAGCAACAGATTAATGAAGGAGAAATATCCAAATGATTGGGTTAAAAAGTTGGGTAAGCAATTTACAAGTAGCAGGTTAGAGGAATTCGAAAAAAAAATGAAAGAATAAAAGCAAAGACTCCAGGGTGAAGAATAAAAAGAATCTGTTACAGTTTGGACAGTTGTTTAGATAGAAAATCAGAAATTGCCATTAAGATACAAAGATTAAAATGACAGGGCTTGTCAGGGTTCAGACAACACACTGGGATGTTCCGCCTCAGGGCCTGACACAGACCTGCACGACCACGGTCACATCTCACTCTCACGTTTGGCTCCTGCCTTGCAGAAGAGAGATGGTGATGCTTCCATTCTAATTGACATTTAGATTGTAAGACAGGTCTGGGTGTACATCCACATACTACCACAGCAGCAACTGCGGCACAGGCCTCATTTTAGGCGGGAACGTCTTGGAGCAAATACTTAGAAACTCTCTAAAAAGTGAGAGGATATTTGAAACGTGTAAAGGAAGAGGGAACACTAAATAAATTGATTAGTTTAAAGATGGTTGAGGAAATATGTGCGTGAACTACAATGGAAATAATATTGATTTAAGATTAAAAAATCAGGCACTGGCCTTCCAAAAGCGAGCAACAGACCCATGTGAGCTAACAAAGAGGATTGTTGTATGGCATTGCCTCCAAGTGCAATTCTACCAGACTTTTGTTTCCTTGGAAGCTACTTTTAGATGAGGCAAAGTTTGAAACCTGACTGTGGTGTTTTATTTATAGAGACATACCCTTAACAAGAACTGACAGGTTACAGATATGCACATCCTCTTCCCTTGACTCCTATCTGAGCATCAGCTCCACCAGCATCCAAAGTTTAAAGAATCCTCCTCCCCCACTCACAGGTATATCCCTCAGTTCAGCAACAAGCAGGTTTGCCATTTTAATACATTTTATGAACTTTAGCAAGCACATTCTTTAAATCTGGACAAATCCACCTCCACTCAGCACACCATTACCACAGCCCTGCTTGCTGTTAAAGCCTTGGCAGCTATTAAGGAAGATAGTAAGAAAAAAGTGGCTCAGGAAGAACAGGTATCAAGCTGCCTATATTACTCCCAAACTGGCTGACAGTGTTATTTGCCAGCACAAATTATCTCTAAGTAGTTCTGCACATCTGCAATTTTTAGTACCCCTTCTCCCCCCACCCCTTCATCCTTATTCCCATTAGGAATAGCCCAGATTCTTTAATTGACAAGAGACTGCCCACAGTTTGACATTTTTATGTTAAACTAACAGTCACATTACTTTTTCATTTTTAAAAGGTACTATTCTTGATCAGCGCCAACACACATATTATTGAGTGCCTTTCAAGGATGGCATTTAAATATTGCTAATGGAATTTCTTTGTAACCAGTCCCAGAGAGTTTAACTCTATCACAAAGCAAAGCCTTCCTAGCATCTGCCATCGACTCAAATAACAGAAGATTCATAGCTAACTCTCACTTCAGTTTTTTGTAAACATGATAAAACAAGAAAGTGACTTTTCAAAAGAAAGCTTGTGAGTGGTGCTCTGGTAAATCTCTTCTGGATATGAGCAGTGTTTGAGGAACCTCTGAAGCCTTTTCTGAACATGGTAATTAAAATAACAATTATGCAAGGAACTCAAACCCATTTGGAATTCTCCTCTGTTGTCAGACTCTTTCCTTTGTTGACAGCGATAACTCTATTATTAACCTTGCAACAAATTCACACTGCAGCACTAACAAAAGTAGGTTTTGGGCTTATATTCTTTTCCTCTCACTTTTCAAAAATAATCTTCTTATTACCCGTTCTTGAAGACAGTATTTTATTGAAATAAATTCTAGACAAGGACAGGTTGGTGGGTTTATTGTAGAAAAGACCCAACCCTGTTCTCTTAATCTGCTTTTACTCAAGAAGAGATGAATAGTTTTTTAACTTCAAGAATCTGTTGGCCTAGTTTGCAAAAAGTAGGAAACCACTGGCTTCATTTGGGGTAACATTACTCTAAGGGTCACAGAACAGTGTAACCAGGTTGACTATACCCTCTGCAAGGAAGGAATTCAGCATTTCCCTGCATAATCCCTTCATATATTTCTTAGCCTATCACCTTGAAAGAATACATAATGAACTGGATCCATCTCCATCTGTGCAACAGAGAGTAGATCTGGTGCCAGTGCAAAATGCAAGTTTTAAACCCAGAGAAAATTTATACATTGATTTTTTCTCCCCCAATATGTTTTGTATGAAAGTCAAACTGGCTTACAAAGAAGTTCCCTTGCTGTGGTTATGAGAACTGTGTTCTCATAGCTGAAGTCTGAGCTCACTCTCTGCAGAGCATGTCCTGACAAGCCAGATGCGATGTCTCTGTTCACGGCCCACATCAACTACACTAGGGAAAGGAGAGGAAACTCCTTTTTACCTCTTAGGAAATCTCCTTACAGGGCCTTACACCATCCAGCCCTTGGCTAAAGGTATCCCAGCCAACCCAACAGTGGAGTTTGGTTTAGGGTTTTTTTTTTTTTTCATCTATACTGATGTCTAATCCTCTTTTTCTTATTTAACATCATGGACTCACTAGTATGATATGGCAGGGGGGTCTACAGGCCAAAACATCCTTTAAGAGTTTATTGCCTCTTGGTTTCATCAAAAATGATGATCAAAGAATGGTTTAGGTCAAAAGGGACCTTAGAAAATCATCTGGTCCAAATCCCTCCACTTCCCAAATTTGATGTTCATTCAATAATCACTATATAAATAACTGCTCCTAATTTTGTCTACATGCCTCATAACCCCTTCAGAAAATTAAGAAACTTTCTCCACTTTCATGTGATTAAAATATGTATCCTCTATGCTGCTTTTATGCCTCTAAGCACTTTCACTTTTTGAGTTATCCGACAGAGTGGGAACTGGTCACGAGGAATAATCCCTTCCTAAGCACACACCTGACAGCACTGATGAGCCAGACTGCCTCTGTGATGCTTTTACAACTATCGTTTTTCTCCTCATTGCTGAAGCCACATCTCACTGCTTTCAATATTGTTGCCTTTTGTTCTACAGGATCTTGCAGGTTCTGCTTTTCAAAGATAACGTGAGCCACTGGCAGCACTGCCTATCGTCTCCTTGTGGGTGACAGAAGCATTTATCAAGCCACAATCCCAGATAGCCAGACAGGTCAGACTCCACGGGCAGGGGAGGCAGGAAAGGAGAAGATGCAGAACACTTGATTTCACAAAGGCTCTTTTACCTTTGCATCACATGCACCTCAAAGTCACCGCAGTCCTGTTCTCATGTATCAGTGACCCAGTCCACTGACCATGTCTTCTAAAGATTTCACAAGAGCCAGCCTGAGTCAGCCTCTTCCTTTAGCCAGAGGCTTTTCATGCTCCACAGCCCAGATGCAAAAATTTTCAGGAGTATCAGTAATCCAAACCATTAATCATCCCAAACCCACTCTCCAGATGAACTCTCTTCTCTCTGGGATTACCTCAATGCTGGACATCTCAAGCATCCACACTTCATAAGACTTAAAGGATATCCTGTCCTTAACCAAGTTTCTTCTGCAGTAACATTTCCTGGCTTGTTTCATTTTTATTGTAGGTTTATTTCTTGTCCCCCTGCAGAAGTGGGTTTACTGTAAAGTAAGAGTTATGTAAAACTTATAGAAAAGATGCAAAAACATTTAAGTGAGTGAGTAGTAAACAGCATCGGTCTGGATATATCAGTTTATCTTAAAGCCTTGTAGCAGAGAAGCAGAGACAACACACAACCAGTTCCATGAGTAAGAGGCAGAGGAATTCAGATGCACATCAAGTTACTCACGGGTGAAAATTGCACAGTAAGTTTAAAAAAAGAAAAATGTTTTCCACCATAAATTACCATTTTCAAATTCTTAAACTTTTCCTAGTGACCCTAGCTATATGACTTCGAATAATCAGAAGCTCTGATTCTTGTAAGTGTACCTACTCTATTTATCCATCAGGTTATTCCTCAGATACAAATAAATTTCTTTTATGGATTTTCAAACATCTGAATATTTTTGGTCAGCTTAAAACACCACCATATTCAGGTCTATAGGGAGCAAAAGGAATTAACAAACAGCCAAAATCACATCTCAGATGCACACAAACACAGCCCTTGTTAAGTACAGGCATGGCATTTCTTTTGCCACATGGCATTATCCTAGTTGAAGAAGGGCAAAAAAATTTTCCAATAGCCAGAAAACAGAGCCTGACTGAAAGCCCACAGAATCCCTGTGACCACAGAAGTATTAAGGACCTATAGCTAAGCTGCTCCCTGGCTAGCACTGTCATATTAGTTCCAGAAGTACTGCCAATATTGTGTAATTCCCACAGGAAAACTAATGGAAAGCTATTCAAAATGAGAATCCTTCCTGCAGGTGGGAAGGTATTTCTTCAAACTGAGGGTTAATTGCATCTCGGCTGTGACCTGGAGCACCCTTATTATTTAAGTCTGTGGTCTCCCAGGAGCACAGAAATCATGCTAAGTTATGGTGCATTTACACTGTGGGAAATGACTGCTAGATGCTAGCACTGACACTATTGTACTCCTATTTGTGACACAAAGAGCACTTGGAAACCAGTTCCCCTCTTTCCCAAGCACAAAAAGCTTTCTCACTGACTCACTCCAGCTCTTTACCTTCCTGTACAATTTTCCTTGATTTACCTGGCATTTCAACCACTTAAAATCAGAAGTTTTACTGCATTTAGCAACATCTTAAAAGATTATCTCCTGGAGCCAGGGGCCACATCCCAGTTACATCCAGAGCTCTCTGCAGTTGCACCAAGTCACTCCAGGTGCACTTGCACAACTGAATGCAGAATCTGCACTTGGAGGGACAAAGCCCACCTGGCATAAAGGGCCACCCATGCTTTAATTATTACTAATAACTCTTTATCGATTTTTTTACTGATTTTAACAGTTGGGGAAGACACGTCATGAACAGAAAAGGGGAAAAGTAATGGAAATTGAACGGTTGCCTTTAGCCAGGCAGAGAGAGAGACCTGTGCAGACATACTTTGGAGGCCAGGAAAGCTTGTGGCCAAAGACAAGCATGTCTTTCAACATAAATAATACATAAATTGCAGCCACTTCCGTCAGCCACCACTGAAAGGCACGGAGCCTCCTGCAGGTACTGGGGAGTCAGCAGGTTCCTGCTGTGCCAAGCACCACGCTGGAATGGCACTTCCCTGCTGTGCCAACAGCACACGGGGCCTGTAGGAACGGGCCCCACGCTCTGCAAGGATTTGTACTTCATGTGTGATACCATCAAAACAGCAGACTGGGAGAGAAACTCTGGGTTCTAACTCCAGCCACCCTCTAGAAAGGCAGTTTAAGCAAGAACAAAAAGACACAATACTGTAAACCTTGCTGGTTGCCAGCTCAGTGAACCAAAGCAAATCTATGTCATAGTAATTATACTTATGCTGTAAATCTGGGCAATAGCTCTTCAGGTGGTATAAATTGGCATTGGCTCATTACAATCAAGGAGGCCTTATTGATTTATGTGAGGTAAGGCTCTTACATGAATTTTCTATCAGTTACCAGCCTAAACCTACCTCCAAACCTGAATCGATCCATCAACAGTGCACTTCTGGAATGTCTATAATTCCTCTTCACTGTGCAATTTTTATTGCTAAGAGCTGAAAGTTTGGCCAATGGCATTCAATTTCTGATGACTAAAATATACGCAAGGAACAGGTGACCATAACTTCGGGTGCCTTCACAGCACCAGCCTGAATTGTTACAGCAAGTTATATTATTTGAAGCAAGGCTGTATCAAGGTTTCTGATTTAAATGCTGCTTTTTCAGGAGTCTGAAACATATCCATAAGTTTTCCTCGACACTGGAACTCAACCTGAAAGCTGGCATTTTGCTTGCTTGTTTTGAGAAAACAATGGCTTTCACATGCTTCCACCCAAGCAGGCAGTAACCCATCAGAAACACTTTTCTTTGCTCCTCTGCAAACTAAGAACAGCTATTCCATATTCCAAATCTGAACTATTAAGCTCCTGGAACTGAAAATATGCCAGCGGCATCTGAACATTAAGTCCTCTCAGTCAAAATTTCACCAGGATGACCTCATGAGCCAGAGGTAGTTTTCCAATACTTCCAGTAGCACGTTAGATATGAAACTTTCCCGGGTAGCTCATTTACTGCACACACAGAACTTTTGCATATACCAACAGATTATTTTCTCTCCTAAAAATACATCTTGAAATATTCACTTTAAATACGTACACTACCAGACTGTGTACATGTACCCAGGGCAGAAGACATCTTTCTACTTTAGTGTACCCTGCTAATCACATACCATCTGGTAATATATTATGTATTCAAAGATACACATAATATATCAAAACACATACTGTAGGCATATTATGGTGTGAGGAAAGAAGGAATATATCAGATGTAGTCACACAAGTGTAAATAACTCCTCATCCAAGAGAGCAGAACAGCTTTAAAGTACAACGACATTTTGAAAGATCTGCATTATATCCAGAAATGAGAAATTTTTAAATGAGCCTGAGCACTCAGTGATGCATTAATTAAAGACTTCATCTGATACCCATAAAAGTAATTGGAAAGACCTGCTGACTTTACCCATCTCTGAATTGGGCCCAGTAGCGCATTAATTGAGGGCAAGTTTACAACTGCAGCAAGCTGAAATTAGTTCTCAGGACAGTAAATCGTGGTTTCACGCATTAAATAGTGATGTGCAGTTAATTTTACTTCCAGAAAGACCTCAGTTAAAAAACATGCATTTCACAGCTACTCAATGCCTGATGTTCTAACTCTCAGAAACAGAAAATCTTTATTATACTGGTAGATTTCCACTACACAAACGAGCAGCCAGTAGTCTCAACTGACAAATGTATGTGCTAAATTATTTCTGTCCATATAAAAAATGAAAGGTAGTATCTGTTGCTTTATTTCTTTTAAAAACATCTATGATTTTTCAAAACTGTGGGTTTTAAACTCTGTTCTGCTGTGACTTAACTCCCATCTCCTTTGATTCTCACACGGGGGTTGGACAGACCCACTCACACACTTCACCACCACTGTACCCTCTGCTGATCCCACCAGATCCTCATTAATATGCAAAGGACAGAATTTATTCAGCTGTGTAGGATTTTGTTTTCAATTGCATTTTCATTGCCACTTGTTTCACCTCTTATTCAAAGAGAAGAATGTTTCCTGCTTACATATAAATACAGTCTAACAACTTATCAAGGTCACACAGGGCTCCAGTAGCACAAAGCAGAAACCAAGCAATTTGAAGGTCTTTTTAAGAGAAATAGAGCAGCTGATACTGGGATGAGCAACCCCAAGACCTGCAGGAGAAGTGGGAATAGGTAATTTCCCACTGAAATCTCAGCCTTTAGGTTTGTTTTTCCTCTGACACAGATTGCTCTGGACTTCATTGGCACAGATAACAACAAAATCAGATCCCTGAAAAAAACTTCACTTACTTCTGTAGGGGAGACAGAAGTATTGGCAAGGGCAGAAACAGACATCAGTAAGTTCTAGCCTCAGGAACCAGTATTGTGAAGACGTCCACCACACACGTACCAAACTTTATTTTCCAGACATTCACTTTTAACTGTCTTGCTGGGAGACAGCTTTCTGCCTAATCTAGCTTTAAGTGACCTCCTTGGGAGAGCATAGAGAGGGCTGATCTTCAGAGGCGTCTGAGCAGTCCCAAGATGTCAGTTTCTTTTCAGATTTCTCACGCTGAGCTTCAAGCATCTTAAATCACTGTCACTTCAAACAGTGTATGTCTATTCCTTTTACACTGCAGCTTATTACTTAAAGCAGAGTTTCATTTCATCTTCACACCAATCCATGCAAATACTGCTTGCAATTCCAACCAGCTAAACCAGTACAATATTTTTGTAGAGCAGCTGGGAGAACAACAAAGGAGATAAAAAGCACAGCCACACTGTTTTATTTTAGTGACATGGGGGACTGATCCAACTGCACCCATTTATATCTGGACTATTCCTTTTCATGGGTACAGCTTTAGATAAAATTTGGCTTAGGGAGATGCAGTTACATTAGTTGATGAACGCCTAAAGAACATAACTAATGTGTATTAGGTCTTTGAGGAAGTCACTGTATCCCAATGTTCTGTTCTTTCTCCCCCTTCCCCATTCCAACTGCCTTCTTACCTGTCACCATCTGCAGACTCAGTTGTTCAGAGACCGAATTTTGATTCCTATATATTCCAGACTTCAGCATCTCTAACTACAAGCAAGACACTCCTACACTCTGCAGGTTGCTGGCTTTCTTGGTAATTACTGTTCCATCATCGTCCCTGAGGGGGAAAAAATATCTGCTGTAGCCCCATTACCAGATGTCTTCTGATATTACTGCAACTCCCATCTCCCCCAAGGTGTTCTTGCTACAGTTGACCCTGTATTTTCTGATATAATTTGTGATCTTTTTCCTATCAAAAAGATCACAGAAATGTATTTGTACATACAGCTCACTCATCTCTAACCCAGCTCTCTAACTTGTGCTCAAGCTGCCAGAGTCTGAAATCTGCTTCTACTCTGCAGACTCCCCTATCCCCTGCATTTCTTCCATAAACCTTTGCCAAAATAAATTTTTCTGCAACTTTAAGCTTACTGTCACAGCTTAGATTATTGTGTACAATGAGTTCAGAGCATACAACAGCCTCCCTGGAGCACGGCAGAACTCATATTCTTTTTCAATTCTATTTCTTCCCTCAGCAACATTCCGGATTCTCCGCCCTTAGGAAACTAAAAAAACCCCAAACAAACAAATAATTTGTTACCTTTGATTTGAGGTAAGAAATACAATTAATTTCTTTCTCTTTAAAGTGCTGCTTTCCTTACTTCCAGCCTTCTATTATCCCCACAGCTCATTCCTAGAGATTGTTGCAATGTTAGGTAGGGATGGCGGAGCCTGAAACCTGAAAATAGGCCTGTCTTGGTAGCACTGCAAGACAGCAGCCATCAGTGCAGGAATGCCAGTCACAGAGCCTGTTTACATAGGGGAATTTTAAGGACCTAGGTTTTTGCATTTTTTACTTGTTAAACAGATTAAACACAGGTATATTCAATATCCTAAATGAAATACATCTTTCACTAAGGTCATTCTTTCAATCTCTTCTCTGTACTGAGAATCCACCCAGGCATCAAGTCCAACTATTTACAACTAAAAAAAGACTCCCAAATCTTGCTGAGAAATACAGTACTTTTATTCATAAGTATATTCTAAAGTACATTATTTAAAGCTCACCCAGATCCTCCAGAGTTGAAAATTTGCAGCTCAATAGGCCAGTGTTCAAAACAGCTCAAAAAAAGACTTACACTAGGAGGTTGTTTCAATACTGAAGGTAAATACACTGTAGGGATGAAGCTGAACAACTGTTCCTACAAACTGGAAAGAACAAAGCTGGTGAAGGTCCCAGATGTAGAAGGGGCTGCAAATATCTCCACATGAGAGAAAAGGACATTCACTGAGAGAGGTGCAGCACCTGTGCCTGCTGACAGCAAGAAATTGGCTGTCTATGTCTCACCTTGCATGGTGAGACCTGATCTTGACCAACAGTCTAGATGTTGCTAAGTGCTCGCTAATACCACTGACAGGTTTATAAACATATAATGATTTTTATAAAGCAGTCATAGGAAATATGGCTGCATAATTTGGAATAGGTTGCTGTGAAAAATCCTGAACCTGCTGCTAATACTGAGGGCGGTGAGGCCCTGGAACAGGTTGCCCAAAGAAGTTGTGGATGCCCCGTACCTGAAAGTGTTCACAGCCAGGTTGGATAGGGCTCTGAGCAACCTGGTCTGGTGAAAGGTTGGTGGGAACAAGATGATGTTTAAGGTCCCTTCCAGCCCTGGTCATTCAATGGTTCTATGAAACTGCTCCAGGACTGCAGAATGTCCAACGCCAGAAAGCAGGAAAGTGGCAACCATGGTGGTAAGAGGATCATGTGAAATTCTGATGCACTAAGTTTAAGACACAAGTCTGCCCAATTTTTCAGCTGCAAGACACATTCACTGCATATAAATTCCTCACTCAGTTCTGGAAGTGTGCATTTAGTCCAGTTCTTTGAGAACTCAGTCCCTAATCTGTATGCAGACTGCTTTTGTTTTGAGCCCTTCTTCATGTTCTCCCTCTCTTCTTAATTAACAGAAAACACTTATGAATATTAAAGAAGAAATTAACAACAGTGTAAATAATTTCTGGGTGTTTGTAGATTCCAAATTTAGTTTTTAATTAACCCCCACTGATTTCAAAAATCTGTTTAAGAAAAAGATATCATTTCAAAATTTCCCTTGTGTTTAAAGAAGGAAAAAGAAATAAGGTAAGACTGCAAAGCAAAGCAGCAGCTTGGCATTGCAGACACCAGGATCACGTGTTACTCTGACACTTCAGGTTTCAGCAGAACAATCCACATGCTGTCTCCTTCATTTCACTGGCAAAATGCAGGGGATTTAGCCAAACACTGTGTAACTATGATAACACAAGTCCATCTTCTGCAGAGTTAAAAAGATCCAGGCTCTTTGAATTCTACTGGATAAAACCACAACATGGGAACTGGTCAGCTGCAGAGGTCAGCTGAATCCCACATTGCAACCACTGACCACAGCTGATACCAAATGCTTCTAAGGAAGGTGCTAAAAGCCCTTACACAGCTATTACAGAATCCTCCTTTTTATGGGTACACCTCTTTGTCACCCAAGTCCTGTGACCATGGGGATTTTGGTTTGGTTTCTATAATTCTTCTCACAGTAAATCTATATGTTCTTGCTAGCCGTTTTAAACATCCAGTCTTTATAGCTCATCTGACCAATCTACCCTCCTTCAACTCCTGTCACCAGTCAAGGGTAGAGGAGACTCTTCTAGATTGAAGGAAAGGAAATTCCTGACTATTTTTTTTTAATTGGCTTATTTTTCCAGTGTTTTGGCATTCACATAACCCAAAAGTGCACACCTTGTAGTGAATCACTAGCACATACGCAAGCAAGCACCTGTCTGTCATACCAGTAAGAGATATTTACCTCTGTCTCTTTTACACCTCTTGGAAAGATACAACAAAGGAGAAATCTCCTGCCATGGATCTGTGTGCAGCAAGCCCTTTTGAGTCAGTGGGAGTTCTGCATGTGAGACAACCCAAAGACAGACATTCCAATGAATTTAATTTAAAGATGCCTCAGGAAAGCTTTAAATTGCACTTCCCAGAGCGTGCAATGGGGTAGATCCTCTCCCTTGTGTGTTACACCCATTAGTGTTGAGTTATCCCTGTTCACTGGGAGGAGAACACATCCTGGTGATGCTGAAGGAATTCCTGGGTTTCTCACCAACACCACTCATCCCCTCTTCTTCCTCACACAGCCACTGTGCACGTGTGCTAAAGAAATATTCCATGTTCAGCACTCAGCCTGAAAGCTGCACAACAGGCAGGAATCTCTAATATGGCAACCACAGAGGCACCTTCAGACTGATGGATGCTGATGGGTCTTGTTACCTCTGCAACAGCTGACTGGTAGTATATTCACGAAAGGATGACAAATAGAAAAAGATATTATATTTGAAATACTATTCCTAGGTGAAAATGTTGAGGTCTTATTTTAGACAAAAAATTTTTCAAGGAAAAAACCCAATACAAGACCGCTGAGTCTACACAAGCACTTCCACCCACAATTAAGGAGTTTTGTGAAAAGGAGGGAAAGTCATTTGTTTTACCCTATCTCTTGCTTGTAATTTTAAATTTTTTTTTAATTCCCTTTTATCCTGAGAGGGCAGTTATATAGCAGTATTGAAACAGCATGCACTTTAATAAGAAAGTGGATTAACTGCACAACTGCCAATAGAGAGACACCAATCAACAGAACCTACTGCCGCTGGGATACAGAAAGGTGCTCTGCCTCTCCACCAGGAGAGGCAAAACACTGGAGGTGAGAAAGCAGCCAGAAGCTGAAGAACTAGTGCCCTCAGCACAGCTGAGCACACTGGAGTAGTTTTCCAGAGAAGGACCTGGGAGCACAGTAAGAGCTCAGTAGCACCTTTGAAGAAGAAATGCAAAAAAGACTAAATCCCTACAAAGACAGCATCCAATGAGAAACACAAAGCTCCATGGCAAGTGTCCCCAGAGAATTCCATGCCACACAAAGTCTGCCTTGCCGTGTGTGTGAAGCAATGCTGTGAGCTCTTTGCGTCACACCCAAACTGGAGAGGGGCACAGGGGAACAGGTTTCCATGGGGATTTACCTCCATCCAGTACTTGGGGTGCACCAGAGAGACCCCAGCCACCCCACCAGAACAGAGGAGAACAGCAAGAGCTGAGCCTAGGCCTGGAAGAGGGTGTCCTCTTATCTCCCTCCATCACAGCATTTACCACCCCAACAGACACCTTCCATCAATGCAGGAACACCTTCTCTCATGCTGGAAAGCTTCAGCACAGCAAAGTGAATCCCCTAAACACAAGCATCACATTCCCAGAGCATGCAAATTTGCCATTTTCTTTGGGATTCACTCACTGACAGCAGCTACAAGTCTGGTCCAGGGAAGTAGCACAAGCTCTTTTGTGCCAGCAGAGCAGCCCAAGGAGAGATGAGGCAAGCAGTCAGTCATACACCTTGATTTGTTCTCATGCACAAATCGCCTCACCAACAGCTCTGCCCTGCCTTGGATTTGGCAACAGCTCTTGTGCCCCCTCAGGAGCTGGGCAGACAGGGAAAATTCAGTGCCAGGTGCTCAGCACAAGAAGCCCAGCAATAGCCAGGTAAGAGAAGTACAGTAACTCACCTTCCCAGGCAAGCTGGCTTTCATGCTAGCTAGGCCATTAGCAATCTTCAGTCCCTACACATCAGAAGTTAATCCTGCCTCAGGCAGCATTAACTTACACATTAGCTCTTTAATGTAACAGCTACAGTGCTGGAAAAGAGTCATCTGGTGCAAATATTTTCCCACATGACTCCACTCACTTTCCCAATTACTACATTTCCTATTCTCTTTTGAAGGGATCTTTTGTATGTAGCTTTACCTTGCTAGGCTGAGGTTATCACAGCAATATCCCACAAAGGTGTTTCCATCCTGTGCTCAGTAACTTCGAGCCTGGTTTTGTGGTCTCTCCAACACCACCCACTCAGTGGTGCACGGGGGAAGGGTGATGGGGCACACAGCCAAGGCTGCTGCCCACCAAACTGCAGAAACTTTGAATATTCCTGTGAAAAGCCCTCCCACACAGTTTGCTGTTAGCACTGGGGTCATCCTAGAGGTGCTACGTATTTGTGAAAACATGCACAGATCAAAGCATCCCGAATTTCAGGACAAGTAATGATTTATTAAAAAATGCATACTAAATGCCTAATACATAAACTATTTATAAACCAGCAAGGAAGCAGAAGCTTTACTGTTTTACTTGCAGACTCTTCATGCAAAAACTGCAAAACAAGTACTTTAAGAACAACATGGATTGATTTCAACTTGTGCGTATTGAGCCAACTTCAATGGCTCTGGTTTTATATGCACAAATTCTTATGTTTATGAATAATAAATATTTTTTTCCCCTAGATAATCAGAAAGAGATTATATGTCTTTTGCTGTCCTAAAAAAAGTCTATTTCATAAAGATACTATCTTAAAATAGTTAAGCCAACAGTCCTTTGAAATGATACATTTAGATAACACTTACAGAAATATCACAGGAAAAAAAACCGCTTATACAAATTAATGCAAGAGAGTCACTAGAATAAGAAAACCGAAATTGTTGTAAATAGGGTCCTGAAACTGTTTCATGGGAAAGTCACTAATGAAATCCTTGGAGAGGCCAGACAATCTTTGGTTCAAAAATTCAACTTCAGGTTCTTTTTTTTTTTTCTGTTCACATTTTCAGATGTTCCCCCAAGGTGCCTGTGCTCTAAAAATACTTTTATGGTAGGACAAGTTCAAACACAACTTAAAAGAAAATGTATTTTATGTCATTTTGATAGGGTGAGGTTGTCACCTTATTGTTCAGCAATGTTCCTGGCAGATCGACTCTAAAGAGACAAGTGAGTGTTATGCTGAAACAAAGCTATCTAAGTCAAGGTGATAAAACCTCTTCTGGTTAAAGCACTGGTTCCTTCTTTTTTAGGTCTCCTGCACTGCGCTCCAGTTGTTGGAGGCTTGTAAAATCCTTTTCCCATGCAACCTAATCCCCACCTAAACAGGGTCCTTCCGTCCAAGGCTGATTCCTGTAAAAAACTCGGGTCCCCTTTCCCCCAGGGCCATTTCATGTGCTGCTCCCCTTACTTCAAAGCATACAAAACCCAAACTGCAGGTACCAGAGGAGAATACGGCCACTGGAACCCAGAGCTAGGCCAGTATCCTTCCCACCATTACATGTCCCATTGATCCATCAACACACTTCTGAGCTGCTCAATCGGCAAGGCTCCACCACGCCCCTCAGCAGATCAGTGCACACCCTGACCAGCCTAAAGGACGTGATTTCCCCACGGCCTCTGCAATTACGGTTTTTTAAACGGTCTCATTATGAGCAGATAGGTTGATATTTCAACAGAGAATAACAGAATTAAGCACCTAGCATAACTCTTAAGGTTGATCTATGCACTGATGAAAGGTAACTCCAGCACAGCACCAGGAGAACAGTCCATCCATCCCACAAAGTGCCCGTGGCCTCCATTATCACCGGGATAATCTACAGCACTTTTAGTTTAAGAGTAATGTCCTTGTGTTGATGCCTCGCAATTTGATGGGATTTCCGTTCATTAGTAGTAATAAAAGAACCACTTTTTATTCATTAAATTATTCTAAGTGACAGAAAAAAACCCTTTCTTAAGACAAGCATATGCACAGCTGCATTTTTTCTCATGCAGTTGGGATCACCCCTCTCAGCACATTAATATTGTATTAGAGAATGTAGATCACTTTTTCATTCTTAATTGGTACTTAAAAATTTCTCTCTAGTGAAAATACTGATTGATTTGGTGTTTAAATGAACTTGTTCATTGCAACTGCAAATATCCTGAATACTAAGTAGTTTAAAATAACTTGTCATAGTAAAAAGATAGATTGACCACGCTTTGGAAAAAAAAGGGCTATTAAAATTAAAATTCTAACTTCATAGCTACTAAACAAATAACATTATAAAGAAAATCTGGAATAAGCCTGCCATAGTCATGTTCCATTTTTGTGCACTGCCAGCTTCAAGGAGTAAAAAAATTACAAAATTGCTAGAGAAAGTGATCGGGCAATTAATGATAATGAAGTTTTCATTATATTTGCTTTTTCATTTCTGAGTCTTTTCAGTTTTCATATTTGAAGTATTTTCTCTACATCCACAAGACCTACTATTTTAGGTGGCTTTTTAAAAAAAATATGCAAGAAGGAAAGCACAGGGAATTCTGACCTGATCATGTTATCTTACACAAATTAAAAAAAAAAAAAGAAAATAAAGTAAGCTTGGTATAGACAATGAGTGAAGAGTTGGTTGCATAAACCTGCAGAGAAACTGAAAAATCCCACATTCTGCATCAGATTTGGATGAAGTGCACTGAAAAGTTGCCCCACAGGCACCCTCAAGGTGAGCATTAGAAGGAACAGTCACAAAAATTACCTGTGGTTGATCTCCCCTGGCTGGTAGGGGACTGAACACTCTGTTGGGGACAGTGGGTGGGCAGGGGTAGAGTTAAAGCCACGCAGAAAAATGCAGGCAGCTCCAGCACTGCAGCCTGGGCTCCTTCCAGGCTCTGGCCTTTCTTCTGGGCTCTTCCTCTCTCTGTCCCACAGCCCAGAAGGTCTGAAGACAAATCTTTGGCTGCCTAAAGAGGAGGGGAGCCCCCTAACACCTCTTTACCAGCTGGGCAAGGAGCCCGGGGCAACTGCCAGCACCTGCCACGGGCTATGGGGAAAACTGGCTTCAGCTGGGTCCTGCACTCAGGTGTGTCCCTCAACATTCCACGGTGCTGTGCTGTGGAGATGGAGCAATGCATCCTCATCTAAACATTACGTATTAGCTTAAAAGACAAAGCTTGTGATTTAATGGAGGTTCTCTGAAGATCGAAGCAAAAAAGGTAAAAAGTAAGCTCATTAATACACTACAAGCTTATGGTCCTTTTTACTTCTGTTCGATGTAATCTAATCCAATTTATCTTTTGCATACAGATTTATCAAATTATTTGCCCAGCAGAAGAATATACAGTCTTTATTTAACAGCCCCTGCAGGTTTTTTTAAAGTTTTGTGTGCCTCATTCAAAGTCTACTAAACCAGAAACAAATGTGTAACAGTCAACGGTTTGTATATTACTGGTTTTGTTTTCTCAGTGTAAAGTGCCTTTAAAAAGTGTCTGACTTTCAGGCCATGCTAAAACCCCTGCTTTTTAAGTGAATTTAAAACAAGATTTTACCTTTGAAAGCCTAGGTTATATGTCAGTATTAAATTTTTATCATCCTTTTGCAGAAATGAATTTATTCTTAATGTGGTTCAGTGTTTTACATTGTTTTTTCATTCCCTATTCTGCTCAGGAGCATTGTTGATTGTTTCATCAGCAGTGGTCACAACTCAGGAGAAGGGGGTTTGGGCAAGTCAATTAACATTGCTGTAGTGCAGAGCCCAGGAGAGGAACGGACATATGGCCTGAAATGATGTGCAATTTGCTATTTTTTAATTTCTTAGTAAATAGAGTGAGCTAGAGGACATTCTTGGTCACATTAAGATGAAAGACCAACTACAGAGCCTTACTAATCTGGCCTCACTTAAAATTCATAGATGTTTTACATGTCAAGTAACCTAACCTCTTAAAAATGTACAGGAATGAGATTTAAAAAAATGGGATTCTTTTGCTATACCAAATATTTGCTTTCATTATACATTCATTAGACTGGGAGAAGTGCTAGAGGGCAGAATTTGGGCAAAGTGTTTAATGTTTATTAAAAAAATCCTTTGCTAGACACAAAAGTGTCCTAATAGGTCATCAAATTCATATCATTGTGCTGCTACAGACTGACCCATGTTTATTTCCTCATATGCATCTAATCAATTTTTATAGCTGCTCTCAAATAGTCAATTAAGAGTTCTATTTATAGTAATGAATCCAGAGCTCCAGCAGGCAGGAAATATCTGCCAGCATTTCCTTGTTGATCTTTTTTTCCCACAGTGACAAAGACAAACGCTTTTGAAGAGCTGTGCACTCACAAACACAGGTTTTACAGGGCACTGGCACAGGTCAGCACCCCACCCTGCAAACCCACAGGCTGCCCTTCTGGCCATCCATTGTAACAGGTCCCCCATGGCTCCATCTTGCCTTGAGGAGTCAAAAGGAAGCACACAGACACTCATCAATTGCCCCTAAGTCCTGGGTGGAGAAAAGAGGATAAACTGTCGGAGCAGTGAACCAACACAATTTTTGTTATATTTCAGTTACCAATAAAATCAGAATCCAAGAAGGGAATGAGTACAGACAAAGCCAAACACATGCAGGTTCAGCTCAGAGCAGTCTGAGGACCTTCCACCTCTTAACAAGCCACAGTTTGAAGGTTTCCACATTTTCCTAACCAGGTGCACCCAGTGGATGAAGTAGAACACAGAGCAAGCAGGGCCTACCCACAGTGGGTGTACTGCAGGTATAAAGCAAAGCTGTTGGCAGTATGGAATATTTCTGTTCCATTTTTCCATGGACATAAACTCCCCTAACCTGGACTGCACTAATTGCACGCAGTGCCTTTTAAAACCCCTATAGGCAGTATGGTGGTTTTTCCTCACTATGAGGGTGGTGAGGCACTGGAACAGGTTGCCCAGAGACGTTGGGCACTGGGAAGAAGATGCCCATCCCTGGAGGAGCTTAAGGCCAGGTTGGACGGGGTTTTGAGTAACCTGGTTTAGTGAAAGGTGTCCCTACCCATGACAGGAGGAACCAGACAATCTTTAAGATCCCTTCCAAAATAAACCATTCTATGATTCTTTCAGGGAAGCTTTTTTAACCAGCCAGCCAATCTCAGTGTTTACATATGCGCCCTCTTCCTCACAGTGCTACCAAAGACAGAAAAAAAAAATCCAGGTTTTGACCTTTTTGGCTTTCTTATGCTTCTCTTTTGTCTTATGAAATTGCTCCTTCTCAGGAGTTAGCAAGGAAGGCCATTGATCAAAAAGCCACAACAGCAAGATAGGACATGACAGTGGTTCTGGCAGCTGGAATGTAAAATGAATCTGTCTGTCTCTAGCTGGCCAATTCAAAACCAGGTTAACAGTACCTGAAATTCATCACTATCTAATGTCTTTGTGAGATGAGACTGATGTCAGTTTAATTTAATAGGCCAGGCTGAAAAATGCGACAGTTCAATAATTGATTCATGAGTGGATTAGACATCACTGCCTCAGGGGTAGCAACATCCACCAAAGGGTGGGGACGATGGCTGGGGCACTAACAGCATTAGCTGCCGCGTTTCAGTCCAGCCTCCAAGCCTTGCAGACACCCCGGCCTGTGCCCACCCCGCTGCAGAGGTGGGCAGGCAGGCCCAAGACAGGACACACCTTGGAAATAAAAGCATAGCCCATGTTTCCCGTCAGGAGAGCAAACGGGAAACTGGCGCTGTAGATGCCTGTAGTGTACACCCCGCCGGGAATACACCAAGGACTACACGGTACAGAGCTGTCAGCCAGGTGCTTTCTGCAAGGGCTGAAGTTCACTGAATAAATAAAGGGAGAAAAGGGGGATGAGAGTCCTTTTATCTCTTTCATAGATGTTCTCTCTGACTTTCCTCATTCCAGACAGGTGCAGTCTCCTTTCTTCATCAGAGAACTGTAATGGCAGTCACCCTTGTGTGCTGGTGGTTCCACTTCCTTCTCTTTCACCCCACAGTCTCCTTTTCTTTGACAGTAGGTATTAATGTGCCATCTATTGCAAAACATTTCCTAGTGAATGCTAAGAAGCCTCCAACAACTCCCTAATACAGTCTTCAACAGTCACACCTATGGCTGCCCTATACTTGTATCTTTATAGATAGTTAGCAAACCACCTCCTTATGGCAACAGAGTAATATTTTTTTTTAAGCACCATCTTTATTTGCAGGCTCTGATTTGGAATATAGTAATATTTGCACAATACTTTTATGTTTTTCTTGGAAACTGTAAGCATAGACATGAAAACCTATGCTGCACTGCTTCACAGTTATCAACATGAAAGATAAATTCACCTTTATGACATATTTTTGTTAAAGCTTAATTCAAATTTTGCCAGAAAACAGTAGCTAATCTAGTAAACACGGTGTCATTTATAGTGTTCCTTAATATGTTTAATTTGAAAATAAATTCCAACAGTTAAAAAATCCTCCCTAAACACAGGAGAGTGGTACAAGGTAAGTGTTGTAGAGCTCTTCGTAATCTAGGAGTTACCAAAACAAACTTCTACCTTTGGAAAGCAGGTATTTTACATGTAAAACGGGCACAAGCTTCAGGAATCTTAGAGTACTGTGGTTTTAAGAAGTCATTTCCAAGGTCTCCATTACAGAAACATGGAGTCTTTTATGTTGGGAAAGACCTCCGAGATCACCGAGCCCAACCTATGACCGAACACCGCGGTGTCAACCAGACCATGGCACTGAGTGCCACATCCAGTCATTCCTTGAACGCCTCCAGGGATTGTGACTCCACCACCTTCCTGGGCAGCCCCTTCCAATGTCTGACAACCCTTTCCAAGCACTCCTAACAACAGCTGCCAACACAGGTTTGGTTACAAGCAGCTGCCTTGTCCATAGGACCTTAGAGCACCCTGTTTGGATGTCAAGGCTCGCACCTAAACCTATCACTGGTATTGCAATCAAAACAAGTAAAATGGCACTTTTAAAATTTATTATTCAGAGGACATAAGCGTTTCTTATATGAATATAAACCTCATACAAGTGGATGAGAGACAGAGAAAAGAAGTGGAAGAAATTCATGAGCTTGTTCTGCTTTTTATTAAAGTAAGAGGAAAAAAATAATCAGACTTGGGCAATCCTGAAGCATACAGGTCCAATGTACTCAAGATAACTGAAGTATAAAAATGATCCATAACCATTATAAAAACCTTATTCTCTTTTAAAATATGCCTAGCCATTATCTCAGTTCTTTCTTCCTGGAAACAAAGCTGGCATTAGACTCAAATATGGATTAAGCTTTAACATCAGACAACGTATAAACAATAGTCATTCATTAACCCCTGCGGCTGTAATGAACCAGAGCGTACCAGGTATTGATTACTGAACAGAAACTTCTAAATATACAAACCCAGAACCTCTGCTGGAAACAGCAGAGAAACCATACAATAGGTGTAGGTGAAAAAAAAAAATTCACTGGTTTGCTCCACAAAGCACGAGGTAAAGTGTTGCCATTTTAATTTCCATCATACTTTATTACAGACAATTATGACATACCTGTGTGCCCATAAATGAAGAGCTGCTATATCTAGACTTGGATTTACTGCCATTATTGAACCAGAGCATTTTAAAGCCACCACGACTGTTACTATGATTTTACTGACCTCAGTGCTTACAATACATCAGTGCCTTAGGCTCAAGCCAGTTCAGGTTGCAACAAGTGCTCTGCAAATCCTTAGAAAATGACAATTCCTGCTCCCCAGAGCCCATAGTGTTAAGCCTAGCTAGGCAATAGGCTTTTAGGCTCCAGTTCCTTTTAAACTTGCTGGCCAATGCCTTGATCCCTCCCTTCTTGCAACTTTGGAGCACTTTTTTACAGGAACAGGTTAAGTTTTTTTCTGCTGAACATATTGTCCAAAGGAAAAGGGTCTGTTGCCTAAAACTGTCTGTTGCAAGAGCAAACCGAGGAGCTCGGGGTTGGTTAGAGAAGTAAACCCTGAAATTCATCTCATGTGGTGATCCACCCTCTCTTTAAACTGCAGAGGAAAGATCCTCACCCTTTGTAAACTGTCAGCATTTCACAGGCATCCCTGGTGTAACTGTGAGCTCACCCAGGCCTGGAATTTTCTCGAGGCATTTTATCTCAGGTTAAAATACAGACTGAACAGTGCTCAGGTAAAGGCATTTTATACCTGTAATGGTAAAGAAAATATTTGTACTGGACAATACTCTGTCAAGAGCAGTAAGAGGTTACTGTGCCCTGGTACATGCTGCTTATTCTCTTAGCCAAGTAACAATCCAGCCATTATTTGTGGTTACAGAAGTTCTCCAGCTTAAATAGTGCCGGGTAGAAAGTGCAGATTAAAAGACTTTTCAGGGCACTTCTCTCCCTCCTTCACTTGTACACGTACACCACTGGGCACTGCTCAGTACTAAGAAAACCAAACACTTATAGAGACTCTTAAATTTTAACTTACCTGTGAGGCCAATTCTTTCTCATAACACCTGAGTATTTACTACAGTGTACTACACGCACAGACATCTAGTCAGGCAACAAGGACCTTTTGGTGTGTCTATGTCACACATTTCCACTTTCTCTCATGTGAATTTATACACTAAAATTAATTTCTACTTCTGTTGAAACTGAGAATACAGGAAATACACTTCTGACAAGAGGAGAACTAAAAAAGGTAACAAAATGAAAAACACTGTGGAAAAGCTAAAAAATCAGAATTATTTTACAAAACCAGAGGAATAAAATATGGTCGGTATAATCACAACACAGCCATTCCACAAAGGAAATATCGCCTGGCACCTTGGCCCCATGTCAACGGCCCCATCTTGTGTCCCAGTTATTTTTAAAGCCGACTTTACACACTAAATAAGGATGGAGGTGGGGAAGAGAAAGGGAAAAAAAAACCCCATCAGACTCCTCTTAGGAAAATAAAACTTAATTAAAAAGTCTGCCATTGCTTTGCACTTAATTAGGACTAACACAGCTGTTAATAAGCTTCTGATTGATAGTAAACTTGATGTCTGCACAGAAAACTACTTACTTGGTTCAAAGATGCTGATAGTTTCATACAGAAAAAAGATTCTGTTTTGTAATTGTGCATAATGTTAATATTTGAAACATCCTTAAGGGTGATTGTACCTATTAAAATTTCATATGTGAAATGAGAAATAAATGAATTGGTGGTGCATTTTTAAAGGATCAGATTACTGTTGATTAAAGCTTTGTCTATACTTGAAATTTCCCAGTAGAACAGCTCTACTGGTGGTTGTAATAATAGGAGAACAAGCAGAGATAGGCTGCCAGCGACTGCTATTAAAATTACAATGTCATACAGACCTGATCTTTAATGGGTTATACAAGGCTGTGGTAATAATGTGGCTGTAGCACTTAATACTGCCAACCTTGCTACTGCTACCAGGGGTGAAATAGGAAGCAAATGGAACAAAAAGCCTGTATAGATGCAGTTGGGAAGTTAGTGTTTGTCAGCAGAGCTGAGGTACAGATTGGAGTATTTATCCAGAATGTTTCCACAAAGCCTCACCCTGCCTGAGAAATTAAATATCAAGCAATAATAAGTGAAGGGGAAGTTGAAGGATAAAGCAACAGAGCAAAAGATTAGTAAAATCATTTGGAAGAAAAAGAAGGAAGCATTTGGGAATGGTAAACTTCATAGAAATAGCAGGGAAGAGAAACAGGCCTCTAGAGGAAAAAGAGAAATAAGAAAATCCCATGCAATCTACTTTTAATTTTTCAATAGCACTCCTCCATGTAACAAATACAGAGAAGAGACTAAAATAAGTTCTGAGGGTTGAAAGGGAAACACAGAGAAAAGCCACATCAAAAGGAGAAACAAGAAAGGGATTTGTGGAAGAAAAAAAGAAATCTTTTGACAAATGAAAAAAGAAATCAACTGAGGAAGGTATTGAAAAGGAGTGAAAAAAGGCATAAAAGGAAAAAAGAGGATACGGAAGAAAAAGGAAAAATGTATGGAGCTTACTCTAAGAGCTCTATTTTGTTTAACAAGAGGTTTAATGCTAGGAGTCACTGACATGATGGAAGTTTCTTCTCCAGCATCTGGGAAGACGATGTTCTAGTCTTCTGTAGTTCCTACACAAGCTCAACAATTTGGCACCTCCCAACCATTCCCATCCTGGCAACATCGCCTCTGAGATACCTCCAGCCTGTATTCTGAGTCCTCATTCCCTTCTTTGCCTGACACAACTCACCTCTGGGCAGGAGACAGGTCACAGCCGTGGATTTGACAGGCTGCTGCCTTCTCTCCTGTGAGCCCCAGAGAGCTCCACGGCACCTCACCAAAACACACTGATATGTCAAGGCAACGCTGGGCATACGTGAGACTCGCACAGGGTAATGCGGGGTGTACATCTGGTCTGTGGCAAAAAGCCCGAGGAGTTGTGGGAACAGAATTGTACTGAGCCAAAACAGGACAGCACACAAAATACATCCAGGAGCGCAGAGGAAAGGAGAAGTCATGGCAGGTGAGAACAAAGTTAATTCTGTTGGGGAGCCAGTCACAAAAGCTGTGCTCTAACCAAAATATCTTAAAATCTACAGAGATAGGAAATTATTTAACACCTCAGGATAGGAGAACGTACCCATGACAAGTAAATACCTCAACTCTCTAAAGGTAAATTACACTTACTGTGTTCTGTTAGCACTGTAAAAATTACATAACCCTTTGATGTGAAGCAGTGCATTTTCAAGCACCCTAGGTTTGAAAGAGTAAGGGTGGTACAAAATGTCAGCATGTCTGCTGGGCCTCTGAAAATTTCATCTCTCTTCCAAAAAAGTGCACTTGACTACAGAATACCAGCTCTGGGCAACACTGTGCCCCAAGTTTACTGCTGTGCAAGTGCAGTGATGGGTAGGACTGCCACGATGGGGGCTGATGATGCAGCCACTGTGGTAACGGTGAGTCCGGATGTGCCCTCCAAGTAACTCTCACTAAATGAAAGGAATGAGCAGTGGCATTTGCCAGCTGAGAAGATAGTTATCCAGGCCACACTCTGACCTACCATCTTGGTGTCATGGGAACCAGAAAGCAGTTAGGACTTTATAAAATATTTGAAGCACATCAAATGAAAACAGTGTGACTGTTAGAGCTCGTAAGGGAAGTTGACTTTGCTACTGAGTGGGTGCACAACAAAAAAAGAAAAAAGGACAACTTTCTGCTTAAAGTGAAAATATTACTGAATTCTGTCAGAAAAATATAGAAATCTGTGGCTTATACTCACTGCATTTCGTAGAATATACATTTTTGCTCCTTAACAGACTTGACTTTGAACTGATCTGAAAAACAGAAACTAGATCAATCCTCCCAAAATGTGCCTGGTTATACATATAGCTGCGTTCTTCGGTGAGAACAAGAGGGATATATTACCCTTTCAATATTATATGATGTCAAAAAGCTCTTTCTTAGTTTACTGTAAATAAAATCTCTCCAAGTGTTCACATATGTACAGAAAAAAGTTTTGGCCCTATAATGAAAATGCTTCACACCTAAATAAAATCAAGGCTGTAATGACTGTAAGAGGAATTTCAATATTATTTTGGAGATTAGAAGGTGTTTCCTAAAACTGATATTCTCAGCAAAATTTCTTGAATAAACCATAAATCAGATTGTACACATATTTAAGGAAATGTTTTCAACGAAAAGTGTGCATAATTTGCTCACACCATGTGCCACAATGCCAGTTTACTGGCAAGACCGGTCCTTAGAGAGAGGCTTTTTCTTTAGGACAGCAAATCACACTGTAATTTACACTTACATATAATAAACCTAAGCCAAATGGTAGCTCATCCTTTGAAAATGAAGATTAATTAACTTGTAAAGGCCATTACTCTAACACCTGTTTTATATAGAGTTTAATCAACACACCAGAATTTCAGTAGCAAGAACCACAGCAATTCCATTGTACTTTAAAGAACATCTCTTATTCGTGCAGTTTAAAATAAGTTTTGCTCAAAAAAAAAAGCAATTGAAAGCAACCTAAATTAGCAGTAACAAACTCCATAGACTGAAGCACTTGTGTTATAACGCCTCAAGCAAATTTATAAGCAATTTCCTAGAATATTCTCTGAGCGTGAAGCATGCAGTTACCAGGAATGCCTACTGCAGATTCTGGCCTCATCACACACATCCCCCCCCCACCCCCAATGTTGGTAACAAAAGTAAAGAAAGTAAAAGCAAGGAAAACACAACAAAATGGATTTGTGAAAGAAAACTGCCTACCTGGCATGGTGTCTATTAGTACAGAGCAAATAAATTACATATATTTCAGACAATTCCATAATTTGTACTCTGACAAAAGTACTATCAGCGGATGTCCTCTTACAGGTTAGGAGTTCACACTGCTGTAAGATTTTCTTTGGTGCTAAAGGAAAACTAAAGCTTTCTGATTAAAGGGTTCAGGGAAGTAAAGAGACAGAACACTTCAGGATATATTTGTCCATCTTTATATAGCTTGCTCATTTTGGCACAAGTAATAGTTGTTTACTCTTGAGTTGTTCAAAGTCGATGGATGTCCTATGATTTCTGTCTCACTGTGAGTGAGCAGAGCTCAGGAGGCTTTTATGTCCCAGTTTCTGGGTGGAAGACACAGAGAACATGTCAAATTCTCCATTTTTTTCTCAGAAATACCAATTCTGCTTTGAATTTGATACAAGAGATACTTATCTACCTTCAGAGGACTGCAATTTAAAAAAAAATTAAAGACTACAACCTTATAAATGCACTAAACAGGTGGGAAGAATACAGATATGAACAAAGTAACATAACAGAGAACAATTACAAAATACTATTGTAATGTAACTCTACTGTAATATATATCATAAAATATGCAAAAATAAGATCATGCAGAAATAAAAGAATTGTAACAGATAACTTTAAATCTCTCCTACGGAACACAGAGACAAGCTGCTCATCTTTAAATTTTAAATCCAATCATTGAGACAGAACTTTTTTTGCTTTAACAAATGTGTATGACCATTTTCTTGATTTTAATCTTCACTAACTAGGCTTTTTAATCAAAATGACAGATATTACCTCATCACAATATTCAAACACAATAAAAAATGGTATCTTCATTTTATAAAAACGAGAAATGAAGACTTACATCTTCATCTCTCACAAAAAATATATTCTTTGGTATCTCTGGTCTGTTTTGTTGTTAAAATTTAACCAAGACAGGATCAGTGGTCTTCATGGGATGAAGTTCAACTTTTGCCATTAGATTTATCTCTTCAGAGAGCAAGACAAAGCTAGGAAAACAGCTGAATATTCCTTGGAAGAGATCTTTAATTGATAAGAATCAGTGATTTAAGTAATAGTCGTAATAATGATTTATACCTGCTGAGAAGGTAAACCTTTTTCTTCAGTACAATGACAATTTCTTGACTTTCAAAAATGTCATTCTCTGAACACTACTCCTAACTCAAATAATATTCAGTACTAACAGAGGAAACAGTCTGATATTTTTAAAGCTGAAAATCCCACTCCTAAATACACAGTTAGAAACTCAAATTTCTAAACACCCTGGTCACCTCCAATGAAAATACTGGTTCAAACAAGAGAGGGAAAACAAATAAAATTGTACACTTTGGGAAAAGTAATCCAAAGCAGGTCTTCCTAATGCTCAACTCGAACTGGCAGTTACAGTCACCACTCAGGAAAGCAATCTTGGAGTCACCAGTTTGGTGAGAAGGTGACTGAAGAGGGATATAACTGAGATTTTACTTAGTAGTAACTGTGAGCTTTTTGCCACATCCTGTACTCCTAGAAATCATCTGATGAAGAGAGTAGGAGATCATTTCAAAACAGAAAATATTTATTTACTCATTAAATAGTGCATTTCTGGATCTTACAGCCATGGGCAGCTGCAGAGGCAGATGGCATCGGCATCTTCAGCAAGGAACCAGAGATACTCATTGACAACAGGGCCATAACGAATGCTAACAGGATTATATTGGAATGTATCTTCTCACAACCTTAAGGGTAATTCTGAATACTGGGGTAATGAATGAGAGGAAATATCCAGGCTTGGTGCTACATGGGAGGAAATAGCCTGGCTTAAATATTCTCCCTAAATAGCATTTCCTGTCATCACTGTCAGAGAGAGCACTGACATAGATGATGTCACCCCGTAAGTAATTTCTTACCTTCTAGGGTTTTTTTCTATTTTGATATGACTTCCTACTTAAAAGAGGCATCACCATCTCTACTTCCTCAGGGACCACTTCTGAGAAAGAGGTAACTTTTAAGTGCTTTTTGGAAAGGAATTTTAGCTCTTTCTGTAAAAATAAAAAGAAAACCCAAAGAGTTAGAGGATGACCAAGATTTTCCACTACCCCTGTTTCCTAGCTATCCATGTTTCTTTAGGTTACTGAGCAAATGAATGTGCCTAGACAACACTCCGATTTTATTGGGCCCAATCCATAATGGGTAGTGCAACAATCTATGGACACCCAAAGAACAATTCTTTTTAAACTGATCAGGCATCTGTCCTCTCAGCTCACACTGAATGATCTCAGATCATTTTGGGTTTTCTACCTTGGCTATTCAGTAAAGCTGGCAATTACATATGTGAAAGTCTGGAAAGAAAGGCAAGCACATGCCATGCACAAAGTTTAGACACAACTCTGAAAACTAGTGTTGTCTTGTTACTTATTTTTAAGAGATAATATTTGGCATTAATACTATCAACCTTCTGACACTCCTAGAGTACTTCATTAACAGCAGGGATATATTTTTCTAATATTTATTAACAATATATAGTTACTAGGTAGTTTATCTAGACTGTACAGACTAGTAAACTGCAACATAGGAAATATAATTATTTTTCTGAGGTCACACAGTGGATCCAGCAGAGGAAAGAGGTCACAGATGAGAGTGTTTCTAAAGCTCTTTCATCCATCTCATTAAACTGACAATTCTCTTTCAAACTATTTGTTTTCTGTTTCATGAGGACTGGTATTTAGAAAGCATTTCCTTTGTTTGAAACGGAGAGCAAAGTCACTTATGTAGCAAATGACTGAGGCATAAACACTCACAGCCATTAGAAAGGTGGCTTTGGATTGTGCAAAACAACCTCATTTGCTGCACAAGCCGACTTACATCTGCAATTATGACAACTGTGGGCATAACTGATGACACACATTTTAACTACCTCCTTTGCATGAACAATTATGTAGTTAAATGTGCAGCGTGCAGTGAATTGCACCCACAAAATCGGAGGCTGAGATTAGGCCTTTTTAAAAGACCTCGGCCTTACGAAGTGCCAGATAATTGTATACCCCATAAAAGAGAAGAGGGGGTTTATTTCATGACAGTTTTTAAGAAAATGGGACCATTTAAGTTAATTATCTGTGTTGGCTCATTGGAACACCTGTTGGGTTTAATTCAGCAGCACCTGGTGCCGACTGCGGGTAACGGGCCTGGGGGTCACTAATTGACAGATTATGTTGTTTCTGTTTCTTTTTTTTCCATTCCAACTTTTTTTTTTTTTTTACTCAATTTTCAGTAAGCAAACTTTAGCAGGACCCAAGACAAGAATGAAGAGATAACCAGCTACTCTTGGAGAATGCAGTAAAGTATTTTCTCCATGAACACATGTAACATGTGAAGTTCGAAGCCTGATGAGTACCCACGCTCTGTTAATCTCACTGACATATACACCAATTTTAAAACACCAAGGAGAAGGACTGGTTGAAGTGATCATTTGCAAGAACTGTTCAATGCATTAGTCTGGAGTATTTTAAATAGACATTCTAGGGGATAATATTTCAGTTATCAATTTGGGGGGGGTGGGGAATTTAGCTGACACCAAGAGCAGGAAACAGAACTGTGAAATTCTTGATTCATTATAATTGGACATTCAGAATACATTAATCATTCCACTGAAAGAATTAAAATGTCATAGAGGCAAGCAGAAGAACCTTCAAATTAGTTATGATACACAGTAAGTGAAAGAATAAGATGCCTGAAAATAGTAAAAATGCTTTTTGATACTACAGGGAAAGTTGAGAGAGCCAGAGAAAAGTCTTGATGCATACAGAGAAGTCTGAAAACAAACCCTAAAAACAAAGTCTAAAAATGTAACTATGGAATTAAAAAAAAAAAAGGCTGCTTCAAACTGCCCAGGACTGCCAGGGCATGGAGGGGCAGGTGCACAACAAAATCCAAGTCCAGATAGCTGAGAAAACTTAAGATGGGGAAGTGAGAGCTCTAAGCAGATCTCTTCCCAGAATCATTATGCATCCTTAGGGATCTCAATGCTTCTTTGAATCAAATTTTTCAAGTCCTCACATACTTTTGGAAATGTGCTTAAATAATTTGCAGACAGATACACAAGCTTTTTTACTGAACTCGAGTTGTAATTCAGACACAAGAGGATTTGGGCTTTAGGCATTCCTTGTAAAAGTCAATCTGAAAAGAAACAAGAAATCTCACATGGTGTACACATAAATTTTATATTTTAGGGTCTTGCTTTTCCTCTTCAGTCAAGCATACTCATATACCTGTAAATTTCACCAAAAATCTCAGCAATAGTACAGAATTCTAAACCAGAGCTCACAATCAATGTGCTCAAAAGTTCTTGTGATAGAAACAAAAAGCCATACAGGAGAAGAAAAAATATAAATAAACCAGCCCACTACCTGAAAGGAACACCAACTTTTAAACCAGATCTAAGAAAATATCAAATTCCCACAGTGAGAAATGAAGAAAATTATGTAGAATATTCTTACAGTCAAAATATATCACAATCCATACAATATATAGGTAGGAAAAAAATGGAAAAGACCATATTTTTTAAACATAGCTTAAAGTAATTGGAAATTATAATATCAAACCAAAGTATATGTACCCATAAAGATATTTATTGCAAAATTAGATTTACTCTATATTTCATGAATATTATCCTCATTGTATAAGTAATGTTCCGTGCAAATTATGCAGAAACAACATATAGTGGTAATACAATCCTTGTGTTTCTGAGAAACTTACAAATATTCTGCTATCCCGTCATGTACTTGGCTCTTACTTTTCAGCAGATGTAAAAAGTTAAATATGTCTGGAAAAGTTTTAACTGGTACAGAGATCAGAATAATCAAAACTAGTAACAGGACTGCATTAATTAGTATTTCTGGTAAATAATTAATCATCAACCCTTTGCATAGCCCCTGGCCAAAACTCTATAAGGTCTCAAACTGACAACACATAAACCTCCAGAGGTATCCACTAACTTGAATTGAGCTTGAGGTCATTTGTTTAGCTGTAAGAACATGGTAACCTTTAAATTAAAATTTTTATTGTTAAAAGTGTTGTTCTGGAATATAAAATTGCTGCACCTATGTTTGAAACGCCAGTTTTAATCATAGAGAATGACTTGTGACTTCATAAATTTTTGGTACAGATGGTAGGGATTTCCTGGTGGGAGGCTGCGGTGCCAAGTGCATTTTTCTCCTGTGCAGAAGCTCATGTGTCACATGGCTCCAAGGGGTTAATTTTTTTACACGCAGAATTCTCTACATGATAATGCACTTTCATGTTCCCCATCTGGCCATTGTAAAATCACAGAGGCTGTGAAGGCACAAGCATGAAGTAGAAACTGGTGTCCTGATTTTCAGTGGTACTGACTATCTGCGACTCCTGCTGAAGTAAGGAGAGAGCCACAGGTGCTCCATAGCCCTGGAAACCAGGTCATTACTAGGACATCTTCAGGAGCATTTCTTTAAGAATTTGGCATAGTGACACTTCACTCTAAGTCCCCATTTCTTATTCTTATGCTCCTCTAAAAACCTAGGGTTTTTACTAGAAATGGAAAAACATTTAACACTGTAATATGTAATACATGTGAAAACCGTGAGCATCGTAGGAGAATGCAAATAAAGCAGCTGGGGGCTTCGGATGGAATGTGCAGATGGAATGCAGAAGGTGTGGAACAGGAGAAGGCTCTCCTTCACTGCCTGCCTGCTGAAGCTGAGGAGTACATTTTTATAGGAGTGAATTGGGTGTGTGGTGGTTAGGTGCCAGTTGGGGTTAAACCATGACAGCCCTTTTTGGTGCCCAGCGTGAGGCACAAAGGGTTGAGTGATAGACAACACTGGCTGATCACCTACAGGAAAGGCTGAAGCATAAAGGCAAAATCACTGTCTGGAGCACTGTCTCGTCCAGAAAAGTTTCCCTTAAGGAAGCAGTTAAAACTGTTAGAAGTCGATCAGCTGGAAGTACAATTGGCTTTAGTGTTTCCAGAGCTCATTTCTGATGGTTTCTGACCCAAGGATGTCTGCAGGCCTCGGAGCGCGTTCCTTGGCATGTGGGAATTCTATCATCAGCCCAAGATGACCATCTCTCAACATTTAGAAACCATTCAGGACTGATGAAAAAATCTAAAACACAGTTCTGCCTTGAAACTAATGCTTAAGGTTGTTGCACATTTACTGTGGAAGTGCAAATTGAAGCCAGCTAATATAGGGTTGCATTTGTAGATATTTTTTAGATAATATAGCCAGACTGCTGCCTACCTCATAAAAGAAGAAAAGCATTGCGAATGGAAATCTACTGTACCTGAAATGTTGTGTAGTATGGAGAGAAAGAATGGTTTACTATAGGAAGGTCTTGTTACATGAAATGATGTTCACACGGAAATTAGTCTCAAGCTCCATGAATATACATGGTGAGAAGTCATGAAATCACATGGGTGGCAGTTTTCCATATCTTCATTTCCATGAAGCAAAGACAGTATGGTAGTCATAGTACATACTCATAGTAGACAGGGCAGAGCTGGATGAAAATTGCCTCATTTTCCAGGCCATTGCAGAGTTACACATTTGGTTGTGGCTATTCTCCCACACACACGAATGCAATGAAACCTCGGGAAATAAAGCTTCCTGTTCAGCTCTACTCAATCAGCAGGAAGGAAGAAAGCTGCAGGCTTGTCCAGAAGGGCTCTTTTGTAGATGAAGGCGTGAGGCAAAACCAGTGCTCCATCTGAATAGAGAGAGCTATTTATCTTCCCGCATACCAGAATATGTTGCAATGATTCACAGGCATTTCTCTTTCTAAATGATGTAGAAGCCAGCTAGGGAAGAAATTAAGGTTTGCTATCACCAGTAGCGTGTAGCTAACATCTTTAAGTAGCAGTTATGTCCATTCCCTCTGCTTTAATTTCAACTACAGAATAGCACAAGTGTTCTGTGAGACAGATGAAAGTTCAGTATTCTCACAGTGACAAGATCTGCAGCCCAGCCAGCAAGCTGGGAGCCCACACGTTCCCTTCCAACACTACATTCCACTTGCCTTCAGAATGGTCCTGTAGCTCAAAGTTCTTCTTTTTTTTTTTCTAATTAAATTTTTTTTTAAATTATCATTGAATTAATCAAACCTGATCTAAACCCATACTTCCATATTATGTCAAAACCTATGGGAAATCAGGTAAAGTTGATTTGGGCAAGGAATACAGTGCAAAGCTTCTCTTAGTTAACAGGCTGATCAGAAGCCCATGGGATACAAACAAAACATGCTAATGGATTTGGGAGCTTTGGATCAGACCCCTAACAAGTGTTATGTTGCTTAGACTGCATTTTTTTTAATTTTCCACCCTACTGGGTTCCATTGAGGCAATGAAGCAACTTTACATACCATAAAAGTAAGAGGTACAATACAAGGGAAAGACATTGCTTCTCTTCAAAACTTGCTGTTATCCACTAGTTATCCAGTAATTCAGTACCTGTGATTTGGTGAACAGCATCAGCTTCCACAAATAGTTTCAAAACTTTTTCTTCTAGGAATGGAAACCACAACTTTAAACTCTCGCTTATACTAACAACAAGACACATTTTCAACTGAGTGCTTTAATTCAGCAGAGACCTTTCTTCTTACAATGCTATGAAATTAGTTCACAATATCATTTATGTCAGTTTATTTTTAACATCAATTTTGCTTTTCAGAAAATGTGTACTACTTAAAAGCTAGGAAAAATATCACAACTACTGTATTTGTGGAATTCATTGCAATGCAGTCAGCATTTATTCTGTGAGAGCATTGTGTACTTACCAGCCTTGGTAACTGTTTCCCAGACCAAAGTTTTAAAGCAGAGGTCTTCCCTTCTTATTATTTCAAAAGCTTTTCATCCAAACTTGCTATAAAAGGTACAAGAAAATTAGGGTCAGTGAATGAATACCTACTATTTTTCACTGGTGAGGCAAAAACCATGTATTATGGGATCACTTTGAAATCAAAAAGTTGGCAGGACTGGGAAAACTTCAGAGAACTCTACAAAAGCGACTCAAGTTCTAAAAATGTGTCTCTCAGAGAGATTTAAAGGAAAAAGGTTATGAGTTCAAGAGGTGATTTAATCTTTGTCACTAGGTATCCACATAAGTAAAAGGTAATTGCTATTATATGGATTTTCTAAGTAGCAGCCAAAGGCTCACCAAGAAACAACTGAAGTATCATCTAGGAAATATTAAACTGAACACACAGAGTATTTTGCTAGTCCCTAATTCACCCACCCAAAATCCTTGGCTAACTGAGAGCCAACTTGCTGCCACAGTGTGCAGTGTTTCTGTCTCAGAAGTAATGTTTACTGCAAACACTGTGTACTTATCATTTCTTTTGATGCCCAAGTAATATCTTCCATCAAACAATTCAACAATTCTGTACTAACAACCACCACACTGCAGTGGTAAGAACCATCAGTAATTCATGGGCCAGTGTTTTTAGACTAGAGGGTCAATAAGAGTCACAAGAACTGAAACAGCCACAAGACAAAACACACCACCCTCAATTTAGGCATTGTAGCCCCAACCAGCTGTCTTTCTAAAAAACAGGGTTTGCTTCAAACGAAAGTAATGGAAGCATTATAAGAATTGCATTATAAATGCATTATAAGACACTTTTAGTCTGTAGACTTTTTTATGTTAGTCAGATTAGTCATACATAGCAGGTGTTTGTATCCCTAAAGTCAACTGTACTGATGTTCAGAACTCACTTTTAAATTCTTAAAATCTATGAAATATGTTCAATTCTCAGTCTAAGGTGCTCTTCTTCATAGAGTAAGAGTGAATTAAAGAAACTGTGATTCATAGGAAATTATGGAAGTCTAGAATATCCTTTTATTGCTCCAAAAGACATCTTTTTCAGAAAAAAAAAATAAAGCAGAAAATACTGGGAGAAACAAAGCATCATTTTTAATTCTTCACTCTTTGTTCTGGTATTTAGATGTATCTCCTTTACCTGTGTAGTGTGAATGTTGCCTTGTTTGGCTTCATCCGAACTTATTCATCATTAGAAAATTAGGATAATAAAAGTGAAATGTCAAAAAAATGTGAAGACTTACCCAAAAGTGTCCACATTAAGAGTACATAAGTTCATAAAAATATACCTCAGCTGCATTCTTGTCCTGTATCTATTCTCTGTTATTTTTAGTAAAATGTTGGAATAAATGTGATATCTGTATGTTCAATTTAACCCTTCTGTATCTCCTGCTTCCTTTATACTGATTGTATTCTTAATGATGTAGAAACAATTAAATAAAAAAGGAAATATATATTAACATAAAAACAAATGTATTCCTATAAAAAAGAGGTTTCAGTGTCAGATATTTGGTATATGATTTCTGTGACTGTGTACCAGCAGAAGTATTAACCAGAAACATCAACTCTAAATGATTATTAGAGAATATACTTTGAAAGTAAGTATTGATCTGTGTTTTACTAATCACATAGAATGGAAAACCATTTCATGTGGTTTGTGCTTTCAATCAAAACTAACAAAGATTAAATTCCCAATAGATTTTACATCATACTGTTCATGCACAACTGACTTGCAAAAATTACGTAGCAAATACCTTTGAGAAACTAATACGCCTTTTTGTGACCATTTAAAGCAAAAGAAAAAAGGAAGTTAACTTCATCAAATAAATTATTTGCAACAAACAATTTTTTTAGCTCTATTCCCAAAACACAGAAGCAGGTACTGAAAAATGTAGTTGTCACATCCTGATGAAGGATGCCTTTCACTTTATATCAAAGTAAAACATTGTGTTGTTTCAATCACGCGGTTTTAATTTTTGAGGTAAAACATAAAATTAATATTTTGGTGCATTTTCCCCAAAACTTTTAATCTCAAAATGTCTTTCACAAAAGTTGCTGTTTTCTTTTATCCTCCAGTTCTCCTTCCCAATCTCTCTCAGGACTTAAATCCACACGGAACTCAATTTAAGGAACAGAAAAGGGGCAGAATGCATTCATTTCAGGACATGATACCCTAAGTATTGGCTGGTGACAATGCCCATTATTCTGCTATGCACAGGTAGGACTAAATTCTCTCCAAACTAAGGCAGTGACAGACAACAGATAACTTCAGCTAAAGAAATCCAGTTAAGTAGGTGAAACATATGACATGGCACCTCAAAAATCCGTGAAGAAATTTTCTGTGCCTTTAGAAAGGAGCAAGAATTACCACACCTTCTTAATAGGTTTCTTATTTCTGTAATGCAGGCAGTAATTTATTAGGCATCCCAGGCTTCTTCAGCTGCACAAAGGTTTTTGAGAACTACTGCAGGGGCCAGAGCCTCTGAGCACATCTGGAAGAATGAGAAAGAAATCCAATAGTGCAGATTGCCCAGGAAAAAGAAGCCCCTGACCCTTTCCTATTAGACAGCAGCACATGGGCTGCACTCTCTGAGCGTGACAGGCAGCAGGACCCTTGCTGCTCTAATCCTTCAATGTGCTGACACACTTTTGTATTTTAATGGATTCTCTTTTTGCTGGTTACTATTGTGGATGCTTCTATTAGTATGTGTTAAGATAGAAATGAAACGGGAAGTGCAGACTGCACCTTAAAGTGCATGTAAAAATCCACCAGGCCAGCCTTGCCCCACTGTGCAGAGGAAGCTCTGTGCATTAACAGAGTTCTTGAGTCACCTCGGGGCTTGTGTCTCCCACCTAGGAACAGACAGAGCCTGTAGTGGCAATAACAGCCCTGGTGCCAAGATGGAGCATGCCATCTGCACAGCCAAGGGAGCCAGGACAGCCAGGAATTTAGCTGGGAAACGTTAGCTGGAGCCGGGAAGGGTCAAAGTGGCGATGGCAGCAATAACAGCTCTAACAGTGTCCTTACACAGTATCCAGTATCCTCCATTAGAGGAGCACCAGGACCACAAGCTATTATTCAGAGTGGGAAGAAAAGCAATTTGCAAAAGCAGAATTAAAATCAGAAGATGATCTTATGGCTTTTGTATTACTGTTTCTGAATTAAGCAATAAAACGGAGTGTGAATTGCATTCTATTAATTCATACACGGTGTTTTCATTCTTGGGTAGTCAACACAACAAGGGATGAATTAATGCTACTTTGTTCTGACAGTGTTGTGATTACAAAATGCTAATTTTAAGAAATATTTATATTGCTAATTAAGGAAGAAGGTCAGAAGTTCTAAGCTCCAGCTGCAATCAACACAGTTCACTGCTCTGAATTTTACAAGTTCTGAGCTGTGAATTGTGCTGATTGCAGGCACAGCTCTGGATTCTTATTAACCAGTCAAACCAGCCCAGTTCTACCAAACATTTTATAATATATTCTACTGTGTTGTACAAATCCTACTACTTTGATGCAGACATTAATATCATGAAGTAAAACAATAAAACTCGATCTGTATCAGCATAAATTGTACACAGGCATTTTAGAATTAAAAAAATGAATAAAAATAAAACAATAAAGCTATGAGCACTTCATCATGCTGACACGAGAAGAAAAATGAGCTAATTGTACAGAAAAGAAACTGAGGAACCAAAATAAAGTGAAAAGAAAAACCAAACTAAGAAAATCCAGAAAAGAGGAGGTTATGAACCTGTGTGTCTGTGACCACGTGTCCATGTACAAAGTCTTAAGTTATCAAAGAACTCAGCTGGATGTAACAAAAGCAAAACAATCACAGAACAGAAATAATAACAAATGAAACGGTGATGGTGGTGTTCTAAAACATTGGCATTAAAGCATTATCTGGTGGCAACTCAGAGAAGAAAAGCACAAAGTGGGGAGAAAAAAAACATGAAAATGCTTTATGAAAGGAAAACATCCCTGAAAAAAATGTGACATTTTAGTTGCATCATATGCACAGTAATTTACATACTTTGCAACAATTAATTTTTGAGTACCGGGGTACCTTTATATACTTTTTAGCTAGTATAGGCAGGTTAAGATTTTTCAGAGAGGAATAATTACTTTATAGCTAAGACAAATGTTATAAGCGATGAAAGGCTTCAATATAAGTATTCATGTACTCTTACAAATGTAAAGTTTCATTTCTTCCTCTTAGATAAACTTTCAAGAGACAAACTAATAAACATTCAAGAGACACAGTTAACCTGTACAGGGAGACCTGGCAGCCCTGGAACATCCCAATTACAGAGTTACCACAGTCTGAGGTGGAGAAGAAAAGCCTTTCCTCTGATTGCACAGTTTGTGCAGTCCACGTCAGGATTTGACCAATAATCTGTAAATCAACTACTCAGTCCTCATGTATCGATCCAGACAACAATGAAAAAGAGAGGCCTAAACTCTCTGTTTGATTTTATGGTGTTTCACTGCAATATTCTGTTATTTCCAAACTATTTAGTGGTCCATAAATCAAATACTCAAATTTTAATACTGAAATATTTTACCTCATTTTGCATAGAAATTTTTATTGTTTACATACAAGCAATTATAAAAGCTCACTCTTTTGTGAAGATTTAGCACACAGGCTTATTTTTTATTTCAGTGCAAAATTGTAAGTACTTGTATTATAAATGGGTCTGTACATTTTATATTACTTTTACAAGCTACTTACAGCATGTACATAATGACACCTGTGCTCCAAATGTCACACTGTTGGCTGTAGTCACAGGCACTGATAACTTCATGGGCTGCCAACCAAGCAGAAAAAATAGTATTAATAATAGAAAAAAAAAAACTTTTAAATGCTTAAACACAAAGCATGAAGAATGTGCTGATGTGGTATAATTTATTCCCATATGTAAAGAGGAACCAACAGCAGATGTTTAAATGAATAATGTACAGGCCTTAACAATTCATGCTGATGTGTCCTCACTTTTATCATTTAGCTGTTAAGGGGGTGGTGACACTGTGACATTAGCTGTGTGATTAAACTTAGTACTCTTCTTCTCCACAGTAAGTTATTAAAGCAGCATTCGTAACACACTGACTTACAGTGCTGCAAGACATCACACCAACTTGGTTTTCTCCCAGACATAAGGGTAGCACATAAGAGCACAGGGTTTTTGCAAAACACAAAGCCTCTGTTTGCTTGAACACATCAGACGATGAACAAAATCTGTGCCAAAATACTCTCAAATAAAAATTTTGAAACCCACTTGGATTAAAAAATCACAAATTATAACCTATTCACTACTCACTTTATATTATTTCAGTCACGTGTCAGAAAGACACTAGTTTGGGGCCATCTCAGTGACATTTTATCCACTGCATCATGGGAGATGTGTTCACAGCAAGATCTGTGGTTTTTAATTCCAGAACCAATGGAGGTGATGTACTTAGTTCCAGTAAGGAACAAAATGTAAAAACCTTCACACGATGGAAGGGGAGATTGACAGTAAATATTTTACTTGGTGTTGCCCCACCAAATCAAAAACTCTGTTGAACTGTGATCTCAGATTTTTTTATGTCTTAGGTAGGCACCAAGCTTCAAACATCTAATTATTATGACAAGGATTTTGAAATAGTTAACTTAATAGTTTGATAATACCACAACTGGTAAAATAAGACTTTAAAGGAGATTCTGACCATTAATATTGTCAAACTGGCCAAATCTGCTCTAGGGACTCATTTTTAATCAATCATTTTGATAACATTTTAAACTATCGTTAATTCATGCTATTAAAATACTGGGAAAGCTTACAAAATTGTATACATTTATATCCTTATATACATGTCCTACACAAAATAAAATTACCAACTCAGGAAGTTGATATTACTTTTATATCTTTTCTTTATTACTAAACCAATGTGATTAAATTTTGAAATTCCATGAGTCTCACACAGAACAAGGCAGGATACAAAAAATGGAAATAAGACCAAAAGGAAAACATACGCATAGAGGGGCAAAATCAGAAAGAAAAAATAAGGAGCAAGTAGCAAGGGATGTAACTCGAAATGAAATCGTCTACAGGAATATGAGTGGTAGGAAGACAGTGAATAAAGACATCAGTGTTGTATTCAACCAAGAACGCAATTGATAGATGATGCTTAGAAGGCAAATGTATTTAATGTCTTCTTGCATCAATCTTAACCAAAATGTCAAGTGCAAGCAGTGGATAGTCCAATCAATATCAGTGACAAAGGGGCAAGACCTCAGTCTCTTACAAAGAAGAGAAAGGTTAGCAAGTACTTGAGTTGGAAATTTTAAAATCAGCCGTAACCGATGAAATTCATTCTGGAGTACTTTAAAAGTGACAAGACTTTTCAGAGCTATTAGCTCTTCAAGAACCATTAGAGAAAGGCAGATAAAATACTTGAAAACTGAAGAAGGCAATCATGGTATTTATCTGTAAGACAGCAGAAAAGCTGGCATCAAAGAATTATAGAAGTATCCCACTAATTTTAATTCCCAGGAAAATACTGGAATTAATAGGCACCTAGAAGAAAACAAAGAAGTGGGTAACAGACATTATGCTCCTGTCAGGAGCAAATCTCCATGCAGCACAGGCTGACAGGCTTTGGGGTTAGAGGAGGAACATAAAATGTCACACACCTCTATCTTAGTAAGGATTTTGATACTGTTTCCCTTAAATTATTTTGTGATCCAAATTACTGTGTTTGATGTCCAAATTTCATACATTAAAGTATCACGGGACCAATGCACAGGTCCATAAAAAAGTGCCTCTCAGAAAGCAGTTGTAACTCGTTTGTTGTCAAAGTGGAAGGCTGCATGGAGGCATGTTCTGTAGCTGTCTGTCCTCTTTAGCGTGAAGAACCAGACACCAAGAGAGAAGTGAAATAACAGATTGCTGACTCTAGGAAGGTGCCTACCTGTTCTTCATATCTGTGATGGATAGGGAGAGGAAATAATAGTCTGAAAATGTGAACTGCAGTTGCACCCTTTTCCTTAGCCCCACGCACAGGCTCCCACCACCTCCCTTAGGTCAGCTGGAGCAATTACGTGGCTGCAGGTGAGTTAAGTGAAACTTTATAATGAAAAAAGTGATTAGATCACGGCCTGCAGGTATAAGTTTAAGCTGATTGTCAAACTGAAGGTTCAGGGCAGACAGCAGGAAAAATTTCTAGGAGGATAATGAAGCATCAGAATGGAGTGCCTGGGAAGATTACGGAGTCTCCATTACTGGAGGTCTTTAAGTACACTTTACACAAATACTCATCAGAAATGACCTCAGTATAGCTGCTTCTTCCTTTGGACAGAGAAATAAATCAAACAACTCAAGGCCCCTTGCAGTGGCAAGACTCTATGTTTCTGTCATGATTAGTAAATTGGAAAGTAATTTTATCCTGTACAACCCCCTCACTTAAACAGTATTTAGTGCTACTAGTATTTAATAAATCAGAGTGTTGGAAGAACTAATTATCTTTCCCCAAAAAGGATTTCTTTTTTGCTTCCATTTGGTATGAGCAAGCTGTGAAATTTGCTGGTATAAACTACTGAGGAAAAGGCTCCACAGAATTAAATAAATTAATGCTATGTCGGATAATGGAGTGAAGTGTATTAAAGCCTGCAGTATAAATCAGAAAGGGTTACAAATCTTTGCAGTACAGAATGCAGAGTTTTCATTGCCTAAATGGACAAAGGAAAAGCCAGGAAGAGCATGTCCTTTGGGCAGGCTACATCGTAATTACCTGCTTTTGTGGTGTTGGGGTTTTTTCAACTTCCATTTCAACATCAAATATTAGTCAGTCCCATACACTGCGATAGGCACATTTTTTGGATAGAAATTGTCTAAAAAAAAATTGGTTATCATTTATTCCCACTGTTTAGCTGGAGATTCCTATGTTTTTCTGCAGCACATCAGAAGTCACAAATTAGTCTATGTAATCAGAGGTCATCACCAGAGTGACACAGAGTTAAAAGAAGTCTTACCAAAAGGGTACTACTCGTCAACTGTCGATGAAGAGGACATTTCAAAGGGTGGAAAAAAATGCTGATTTTTTTTTTAAAACAAGATAGGGTTTTATCCTACGTGTAAAACCTTATTCAAGAGTAATACTTACATGGAGAAGCCAAACTTCTCCATGTATACTTCTTCAGTATACTTTTATATTTTATACTTGGCATATCAAAGTCTGTGAGACAATACATACATCTGAAGATATCAGTCTGTGGGTTCAGGAAGGAATGTCCTGATACTGAGAGGTGGATTGAAATAGAGGGTCTATCTCTACATACTAAAAACATTTCATCCAAGCCCCATGCCAGTGTGCACCTGTGCCATGTACTCATGTGCCATATGGGAGAACCTCTGTTCTCTCACCAGGAGCAAGCCACGTCTGGATTTGTCCCATAATTCTGTCTACATAGCCTGCCCAAAACCAGAAAACCATAAAGATCCAGGAAGACTTTCTCACAGCCAAAAATAGGAGGGTGTGAACCTCAGCCTGACATGTAACATCAGCTGCCTCAAGCCTGAAAGCTCTGAAGCAGTTAAATGTTGGTTTTAGCTGTTTTTTTTATTTCACATTGTGTGATGGACCTCTGCTTTCCTGTAGCCACTTTAATTGCTGCTGGCCATACCAGCTTTGGGGTTTGGTTCTGTGTTTTCCACTACAGCCATTAAAGTTATTCAGGAGTTACTCTCCTCTAAAATGAGAGGAACAAGCAAAGTGAGGAAAGATCTGACCTCCTTCACAGGATAGAAGCTAGGAAAAATGCTTGCACTTTGCAGGAGAGATGACAGAGTGTGCTAGTTGCTGCTCCAAAGGGATATATAAAGCAAGGCCATGAAAAAAGAACAGCTGGCTATGGTGGTTTCTACTGATGGAAGTGGTGAGTTGACTGAAAGGATGGAAAACCTGTGGAAAAGACAGAAGACTTTATCAATGTCTTACCTACCTCTGGCATTTGCAGGAAGAAAGGCACACACTGCCCCAAAATGCAGGGTACAGAGAAATCCAAAACTATGTTTCTTAAAATGAGTATGAGATCATATAAAAATACATAGGTCTAAGAAACAGAAAACAGAGTTTTGCAGTCTGGATTTATCCCATCACAAATTACTGAGTTGTCCACTTCAGTGTCTAAAATGCTTCTCAGCCTGGAGTCTTCTATCCCAGATAGTAAATTCGTGATCCAACAATTCAGTTCTACAAGATGATGCCTACATTTTAACAGCAACTACTACTAAAATAGCAAATTGGTGATGCATAATTAATATATGACTTATAAAGCATCAAAGACTATTTTCTTCAATACAAAACAAGATGTGAGCATACGGAACATTGTTTTTAGGTAGAAAATATTTATTAATATCAAAAGAATCCTATAATAGACTTGTATTTCAATCAAGATACAGTCTAAATAGGCTTTTTTCTAAATTACTAACAGATTACTTTAAATTGAAAACGTTCCTAATTTAAATATTAATTACATCTCACAGCATCTGCTGGCTTCCTGTAACTAATGGCTTGGGTCTATGCAAATGTAGATCTGGATGAACAAGGTATGGTTACTTTAAGGAATTTTTTTTTAATTGACCAAGAAATGTACTTACCATTTAAAAAAAAAATTCTCTTTTCAACAGTGGCTCTTAGCTTCCAAATGATTTTTTTTTTCCCTAATAACACCATTTAGTAACTCATTTCAAAATCTACTAATAGGTATCAAAGTCGGGTCTCCCAGTAATACCTGGATATTAAAAACGGTTTTTGAAGCAGAACTGCTACAATTGTCATCTTACCTTTATGTTTAATTTCACTTCATTTACTTCATTGATGTCACTGCTTTTAACTAAAATGTTTTCCAGTTTTAGATCTCTGCGAACAATACCTGCCAAGAGAGAGTAAGAAATAAAATGTTATCAGTTGCAGTGAATTTATTCTGACAGAAACATTTTAAAATCATTTGATTAATTCCTATGAGCAGTTCCTGTGCATTTTACTCTAAACTAGTGGCAGCCTAACAAAAACCATCTTCCCCACTTCTTCCAGGGAGTCATATAAGAATTTCAAATTTTGAAATCTCATTCCTCACCACAATCCTGTAAGAAAGGCAGAAGTACATACTGGTTAAGGCTTTTAAAAACAGATCATCTGACGTCACCCAACAAAAAAAGTAGAGTGTATCTTGTATATTTACCAAATTTGCACATATTTTCATACCTGAAATTCATTTTTATATACCAAACCAGTCAAGGTTTTTGCCCTTTTGATGAGGGCATAGAAGAAACAAGGCTTTATGGAAGGCACCATTCCATAATGCCATATATCTCTGTGGAAAAAGAGGTAAATGAAGGGTTCCTAAAGGCACTATGTTGTAACAAAGAAGTTAATCATTTCTTTGAAAAAAAACTCAAGAATTGCTAGTCCTGAACCATCTACAAAACCTAAATTTTTGGCTGGATAGGTTAATTCTGTTGTGGACTGTGCAGAACTGCAATGGTTCTGTGTGGTGGATGAAAATGCTGATGTTTACTGAACCCTAAATGCAACACAGCCTGTCGGGAAGCATCAGGAACAATCCACTTCTGCTTTTTTACCTCTCGTAATACACTATACATATAACAACTGAACTAAGTTAAAGTTATAATGCAAAGCAGTTGCAAGCTAGGAGATAATAACACAGTTATTGTCAAAGCTGGTGCAGAAGGAGAAAGAAAAGAAAATGGCAGCAGGTATTGCATCTGTGAGAAAAATAAAATTCTCAAAAAGCATATTCATGTAGCATATTTTATTTTTTCTTTACCAGACTATTTTTATCCTATGAAATACATAATAGATAAAATATCCATCAGTAACTGTTGTTAAATGTATGAACACTCAAAATCAATGAACACACAGGAGAGACAGAGGAATGTAATTACAGATTTGGTGCAGACACACTACTGCTGGAGCAAGGCTTTGAATGATGTGTCCTGTCTCATTTTCTGTAAAATACCCTTTACCACAAAGCATTTTTTTGTGTGAGCACCCTCACACAGCTCCATTACAAGATATGCCAGCTAATATTAATAAAAGGGAGAATGTGATGATTTTGTTCTCTCTGAGTTTTGTTTCTTCTAATGTAATAACAACATAGAATTAATAGCAATGCTCCAGCTGTAGTGATGACCTGGAACCCCAATGCACTTAGTATTTTATGGACACAAAGCAAAGGACAATTGACCAGCCACAAATACTGTCAGTACTGTGTTTACTACAACAAACCTTCAAGCTTTCAAAACATATGCATTTTAAAAATGTACAAAAATAATGTGATTTCAAAACAAAGGCTAAGTATGGGTTTAGCTTAAAGCTTCTTCCATTTAATGCAATAAAAATGGCTTTTAGAAAGCCTAATTACCAACCCTTGAAAAAAAGTAAAATGCAACTTTTCAACAACTAGGAATGGGAACTGTAATACTACAATAAAATGAGACTTCCAAACAACTCAATATGCCAAGAAAAAAATCCTACACATGCACCTAACAGCAAATATTGTTTTACATATTGTACTGTAGTATTTATAATATGTGCTGCCATTACAAAGTCCAGAAATCTTATCTCTCAGCTCAGCCACAAAAATTTAGGCAAAAATTTGTACCATAGTATTCATACTGATTTGTGAATGGAACACTTTTTGTTCCTTATTTTTGCCTTACTTTATTGCTAAAAATCCAAATAAATGCCTAAACAAGAAACACTGTTCAACTGCTAAATTCTTTGAAGAGATTTGGCTACTTTGTAATCTAAATTGCAAATATCTTTTCAATTATTTTTTCATGACAGAAAAAGAACCCTAAATTACATGGGTAGACAGTAGAGTTTGAGTGGTTCAAAAACTTATGCTGGTTCAGGTTTCTGCCACAGAGGCAATGACTGAGACACAAAGGAACACCTGAAAAATGAAAAGAAACATCTACATAAATGAAAAGACAAATTCTGCATCTAATATGACCTCTTGGTGCTCAAACAGATATTGGAAACAGAGAATCATCAAACAGTAAGAAAGCTAGGAATCATTTAAAGAATATCACACATCTACACGATATTTACTCTTTTCCTGAAGTTTTTTTTAGTGGCTTATTTTTTGCCAGTAGTCTTGTGTTTAACTTCAGTTACCATCCCAAGGCTGCCACCTCCTAGTTTCTTTCCAAATGGATGAGTTTCATCAAAAAACAGATAATCATGAAAAATACTGCAACTTTTAAAAACACTTAATATATTGATTATCCATTAATATAAACTAATCTAAACCTCGCAATCGTATATTCAAAAGATATTTTTACTATTAGTGACGTCATCTGATTTTTTCCAACAAAAATATTTACAGATTCTTCTACTGAATACGTTTCAGTCTTCATGCATGTTTTCTGTAAGGGTTAAGATCAGCAACTTGCACAGTTTCATATAAGTTTTCTACTTCACTTTGAAAACTACTATGAGTACCACCAGTCATTGTCTGGAATTCCTCTCTTTGTTTTCCATCACATTCCCATATAATCATATGGAAAATTCCCCTTCTGCTTTCTAGAGGTGCCCATCCACACCCCAAATCACAGGAATTTACTTCATTCTTTCCAGGAGTGCATTCCACTACTTTCAAGGAATATCCTCAGCTTTCTGGGAAATTTTCCACATGCCCATAACTGTGCACAAGATTTCTGGGAATTCCCCCTTTTCTTGCTTCTGTGCTTTTGGGGGATCCACAGCCAACTTCCTAGGAATTTCAAATGTGCTGTTTAAAGTATTCACTTTGGCTGCCCTCCTCCTTTTTCCCCCTTCCACTTTCTAGGCCAGTTTTCAGGAATTTTCTCCTTTCTCTGCAGGTATTTTCCCCCATGTGCTTTTTAGAAAATCTCCATTTTCTAGGAATTCTGTCCCTACTTTCCAAGAATTTAGTAACTGCTTCCTAGGAAATTTCCCTGTGGCTTCCCAGTTTTCCAGCTGCTTTCTATGCATTTTCCTACTGATTTCCAGAAATTTCACAGGTGCTTTCTAGGAAACTAGACAAAGTGAGTGGGTAGTCACTATGTAAATGCTGTTGGTAAAAAAACAAAACAGAAAAAAACAAAAAAAAAACCCACAACAAAACCCCACCAAAAAAAAATAAAAACAAAGCCATCTTCCATGATGCCTATGGCTTGGGAATTGCAAAAACTCTCTGTGACTGAGAATGTACATATTAAAAACTCTTCTTAATGAAGTGGCCGGTCCTGAATATAATACTGGAAAAAACCACACAACTACCCAAGCATATTCTCTATGAGAAGAGTGTCACTTAGTCAAACTGCCTCATGCACTTTCATAAAACTGGGAGATCTAAAAGTAGATAGTGTTTAGATGCCAGTAACAAGTCTGGAGAGCTATGACATCTTCAATTGCTAGGGCTGACTATCCAGCATAATTTGACACTGCTTTTGCAGTAGCGACCAACATCTATGGCTACACGCCTTCAGCTTCCTTGCTGGGACTTTGTGTGTCCTCCTTCTACCCACATTTTCCACATAATCCACAAGGGCAAATGCTTGGTTGCATATTCAGATATATCTAATTTAGGGTGATAATTACTTTATACCCATGTGTATGAATATAAAGAAATTTATACATGTAGAAGTGCTGCTTGAAAGGGGACACATTTATGTTACTTTCCAAGATGATGCACTTAGTTCTGAAATGCCAGTTTCGGTGTGGTTTCTTCTCTATTTTCTTTTCAGATGTACATGTAACAAACTCCTCCAACAAAAGCTTTTAAAGTTCATAACTGAACAATTTTAAAGCCTTCGACATTAAAGAAGAGATTATGATACAGGATAAATATGCCTTTATCAATGTTAACTACTGCGGGAATGGTAAGAAAAGAGACTGTACATCAATGAGGGTGAACTACAGAGAAATTAAAGATAATCAACTTCAAATCCAGCTTCAGTCTCAATTTTTTCACCTACTATCTTTAGAATAGTTTTACCATTTACACACTTTTCTACATCTCAAGGGTACCATAATTGAAAAGACATCAAGGTACAAGTGGGTGGTAGAAAAACCAGAGAATTGCCCACCACATGCAAACTCTGACTCCTAAAACAAAAGCTTTATTTTCAAAACACAATACCTTTAAAGCCCGTAAACTTAATCTAATGTGTGTTAGGCTAATCATAGGACTGGTAAGTCCTTTAGAGCAGGTATTTCTTTGTCAGTGGTAAGAAAATCTATCTACCGGAGACATTCATGCAGACAAACCTTCTGCAAGAATTGGCTCAATCTTAAGATGTGATCTCACATATGGATTTCACTAGGAACCATGACAACATTTCAAAACATTATGTAATTAGTCTCATTTATTACATTACCTTGAGGTAAAGAAAGACTGTTAAATGTCTTCAAAAATAAACCGTTTTTAAAAGTTCACTATTTCAAGTTAATTTGTTCAACTTATCTTCTGACGAATGGATTCATTGGCAGTGAAATTTTGTGCTGTGGAATTCCTGGCCCACCTACTGGATGGAACTACCACCCTGTGTTTCCAGGAATTTCCTGGAAACCAGCACTTGCTATGATCGCTGAAAATAATGTCAAGTTGTCATTAGGGTCAAGAGTTGAAAAATGTTCTCTGTGGAAGAGATTTTACTCTTTTCTTTAATATTTTATAGAATTCATCAGGAAATAAAATCTTTGCTTTACTTCAGAGAAATGAGCACTGGTAGAGCACTGTAGAATATGAAGAAACACCTCAAAAATACATAGCAAAGAAAATTAGGTCCAGTTCCAGTCTCCTTACCTCCTCTCCCCATGCTGGATCCTCTTGTCACACACCTCCAAATCACGTGTGATCTTTGTGGCAACAGGGGCAAAAAAAATTGAGCATTGCTTGGTTCAAATGAAGCCAAGCACGTGGCTCATTTTATGGTCTTCCCTTCGCTGCTTTCAGACATCTGTTCAATTTTATATAGTCTGTGCCCAAATTAAATTAAAACACTGAGACTGGCAGGAATGTGTCCACTGCTCAAAGGAGTGGAATAAAACCTGAGAGATGAGGGGGCGGGTGGAACACAAAAGCCTTGTATTCTAACTACAGCTGTCTGCCACGCTGACAAGGGACTAGATTGGCATAACACAGCATGCTGGTTTGGACAGCAGATCTGCAAAAAAAACAAAAAATACACAGTCAGAAATGATACTTCAGCTTTTTTAGCTACAGAATCGCTGGGTGCATTCAGAGATGGAAAAAGCAAACATTTTTTTCCACCAGACAGTACAAAACTATAATAGATTTTTCCTTCAAAGCAAATGGTATACAACACATTTTCAGAGGATTTCAAAATACTTCAATAAACCTGGGAAGCTGTTGATCTGGAGCATCCAATAAAAATGAATTTTTGCTTCTAACTGGCATCATGTGAAGACATCCTTCAGCAGTGCTGCCAAAACAGGGATAACAAAAGCAAGTATTTCTGAGTACTCTTGCAATTCCCCCGGAGAGCTGATTTGCACATGATTCCTCAAAGTCTACGTTTCTCAAAAACGAAGCTGCACAAAGAGGCTCAGAGGGAGTTAAAATGCACCAAAGAAGGACAGCTTAGCTAAACATTTCCAGGCAAGAAGGCCAGAGCTCAGTTCCTCCACAGCAGACAACAGAGAAGAAGCAACCCCTGGAAGTGTGGGAGGTTAACAAGCCTTCAACTCTTGGAATACCATCAAGATGCCCAACTTTATATAAGAGACTCATTCTAGCACTGCAAATGGCTGCTGCAGGTGAGGCACTGGAAACTGCCTCCAAGTGGCCCAACTCCTGCAGGACAGGGACCAGAGTGCCGAAATTTGGGGTCATCCCTCAGCAAGCACCTACTCCCCACGCTGAGGCAGCTGCTGCCCTGAGCAGTGAGAAGTGCAACACTGCTCACCTCAGGCAAAGGGGGGCTTCAGTCTCTGGAGACCACGAGGGTGTTGGCATTCTAGACACAGGGAGACATCACTGAGCTAAAAGAAGGATCCAAGCTGCAAGAAAATGGAAAACATTGGCTTAAGCTGAGAGCACACCGCCTGCATTCCTGCAGAAAACAAGGACCAGGTCTTCAGCTGGCACTCTGCAGAATCTCCTCTGCTCCGTTGCCTCTGACACACCTCAGAGATAATCTCAGATGTCACTTGAACATCCTTAAGCCCTTTGGTTCCATCCTAGCCCCTCATTTCCCAGATCTAGGACTTTTCTATTTGAATGACAGATGACTTATTAGAAAACAATAGTACAAAATACTTACATGGAGACAAAAACTACTTAAGAGAATGTTCTTTTCTGATAGAGTGCTTTTATCATGAGATAACTTCTAATCTCACTCAATAGCCTACACTTTGCAATTTACATGAAATGTGATTAATACCCTATTTCCATATTTAAGTCCCTGACAATATTAATACTCTTAGTCCTACTATCTAAGAAATTTTTAACTGTAATATGATGAAGTTATTACAGTTCTTGATTCTCTGAAATGTACCAGGAAAAAAAACGTGATAACTAACACAAAAAAGAGATAAGCTTAATGATATGTAGAAATCTTTTTGTTCTCTTGAAGATGTTCTGAAAATATTAAAAAACGGCTAAAATCCTGAATTTATTTTAGATTTTGCTTCTGAACAAAATTTTTGTATTAAAAAATTCTGACCTGAGTAAAGTCTTCTGTTGATAAATCAATAAATTGAAGGATATGGGTTTTTCTCTTTAATATTATCAATATGACAATTCAAGAAAAAAGGGAATAACTTTTTCACAAACACCTTTGTGAACCCTTTGTTTAGGCACAAGAAAACACTACTAGTTCAAAATAAATAAATCAACAAAGCAATAAATAAGGGAGGGGTTACAGCTGTTTTAACTCAGATTACTGCCAACATTAAAATAAAAGGATAAAAAAAAACCTTGATTTTACATTAGCTTTTGATAAAGATTTCCTATTCTTGATGCTTTAATCACCTCAGGAGAGTCATGTAGTCCTTCTCAGACCCTTGTGGGTGTCAGAACCGTAGGGCAAGACACCAGGCAAAGCCTACCCCATCTCTGTGCACCTAACAGATTATTTTGCAAGGTTTTATTAATCTCTTAAACTAGAAACTATAATAACATATTTCATTAATCAATTAAAGAACGAACAAATAATGTGGCAGGCTGCCCCATGGATAGATAAAAATCTCAAACACTTCAGCAGTGAATTATCTGCCTTAACCACCAGAGGTAACTATGCTAAATGCACACTTTATACAATTAAAAGTCATACAAGAGGAGCAGATGAATACTTGTCTCTTTTTAAGACCATGTGATACAAACAGAGAAATAGAGGAGGAATTGTTATGTGACAGCTTTGGGCACCTAGAGGCATTTCCCTATCACATTTGCAGGTTTTTTTCTTTTCCTTTGTGAACTGACAACATGACCAAAGAGCAATTTGAAGTTACTTGTTTTCCCAACCCACAGGTATTTTTAGGTGCTTTTGACCAAAGTTAAAGTGGTGAGGGATCCACAGGGAATGTGAGCTCACATCAATACATTGAGTTGTTGCTGGTCAAGGCGGACGTGCCAAGAGACACGGTGTCCATCATGGATAAAAAATGGCCACACTGGGAACTCCCACTTTGAACTTTCTGGTGTTGGAAGGTAGGAGCTATGTGGTCAATATATTAGACTCTAACATTCCAGATCTTCTTTTATTTAAATTCCTCCATTATTTTTAACATCTTCAATACCTGAACTTGATTAAAAAAACCGAAACAGACCAGAATTCTGGGGTTCGACCCTCACTGATTGTTCACTTCTACTTTTGGCATATCTGCCTCTAAACTGAGCCAGAAATTAAATCTTCTCTAAGCTCCTTTGGGAGCTGACAAGTTACATCACCCTCCTGCTACAATTTTCCTTATCTGTTAAATTAAGATAACGTCACTTATCACAATTAACATTCTAAAATGTTATTACATGGCAAACAATTTGTACAGGAAGACATATACTGCAAGAGCTGTGAACGCACACTGAAGCCTCCCCCTACAACTTTTCTTATAAAAGAGCAGCACCTAGAACAAAAAAAAAACAGGGCCAGGACCTCATTGCAGCTGTCATACAAAAACAACATGACAGTCTTTGCCTACACAGAACTTACTACAAACTGCTCTACTGAAAGCAGCGAATATCTTGTCATGGTATGCAGGTTCTCCCAAAATCTGACAGTGCACCATTCTTTAGAAAGCAAGGCTAGAACTAACCTTATGCTCTTGCAAAAAGTAAAGGCTCAACACAGAAGGCCTGAGATAGAAACCATATAAAGAGTTGATCCTACTAGTTAATAAATTACTACATAATGATTTGTAAGTAGTATGTTTTTACCCTCAGTTTAAACGAAACGAATGTAATTCCCAGAAAATGAAAGGTGAAATCCAAGGAAGCCTGGGAGAAATTCTTAGAAAGAAGAGGGGTTATTCCTCAAAACCTGTGGAAAATTTCTACAAAATACATATAGAACATCTTAGAAAGCAGAGCGGAAATTACTTGAACTTACAGGAGAAAATATCTGGGCAGCACAGAGAAAATTTCTAGAAGGTAGGGAGGAATTCCTTGAAAGCACAAGGAAAATCTTCTGGAACACGCAAGGTAAACTCCTACAAAGTACAGAGCAAACATACCTGCCTAGAGGGGAGATTTCTCAGAAAGCACAAAGAAAATTCACAAAACATGGAAGGTCAAATTCCTAGGAAGCAGACATAGAGAATTACTGAACATCAGAGATAAATTTCTGGAAATGAAAGAGGGAATTTTCAGAAGGCACATAGCAATTCCTGTAAATTGAGGGGAAATTATTATGATGCAGCATGGGGAAAAAAACAAAACAAAAAAATTATGTAGGGAAATAATTCTGGAAAGTGATGAGGAAATATAAGTAGAAAGCAGAAGGAGGCGTTTCCTAGAAAGCACAGTGCAAATGCCTGGAAAGCTGAGAGGTGAGTTCCTAGAAAGCAGGCAAGGAATTCCTAGAAAGCACATCAACACTTTCCTACAGATTCCCAGAGCCAGGTGTGTCCTGTGCAGCACCACAGCCCAGCTTTCACAGCTGTATCAGACTTTTCCTTAAGAGAGAGCAGAAGCACTGGAATACTGGGTCACCCCTGCCCTCCATGACAAAACCAGAACAATAACTTGGCAGTCCAAACCAAGAGAAAGCCATTGCTTAGGTCAGACACTTCTGGACACCTTCTCTTCTAGACCAACACATTTGCTTTCTTCTGTGGCCACTGAGATCAGAATCACAAAGGAAAGGAGGCAGAAGACAGGGGTGACCTTCCTCGCTGTGTGTTGCAGGTCCTCCAAGTCTGGACACAGCTAAAATCCTGCTTTCACATGTGCCCCAAACTGGCCCCCTTGTACCAGAAAAAAAAAAAAAAAAACAGCTCAAAAACCCTTTTCAGGCTCCTCCTTCATTTTCCTCTTGATTTTGTTTAACATTTCTGTGTTATCCCTAAATTACACTGAGGATACATGAAAGATACAGTAGACCAGTTTATTATCAGAGATTACAGACACTGGTTACGACTTAATCACCAGTTATGAGTAGCAGTCAGTAGTTATTAACACAGATATCTCTAACACCTTCATCAATTAGCATCTTTTACTTGGAATTTTAAAATACTGTAATGGGAGATTCTGAGAACCACAAGAAACAAGGAGGCACAGGATTCCCATTAATTTTCTTTGGTCGGTAAAATAAAGGAGGTTAAAAAAGCACACAAGGCTCAGCATCAAATTAACTAGTCTTATTATATTATAAGAAAAAACTGAAGGGTCTGCTGTGGAGAGTTTTGCTTGCCAGTCTGAAAAGCCTCCAGAGTTAAGAAAAAGTCTTCACTAAATAGGAAACATTCACGTCTGTGCCACTGAAGACATCTGTGCTATAAAATCTGCTGTGAACAAGCTACAGTTTCTGTTCTGTACAATCCTGACGCCTTAGTCCCTGTTATAAAGACAGATCTCCCATTGACAGCATCAGAGGGGGATAAATGACTGCAGGATTAGATCCTACATTTCGCTAGTTTTTATTTATGGCCACTTACCAACACCAACCGCTTACCACTTCTAGAACATGTCAGATTACTCCATCCAACCACAGACACTCAAATATATTCATATCAGCTTCAAACTGACTGTAAAGTCAGCACGAAGGTTCATGAATAAAGAGAAATTCTAGTGACAAGGCACAGGAATCTTAAAGCAACTCAAACTGCTTGTAAGACAAGGGAAAGTCAACCAGTGCACACATTTAGCACAGCGACCTTGAGTCGTCAGTACAAATACACAGACAGATACACGGCAATTTTAACAACTGGTCAGCACCAAGCACTCTTTGAATTGAGAAAGCTGTCACAAAGAGATGGGAAAAGTCATACCTTCCTTCCTTTCTTTCTTTAGTGACTTCTGAAAGGCCCACAGCAGAACTATAAGTGCGATTAAATAAATGTGGGGTTCAGTTACGCTGAGATGTTTATGGTAATTCCAGTGAAGTCAGTGCAGTCACACTACATTTACACTTGGGTCAGTGGGATCAGAATCAAACCCTAAGTGACTGAAATCAACAGAGCACAGCATCTGCTGATACTGCTGCCCAAAAAAATCACAATAAGCCTCAGGCATGCTATTATCAGATTACACGATTACACTGTCAGGCTGAGGAGTTTGAAAAGCAACTACGAACTGTGGAGGATTTAATTTTCACAGGCAAAGGATCTCTTCTTTCAATTAAAAGGACAAGATCATGTTGTTTCTTCAAAGATAAAACTTAGTTTTGTTCTTCTCTTGTAAAATGATAGATAGAAACATTCTTGCCCAGTATTTTATGAGATAAAACATTTTTATCTGTGACTGGAATGTGAAGAACAGGAAAGTTTGATTTCTTTTAAGAATGCCAGAGAGTGTTTGCTATGCAGAACCACAGAGATTACAAGATTACAATTACAATTGACATAACACTGTGAAAGGGATTCTGAAAATGGCAAAAAACGGTGGCCACAAGTTTATTTAGTTCTCAGTGACGGTAAGATATAAAAACAGATTCATCCGTCCAGCATCAGACTGAAGCTTGTTCTCTCAATAAAGACTAATGGGATTACAAAAATTACAGCTCACGAAAATTTTAAGTAGTAAGGGGATGTGTTATGGTATATACTGAGTACTCCTAGAGTTCTGACCAAGATCTTTCCTTAACCTCACCAACACTGGAAATTTTTATAAGTTTTTAAACCTTTTCATATTCTGATGGCATTTTCCTTTCCACAATCTTCCTAACTTTCTCCCTTCACTCTGTGCATTTCAGAGTGCTGGGTTAATTACTCTTAGTAAATTAGACACAAAATTTCACAGCTTTCTAGATGAAACAAAAAAAATCAGCAAATATACAATCTTGAATAATTTGAAACAGCCTTTTTTAGATTACTTACAGTTGCTAGCTAGTAAAATTTAGCAAATCAGAGGTCAAGTTTGTAGTTTTTGGCAAAATAAAACCCTCAAGCACAGACAAAAGGGGACATAATTTTTCACAGCTCTGATTCAAGATTCCTGGCTGCCTTTCTGCACTCACAGTTGTCCTCCTCCTAGCTTGGCAGAAATACAGGGTGAATGTTCACACTCACCAAGCGCCAAGGCAGCCTGCAACGCTTAAAAACCAGAACTAGCAGTCTTGTCAGCAAAAGGAATTCATTCTGACTTCACCGAAACTGGACCAGCCACTAAGACCCAATTCAGTAGCCACCACCGACCACTGCATCTGCAGCTTTCGGAGAAGGATCCCAAATATGCAGCCAAGTCTCAGGACTGGGAAACAGCTAATGAAATACATGGGAAAAGCTCGGTGTTTGGCAGCCTAGAAAAGGCAAATAACAGTTCAGACAAGCAAAATGCAATTAATGGTTGCCTGCTGGGTTGTGTTTTACATTCCTTCCTGTGCTCAGTAACTACAATGCCCAACCTGAAGCTGTGACTGAAAATGTCTCGGTGTTGACACCCGCATCCCAGGCCATTCTCTTTGACATCGTGGCATTCATATAATCTGTTAGGCAGCTGTATTGGTTTGGCACGGCCTGGTTTTGGGTAGCAGGGGGGCCACAGACGGGGCTCCTGTGAGAAGCTCCTGGAAGATTCCACCATGTCCAGCAGAGCCAATGACTGATGGCTCTGAAGATGGACATGCTGCTGGCCAGAACTGGGCCAGTGAGAGAGGCTGGTAAAACTTCTGTGATGACATATTTAAGAAGAAAATCAAAACAAATTCACAGTTTTGTTTTCTAGCCAGAGAAGAGGAGGAGGTGAGAACATGTGAGGGAAAACAACCTGGCGACACCAAGGTCAGTGGAGAAGGAGGGGGAGCAGGTGCTCCAGGCGCCGGAGCCGAGATGCCTCTGCAGGCTGTGGTGAAGACCATGGGGAAGCAGGTTGTCCCCCTGCAGCCCATGGGTCCATGGGGGATACAGAGATCCACCCACAGCCCGTGGGGGAGGTGCCCGTGCTGGAGCGGGTGGGTGCCTGGAGGAGGCTGTGTTCCAGTGGGAGACCCGGTAGAGAGAGAGGGCCCTTGCTTCCAGGCTGGAGCAGCCTGTCCTTGGAGGACTGCCCCCCCTGGAAGAGTGACCCACGGCACAGCAGTTTGGGGCGGACTGTGTGCCCGTGGGAGGGACTCACGCTGCAGCAGGTGCGGTTTGGCTGCTGCTTGTGAGAGTGGGCCCACGCCGGAGAGGTTCGAGGAGAACTGTCTCCCGTGGGAGGGACCCCACGGCCTCACAGGGGAAGACTCCTCTCCCAGAGCAGTGGAAGAAAATCTCGGGGATGAACTGACCAAACCCCCACGCCCCTGCCTCCCTGCACTGTCGGTGGGAAGGAGGGAGGGGCTGGGGGAAGAAAAGGTGTTTTTAAGGGTTTATTTTACTTTTCATTACCTTCCTCTGATTCTGTTAGTAATAAATTCACTTCACAACTTAAGTTGAGCTTGTTTTGCCCTTGAAGTGTTTCTCCCGGTCCTTATCTCACCCATGAAGCCTCCGTTAATTGTTTTTTTCCTTTTCCCTCCTCTGCCCAGCTGTGGCAGGGCAGGGTGAGCGAGCGGCTCTCGTGGGTGCCTGGCGCTGGGCCAGTGTCGAACCACGACAGCAGCTATCAGCACGCAGGCCTGTAAAAAGGATGTTGCATTCAATAATATTTTGGGCTTATCAGCAAAATAATGAAAATCTTTAACTAAGGCAACCTACACTAAGTTGTTACAGTATATAATAACAACCAGTGGTGTAGGCAGTTACAGAAAACCCTGCAATTAACAATTTCTTGGTGCACATGAATAAAACATGATTTTTACACCCAAAAAAAACCCCCAAGCCACCAAAACCTAGGGTAACCATCGAGATACACACTTATATAATGTACAAATATACACGTGAAGATATATAACTTCACATCCAGAATAAGAGCCCTTATGGTTCAATTACATACTGGTCCTGTTTTCCAGATTTTTGACACCGATGTATTTTGCCTCTGTCATACTGCATAGCAGTGTGAGTGCTCAAGGGTTATGTTAGAGGGGATAAAATATCAGAAGCCATTGCTGTATTTTTTTAGGTCCAGTTCTAACACCTCATGGAGCTGGACATACCACTAGCTGCTGATAATTTTCATTTACTTGTATTTAGCACTGTTGAAAGAATATAAGAAAACAAATAATAAGAAAAAAAATTTCTCCCCTAACTTTTTCTGCAAGATTTTTTAAAAATAATTCTTCTTTTTTCCCCCCACAAAGTAAGTTTAGCTCTGAAATTCTCTTTCATCTCCTGAGATGTGATCCTACATCTGCTCTGCAGGTAGAATTTTATTTGAAGTAAACCACAACGTAACAGACAAATCCCTAGGTTCAAATCACTGGAAATGCCTTTGCCTAAAAAAAGTCAAATGCAAAGAAAGACCTTCATAAAAGAAATATGGTTTGCTGCATGTACACGTAATTTCACTGGAAAATGCACCAAGAAGATGCAATTTTTATCACCTATTTCAATATATTATTTTATGCATGTCTTTATGTTGCTATACATTTAAAAAAATACAAAATCCTAAATTATTTTTTGATCTTTCATTTTGTTCAAATGTTTCACAACTTAAGCCTATCATATTACAAGGCTTTTCAGGAGACTTAAATAGTATTAAAATACTATCTTCAATTTGAAGGGCAAAATACCTGGAAAATTAAGGTCACATAATGTTTCAGAACCTAATGGAGTATGGATTTCTGCTTGGAGTACTTCAACCAGAAACCCTAGTAGTTTTAAATCTGTCTCTGCTAGACACATAATAAGTTTTAAAAGTTTGAATGAATTTCAGGGTATATTTTGTATACCCTGTAATTTCTGAGCAGGACACAAAGCATTAAGTTCAGAATACTCAGCTGCCATAGAGGAGAAAAATCACTCAAATCAAAAGCACTCTTACAGGACATTAGGAATAGACAGCTGCAGTAATAGATTTTGAACCAATAAATATAACGTTAATTTCTTGCACTAGTGTTTAAATACACATAAACACCGCTGTAATAATAGGGCATGGGGTTATTAAAACTTGGCATGCTTAAAAGTTGTGCACAACCACACACAAAAAATAATCTGCATCTGGTACTTATTGCTTGACTTCTTGGGTGATTCTAGTGTCAGTGATCATTTCCTAAGGGTGTCCAAGGCGGATAACTTCGAGCATAACAGAGAGCAGCCTAAAACATCTTCAGGCCAAGAGTATTTTTCAGTATGTTGTAATGGATTTTTTTTTTTAATATCTGACCTCTTATGGTCAACATCAGCCAAGAAAAGCCACCACACTACTGTTCAGCCCCCAGGAGAGCCCAAAGACAGCAGGGATTTCAGGGAAGACCCTGTGCTACTGCAACCTCCCACAGTCTTCTCAGCAGCTCATGGGGACAGCATGTGAGCAAGCAGCAGATTTCAGAGCTGTGACTGGGTATCAGGAATTCCTCTACCATTCCAGCTACCAAATAAAAGGTCTAACTCTATCTCTTGGCTAGAAGTAAAACCATGCCTTTATAAAATAATCTGTCAGATATGGAGAAATTAATTGCCAGACATGACTTGCTCAGCTGCACAGCAGAGGCCCCACCCACATTATTCCAATTGTCCAGAAAAAACTGAGAGGACAGGAGTTGCCTTTGCCTTATCTGAACCAAATTTAGTCATGGAAAAGAAGAATCCTAATGAGGTATTTACATAGGTTACATTAACAATCCTCCTGAAACCTGCAGAAAACCAGGAAGAAATAAATCTAAAGCCAAAGGAACATGATGTTGCTCATAGTACCTTGAATAAGCAGAAAGACCAAGTACTACATTTGTTTTAGCTGGAGTCATGATGAAGAAAGCAGCATTAAACAACCTCTGTGGTTTTTTCCCCCCTCAACTGAGCTTTGAATTTTTAACCCTTCCTTTGGAGGCTCACCAAGCTCAGCAACCTGGTCACCAATAGATACTCCTGTACACAGGATATTTTTTACATGGAGTCCAGTCTTAGGCACAAAATCTCTAAGATAAAAGAAAAACACCCCAAACTAGTACCCTTTGAAAGAGTGCTAGCAATAAGACCTCATTTGTAGACCATAAAATGAAAAATAATTTCAAAACATTGCAGCCTTTTCCCAGGAAATATGCGGCTGGCTTCCATAACAACCTGACACCAGTCTTGGTAAAACCCACACTACCTTCTCTCTTCCCATATCTGAGGTCACATGTAGGTATATGAACACTTTTAGAAAACTCCTATCACTGGGAGGGGTTCCTCAGACCAGTATCACATCAAAGATTCACGATGCCACAAACAAGCTTAAGTGATCCTGAAGAGTCTATAAGATTCTTGTGCAAGAAACCAGGGGTGCACAGCAGACATAGATTTTCCAGAGCAAAATCCAAAATGGATGAATATTCAAAAATCTATACAAGAATAAAGGTATTAGTGCCATTTCTCTCAGTTGTGTTCCCCATATAGAGCAGCTGTGAGAGGCCGGCTGAATGAGTCAAAAAACACTTAAATAATGTCCTAAAAATCCAGAGCACTCTATATAAACCTGCCCAAAGCAAAGGTGATTCAAAACCATAGCACCAAGGCTATAGACACCTGGTGTTTCATTGACTGCTGTAAGAAATCCTTGATATGCAGTTAAGAATGACAAATTAATACATGTGATGTGTTAATCTTGGTATGGAGTGAGAATTCCAGCACAGGAACCTGAATGCATCACCATTCTGTTTTCATGCAGGGAATATCTACAAAATCTTCCTTTTTTTGTTTGATTTTTTTTTGTTACCCAATCAGGTCAGGATGACAGCATTAAAACTGTGCTTTAATACATTAGGAACAATGCATTGAATTTGATGCCAAAATTATGTGGTGATTACAAGCATGATTTTTAGCAGTCATTTACACTTACATGAGAATGGTCCAACTGCAGTTACTTAGATACTTCATAAAAAATTCACGAACTTAAACTCCAAAAGTAACCCTAAATGTTTAAGAAAACATAAACTCAATTTCCAACAGCCAGTCACAAATGCATAGAATCTATTTGTTAAATATTTTGAATCCTCTACTGCATCATTTAGTTCACCCACAAGGTGGCATCTTTATTCTACGTTTCCTTTCTTAATAACCTAGAGAAGATCAGCCTATCCTTTATAAAAGGTGCCATGACCTCAGATGAAAAGTGGAGGCCACTGTACAAAGACTTGTTAGAATTTATATTCAGAAATCATCAATATTTCCACTTTTCAGATCAAATGTTTACTGATTTTACCATTGAGATGGGAATCAATTTGGAGTCGTGGCATCCAGCTCAACACTTTTCCCATAGTAAATATAGAAGAGAAAGTGCTTTAGACATGATTGCAGGAAAATCTCTTGGTATTCTGTGTATTGATACTTGGTATTCTCAGTATTAAAGCTTTCATAATGAAAGCTCTATAACATGTACAAAGCTAGCTTAAACATGTAAAGTCAGCCTTAAACCTGTCTGATACCAATCAAAACAGTTCAGTCACTCGGTACTTACACACAAAAATCTGAATTTTAAAAGCTATCTAAGGTTTATCATTAAAAAATTAAATCAAGCATCAGCTAAACATGGGCCTGCCAAAAAAAAAACCATTCTATGCTGCACGAAGTTGCATACCAGTACATCTATTATATAGGTAAACAACTGCATCATTTTGTATTTAAAATGAATTATAAAATTGCAATTAACTGCAGATTTCACTGTGTCTGTGAACATGCACTGAAAGTAGCACTAATTAAAAATTAATATTCTACATGACAGTAAGGCAGATTTTGATGCAAAGTCACAAATCAGGTAGTTATATTAAGAAGAAAAAGGTAAGCAACCAAACAGGCCTTTCTCCCTAAAAGTTGTTAACCCTGCTGTCTTGTTTCCAGTGCTGTTCTTTTGTGCTTGGTTTTCTGCCACAATCAAATATATGTATTCCTTAATTCCATACTTTGTTATCATGAACTGGGAAGGTACCAATTTCTCTTTTACATTAAATAAAATAGTTCCCAGGAACACACATGGTTGAGTGCACACAAACACATGCTCAGCTATCTCTGTTACGGAAAAATCTCAAAATAACATCTATAATCTCAAAGATTGGCTCTCAAAGATTGGAAAGTGGGAAAAGGGTACAGAAAACTGTTCCTAGGATCTTCCAGAGTATATCACATTTGTGCATTTTACTTAAGATATTCCTCGAAAATTGAAAACTCAGTGGTACTAAATTAAATGTCGTTCATTTTTACTGCCATCAACATGCAGTTTGAACAGTCGTAAAATTCAGAAATCTATCAAAATTTAAGAATACAAACAGGGGCATGGGAATTATGTGCACTGTTGTAAGATAGTTATTTACTGAAGAGAAATGTCAAGAGTAAAAGTTAATTCTTACTCTTACTTTGCTTTTCCCGTCCAATACAACTGTCTATATTCCTCCTTAAAGATTGCTTGCTATGAAATTTAATGTACTTGTTCCAAACTTCTTCAACTGGAAGACCCCTAAAAGTTTTTCACACTTACAACACAAGCTATTGCAGAATTTTTGCACAGACTTCTGTACAAAGAATATGAAATTGTTTCCATAGTTAAAAAAACTAATGTAAGTGAAATAAGATATGCAAGTAAAAACCACCCTCTTACATAAATATTTGTCTTGGTAGGCATTGGGCTGTGTCAATGGAATAGCATCCAATAAAATTTATGTACCTGTTGTGATGGTTTATTAAAGACTTGTTCTAGTATAATTTCCTACCTTCCCTCTAAACTTCTGGCTTGGCAGACAGTACACAAAAAGAGAAATCATCTAAAAAACACAACCCTGCAACCTTTCTATACCTACACACTAAAAACGTGAGAAATTCGACAAGTTCAAACCAAGACTTTTCTGGCTTGGATAAGGAAGTAGATGAAAACATGTTTCAGTGCAAAGCAGCCTGCAAACAAGAAAACAAAATAAAAGCATCCCACAAATAAATAGTCCATTTGGTTGATTTTCTGGTGGGTACAAGAGCATGAAAAAATTAGCAGCTGTACTGTAACCCCGTAAATAATAACTTTAGTCTGAGTTTATACTTGATTATTTCAGGAAAATTTAGGAAAGTAAAAACAATATCTGCCAAATTTATGAGCTGGACTAAAATGAGGACAGAAGAAAGAGAGTTTTGTTATGTGTGCATTTGACCCACGTGTCCAGCCACGGTCAACAGAGAGGGGGTTACTTGAAAGAAGGACCTCTACTGAATTTATTTTTCTTAACTACACATGTGAGTTCAGTTCCTGAAGTATTTTAAGGTGGACTTGAAACCCTTCTGCTGCTATAAAAGAAGGTGAGGGTTGCAATGTGATGGATCAAGCTACCACAAATCAAGGAAAGATAAGTAATGAAGGCCCTTCAAAGCTGAAGGAAAGGTCTTTTTCCCTCACAGATAAACAAGTGTAGTAAGGCGTCAATCAGGGCAAAGACCTGGCTTGAAAACTGATCTGTGTTAAATAGGACAATATTAAATAACAAAATATTCTATATTTTACTGACACCAAACCTGGGTAAAGACAGTAGTCCCCTGACCCTTTCATCAGAGCTTCTACCTGGCACAATCTGAATGATCAAGTCCGATTCCAAGCAGTGCAGGCAACCACAAAAAGGATGCTTATTTTGAAAAAAATCCACTAAACAATCTATTTAAAACTATATTAAATACTCTATATGTGCTGTTTCAATCCCATTTCTGCATTTGGTATCTTGCCCAGAGCTCTGAGAGCAGGTGTCCCCAATTTCAGTGATGGATCCAGTGTGGATCCATCCATCCTGGATGCACTTCTGAGTATTAATGCATAGCAGCATCATTTGTTAGCTGTTGCTAATTAGTACCTCTAATGAAAAATGCTAGACACAAAATAGGCTGCTTCTCCAGGTGAAGACATTTCAATGTCTAGAGATATTAAGTGGTGTACAAAGCCTACAGTTTTCCTCCCAACTGTATTAAATATTAGGCTATCAGGAATACTTTTCCCACACCAAAGAAAAAAAATTTATTTTTTCCCTTCCTATCAAATTGAAAGCACATATGAATTCCCATTTCTGTTTTGTCAAAGTATTCAAAAAAACCACTTCTTTTTGGCAATTATTTCTCATGCAAGGAATGGAGATCAGAAGATTTTGCACGCCTCATGGACCAAAGCTAACATAGAAAAAAAGTGGTGTGGAAGTCTTGCAGTTTATGTAAACATGCCTAATGTATTTTCAAGGTAACAATTACCATGTACTATAAAAATTATAGACTGATAGAACAGGTTTCTACTTTTCCCTCCCCTCTATACTGTCCAACAACACATGAAGCATATACCTTGATAAGAACTACATTCAAGAACCATAAAAACACTAGTTTTCAATTCACAGATGTTCATGTCTAAAGAGACCACAAACATTCTCAGCAGCACTTTTAATAAATAACCACCTATTTTTATAAAGAAATATGTCTTTTTTTCCTCATTAAGATGGCCTTGCTAAGTAGATACAAAAATAATTATTTAGAGGATGAGTTTGCTCTGGAAGAGCAGCAAACATTCTTTCAAAAATGGTTCTACATGCAGAGAGTTTAAATTTCATGCCATGTGATGTTCTAATGAAGCACATCCACAAAATACAGAAATGCTCTTCCATTGCTGAGCCAATGGGGAGCAAAGAAAAACTCTTTGAACCCTCAGTTAAAATTTTAGAGGACAGAAGAAACAAGATATGCAGGTGTGCATATTAAATGTCACACTATGTTACTGCAGTTTTATAAGAGTATTCATTTATTAAATATTTAGTTTATATTTTTTTCTTTTCCCTTCAGTATTAATTACCACTGCACCTGACCAGTGTCAGGCACTGCTTCAACAACCTTCATATGAGTTAAGAAGTTAAAAGCATTTGGTACATGGCAACCTAATGGACAGAAAATTAAAATGAACCTGGTCTTACTTGACCAAATTTAGGGAGTTTATTATAATTCCATGAAGTGAAGTCATTCTCCAACGCAAACAGGACAAACTCTACCACCATTACAGGTGTCACAATCATCCATGACAAGATTAAATTTCAAGCACTCTCTCACAGAAATCTAAGATGATCCTCTCCAAAATACAGTGATGTGGATGAACACATTTCAAATCCGACATGACAGAACTTACAGACAACTTACAAATAATGAAAATCTCTCGGATTTGAGCCATCATGTTTTCTCAGGCATTCCAAGAAAGAAAATTTATACCTTGTGACGGTTCAGCAAAAAGAAATAAAAAGCCCAGGCAAAAAGCACGGGACCTGATCCTTCTTCTAGACCAAGTGAGCAAGATTTACTTACTTGAATATGCATTAAAATACAAAATTATGAAATATTAAAATCCTAAAGTTAATTTTGTGTGCCTATGTTGTAGCTCAGTTTATATGTTCAGCACAATAAAACCTCAGCTTAGGTTGGCATGTGAGCACACTGACAATTTTTAATGTTAAAAAACATGAAACAGTTAAAGAAGATTTTGCACAAGACAAAAGTATTCTTGTCCAGCATTCAAGGCTGCTCCACAGTGCGCTTGGCACAGCAGGTTGGAATTACACTAACACGAGATTCAACATTGGGAATCTCAGGAACCCGCAAGTTCAGCAACTTCTCATTCATCTACTGATCCCCCAAAATGTTTGGGATTTACTTTAAACTAAGAAATGTTATTACCAGCATTCAAATAAACAATACTCCACTGTGCAGCCAGCAATAGTTATAGAAATATGAACCATGAAAAAGTGACATAACACAAATTATCTGGAAGAAATTAGTATTTGCTAGTTTTAAACACAACTGAGTGCTCTACTGCCAAAAGAAAAAGTACAGGAAACACCAGAGGAGCCTGTCCTTTAAAAGATATTTGCATAAGAAATGGCAGTGGGGAAAATTTTACACTCCATCTCACCCGTGCTTTAAGTATCTTATTCCACCAAGTATATCAGCAAAGCTGCCACGAGCAGATGCTAACACTGTAATTAATTCTCAGGACCCTTTTGTTTTACTACAGGGAACGAACGTGGAATAGTTGGGTGAACTAAATTGAGCATCAAGTGCATTCAGTTGCTGATGGCAAATTGATTTTTTCACAGCAGGCTATCAGTACAATTTCAGACAAGCATTTCATTAAGACACAGCATACATAACTCCTTATAACTTTGAACTACCTTCAACACAGCATTAGGATCAAAGAACAGTCAAGTCTTTGAAACTACTCTTAAAATAAAAAATGGGCGCTTGACACCATGTTCTCCAGACAGAGGAAAACAAAAATCAAACTCCAAAAGCTTGCTTCTGCAGCATTCAAGTTCGCTAACGACATAACTGGCATGAACCCTTGCATGGCAATTTCTGTATGAATCTCCCAGCTTTTTTCTTAAAAACACCTGATGTCAGTTCTAGATGAAAACCCACACAATCCCTGTTTTTTCCAAGTGACTTGTCACAGCAGTACTCCTCTGACAACTAGGCAGCGAGGACAGCTGACTTAGCAGCACAACACAACATGGAGAACTATTCTCCCTAGTGTCTGGCAGGCAGGTAGGTCATTCCTCTGCACCTTTCCTGGAGCTTGCTGTGGGGACAGAAGCAGTATATCAAACAATACCAAAAAAAAGGAGGGCTCTGAGCAATGCTATTCACACAGTCTAAACCCCAAAATGAATTCTCTGCAACTCATCCCACCAGAAGATCTTCTGCAAGCTATAGCACCACCTGACACAAAACAGGAGCCTGGAAGGAATCTGGGCAGGATAAATGAAAAGTGGGATCAAAACAAAAAGCACAGAAAACAGTGTTGCCACAAACTAATCTTGGATTTTTTACATCTGCTTAGATGGTCAAATATGTTAGTTATTCTGTTTGGTTCTCATTTGGGTTCAGCAGTGACTAAAGGTCCAAATTAATAAAACTTCAAACTAACAAACAGTTCATGCTGAATTCCTCTTCAAGGAAAGAAAATAAAATTGTTCAAGTTAGTATTTCCTCCAAGTTCAGTTCAATTAGCTGCACTTGTATAAAAAACAGTTGGGAAAAGGCTGCCTTGTTTGGTGTTTTTGCTTTAACCTTTCAGACAGGGTTACTGGGCCTCTACTTAATGAGAATTTTTAGTTGAAAAACTCAGCCTTTAAGTGTTTTCCAGCTTGCTGCCAGAAATGATGCTGAACTCTGTATAGCAGCAGAAGCTACCAAATTATCTTCCTCATCTATTCACTTCCTGTCCAACCCATCCCACGGAGCCTTGTCTCACACATACCAAAACTTCCTATTCCCTCCTCCATTCCCACTCTGCCTTTCCATCACCTCATCTGGTACTCAGCTGCACCTTTTTGGGCTCCACACGGTCATTTCTGTGATGCTTTTTATTCCCAGCTCCTCCCTTAGCTCTACCTCTGATCCAGTTTTTCCTGGTGCTTCATTCCTATTTGTTCTCTTTCACCTTCTTGGTAGTCTCTCTAAAATCATCCAGATTCCAAACCCAGTGGGGGATATCAGAGATATTGGTCATCTTTGTTGCACCAGTCTAAACCTGAACCTGTAAAGATTTAGAAGACCCCACAGTCCCACACCAAAATGAGTGACAGGTAGTAGCCAAATTTAAAACTATCAGCTGTGAGATAAATATTCAAAACAATCCTGTAAGTGAAAGACAAGTATTTAGTTTTAGAGGCCCAAATTAGGACCCGGTGTCAGATTACAGTTGAATTTTTATAACTGCAAGGGGTTTTAATTTTTCAGAGTTGGCATAAAAAAAAATCTAAAATTTTTAACGAAGAGTTTTAGATGGCTTGTTTTGCTCATTTTAACTCAAGCTAATTATTTTGTGTACTTGACTGTTTTTTAAAAATGCAAATTTGATGCACAAAAATATGTCAATATGGGGAAATTCATTACTTTTTCCATATGAAGCAGTTCAGGCAAATATCTAACTGTATATGAAAACTCAAAAAATGCAACTAATAAATCGCAGCCAGAACTGAGTTTCCTCAGTTCTGTTACAGTTGCTTAAGATGATGAAACAAAACACTTACTTTAATTGGTTGTTCCTTGTTCTTTCCACACAGTGCTGTTTTCCCTGTGAGATTTCAAATGATAAGTAACTGGAAATTAGGAAGAGAATTAGTCCATTATTCTGCAGCAATGACACAATGATTAATTATATTAGCTTACTGCCCCTTCTGCTTTCAAACCCTACAGTCATAAAATTAGTTTTGTTCAATATTCCAGAAGGGATATGAAAATTAAATTTACACAATTTAACAAATTCCTGCAGGAAAGCCATACTCATCTAAGATAGTAGATGGATGGATCCTCTAATTTACAATAATGTGCAGATGGCACACCTACCCCTTACAGAGCAATGTGCAGATGAGGAAGCTTCCCAAATGGCTCAGAAAAAGAGACTGTGAAGGGACATAGGTGGAAATAGATCAGGCAAGTCTGAGCTTGTCCATCCTCCTGGAAAGCACTCAAAAGCTTTTCACTGTAATTCTACCTATACTTAATATTTATAATTTCTTTTATCCAGTTCTTTCTAAACCACGTAATATTTTAAACACCCGGAGCATTTTCTATGCCCTAGTGAATACGAAATAAATGAAAGGCTATTAGGGTCTAGGGAGGCAGATGGTGAATTAAAATCATGGCCACACCAACCCAAATCCCCACAACTCCCAAGTTTCTGGTAAATAATGCAATTCAGGGAGAGCATATTACTTTTGAGGAACAATGTTTCTGCCACATTTTCGATGCTGGAAAACACTCAGATGCAATCCTACCTTCTCACTGCATGTCTTTTGCATGATGCAATTTTACATAATTAAAAATCTTTTCTTTTCATTAACTGACTCCTTTTTTTCTCTAGCATTATGAATAATATCAGAAATCTGGAACACTAAGTACTTAACCCCAGAAGAGCATGGCAACAGAGCCAGACTCAGCAGCTAGCCTTTGTGCCTTAGCCCTAACATGGACACTGTTTACTGGTTTCAGAATATCAAAATAAACTGACTGCAAAGCATTATTTCCGTCTTTAAACGAATAATACAAAACAAAACAAAGCTTCTATGGGAAGAGTGCAAGGGCATTGTAGGATCAAGGCCTGCACAGTTATGAAGAAGATTTGATCAAAGAATCTGAATTTGTGCAATACAATTAGGGCACAGCTACATTATTGAGAAAGAGGGGAAAAACTAGAAGCGAAGTTAAAGGACTTATTTATGTCTTGATTTAGAAAGTTGGCACTTCATATTGCCAACACGCTGTACTTTAGTCAAGTAACTCTTAGATGACCTTTTCTGCAGTCTCTGGATAAACTGGATTATTATGGGCAAACAGAGAAAGTTAGCAATGCACATTACCCAATAATAATTTTATCAAAATTAAGCCCTGTACTTTGCTACAAATTCAGTTCATAATGAAAACAGACAGACTGTTAAACATGAGAGAATACCAAGATCTTCAGCTGGTAAGCCAGAAAAATCTAGATACTTACAATTTATTAATTTTAAGATAAATTAGCTCTCTACTTTTTAACTCATTTAAAAGAAATGCCATGACCCATAAATCACCTTTGACATGTAAATAAACTCAGAACCATCCAGGAAATCCACCCATGGTGCACAAGGACTGGAGGCACAAGGCTCTCCCTGCACACAGGACACATCCTGCGGGTGAATCCATGCCTGGTGCTATGTATTTCTACATTCTGTTTATTCACAAAATTCTGTGGGAGAAGTGGAACAGTAGGACCTAGTGCATGGCCTGCCTGTAACGGAGACCTTAATCCTTGGCATTGGAATTATTAAGACCCAGATAAATTTATTTTAGGAAAGAAACCAACAAAAGAATACTGCTAAATAGAGGTGTTTCTAATAAATGTAAGTATTATTCTTAAATGATAACATTCATTAAGAACATGACATATAAGGTACTTCAACTAATTACATTTGTTTCCCCAAAATTAATCACCCCTGGAGAGGCAGCAAACACCACCTCAATGCTCATGTCTGTAGTCAGCTCCCAGCCCAAGAGGCAGCACCTCTGGGGATCAGCACATTAAAAGCTACCTCCATGCAGTAGCTGTCCATTTTCTTTTCTAAATCTTCCAATATTCTTCCCATGCCAAAAATTTTGTCATTTCTCTTTCACAGGTACCAATGCCTGAAGTACCTGATTGAAATACATTTGATTTTCTGGTAAAAAAAAAAAAAAAAAAAAAAAATTTAAAAGGTTCCATTTGAAAAAGTGCTTTTATTCTGCTCATTATACATTATGAAATAGGAATCCGAAGGTGCTGCAATCTCCCTCAGTTATCTCAGGGCACTCAGTTCCAGCTCATGTTAACTGGAAGGGGCTCACCCCAGTGGCCTCTACCACTGTGTTAAGAGCTTGGCATCTCCTACCAAACCCACTACGGACTCCCCAGGTTTACATCAGAAACAATTAGTCCTAAAGAAGAGAAATTTTAAAAGCCGGGCTAAAAGACATTCTCCCCAACTCTGGGTATCACCATATTACACAGGCCTTTGAAACCACTGCAATTCAAATAGATAGGCCACCTTTCCAAAGTTTATTGTTAAATTTCAGATATTCACCCATTTAGGAACTGAGCTTTTAAGGACTCAGGTATCAGATGAATCAGCTTCTCCAGGTAGATTATTATGAGCTCCTTTTATGCCAGTGTATTTGACACCATTTTTTTCCTGAAGAGAGATTATGAAATTCCTAGACATAAAGATATGGGGATGTGTTTGTTAGTCCTGTAATAACCTGAAAACAGGTGGCTCCAGTGGTGATCTAGGGAGAAAATGGGTTTTTCCCTGTTTTGCGAACTATTTCGTGGCATTCCCACTAAAATTTGACTACTTGTGCTGTTGTTTCTTGAGGGGTATTGAATTTTTCCTTGCACGGAGTGAGCTCCAGGGAGGAGTCCCCATTTAAAATTTTACAGTGACTTGGGCACAGCACCTCCAGTTCTGTTCCTGGCTTGTGACCACAAGTACCAATGCTAAGAGAGATTTTGCAAAGGCTTATTTAATAAAAAGGAATGCCTTTCAGGCAAAGAGGCAACTTAAAAAAAAAAAGAAAAAAGGAATGGGTTATAAGTATACTTCAATTCCTCAACATTTGCTATCCCTGAGAGTTTGGGAAGAGCCCTACTACTTAAGCCATCTCTCTCTCTTGTCCTTCCAGGCATCCTTTCTAAATTACTTCAGTTTCAGTCTGAGAAAAAAAACACATCACAGCAAGTGTAGCCTGAGGTGACAGTGAGTGACTCAGGTACCTCTGAGAAAAGGCCACTTCCAGTAGAAGAGGTCACACATAACATGCCAGCTACATCAATAAAAATTGCTTGTTTGACCACTGTGGCTTGTGAATCAAGAGCAACACGGGCTCCTCTAAGACACCCACGTTGCAGATTCATGTTCCAATCCACAGCTGCCAAACAAGTGCATTACTCCTGGCATGTTGTCCCACCCCAGGAAAGCAGGCCAGGAGCCAGCTCACACAGCCACCTGACAGTCACCCGGGGCAGGAGTGAAAGGACTTCATCCAGGGTGGGTGATGACAAGGACATGTAATCCCACCTAAGCAGAGCTGTTTCACGGGAATTTGCCCCGCTGTCCCCAGACAGCTCTCTGCTGGCTAACTGCCCCTCGGGCTCAATTGCACACATACGATTTGCAGGCTCCTTTTACAGCCTCCCTTCAGATCTGAGAGGTTTCAACATGACCTTTTCCAGGCCTTCTGGTGGTTGCTCCCAGCCTGCCTGTGCTGTAATTTACCTTCATTGTGTCTGGGTTGAGCTGACCTGGCTCGTACAGGTCCGTTCTTTGTTTATTCCATTGGTAGCCTGCACAGAGGAGACACACTGAATTGTCTCTGTGTGCTTCCACAGAAAGGTTCAAGTCAAAATTATCTGTGTACCTTGCCAGAAACTTAAGACTGACAAAAGTAAACAGTGCTGTCAAATAAAGGGCATCAGTTAATAAGAGAATAAGAATTCAGTATTATGACAATACGACAATAGCGAGGCTAAAAGACAAAACACGTCAAAGCATCACACAGTAAATGATACTTTCTCATTCTCTTCATTTTCTAGTTCAAAATGTTAAGCACAAGTAAAAGCCACATATGAAGAAAGGAGCCGCTGTGAAAGCTGCTGTGCTCCTCTCAGTCTGTACAAGACAATCTTGACCTTCATGCCACAATATTAAGCCAAAGTTCTTGAAAGGAGGCATTGTTTCAAAAGCCAGGCATTTTCTCGAGGGTGAGAAACGCCTGTTAAAGACTAGGCTGAAACCCCCGAGGTCACATTACATTTGACATGTGACATCTAAACTTCTTTATCTGAAAGGGGAATTTAGAAAGCTCTGACTGCTCTGTGCTATTTAGCTGTGCTTTGAACAGAATCCAGCATAAGTGTGTACTAACAGAAAGTCCATGGGAAAGCTTTAGATAGGGCTTTAGATATCCTTGCTATTTATCTAAATATTTATCCTGTGATGTGTGAGTACAGCTGCCCCTCTCCTTTGGGCCTAAGGGAGTTATTTCTGTTTTGGATAGGTCTGGCATGAAATACATGGCTGATAAAGTGCCACCAGCCACCCTGCCCCAGCAACACCAGGGGAAACCGGTTCCCTGAGATGGAAATTATGTCTTTTATCATACTGTAGTGTGAGTCTAGTAAGAGCCTCAATATGGATGTCCAGAAACTTTTATTTCCACAGACACAACATGCAGAATAGGCTTCTTAAGTGCCGGTGCTTTTAATTGCCCTGAGAGTGATAATTCGGCATTAAGAGCTGCAGCGTCATTGACAGTGGAGCAAAATTTGGGAAACAGTGTTTGGACAGATACACGCAGCAGTAAATGGTGGATGAAAGATCAGACATGACCCAGCAGTGTGAAATCCCAGAAATCCAACCCTATCCCAGGCTGCCTCCAGAGCATTGTGGGCAGCAGGGTGAGGGTGGGAGTTCTGCCCCTCTGCTCTGGTGAGATCCCACCTGGAGCACTGCATCCAGCTCTGGTTCCCCAGCACAGGAAGGACATGGACCTGTTGGAACAAGTCCAGAGGAGGCCACCAAGTTTATCTGAGGGATGGAGCACCTCCTCTATGAGGAAAGGCTGAGAGAACTGGGATTGTTCAGCCTGGAGAAGAGGAGGCTCCAGGGTGACCTAAATGCAGCCTTCCCTGAAGGGAATTCCCTGAAGGGAATTGCACCTAAAGGGAACTACAAGAGAGATGGAGAAGAACTGGTTACATGGGCAGGTAGTGGCAGGACAAGGGGGAATGGTTTTAAACCGACAGTAGGTTTAGAGTGGATATCAAGAAGAAATTCTTACCTGTGAGGGTGGTGAGGCACTGGCACAGGTTGCTCACAGAAGCTGTGGATGCCCCATCCTTTCAAGTGTTCAAGGCCAAGTTGGACGGGGCCCTGAGCAGCCTGGTCTAGTGGAAGGTGTCCCTACATCTGGTAGGGGGATGGAAACTAGGTGATGTTTAAAGTCCCTCCCAAACCAAATCGTTCTATCATTCTATGAAATGCTAAAAGAAATCTTTTTTAGCCAGCCTGAGTTCTCAAATCCTGGGAAGTGCTGCGCTCGTATTCACTTCTCGGTGCAAGTTCATCAGCATAGCAAAGGGCAAACGGCAGCACCACAGGAAAATGCCCAGGTGTCGCCTGCCCCTTCGACACCGATTTCAGGGTCCCTTCAGCAATCGGGATCCTGGAGCTCCATCTGCTGGCGCCGCGGGACCGGCCGTGGAGGAGGCGGCAGCAGGGAGGAGGAGACCCTGCCCGGGACGCGCTCGGGATGAGGAGACCCTGCCCCCGGGCATTGCAAGGTTAACGGGAGCCTCCCTGGGAAGCTCCTGCTGCAGGGTCATCCCCTACGGAGCGACAGCACCGCCTGGTCCCGATGTTCATCCCACTCCCAGCTGGAGCGTCCGAGGATCATTCAGCTGTGGAAGGTCTCAAGTACCTTCAAATCAGCTCAAACGTCATTGAGATTCCACAGCGACTTCCAGGTGCTATGGTACATAAGGATATTTCAAAAAGCACGAGGAGCTTACCTTTAGGGAACTTGGTTGCACTCAGGTCGGCAAATTCTTGTAGGTGACCCTATTTTAAAGTGTGCAGTATCAAATATCCTAACTCTAATCCAAAATGGTTATCAACAAGTGATTAAAACCCCACAAGCAGACAGGTTCTTGTAGTCCATTTTTTTTGCCTTCCCAATAAGTGTCTCAAATCAGTACTTTTCTCTTTTTTTGCTATACAAATTTAGCAGCCCCAGAGTCAGTGCATCAGCCCTGCCGCAGTGGAAATTGGCCTCTCAAACCCCTCCTCCACTGAGGTGCTCACCAATTTACCCCAGGTGAGAATCTGGTCAAATAATCAGGGAACAGACAGGCCATAAGGGGAAGGCTCATTTGTGAATCTTCTCAATGAGAATTCAGTTTACAGCTGTTTGCAAAGCACTTTTTACATCCGAAAGTTTTGATGAAACCGCTCATATTTTTAAGAAATAGTATGTGGGGGTTTTTGTTGTTAATATCTACTTGTATGGCCACAGCTTCATTAGAAATGTGCCTGTTCTGTCTTTTGCATAATTGGTGCATAAGGGTTAGAGAGACTTGTGAAAAACTGTTGTTTTGACACTCTCCATCTACAAATTAAGCTCCTTTGACAAACACTTTCGGCTTGCTTTTCTCATAAATTTGAATTTAAGCACTATCTTTTTCTAGAAAGAAAATAAAGGGGGAAATTAACTTCCCTCTTTCCCCATAACACCAGATTGAGAGAGAGCTATCAAGAGATATATAAGTGCTAACTGTTTTCTACTGGGTACTTAAGGGAAACAGATGGGTGTAATTACGGTTTTATGGAGGTCTTACCTAAAATGCTTACACTCAGCTGCCACATTACAGTTTGATTCTCGGTTATAAATATATATATTAATCTTCATAAAGGTCTGTACAGGTTTTAAACTAAGGGGGAACGTGCAGCATCGTAGCTACCTCCCAGGGAAGGAAACCATATTAAAACCAGAAGGTGCAATGGTGCTGGAACCCACAGGACTTAGAGGAGGCAAATTCTCCTTGCTCAAAACGACTCAAATCGTGCTGAAAGCAGCAGAGGGAGCCAGCTGCCTTGCTTTGGCAGTACCAGCGCTTCTGATGCCCTGCAGCCAGCCCAGCACCGACCCTCCACCTGCTTTACCCCGGGGCAGTGAATCTCCTGTTCCCAGAGGCTGTGTGGTTGTACAGGAAATATCGGGAAAGCTGAGGTTTCCTGCATCATTAAAGTTTACCCACCCATTCAGGCTGTACCACACCCCTGGCAGTGAGCAGCACCTAAATGCTTTCCAGGAACCTGAAAGAAAACCCGTTTGGTTGCAAAACTAACTGAGAGAGTAATAAAAACCTTCTCTTCATCTCCCACGCCTTTACATCTGTGTAAACATTTTATCTTTTCACACGAGCTGCAGAAACACTTTGGCTCAAATCAGTGAGAAAAGTTATACGCAGAACTTAACTCCTCTGACAAAACCAGCAACAACTCTGCAGTGCCACACCCCGCCTCAGTATCACCCTTGGGCTTTATTCACCTTCAATTCCATTAAAAGAATTTTCATTTTCTTCCCAAATGATGAGACAGTGTAAAACAAAGGAGAAAACAGCTAATACTGTCACATGCATTTTAAGATCTGAACCTCAGTTTTAGCAGGTAAAGTAATAACACAAAACCCCATGTGATTTTTGGAACCCTTTTTCTTCTCCCCACTGCAGCTACAAGAAAACATCCACAAGGCTGAAAGACACAAGTCCTCCTACTGTCTTCTCAGAGAGCCTCTTCCTCTTTGTTTCTCACACTTCATGATGTTAAGGCTCAATTTATCTTTGAGTGACCCCAGTTAAATCAATCGGTCTTCAATGCATTTGCACAGGGACTCAGGAGGAAACAATTTGATTAGCTAATCATTTAATTATAAACTGCTGAATTAATAATGCAGGAGAACTTGACTCAGAATGAGCAGGGCATTATAGTACTGACATCTGGGAAGAGGTGGGGCAACCAGTGTAAATTTATTTGTAAATTGTGCACTATTTGGAAGCAGTAAAAGCCAATAAACATGGAATCAGGCTAATTCTGCAGGTATCTTCTCACGAGTGGAGTAAAAGGTTGAGTTCTGTGGCTATAAATACACTCATATATTTACAGTACGCCCTAATTAGGACCAGTGAAAGGAGGGAAACTGCATATTCTCGTTCCATTAAATATCCTTTCACAATATGAGCCATCTAGATAGCAGACAAAGGGTGTGCTGGAGCAACACTTTTCCCAGCCCAGGGGCTGAACGTCTCCAGGGTGTTCCCACCTCTCCAGCACGCATTCACCGCAGGCTGTCTCTGCCTGCCCCCAGGGATTCCCGGCCCCATGGCACTGGGCTCAGGCTGGCACGATGCAACACAGCAACTGGGAAGAGCTTTGGACATGATGCAAGAGCTACGAGCACGCAGTGAGACTGTCGCCTCAAAAGGTCATTGCTGTGAGCTCCTGGGCCAGCAGGCTCACTCCAATTAAGACTGCAGACATTTTTGTGATATTTAAAAGATCAAAAAATAAAGATCATTACTTTCTGCTTTCTTGAATGGTATGGGATATTACTTCTGGGGAGCCTTTATGTGGTTCATTCTCTGGAGAAAATCCGTGCTGTTTGTAACATGCCTGAGATAACCTCATTCAGCCAGAGGTTACGGCTGTAGTACCTGCATTGCCCAGGCCAGTGTAAGGCAGCGGTGAGGTTTCAGCAGAGTACTGAGCATTGCCCCATTCCCCCTCACTGAACAGAACTTCCCTGAAGGTGTGAGACAAGCTCTGTGTGATTCCTGACACTGCTCCAGGACTGGAGGTGCTAAGCTCAAGCATAATTCGCATCACACTGTCAGGGACAAATCCCCTCTTCCGTAATGAAAGGTTTCAGTATCCCAAACCTGAGATGTCTCACAATGCTTTCATTAACCACTGCTCCGTGGTAATCCTGCAACCAAATCCAAGGGCTGTATTCAATTTCCATCTCTGCTGCTCACTCATTCCATCAGCTTGTCATGCTGTTTTCCACAGTAATAAATGGGAAATATTTGTAAGTACATCACAAACATGGACGAGAGCCAGTTAACCAATGTTTTTAAAGCCCACAGGGAAAAAGAAACAGAGGGGTGTCCAGTGTTTGCTTGAAGCACTGAATTCTTTAATGTTATTTTTCATAAGCCAAAGCCCACCTGTATATGTTAATATACTGCACTGCAGACGCCTGAGGTATTCACAATCGTGTGTCAGATGCAGGACAGCATTTGGGTAGGATTTAAAGATTAGTTTTGAATTGATTTTCACTTTATCTAAGCTCTATATTTTTCCTTTGTTTATACCATAGAATAAAATATCCTATAAGGTTTTGGTTTAATTTCTGTGATATACAGAACATTTGCACAGTCTGCTGGTTCTATAGTGATCATCCCATTCTATTAATGCTTTCAGTATTAGAAATTAAGGGTGTTCTCCATTTGCTGTTCTGCCACAGGAAAGAGCTGCTTAGCTTGGCCCAATGGGCTGTAAATTCAGAAGAGTTTCACTGTGCACCACAGGCTACACGGTGTGGTAAAGACATGTGCATAAACTATTTCCTTGACTTAAATCTAGGTCTGCTTTCATGCTGTTGCAAGAAACATTAAAAGTGTAGTAAATAGGAAAAATGCCATTATTTACAGAATGAAGACTAACTCATAAATTACCATACAATCCAGGAATAACTGCATAAAACATCCTGGCACAACATTGTTTATCTGTTTTACTGTCATTGAGATATCACAATTCTGATGCTTTTTAATGATCTCTAAACACTGACATTTGCTGGGCGCAGTACAAAACCAGATTAAGTTCTATAAGTTTCTATGAGCATAGTTCAATGTCTGAAGCCCTGTTAGGGTGCTGTGTTTGTTCATTCAGCCAAGAGAAACGTTCATCCTGTTGCAGGCAGTCAGCACAGGACTTGGCAACCAGCTAATTCTGCAATGTGCAAATCCCACCATTAGCTCTGATTTGAAAATTTACAGAGAGTCTGTTACAAATTACATCCTAAGCAGGAAGAGGTTCTCTGAAAATTATCTTTCAAGAACCTCTTTTCGGACACTTGGAATGAAAAAGGAGCAGCTGGACCTGGATATTTGACAAAAAATTTGAACGTTGCAATTTCCCATCTCCACAGTAATATTCCCACCACAGCAAACACTTTTCCCAACAAACCCATCCAAATACTGCGTTCCTACTGTTACATATCCTAATATAAACGTCTATGGAAGTTAGTCTAAATCCTACCAGTCTACTAAATGCTCTCATGAGAACACACGTAACTACACACTAAGATCTACTTTCACAAATGTTTACTAATGAACAGGAACATTTCTCAAAAAACAACCACTCCATCTCTTACTTCTTGCTCCTGGCCTACAAATACAGCTTCAAAAGATATGCATCCTCCTCTGCATTGCCCAGGCCAGTATCTTTATTTCCCACAGATTATCTCATTTGATATCTAAATAAAATCAGAGAAACTCAGCTGGTATTTAGATTTTTGTCTATAATACAGTTCATTGCCTGTATTTAACACTTGAAGGAATTGCATGCGCCCAGATGTTTTTCTGCATTTTCCTATTTACACAATAAAAAGGTTACCTCTATCTATAAATTATCTCCTAATTATGTCTGAAGAGCAGCACAGCTTTAACCCTGAGAGAAGGATTCCTTACCCCTCAAGCCAATAGGCCCCCAGGTCAGAAAGTTGATGCTGTTAGTTTTATTTTCCCATAAACCAAAGAGAGAGGAAGCAATAATAATAATATTAAAACATTTGCAGTGTCTGTTTGACTTCTTGCCAATAGAGGATTTTTGTTCTATTTTTTGGTAAATTATTCCAATTTCTGGCATTTTCAATTTTAGAATATCTCTTCTGATTCCTCCAGATTAATATATTACAATATGGTTTTCCTCTCACTAATAAGTAGCATGTTCCTTGGCACTTTATATGTACAGACATTTAAACTACAAACATTCTTTGCTACTTGTTCATGTCATGTTTGTTTCTCAATAACTTAGAGCAACTGAAAAACAAAAAGGCAAAACATCTACTCGGTATTGAAAATATTAGTAAATAGCAAGCTGTCTCCTGTGTTAGCATAGCTGCTTTCACAACTGCTCTGTTTTGCTATCAGAAGTTATGAGCACTATGAGCACGATTGTTAAATGATATTATACGGTCCATATATGAACTGAAGGCAGATGTACTGAGAGCAAAAATTTCAGATTGATGTGCAAAAAGACATTTCACATGTTTTATTGTTCAGCAATGCACATTACACACATAAACATGCAGTCACTGGTTAATCTCCGTGGTTAGACACCTGTTTGTATTAACTGTGGTGCCGTTCTCCTGTCGTGATACTGCAACAAGCAGGTCTTTGAAATTGTCGGGGGGGGAATGAAAGCCAAATCTGTAGCTGCCATTTCTTCTCTGACAGACCTATTATGAAAGTGCAATTAATCTCTTTTCCAACTGTTTAAACACAGAAAAGATTTTCCCTTTCTGCATGTAACCCATTACATGTAGGAAGAATACATCGCTCTTATAACCTGCACTCTGCTGTGAATTTGCTGAGGCATGGATTCACGTTTGAAAGTATATGAAGTCATAGGTAGGACTTCCGTTTTTGTTCTGCTTACCAACATGACATGAGGTTTATGAGGGGTTTTTTTTCAATAGTTACTAGTCTTAGAGAATTAATAAGAATCTAAGTTAGCCTTAAGAGTGCTCAGGTCATTCAGTCCTGCCAGCACACACCCAAAATGTGTTTTATTTATGATGAAAACCTGGAAAACTTCTATTTTTAATAAAGGTATAATACAATCTGGATAAATTTCATTAAAACACATGTTCTCCAAAACTAATGGTACAGTTAATAACCTTAAAGCCTTTAAGAAACAGGAGGAGGCTCTTGCTGACTCTGCTCTTCCAGGAAAAGAGGAAGCCGTCAATAATCTCTCACATTTCTACCACTGCCCCTAGATGAAATCTGGAGAGCATATCATTTTTGCACTATTAATAGGTCTTTGGGGGAGGAACCGAGAAAAAGTGATACCTGTAGCACAGTTAAGGGTGATTAATTCAGTGACGAGCCTGCACTCATTGCCCTGTACCAAGACTCTTACTGTTTTGAGGAATTTGACAGAAAGCAAACATATATGAATTCACATTTAGAAAATGTAAAGGCTGTCCCTTCATCTCACAGTTTGCCAGTCGGTGTCTAATATCCAGATTTTCATTTCTTCAAAGAAAAGAAAAAATTAGCTCACTACCAAGTTAAGGTCAAACAGTGAGTCACACAGATAGCAGAATATAACATTCATGTCTTATTATTATTTCATATATAAACCTTTACTTTAAAGTGTTATCTAAAATAACATACATGGTTACCAGACAAAATAGCCCATATAAACTATGCTGAAAATATCATCTTTATTTACAGGAACCTAATTAAAATGAACTTTAATTGTGTTTGAGGTCTGCGACAACCTTCTCTCTCAGAGGTGGACCCCAGCCCGGATTATTCCTCAGGGCAGAGCTCCAAGGAGAAAGATGCCCCTCACACACATGAAGAAAGCACTGGCCATGCAAGGATGTGGCTCACCTGCTGCTGGAAGGGGTGGGAAGCAGCTTGCAAACTATCATTCTCTGCTCAGGTGTGATGTCCTGTTACCCATCCCACCCTTCAGACTTTACAGTGACATGCAACCTTTGTTCAAGTGAACTCTAAACCTGCTGTTGGTGGTGTTCTGCCTATACACTGTGAAATTTAGCAAAAAAAAAAAAAACAAAACAAAACAAACCAGCTTAGACATCCTATCTTTCTGTTTGAGCTTCTACATATATATGCATTATCATCATCTTCTAGTACTGCTGGTAATCACAACTACAGGTAATAAGCACAGAGAAAATCAGAAATAAATGACATTATTTTATAGGCACTTCTCTAACCATGTAATTCGCTGCGTAGTTAATTTAGTGAATTCCAATATCTGCTTCATAGCAAAACAACTGCCTTGGGTTGCATAAAAATGCTGCCTTTGAGAGCTACGAAATCCCACACTGCTTTACCAAGCAGGAATTAGATTCCAGAAGAATGATGCCTTGCAAACAGAGCACCCAGTATGCACTGAGAAACAGCTCTCACAGAGCCCTTGTATTAGCACTATTAGCACTTGTTCTGTCGAGATTTAATGAAAATGCTGTGCTTCAAAAGAAACAGCTAATCAGATAATCACATTATACTGTATCTCATAGGCTTTGAGCAGCCAAGCTCCCAGGAAAATCATTGAATAAGACAACAGGATTACAGCCTTAAAGGCTACACATTGTACTTGTCACAAAGCAAGTGACAAATGGCCAACATTCACACTGAGGTTGCAAGATTATTACGTGGTTACCTGTGCTCTATAAAACAGAGATGTCACATTGAACAGATTATGAAACGGTACTGCAGTACGAGATGCTATAAGTATGTTATTTTTATTATTATTTATCATTACCTATGACCAAAACATTAGTACTCCAGTGTAAACACTGCAAGACATATACGTGATTTAACAGATGGACTACTGACAGGTTTAAACATTTTGGATCTGTTGTCTATCCACAAGATCTAGAAATAAGGCATATGGTCAGCAGAACAGGAGAGTTTAAATAAACAGCCCGAGCGCTTTGCTTTCCTCCCACACACCTTAACTCTGCCAGTCACGCTGCTGGATTCCTCAACTCTCGTACCTTGAGGAGGTCATACCTGAGGAAGGCTGTTAGCTGGCTGAAACATCATTCTTTTAGTTTTTTCGCTTTCCTGTGTACAAAGGAAAAAACAATGAATAGCTAAAGGGCTTAGTCTTTTTACAAACGCCGACCGAGCTTTCTGCTAGGAAGATAACTGCGCAGCCTGAGAGGCTTCATTTGCTCCTGCTCGCACATTTATACACATCTGACACTTTACTCCACTCGAGGGACCTTGACATAAAATTGTAGAACTGATCACACCTCTGTGATAGAAGCTTGACAGTTTTCCCAGACAGCCCTGCCAGAACTTCCCATCAGTAGCTGTAAACAGAGTTAGCAGGGTGGCCACTTAGCAACCAAATGCTTTTGCTTTTGCAGTCTTACAGCGTGGCGCCGTTTCCTTTTGGGCTGAACGCACTCCTGCCCGTACGACGGCCACTGGAAATCCTGGCATGGCATCTGGCTGTTCTGGCTCTCCACGTCTTCAGAATCAGAGTCATCCTGTTGCATTGAAGGGAAATGCCTGTCTGGATAAATCTCTTTCAGTTTGTCCTCAAAGAACTCATCCAGGCAGCGTCCAGCCTCAGCAACCTCGGAATCTGGCTGTAAGGGAATGAATAGCCATTCAGTGCTACCACACGCAGAAATCATCAAGGATCAAACCCAAATAACCACCCCACCCCAACATCCCAACTTGGCTCTGTCTGCTACATCTCCGTTAGTCTCTGCACACTTTCTACAGCCCATTAGTCCCTCTGCATTTCCAGTGTAAGTAAAAACCAGATGCTGCTATTAAGGAACACGTTTATGCACCTCCTAAGGAGGAGAGATGTGCGGTGAACTAGAAAGAACAGCAGTCGTCACTGCTTAGGAATTTCTATGCATTTTATTTTTGCTAGGTGTGGGAGTCCAGAGTGCGGGGAATATTTCTCTACCTGTTTTAAGGAATTTTACCCCCCGTAAGACACCGGTTTTGACCTTCGTCCATGGAGAAAGCTGCCAACTCTCTGGGAAGAATTTGAACACACTGCGGTGTGAACTAGGTGATAGAATATTATGTAAGGTTGCACAGGGTGAAAATATAAAGGTGTTGGGTTTGTTAAAGTAGCAAATAGATAACAAGCAAAAACTCCAAAATGGAGGATTGTTGTTGTTCCTTCCTGTTCTTCTTTTACATTTTACTAATGCAGCAAAATTGTTTAAAGTGATTGGATAGAAAAATCCGCAGTTCCTGTGGATGTATTGTAAACATTTGTTGACTACTGGTAGAAAACTGAAAATATCTTTCGTTTCAAACACCAATTGGATAGTTTAGCTTTAAAAATGCCAGGATATCTTGATTTCTGAGACATTCTGCGCATTTTCCTCAGCATTCACATCCCTCTGCTGTACTTTTAACTTTTCTGATAAGATTTAATAAACTATCTGAGAGCAGAGAAAGCTGAATGTCCTTAATTAAGAAAAAATCCAGGCAAGGACTTAGAAACACTCCCCCAGCAGGGGAGATATGATTTAAGGCACAGCAAAACCAACAGGTGGAATTCACAACAGAATCCCACAGCTAGGTATTTTGCTGGCTGTGACTGGCCTCTCCCAGCAAACTCAACAACATACCAAAGAGTTGTCCAGGAACATGTCCCTCTTTAGTTTTAGGTCCATATGTATCTCAAGTTCTCAGATACACATATAACTTCATATAAACTTTGTTCCTGTCTTTAAAAAAAAACCCTAACATAATTTCCAAAGAATAAAACTGATTAATACTTCTGTTTATCCCAATCCTATATCTGACTTCCATGGAACCAGTAGTTGCACCAGAGCGACAGCCACTGAAGGAGCCACCCCCTGCTGTGTACCACCCCACCCATGCATATTAGAAACATACATAATTGAACTTTGCACAGTTCCAAAACATGAGACGCACGTCAGTCACAAGTTCCTCGGGTGCAGAATAGTGGGACTTGTCCTTTTTTTGCAGCTTCTTTCGTATGGTGGACAAATCCATCGGCCTTTTGATGATCTGATAATAATGCCGAGCCTGCAATAAGAATAAAACACAGGTATGTGACATTTTTAATTAAAACATTTCCTCTCCAGTGACTTCTAAGCAAGTTTGGACAGAAGTCATTGCAGAGGAGTCCTTGCATCAGGGCAGAGAGCTCTAATCTTTTCGTTCCTATACCTGCACATCTTCCTGGGTGTTTTTTGGTTTGATTAAAACACATTTGCTTGCCAGATTGATCTTGAAAATAGCACACTTCAGTGACAACTCTGCTACTTGCACTTTGTAAAGTTTATCCCCAGATAACCGTACCCCAATTTAACCATGATCAATAATATATGTAACATTGATAATTAGCTGAGATTTTCCCTAAGCAATTACAAAAAGAATGTGCTGCTATATTTCCAGCTGATAATGTGGGAAGTAGTCTGTCAAGAGTGATTCAAAATATGGTACTGTGCACTCTTTTAAAAATTCAACAAAAGTCTTTTTCAATGGTCATCAGCCACCAGGATATCCCACTCCTTAAATCTTTCTGGGTCTAAGCTTACTTGTTAGGTAATCTGTTCCATAAGATCGTTGCAAGCTTTATTAGATGAAATGAGGTTTATATCATTATTGGACTACTCCTTCACCTAAAACCTTTATTTTTCCCCCCTTCAGCTAGTATCACATTGTGTTCTATTGTAACAATAGTGTGAGTCCCCATCTCCCTTAAAGTAGGCAGATAATACTGCAAATGCTGAGTACATGGGTGAAGTAGAAGTCTCTACGCCTTCCCCTGCACACAGTCACATTCACCCTCTTTTCTGCACAGCACCAGAAAAGAGGGAGTTCAGGTTGCTTCTAGAGCAGACCTCCCTTATGACAGTATAACATTCTCCACATATGTGGCAAGCCAACTTTTTTAATCACTGGAACCCCTCACACACCTTTTACCATTCTACCAGCATCTTAAATTGGCACCCAAACCTGGCCTGAAAATGGGTCAGCATTTACCTGCCTTGGGCCTGACACCTTCAAGGCACTTGCAAGAGGCAAACACCCACCCATCCCTAGGAAGCAATACTGTTCAGAAAAAAACCTCACTAATATATTTCAAGAAGATGAAGGAGAAACTTGTGAGGTTCTGTGGATTCCCTCTGATCCCTGCACGTGCAGTACTTACCAGGGGACTGACAGGTTCGTGGAACGGGAGGCTCATACTGCTGCAGAACAGGGAAAGCACCAGCTTCTCACACTTCTGTGGAAGCCAGAATTGAAATACATTTTAATTCAAAACAAGTGAGTTTATTTTTGCCCTTAGTTAAAAGAGAATTCTCAGGTAGACTGTTCATTTCTGATGCAGAATGGCACACTTCACTCTAACCTGGGGGACGTTTTGCCTCATAGCATTGTCATACCTTGGAAAATAAGGATAGTCAAGAAATGCAAGAAGAGAAAGATTTTCCTGGAAATTCTTGGGAATTAATCACTATCATTATTTACTTTCTACACTCCAGATCTATTCCTTGGCTCTTGACTGAAAGAATGGCAGCAACAGTGTGGAAAGAGTTAAATGGGCAATGTTTGCAACGGCTCATGTCCATTCATGCGAAAAGATATAAGTTGGTAGTACTATATGAAACTATTCCTTTTAATCATAATTAACTTGTAAAACATTTATATTTGTCTTTGGCTCTTTCATTAGTGAAAAAAAAATGTACTACATAAACGTTATAAGCCATATTTTCTCACAAACAATGGAATTTTTAATCAACTCAATTTTCTAAATAGGACTTCACTATTCAAGACCTAAATCCCAACAATTTTTGTCCAGTTGCACCAAATCAGTAGAAACAGGGCCAGCTCAGCATCTGCACTCAGTTGTGTTGACTCCTGCTCTCTGTCCAGTTGTCACAAATATACACAGGACATCTATTCTGAATTTGTGCCTTTCAAATACGAAGAGGACTTTGAGAAAAGACACTGTTTTCATGGAAGATTTGGTAGAGGAAACTGCTAATAGGGATGTGCATTATTAAGTTTTCATCTAGGCTGAGTTAACAGCCTGAATATCATCTTCAAAGGAACTAATGGGACATATGAAGACTGTATGATTATTTCAGTCCAACTGAAATTCAAAAAATGCCTTGATCACGAATATGTCATAGCACTGGCCCAAGCAGATGTCTGAGAAGATGCCAAGTTTTAAATGAAAAAGGTTCGGTGTCAAAAAGCCAGGCAAAATTGACTCAGGGAAGCTCTGCTCTTGAGTGTGACTTGCCTGTTCAAAGGAGAAAAGATTTCCACACCCACCTGCCTCATCTTTCCATAACATGACTTTTGTTTTTAAATTGAACAGCAATGTCTGGAAAGCAGAGAATGATATAACCAAATGGTAACGATGCTTTTGTTGTATTTACCACCGTGTGTAACATTTGAGTAGCAGCCAAGTCAAAGCCACCATCTCTCCCACGAAAAAGCAAAGCCTGGTGCTGAGATCAGGTGGCCTGTTCTAAACAGTGCAGTGCACAGTTATTCCCACCTTCTGGTCGCAGTCACCAAGGCCGTGTTGTGCATTGCAGCTGTGGCTGTAGCGCGTGTTCTCACAGTCATATTCCACCTCTGGCTTCACTGGGTTACGGCAAAGTGAGCACACCCATTCTCCCCTGCAAAACAAGGAACCAAAAGTCTCACGTGGAATTCTTTCCACAACCTTGCCAAACAGCAAATCTCAGAAATCACTATTTGGAAAGTCTCATCCTTAACTAGCATTAACAGGCTGTAACAGGCAATCTGAAGCCCGTTGTACTAGATATTCTGCACTGGATTCGAATCCAGTTAGAGGTACAATAATTTCAGATTCTATTCACTGCTCTTCTTCTGTCACAAAGGAAAAGAAAATGACAAAATTGTGTTTGAAATCATCTACCAGCAGTGTATGCAGCTGCATTGATTCAAGGGCTGCTTTGAAAAAAAAACACTAAGGGAAAACAGGCAGCAATTGGTTCATAAGATAAACCCAGACCTTTTTGATAATCGAGATATTTATTGTCAACTGATACGATAACTGACATATTTATCTAAGAAACCAACATTATCAGAAAAGGTGTGATAATACGCAGGTCCCCAAACCAAACAGACATAATTCTTCAAGGGCATGTGTGTGCTTGCTTGTAGATGCATTTTCAGAAACCTCTTGAAGAATTTTGGGAAGGCAGTGATGCCACTTCTGCAACATCAGGGTCTGAATAACTATAGATGAAGATATATTACAGAACTATGAATATAAAACTTCAGTTAAGGGAATTAATTTACTTCATTAGAGTTTAACTTTGTCTAGAAAGTTTATTCTAACAGGAAAACTTGGTTTTCACATTGCTTTGAAACTAGAAGGTAATAATAACTTGACTAGAGCAAAGAATGAAAAGCCAAGAGCTGAAAAGCCCTGTTTTTTGAACAGAAAGGACAAACCAGAACTTCCAAATTAATACCTTACAACATCTTTTTCTCAGCTGAGACAATTATTTGGGCTTGGCTCAAATGAAGTAGACTTTGGTTCCACTTAGTAATGATTTATCACAGAATTCAGAATCGTGCACCACTGTAATGCACATTATTCAGCCTCACTTTTAAGTTTGGTATGCGGACGTGTATTTCTGGCTCATCGCATAGAATCCATCTATGAAAAGTTGCTGGAGAACCTATCTTAGGGAAACCAATGACTTAAATATTTCCACAAAAGCCCTGATAATCCTACATTTCCCATAAAATTTCTAGCAAAAAACTGAATAGAAATTCACTGATTGCCATTCCCTTGTGCTAGTCTCTGTTCTGCAGAGAAGAGCTCATGTCTACACTCCAGATGTTACACAACAGTTAGGATTTTATTTTTCTCCAGTGAGTCATATGAAATTTTTTTAAGTTCAGGTCTGTGACCTGTCCTTTGCTGTGCTGGCAGTTAACTGCAGAAAGGGCATGGTGGCTGGAAACAGTTCTTTTTCGTAATTCATCTAGCTCCTAGCATGTAAGACAAAAGAGCATCAAAAAACGGCAATTGAGAGGTGCAGTTCTTGTACTTGTACAAGGCTGAAACATCCATCCCTGAGGATATATTCTGCCCCCAGGCAGTGAGCAGGAACAGCACGTTAGTGGGATGTCATCCGTACTCACACTGGAAAGCTGAGCAGGGCTGGAACATGGCAGGAGAGATGGAAGACCTTGGGGCAGTGATCACAGCACAGCAGTTCTCCTCCATTAAGACACACAGCACAGAAATCCTCATTTTCAATTGGACTGACTTCCTGAGCAACTGGGGATTTTTTCATGCTGGAGATGCCATTGCTGAGCTTCTGATCAACAGACAGAGTATCTACAGGAGGAGATTGTGCCTGTCCAGCAACCTGGGAGACGAGAAATCTTCTGTCCTCTGAGTTCTCCTCCTTGGACTTCTGTCCTTCAGCTGGACTATCTTTATTTATCTTGAAGGAAGAAAAATCTGGGATCACATAATCATTTTCATACATCAGCATAAAACATCACTGGTTATCTGCAGATAACCAAGTATTTCTTGTACTTGGAAGACAAAACTACCAACAATTTTCCAGCAAGTACTTCCAAGTACTTCTCTGCAGTGAACTGTACTGGAGAGGGCACTGGGGTTCAGCAGGCCCACGCTCTTGGCATCTGCCACTGGCTGGCCAGGTCACCCTGGTCAGGTCATTTCCTCCACGTACCACAGGCTAGTGGGACTGAGAGGGAGCTGTGCAGATTCTACACCACAGGTGACAGAAACAGGACATTCTAGAATCTTACTTGCAAATTTTAGTGTAACCAGCTCAAACCCCCCAAACCCCAAAAAACCCAGTATAGGTCTTTTTCTCACCAGCAATTCCTGTTTCCTTTCTGTGGAAAGAAGTTTACACTCAAGACTCCACTGAAGCAATAGAATAAAAAGCTTTTAAAAATCTATTACACTGTTATCTCTGGGATCGGTTCCTGTCACTAGAATATACACTCAGGCCAGTTTTAAGCTATTTATCTTGTATTTCTAACCAGACGGGTAAGCCAAGTTGTTTCTTAGAGTATGAAAACACTACAGAGACAGACTTCTTGGAAATGGAAGGTGCAGGGAGCTCCACAGCAAGCTAAAAGCTGTATTGTCTTCACCTCAACCCATCACAGAAGTACCCGAGGGTGGAATGAACCAACAGACTTGTTTACTACACAATATTCCAGGAACTGTGCCTACAAGCCGGTGGAATAAAGGCGAGAAGGCAGGTAAAACCTCAAGGCAATCCCACTCACCTTTATGGACATACTTGAGGACCGTGCCCCACATTCAATTACCAGGAGGAAATTGCCCTCCTGCTCGTTGTCCTGTGGCTGGAGCTTAAACACCGGGAGCTCCCCCACTTCCGAGGCAGATATCTTCAGACGTTCCAGCCGCACATAGGGGATCTTCTGCTCCTTAGGGGCAGCTCTAGAGTCAAAAGGACACATGATTAAATTCACCCATATTCCACAAAATTCCCCTCCCTACCCAGTTTCATGCACCATCATTTGTGCTCCTTTTCGTTTGTAACTGTGACTCTGGTGGCCGAATGCTGAAAATCTGGACATTTTTTCACAAACCAATTCTTCAAGAAATGTGGATGCAATCACTTTAAATTAATCACACCTGTAAATACATTACTAACTTCTGTGCTAAAGCTCTGCCCTGCTCTGTATATATTCTTACCCTAATTACCCCAAATAAAGTCATACTTGATACTTTTCAGTGCAGCTGGCTTCAACAGGAACACAGCACATCATCAGCTTTACCATATTATCATGGCAGTGGCTGCAAATAAAATTTTATAAAATTGTTGAGGTAATGTTAATCCCTGTTCCCATTATATCTTTTAGCTTTCATTGGTGCTTAAAATTTTCTAATTGTTCAAGTGAGATAAGTTTGCAAATATTTATTCATTCCGAAAAATTACACAGAAATAAGTGAATTCACCACTTCTTTTCCATTGTTGCTTTCAAGTTTGAGAGCACCTTACAACTTTCAGAACTATTATCTATAAGGAATCTAGAATTCTTTTTAAGTTCTCCATCATCATTAAGTATGACAAATTTTCTAAATACATGCATAAAATTTCACAGCCTGTGCTTTTGTATAAAAAAAAGACTCTGCTACCTGACATTCTGATTGCTTTTCATATCCATTTCAAAATGTTCCTTTTCACAGTTATTGGAATCTGGAACAGAAGATAAGAAAACGAATAAAATATTTATAATATCAGAGGCAGATTAGGGTAGAAAGTACTTCAATATTCATGTACTTCTGACTGGTGTTTAATATGATATCATAAGTGAATTATGGAATCATTTCATCTATATGTATAGAAAACGTGTATGCTATTTTCTGTTCTGGTGTAGAGCCTTTGTCTTTCTTTTTTACTTTTAACCACAGCTTCTGAGGAGCTAAATATGAGGAGCATTAACAAAATATTTTGTGGAAATGGCTTCATTCCCAGGGAATTATATATGTACACAGCCATATCACATTCATCCATATACATGGAACAACGTAAGTAATCCTCTTTGCTATACAGCCTTCGCTTGAGGAAAACAGACCTACTGAGGTCTGAACCCCCGAGGCTCAGGAAATCTCCGTGGTCTCCAGCTTCATGCTAAGACGCTTCTGGATAATTCCAGTTACTTGAAAGCGGGAAGAAAATTGTGTCGCCCATCTGCCACCACGGGACAAAAGTTACACTATAATTCCTTTCTTTCCTCCAATGTCTGAAACATATAAACACATGAATTCAGACCTATCTGCTACATAAACATTTAGCTGCAGCTTTATGTAGCTATATCAGCATATAGCTGTAGTTTTTGACTGATAGTAAAGACAAGTAATGACACAGTTCTGGGGAGAGGAGACAGGGTAGAGACAAATGTCCCAGTGGATGCCCTCATAAATACAAGTCCACTGAAAAATTTCATAATCTCACCTTCTTTTGTTAGGAATTAGTTTGACATAGCCAATACTAACAAGAAACAAACTTAATATCATGGTTATCTCGAGACAAGAGAGGGCCAGGAAAACATGCTTTTAAAAAGAAAATCTAGCTCAGGTCAATGCTACCTCAGCCATGGCTTGAAGGCGATGTGCCTCTAGGATACTCTGGTTTTTCCCACCACAGGAAACAGAATAAAATCAAGACTAACAAGGAAAGGTGCATTTCACATCACACCTAAGGCATTATTCACTTGTGATTGTTGCTCAGGTGAAGGGTGGGTAGCCCTGTCGTGGACAGAATTACTGAAGGGAGACTGCACACCGAGGTGAAGGAGCAGCTCTCATTGCACACTGTCAAAGCAGAGGATGTGCCAGTGGTGCTGGGTTCCTACATTAATCAACATTTCCATCAGCAACTGGGCCCATCAAACAACAGTGCCTATAAAATTTGTGGAAAAAAACAAACTAGAGGGCTTGCACTGTGGAGAATGTCTTCAGTGAAAAATAGACCTTAGTGCATCCAAGAAAAAAAATCTCCTAAATCAGTAAGACTGAATTGAGATAACTGTACTACGCTTGTGAAGGGTCAGATGAATGTAATCCCAAAGGAAAACAACTGGCTAGGAAAATGCTCTTGGAAGGAACTAAGGGTTAAAATGGGCTTTTCACTACACTCAAGTCAGCCACCTAATGCTGCTGCTGCAGAAAAGAGGAATGCCATCCTGCAGGGATTACCAGCAGCAAGGAATGTAAAACACAAGGAGCTGATACCCTGATTCTGCATGGCACCCCAGAGGCCTCAGCTGAGCACTGCATTTGGCTGTGGGCAGCACTCTTTAATTGCAGAGAACCCAAAATAGCACAGCAGGAATGAGGTGGTTTTGAAAAAATCAAACCCCTGACCCATGAGGAGAGACTGAAACCAGATTTGTTCAGTCTAGGAAAGAGAAGAGGAGGGGAGGGTGTTTACGCAAGTCATAAGAAAAAAAAGTGGCCATAAGAGGGAAAACGATGACATTTTCTACAATTTTTACCGCATCCCTCGTCCCTAGGATAAGAATTATTTTGTTTTAAATTAAGCTGAAATGTTTAGGTTTGCTGTTAGAAAGGGATGAGTCACTGGAGACACGTACCAGAAGGAATGAGGTTTGGCAGCACCTCAATGCTGAAGCCAGCAAGTGCTACCGAGAGCCACCAGCAGAGTTAACATTGCCTTTGCAGCAGAATCCATGTTTTATGGTGCGCTGGTGACTGGATCTCCTCAGGTCTCCCCTCACTGCACGCCCTTAAACAAGGACAGCAGGACGGGAATTGCTCACTCCCGATCCTTCCTTGTGAAAAGGGAGCAGCACTGAATGCAGCACTCAAGGCTTTCCACCCTCCTGCACAACAGCGCCTGCACTTCACACCCAGCAAATTTGGAGCATCCACTACAGACAGTGAGGTTCTGAACCCTGGGGCTGCCTCTGTGTGCGGTGGCACGCAACCCACACCAGACACTACAAAGCTGCTCCTCCCTGAGACACTTCAGCCCGAGGCACGGCTCTTCAGGGGCGCTCCCAATTCTCACAACTCACACAAATGATTGCGGCATAATTGCCGCGATTTGGCATAGGACGTAGAAGAGAAGACAAATACATTTCCTTGGCTCACTGGGCTAGGCCTCCTTTGTACTAATTAGAATTCTCTGAATAAAAATACAGCACAGAGAGAGAAGTATTAATTCATCCTTTTTAGAGAAATGCAGCCAAATATTGGTATAAGTCACGGGATAACAGCTTGATCCTGCAATCCCTTGCTTGCATGAATAGTCCCATTGACTTTCAGAGTTTGCAGGAATGAGTCTTTACAGTGTAGCACAACGATGTTGGCAATTTGCCCATGAAAAGAGTTAAGTAAAGTCTAATTCTCCATTAGGGCTGAAGAAATAGGCCTTGGCTGAAGGGAATGTTCCACAGTAGACAGAGCCAAGCAAAGGCACATACTGTGCAATGTATTAGCGAAAATTTGGTGTGCTGCTGATGTGAAGGACTTAGCAGAAGGCACATTACATTTCGGAAGTAATGTGGGTTTTTTTAATTGAATTTGGACTCTTCAAACCAGCTCTTCAATAGTCATAACTGCAGGTCTCATTAACGGGAGTGCTTCTAAGAGAACTAATACTCCAGGTACTTCACACAGTCACACACGTTTCTGCTTCACAGATGAGGGATGTTACAAATTCAAAGCATATAATTTCCATGTTTTTCCTCCACAAATGAGATCAAACACACTTTTCCATTGGATTAAGTACTCTGATAATATTTGAAGCTTGCTGGAAAAGCACATTTACATGTAAGTATATTAAGAAGCATACTGCTTTGCCATGCTTGCAATGCACAGTGCTAAGAAAGAAAAAACCCCAAAACCTAAAGGAAATAATTAAAAGCCTGGTACCTTCTTTGCTTCTAGGTTGTCTCATTCTGGCATTCACAGGCAGGAAAGAAGTGTTGCTGAGCAGTTCAGAAGGAGAAGTGCAATGCTGAGACTTTTTGATTGAAAGATTAATAGGTTCTTCCATCACTTTTTGCATAGAAAGAGTTAATTCATTAACTACCTCTTGCCCAGCAGTAGCCAAGTTGTTTCCTAGAAGACAATCTACAGCACTGAGGTCTTCATTCTCCTGCTTCAGGGGGCAGGGGAGAAAGAAATGCAGAATTTTATTATTAGTTATCTTTCTTTTCATGTTAAGAAAATTTGTAATCAGTCTTCAAATATCAGGTAACAAAAACTTTACTCATTGAAACAGTAATTTACTTTGACTGATTGACCAACAATAACGTGTGCTGTAAATGAAAGTGGATTCCCTCTCAGCAGAGGAGTTTGAGCAATCCCTACCTTGCATTTGGTGCCTCCCTGGAGTGCATCACCTGCTGTGAGGCCAGCAGGAGCCCCAGGGCTCGGATCACTGGGAGCTCTGCCCAGTGCCAGGCTGTAGCTGGGCAGGGGCTCTGGTGGAGTATCACAGTCACAGAGGGCGTTTGGGGACGGGCCAAGTGTCACAGCAGCTGCACCTTTCACCTGCGGGTCAGCTGAGCTGGATAACCTTGCTGGAGATAATTCCATTTCTGAACTGTTTGGAAAGCCCACAAAGCTTAAGGATGCTGAACGCTGGGAAAAGCAAAAGAAAAAGGAATCCAATGTATTAATAAGCTTTTCAGCAGCAAAATGCTACTGTTCTTTCTATAATAGATGAGATGCTCGGTTTCAGCTTGACATAATCAAACAGTTGTGGCACAAGAGCTGTAAGAATCTATTGTAATCCAATACTATTTCCAAAAGCTTTAGATTTTCCACCATTAAAACTGAAAACTGGAAAAGGAGACAACTGGGTTACTCTTCTGTGGCTTACAAAAAAAAATGTCATCCTTAGATCAATTCAAGGGATTCTGATTTTTAACTCCTACAATGATTGGGAAATCTAAGTATGTAGAACACTGTACCAAATTAATCCCTATTATTTTCCATTAAATTTTCCCAGAAGAAATAAGATTCAAATCAGAAATTTTATCATTTTATTTAAAAATCACCAGATCACTTCTCTGAGAAACAAGATTCAGAAGAAATAAGATTTAACTCTGACACAAGTGGATGAAGATGTTGTTCCTGTTAACGATGCTGAAAATGTTATGCTAGTTAGTGAGTCCCATTAAAAACTAAGGCATTTCGCCCTTAAATATCATAGAGTAAATCCAGAAACATCCTACGTGTACTAATGAGGAAACATGTCCAGATTCCAAAGAAAGGGAATATTTACCAAAGTATCAATATGCATTTTTTACTGTCTCATGGTTTGTCACTACCAAACCCACAGAGGCACTGTTACACAAACCAAAGCAAACCCCCCCATCTAGGTGACTTCCCTAAGCTGCCTCACATCCAGGAATGTGTGACTATTGAAAACAATAGCAATCTTCTTGCAATCCATATGAAGCAAATAGAAGCAGTTTTAGGAAGTGTACAGATCCGTGCCATTTGACCATGCAATTGTTCTTCAATTTCATCATTGTTCATTGGTGTTTCACCCATTGGTGTTTCACCCTTGCCATTTGACTGATTACACCCTTTTCACCTGACTGCAGTACAGTAGGCAGCACTCATTGTAAATACAAATCAAGACAATAGAAATGTGTCCACTACATCCGAATTAGAGTTTAAATTTATTGTCGTACTTATTTCTCTGCTAGAGGCCTGCGACTCAGAAGTGAATCTGAGACAGGACCCATTTCCTAAATTTAGTTAGTATTTTTGTCAGTTTATACTCCATTTTAGATTTTGATACTTTTATCCGTCTTAACCCCACAGTGGTAAAGACTGCAGCCCGGACTGAGCTGCCAGATGTGTCTGTGTAAATCCTACATCATGCCAAAATCATCCTTGAATTCCTCTGCTTGCAATGTACAGCAACTCGGTGCTAAGAGAGCACTGCCCACGGACACTAATTTCCACTTAAAGATACAATTTAATTTCCTTTTTGCCAGTTTGCAATAGATGCTACAAGAGGAGCTTTGCCTGAACAGTGACCACTTAATTTGATGAGACAAGTAAGTCTGCACTTGAGACAGAAAGAGGTCAGCTCTTCTGCAGAGCCAGGGAAGGTCTGTGCCCTTCAACCACACAGTGCTCCAGTGAGCCTGCTTTAAACAGTCCCCCCCATGCAGAAGGCATCCCAGGCAGCACTGGATTCCTGCAGCCAGGGAATTGGTCATTCTCCTCCTCTTGAGCCAAATGGACCTCCCTGAATCTAAGCTGTCTGAGCCGGAATAACTTTCTGGAAGCAGCTGGAACTAGTCACACATGTTCTTCCCACCTTACATTTGAGCTGAAACCTAGAACCCAGCCACAGTGGAAATGCACCAGTGGAGGCCCAGCTTGCCATGTAGTCTGTCTGATGGAGCATTCCTAAGAATGCTGCAGCTTCAAACCAAAGTTATACATGTAGGTCAGCAAGGAATCCACTTTCCATGGCCACAAGCCTAAAGTCCACAAAGATCAAAGGTGCTTATTTGCATCACAATTTGTGACTGCTTCCTGCACGTGCAGTGACAAATGTGACCTACCAAGTACACATTTTCTGTTTCATTCCATCACTCTTTTTACCACAAGCCTTTTTCAGACGACAAAATTAACATGTGAATTTTTCCCATATCACTTACAAAAAATAAAACAAACAAGCAGAATCTGTGCTTGAGCTGAAGATGAACTGTAATCAGCCCTTGCCTTTTCCCCTTATTTCAAAGTCCACTGTGAGCATTAATTAAGCCCCTGTGAGGTAGTTAAATATTTATTTAGTCAGGTTCTCCAAAGCACGAAGCATCCACAAACTCCTGAGTCGATAGGAACTACCTAGAGCTGTGCTCCATTGGGAGTGGGCATGCTGCAGCACGCATGTGGCAGGCACACCACCCAAATTTGCTCCCAAGTTAACCGGAGACCTTCTGGCCATTCACTTCCTCAAATCACTGCACACATCTTCCTTCATTCGTTTACAGGCATGTGCCACCATCCCATGTACTGAGACCTGACCCTCTGTGTGCAACTCAGGTGACACGTTACCCCTCCTGAGGCAATGTAGGATTGCCCCTGGCTTCAGTGGGACAAGTTTACTTACTGAGAGTAGTCACTGGGACGACTCCTACTGAAGGAAAAAAAAAATTATGGAGACACACACATAAGATTTTGTTACAGCTGTAATTTTCAGAAAGGTGAAATTCAATTGCGTGGTACAGCTATGTCCTTTTTACTCTTCTAGCCAGCATCAGTTTCTTCAGAGATCTTTTTAGATTATATAAGCCAGTGTAAAACCTTACTCTTGTTAAAAAGAATAATGAGGCCATCAAACTGCCATCTGTCTTTCCCTTGGGGCAAAAGTTAATTTTGTGGTTATTTTAATGATGAAGCAACATTATGATCTTTCAGTGCAAAATATTAAAACTCACAGTTAAGAACAGACACATTCCATCCTGGATCCATGGAGCTGCTGTCAAGTGTGAAGTGAACAATGCACTGGGAACAAGGCTCATTAATAGACTATTAATTCACTCCCTAAAATAATCATTTCTTTTGCCATTAGCAAAAATTTCTCTTTTCCCTTGACAGTTCAGCTAGTTTTTGCAAATGGGATGCCTTTAAAGGATTTATCTGTTTTACAAAAGCTCTATTGCTTTTACATTGTAACATTTGAACAACAAGAAGCATTAATTATGCTCTTGGGCAGAGGGTGGCTTCAGCTGTTGGTTAATTTTGAACTTTTTGACATTGTAATGTACAGTCTGTCACATTGAACTACATCTGTGTCACTATAAATGGAATTCTCATTGTCTCATAATTAATTTTGGTCTGATGATCCTTATACTATAATGGCAGCAGCATCACCACCCCAAAATGCCTTCTACCACAATTTTCTTAGCTATGGTAGTGAAAGGTAAGAAAAAAGAACATGCAAAGTGCCTTTAGAGAACAAAAAAAATAAACATATGGTTCAGTTCAAATATTTCTTTGATCACTGTTGCATTCAAAAAAGGTCCAGTGTAAACATGCAGCACCAATACAGAAGAATTCTGAGAAGCAAATACTTACCTTGAAACAGTGGGGCTAGGATTTGTTAGGATTGTTTTGGCAAAGTCTCAGGGCTGTTGACATTAAGTGTCACTGATAAAGGAAGCTAAAACTGGGAACCGCCAACTCTCTTTGCTATGGGAGAAACACCACGCTGCAAATGGTTGCAGAGTAATGAACGGCTGCTATTAAGTGGAGCAATCCCCCTGGCAGCTCATTATGCTGGAAGGTTAAACAAATGTACTACTCCAATCCAGTTGCTTAACACAGCAGCACTGATAACATGGGCTGCACATGCTTCCCATTCCCAGTTTCAGAACAGAATCCGAAGGATTTCCTTCCCGCTTTCACGAGAAAAAAGAATCCAAATCTTCCTTAACAATTTGTCTGAATAAACTGGAATGGGCTTAAAGAGGAAGGAGGAAGAGATTGCATGGAGCAAGCAGCATCATATTTTATTTATCTTTTTTTTTTTTTTCAGGTCAAAGGAAAAAGGTTTTGTAAAATTAACACTCTGGGAAATGTACCTAATTGCATTAAGCATGAAGGCATTTGTGCTGTGAGCAGTTCGATTCTGTGAAGTAAAAAACACACTCTGTTACTTTAGAAAGTCGTAGGATGCTAAATTCCAGTCTGTTATTTCCTTCATCACTAATTCCGCTAGAATTAATAGTAATTAAGGGGAAAAAAATAGCAACAACAAACCCACTTTGGTCCCAAGCTCGGATTTGAAGTTCTAGGGTTGGATATTAAATTATTGTTACTTTCAGTCACTAAGTAATCACAACATGCTCTGTGCAATACTACCATCAAATAAAATCTGTACTCTGTCCTCCAGCCCCTTTTTCACAAATTTCACGTTTTTAAAGAAAAAGAAATAGTTCCACCTCAAACTGTTGCGATATTAGTTTTGTATTAAATGCCACAACACTGCATATATTTGGAATAAAACAGAAGCTTCTCAGAGTGCTCTGAAGAGTGCACCTTGGATGGCATGGAATATTTCCTAGGATTTCCCCATCTCAGGTACTTTTTGGTGCTTGAGACAACCAGAGCTCTCGAACTAAGCAGCTGGGACTTGTTGCGAATCAAAAAGAACAATACAACAAATATAATGCACTGTATAAAGCAATATAATCTACAACATTTCCACGTGCTTGCACTTTCATTACTAATCCTGGTCACCCTGCCTCAAAAACAATTTATCAAAACCACATAGGATGGGGAAAATGGCCAAAGACGTGAAGAACCAAAGTACAGAATGGCTTTCATGAAAGAAAGACCCAACTCTAGAGAGACAAGTGGTCACTTTTAAGCTTCAAAAAGAAACTTTTGAGAGTGAATTAAATATTGACCTATAAAGCACAGCTATTATGAATGGGGTGAACACAGACTGATTATTCACTGTTTTTCCTAGCACAGGAACTAGAAGGCATCTGAGTGTACTCTCAGGTAACAGACTTAAGGAAAGCAAACAGGAACTTCTCATGCAATGCAAAACTCAGTTGGTGTTGAATGCTGAGAAGTATTCTACACTAGTATTAAAATGGACTCCAAAGAGTGAATTAGACAAATTCACAGAGGAGAGGTCCATAAAAACTCCAAAACACAACTGTCTAGGTACAGCCTTCAGGTCAGAAAGCCCCTGAAGTGCTGGCTCTCAGAATCTGGGATCGTGTACCACCAGTTTATATTTGTCTTTTTCTGATGCCCTTCCCTAAGGACCTGCTGTTGGCTATACTTATAAAGGATCAGATGCAGCTGTTCAGTGATAACTTACTAATACAGGGCACAGCATATTCAGAGATTCACTTTAAGCAGAAGGTGAACAGAAGTAGGGGTCTTGCTCCAAACTACAGAAAGGGGTGCACTTTATGGAGTGTGAGGAGGAGAGATGTCCAGCCGGCCCTGCGTCAACACCAATGTCTGTTGCAGTGGCGCCTGAGGCTCAAATCACAAATTTGTGCTCTAGACGTACAGTAATCATGACATTTCTTCATGCTAGATGCAGCCTTTAGACCTCTTTGCTCATCACAGCCAGAAATGACAATTAGGTACATGCAAGCAAAACAGAGACTGTATTCCTGTTATTACTCCTGAAAACACAATTAGGCCCAAAATATCTTATTATCCTCGCCTTTGTTCCAGAATAGGTGACCTCTCTAGTCCTATGCACAAATTAGGAACTTGATATCATATTGTGTAAAAGCAGCAAGATCATATCATTGGTGAAGGTTGGTAACCCTTTCCACAAAGCTGTTAAACTAATTGAGTACTCATTCCTTCACACTGCAGCTCAGCTTGTGTAAAATCTGTTTGCTAGAGCTTGGCACAATTCCCTGGAAATGGAGAGCAGGTAGCACAAAAGTTATGCAGAAATTTGTTCCCTGTCTTGCTGAAATTTGTTCTCTGTCTTGCTGGCATTCTTACTGGAGAGGTTGGGTATTTGACAGGCATGGAGACAGAACAACTCCACAGTCCAAAACAGAGGTCCTGGCTATGTGAGTGAAGTATTCTGACAGGGGAATGTGAAGAGAAAATTATATCCATTTTCCACATCAACAGAAAACTTTCAATCCTAGTGCTGCATTCTTAAAAAGGTGCTAATCAAGGCCAAAATTATGCAAAGTGCAGTACTTATATCAAACAATCAATGGTCTAAAGCAGAGAAACATTTATTCTGCACCAAAAAATTAATTCACAGAAAAAGAATAGAGGAATACACAGGAAGACAGAAAGACTGACAAAATATCACTGTCAATGTTCCAAAATGAGCAAAACAAATGAAAACTACCCCAAACTATTAATAGCCTCCTATCTATATTGCTTTACAAACAAATATAATTCTGTATGCAGAGAATTCGTCTAGTTATCCGTCAATAATATCAAATTCATATCATAAACATGTCTCAAAAGGAATGCACAGAGGTTTAGTTATATGAGCAATCAAGCCTTGCCCCACTCCAAAATAAAGGAAACCACTGAGCTAAAGAAAACTTTTATTTCTTTATTTTTTGGACAGATCTTGGCAACCATATCACTGAACAGGTAGTTCAGGTGCACACTGCTTTCTCTCTAATGAAAGAATCTCAGCAGACAGGGAATTATGTACTCCACTAGGAATGCTGTGCCCAGCTGAAGGCTGTCAGAGTTCAGCAGAAATGCAACACGAGGCCAAGAAGTCCAGCAGCAACTATTCTCCAAAAGACAGAACATAGTTCTTCTTCAGGCAGCAGGTTTATCTACCCACTTTCTCTACCATATTTTTCATCTATTTCAGACTTGTCCACATGTGCTTTCTCCAAGTCTCCCAAGACCTTGTGAGAGATGAAATGTTCTGAATACAGGCCACGTGAGAGCACATGGACGAACACCTACGCAGAGATTTTTGTCTGGAGAGGAGTGTGAAAACATTTAATCAGGTGAACCAGATGAGAATGAACAGACACATTCCCTTGTTCTTAAACAGGAACCAATCTCCCATTTCAACTCAGATTTAATCCAATTCTCAACAAAAGCAGTCAGACATCTTTAAAGACCATTCTTGAAGAATATATTTCGGGGGTTTACTTGCTGTGCTTTTTCCCTTCATCATTTCTAATTTGCCATCACCAGAGCTGTCAGTATCTTCATCCCATCCAGATCTTCATCCCAAAGAGCTCATTAGAAGAGATAAATACAAGCAAAGATGGGGTGCTGTAGCTGTTGAACATTCATTTCTTGAAAAGCTACCAGGCACCTCAGAAACCGAACTGTTTTCTGCACAAGAGCATACACTTCTCAGCACCATTAGAAAAAAATCCCTTTTTTAATTTCCTAGGAGTATCTTCCTCTCGCCACCTTCTTAACTTCTACAGCAACAAATCAGCCCTTTTCCCTTTATTACTCCTGCTTTTCCCATCAGACTACACTCGTCTCTCTCTCTCTCACACATCTGCTTCCATTTTCTTTCCTCTTTCTGACTTCTCTTGCTTAAGCTGTTGGGAATAACCTTCCATTACAGGTCCATAAAAGAGATTCCTTTGTGGCTTTCAAATCTGATTTGCACACTGCTTCCAGGCCCGTATCCCTGCAACTCCCAAAGGGATCTCCAACAATTCTCTGGATGGGTATTGCATCATAAATATGTTGCATCAACACAGTCACACACAAAAGAAGGAAAAAACATCCTTTTTGAGGATAGAAAGACAAATACTTCCACAATATTCCACAGGCAAATTCCAGGAAAAAAACATCCACAAAAGTCTTCTACAGGGTGCACAAAATGAGTCACTGAAGTAACAAACAGATGTGAAACAGCAGAATATGACGTGTTGTTTGGAGTGATTTAAACAAACTGTACAGAGAAGTAAAAGGCAGCTTCTCCTCTTCAAAGGCCCAGGTGATGTCCAGAGCCACCAAGGGTCTGCTGATAAGTGTTGGCCCTCCCAGTGCAGTTCATGCTGCTTCTTCAATAGTCAGAGCCTCGCAGTAGGTGGAAAGACCAACGCCTGGCTCTGTTATGTACTAAAACATTCTGGATACATAGAAACTGTGATTTTTCTGCCTACACACGAACAATGAGAAGAAGTATAACAGAATTGTATCCCTTTCAGGCAACCCCACCTTCAGTAGTAATTAGTGGTGGTGTTTCTGGGGCAACTATTTTGAAGACTGTTTCTCAGGCCTGATTTCATCAGCATCTCTGACTCCTGCTTTATTTATTTTTTTTCAAATTAACTGCTTCTAGTATGGTAGTTAGCAAGTCCTAGTAATTAAATCCCTAGACATACGAGCTAGACAGAATTTAAGCAGTGAAGAAACAGAGCTCCTATTTATTTGCCAGTTCATGCTTAACAATCATGCCAGCCAGACCTAAACACTATCAGCCTGTAGAAGAGTTGCTCATCCTGGCACCTGACTGGGAGACACACACAAGATTAGGCTGCGACTGTCTTCCAAAATTTACAAGCCATTTGGCTGACTTGTACTGCATTTTAATTTTTTCCACCTCATGGCAAACTCCAGTGCCATATTCGATATTATCAAATCACATTTTCCCTTTAATTTTTTTTTTTTAAATAAGTTTTTTATACCTTTCTCACTGGATGGAAAGTTGATTGCTGCAGTGTGCTCTCAGGGGAGTGGCTCCCAACACTGGCTTCTTCATCTAATGATTGTGACAGGGAGGGACTGTCACTTTTGTCAAGAGGAATGACAGGCTTCTGGCCATCAGGTTCTGTGGAGCTCTCACAGACCTACAAAACACAAACGAGAATTTGTCTTTTCAACAGCTCAGAAAGAAAAACCGTAACAAATTTGCATCAACTCACAGCATACACATTATGACAAGCCCAAAAAGACTCTAAAACAACAGAGATGTTCAAGGCAACCTTAAGCACAGAGATAAAGAGAGAAAGATTTCTCTCAGACGTTAATTAATTACTTTTAAAAAGACTCAATAAAGCTGCTGAAATGTACAGCTATACCAAAAGCCTGCAGTCTGCCCTTGCAGGTAATCTACTTTGAGAACTATTCAAGGTGGCAGCTCCACAGAATTCACACAATGGGAAGTCTGAGCCACCTTTCCACCGTTTCAAATGAATTTCCAAGCCACCTTATTCTGCAGCTGATCTACCTCGTAGTTTGGATGCTCACCACCAAGCTCTGTCCCTCTTTCAGAAGCAGGATTCTTACTAACAGAGGAAAAGGGAAGAGATCAGCCCTGCTGACAAAGCTGGCACGACAGCACACATGGATAATGATGATAATCTTAAATGACATGGTGCAGCAGCAAGAGCAGTTACTAGAATGGGAAATAACTCGTAGACCAAGAAATTGTCTTCACTCTCTTCAACAATAATTCAGAATCTAATGCTTTTTAAGGACTCAGGGCTTAATGTTTCCAGTAAAAAAGAGAGTTGAAATGGAGAGTGAAACTCTGCAGTCTTCCAGTCACCTATTTACGAGGGAGGAATGATGGTGCTTTTATTCTCCCACACTGCCGTTCACCTTGTCTATTGAGAGATTCAGATCTTTGGGATCCAGGGTGTTTATGCAGCACTTTACAGAAAATTTTGGCCCAATCTGCATGAGTCATGAAGCCTCTCTGCTGCATACATAGACAAGACACCAACAGAAATTTCAGAGAAATCTCAGAGGTCTGTCCCATTTCTGAACTTGCACTCACTAAATGCAGTAGGAAATGACTTTGAGAGAACTTACTTGTGCTTCATCTTGGGTTTGTTGCTGTGCTGGGGCTGGCTGCCTCACTATGTAGTTGATCTGACCAACTATGGTCTGTTGAACATGCTGAGGTGGCTTGGCTTGGTTCAGCTGCAAGCTGGGCTGTCCCTGGGCCTGCAGGAGAAGCTCCAGATCCTTTTTCATCTCCTCTAGCTCAAGCTGGTGGTGCATGATGTCCAGGCTCTGCTGGATGACTTGCTTGTGGGCGCTCTCGTCGTGCCCTGGCAGTGGGGGTGTCAGAGGCAGCTGCTGCTGCTGCGGGGGTGGCTGCAGCACGTGGTTAGGTTTTATCTTCTGGAGATGGCCCAGCTGCACTCCCACAGCTGATGCCTGCAAAGAAGCCTGTGGGTGGCTCATGTGAACCTGCTGAGCCTCGTGTGACGCAACAGCACAACCCTGCTGCAGCTGCTGGGGTGGGAAGGGCTTTCCCATCCTCCCAGACACGTTCTCCAGCTCCGAGCGTGGCTGCTGTTCCAGCCCAGCCTGCGGGAGCTTCACGGGCTGGGGGGCACCCCGTGGCTCTCTGTCCTGGTGCTGCAGGCTGTACTGCACAGGGAAGTGCTGCTGATGAAGTGCAGGAGGCTGGTGGAAGCTTTTGTGGTGGTTCACGTCTTGGTAAGATGGCTGAGGTTTGTTTGGGTGAGGAATGCTGAGGCAGTGGGAGCAACACACGGGTGCAGAGCACTGGATCGCGGGTGGGAACTGGTGTGGCTGGCTGCTCTCCAGCTGTGAGGCTGGGGAGTGGTGCCCGTGATACAGAGAGGTTTGTAACCCTTGAATATTTCCACAGAGTAGCACGTCTGGGTGAGAAATGTGTCCATCTTCCATGGTGAAACCCCCTGGAAAAACACAGCAAATTTACTCCCTCCTGTGGTCTTGACAAATTTACACAATAAAAGCTGTAGACAAAGAAATGACCATCATTCACATTTCAAATATAAAAGATATTAAAATATCCTACCCAAACAATCTGCCAACATACATTCAAGATGAATTTTCCAATATTTATCTAGTTATTTCAATTCACACCAAACTCCCACTGATGTCAGTGGAACTCACAGTTGAATTACCCAGCAAACGCTTTGAAAAATCGACCTTATTTTATCTTAACTGATGGATATGGCTTATACTTTCATTTTTTACTGAAGTATGAGCTTATCTTCTTGTCCGTAAGCACAGGTCCAAAAGACAGCTTCCAGGGTGCAAGTGACAAAAATAAAATAGATTAATGTTATGTAGGTGAGACTCATAAAGGCTGGAAATAGAAGTGACCTATGAAATTATCTTGTCCGTGCTTTTTGTCAAGAGGTTACTCCGTGCAACACTCTTGATAGTGTTTTACCCCTTTTTGTTTTTAATACCCTAAAATGGGAAGAGAACTGATCTTTTAGATGAGTGATCAGCCCACTGAGCTGAATTTATTGTAAAAACCCATTGCAGTTGGGAAATTCGTAGCTGCTGGGAAACAAAGTCACAGCACGCACATTTAGATGTTATACAGATAACACTGTAATTATTGTGCAGTCGGTGTCTACAAGCCATCTTTGTGCCTGTCAACTGCAAGTGTCTCAAGGCTGCTCAGGTCCTTCGGCCACTAAGAGAGTGAAAGCACCAGATAGCTCAATGGTCTTTTGGTGGATGGATGTAAGTGGAGAGAAAAACAGGAAAGTTCAGCCACACTCCCTTTTCTTCAGAATATGACAAGAGTTTCAAAACTGGATGTCAAAACACAAAAGGAAGAGCTCTTTAGGGGAGGTACTGTATTTTCTATGTCTGTCTAGCCAAGCTTTGGGCACTTGCCTCTTATATTTTCTTACCCAAATTGGAGAGTTGCTTAGTCCAGTAGGAGGGATCCCAAGTGAATCTGATCTTCAGAGGAGGGCCCGTGTCTGTGTTACAGTTTGTCTCTAGCAAGCGCTGGATCTGAAACACAATCTGGTGACACATTACAGAACGATGATTTTATTCACAGCTCTAAGATCATGAAAAATGTTTTATTTGAGCAACATCAAATCCTTAAAACAGTTCTCACAATTACTGCACAACAAGCATTGCTCTTACCAGTTCCTTACTGAAGAGAAATGGGATGGTTTTTTTACTACACACGGCCCAGCTGATGAAGTTCTGGACGTGTTCTACCTGTCTGCCTAAAACCACAACACCTTGCAGTTGTTGCTCCAGCCTCTGCTTCCTCTCGCTGGTGATTTTCTGTTAACAATGTGAATCAGTAGAAAAGGGCTGTCATTCTTCAGACACACGTAATGCATGCAGTCACTGGCACTACATCACGCAGTATTTGCAGCGACACAGTCCTTCAGAATCTCTTTAAACACCGACCGTAAAAAGAAAGCAAATCCGACTCAGGAGATACGTCTGAATTCAGGAAGAACAATGGGTTCCCCAGGAGCAAACAACCTACATCATTCTGGCCTTGGTTTAGCAGAATAACATAACCCAAGGAAGCTGTAGAAGTTGGATCAAATTTGCACCCGGACCACTTTCTTGTCTGGACATTCTGATCAGCAATATTTGTCCTCAGCGTATTTCAAAATAAAATCGTATATACTTCAACTGGACATCTAAAAACTGAGGAGTCAAAACTGAAAGGTCTGTTGCAGAAAAGTAGACCAAAGAATCATTTCTGAAACAGGGTATTAATTGTGCTGCTAGTGGGCTCCTACAAATTAAACATTAAAATCAGAAGCTGGTTTTTTTTTCTAAGTACTCAAAAGGTGCACACATATTCTCTGTGAATGCAATGGAAACTGTGGTTAACTCATGATAAGCAAACATTTTGCAACTTTTCCCTGAATCTTTGTCAACTATTGATTCCACATAAAAGTCTGCAGAAAAAACCCCAACTATTTGAAAATATAAGGAATGGGACAATAGCTCCCACAGTCGATACTCTTTCCACTGGAACTAGGATTAAATTTAATTTAGTTTAATTTCCCAAGGTATCAAATAAAGTACCCTTACTTACTTCAAGTTGTTCAAGGAGGATATTTGTTCGTTTATCAATTTCATTCATCAGAACCACCTTGGCCATTTTTATTTGGTTCTCCACCTTTTTATACAAATGTTTTACTTCAAGCAACCTGTGGGTAAGAGGTACACATCCCTGGATGAGCCAGCTGTAGTCGTTTATCCACTGCTCAGAAGTTGTTTGTTATGAGAACAGATCTGTCTACTGACAGAACTGCAGTGAAAGTTGTATCTTTTCCCATTAGCTCTCCCCCACTTCTCTGAACCCTGACCACCCCTCTCTGGATGTGACAGGCTAATGCTGATGGATTCTCTCAAACATCATGCCAAGAACACTCTTGAGTTCTTCGTCAACAAATACATACATAATATATCCAAACTTCCAGTTTATACTAGATTATAAATAGCATAAATAGATTTGTACTCTTGAAGCAGTTTTATTAATACAGAAGACAGATCCAACAGCTACTAAAAGCATAATCAGTAGCTAAAATCCAGTTCATATAATTAAATATTTTCATTTTTCTTAGTCTTGACTGCAATTGCAGCTTGTTTTGAGGTTTCTTGAAGAAATAAGGTATTTTTAAAATTATCTTTATTTCTAATATTGTCAAATTCTAGTTCAGAAACAGATTATTCAAAGAAATCTTAACTCTGAAGTCAGGCATGAAGTAAGCTGTCATGCCTTACAAAGGCTATGGAATCACGTATTACAACGCCATGACTTGTCAGTACCACTTAAACATCAATTTGATATTTTTAATCTTCCTATTATTTTCTACCCTCCAAGAAAAAAAATATAGCAGCTGCATTTAATTCTGTTAACCTACATTTAGTGAACATATTATTTCTACAGATCACCTGCTTTCAGGGGAAAAAAAAATAACGCATAGCAATTACCTGTCTTCAATCTGTTTAGCTGAAACCTGAATCCCATTTTTTTTCTCCTCCACTTTAGTTATGACATTCTCCAGGATCATTCTCTGATTTTGCAGAGCTTCATCAAGATGCCTGAACCTGTGAGGGGAGGGGAAATTGTCACACCGTGGATTTCCATGCTCATGAGCGAAGAGGTGAGAACAGGGCAAGTTTCTGTGAGGGCAGTGAGCCGGGTGTTAGATCACTTGGGAGCGAGACAGCGGAACCGAGTTGGCTGCGGCTTTTAAATTCAGACCAGCCAGCAGCATCAGCTGGAAGACACAGCTGAGAAGTCTGAAATCTCAAAGAGCTCCGTGAGCAGTGAGGTACCTGTGCTCCTTGTGCTCTGACAGGAGGCAGCTGCGGCAGGTGAGGGTGTCGCAGGTCTCGCAGAACAGCCTCAGCGGCTCCTGAGGGTGCGCTGGACAAAACAAGGAAAACTCCCTTGCTTCGCCTTCAGCTGCTGGGGAATGCAAAGCAAGGGGTCATTGGCAAGGGTGAGAGCTCAGAGAAAGAGTAACCAAACTCACAGTTTCATGGAAAGCCTCAATCATATTTTTAAAAGGCACAGAACCTGGAACCATCTGATTGTCTGAAGCTGGGTTTGTTTGCATTTTTTTCCTTATACATCCTACAAACTGAGCACACCAGAGGGGCTCAGGAACAAGCCACCAAAACAAATCCTACTGTCCTCTGAACTCTCAAGGGTTTTAAGTATCATGATTTGGAGCACCTGCCTCACAACTTCAAATGCCCTGGTTTGGTAAACCACTTGACAAAACTATTTTAAAATGTAGAATAGCAAATGTATGACAAGCTTGCAGTCACAGTAGAAGCAAGGAAATCCTTTGTTCTTAAAAAGTCATATGAGCAACTGTTTTCCAAATTTGCATTTGTTGCAATGCAGTTCATAAACTTCAGCAGCTGGGGCTGATATGAGGCCCTAAAATTGGTTCTTAAAAGGATTTTCTGAAGAGCAATGTGATGGAGAGTAAGGACAGACAGTGGGCATGCGAAGTGGAAGCGTTGCTTCTGTACAATCTTTTCTTGCCTTCTTTCCTGAGTGGTAGAATTGTTTTAGAAAGAAGGAACACTGTCAACAAAAGATGCCAGAAAAAGACAAAGCTAAACCATGGTAAAACAAACCCTCTACCACCAAAGTAAAGCCTGATTGCTTCCCTCACAGTACTCCAACAAATTCACTGTCCCATTATTCTTGACCAACACATGAGAAATTAAACAAAACAGTCATTATTAGATAACACTTACTGATAAAAACTTTAAGTTACATAAAAACATCAGTTATTTATGTATCATTATTTGCTCATATGAAATGAGAAGCAATTATTTCCATTTTCCCATGCCACACCTACCTTACTTACCTAAGCATTTTTAAAAAACCCAACTCAGGGCAGAGACCATGTTGTAATCCTGTAGCAAAATGGAGCCTTTTATAGAATCAAGCTTCTGAAGTGATAACTATTGCAATAACACAGACTCTCAGAGTGCAGCAAGCTTTACTGGCTCAGTCACTTCATTTTCAAATTGGAAAATGCACAACAGAGAAGTAGAAGGGCTAAGAAAATCTCATGGCTAAGAATGACAATGCAAATGTGGAGAAAATCCATGCCACTCTCTAAAAAACACATGTCAAATTGCCCAGCTTTTAGGCTGCTATCCACTCTAAATATTTCTGAGGAGGTTGATTTGTTTCCTCCAGTTCAATTGACTTTCCTTCCACCTTCTTAACAACGTGCAAGAACATCATTTGTGACAGATTAGGCCAAGATTTTATGTAACAGCCTTACACAGCTTGCATTGTTATGAATTATTTGCTGCAGTGTCATGCTTTATTCTTCAGGGAAAAAACTGATTCATTTATATCATTATTGAATCAAATGCTAATAGATAGCATTAATAAAGGAGGAAATTAGATTAGGGGTTTTTTTAACCCACTCCAATATTTTCTACTAGAAAGGAGCAAACTGAACTCACCTTGACAGCAAATTTTTTTCTGATTATACTTCAAATATGTACTTTTGTACTAAAACCTGCAGCTGACAAGCAAATAAGGAGGTTGTACAACCAATACATATCCAACAAGGATGACAAAGATCACGGCCTATGTGATCAGATTTTAGATCTTAAAAGGAAAAAAAAGACCATAATCACTTTGAGAGGCTTTTCCAGTCCATAAACCTTCAGAAAGTGTTCAGTATCTGCAGAGCATACAAGCTGTTTTTCTGTAAACTCAAGATCAAGTTTTCCATATTAAACTCGAACTTTTAATGAGATGTGGTCTTGGAGGTTTATGTATCATGAAGTCACAATCCTATATAGTGATTTCCCCCTTTTTCTCTCTCTGAAGGGTTCTTTAGCCTTTGGGTGATTGCCACCATCCCGGAGAATTCATTGGGGTTTTTTAATACCACGTCAGATTTAAGCGACAAGCAGATTTCAATTGCAAACTAAGAATAAAATCAATATTATCTAATTGCAACACAGACCCACAGCCTCTGCCACTGGTTGACATATCAGTGAGAACTGCCACTGGACCATGGCATTCTTGACCTACTTTTTACTCAGCCTAGAGCAACACTCTTCAGTTTTGAAATAAGTTTAATACTTAGAAATCAGGTACTAAACAAGGGCACAGCCCCGCTTTTTCTAGAAGCGGATATGTAACCACAATTATCCATGTTAGCTTCTTAAAATGCAGCTCACTTGGTGACCAAAGAAAGCTCAGTTGCCCTAAATTCTGATAATCCATCATTTGAGTCACCATTTTCTACAGCTTATATTTTCTTTACCTCAGGTGGATCTCGTGAATAATTAACAGAAGGTTTTATATCTCTCTTCTTCTCATCAGTTGATGTCAAAAAATAAAAAAATAGGTAAAACCTACATAACTAATAATAACAATAATAAAAAGGCACAAATTACATTCCAAATAATTTCTATATTAACTGGTCTATATATGAACTACCAGCCTCCTTATTCACGTTTTGTTCAGCATATGGAATTTAGTACTAAACTGAAATTCTTTTCTCATGTTTTTATGTGTCTGCATCTTTTTTAGTTATATAGCACACACAAACCCACAGCTAAGCCACACATATAATTTCTTAGCAGTATTTGTCAACAATATGAGCTGGTAATCTTAGCTAAAGTGACACGAAATTATAAACAGTTGCAGCCTCAAAACCAGTATCTTTATCTTCTCATCAACCTGAGAAGAAAAACATACTGTCCATCCAATCAGGACATTTTGAGGGGAGACTGGGGGACTTCAGTTTATATTTTTCTCTAGAAAAGACCAAAAAACCATTCAAATGTAATCTGTGGTTTTTTATTATTACCATTCGTATGGACTTCTTTTGTTTATACTCTATTTAGCAATGGCATATTTTGTCTCAAATGCCTCAAACTCTGTTTGATATGGCCACCCAGTACTTCAAAAACTCCATCTATGGCAAGCCTAGACTTAAAAGGAAAGGGAAAAAAAAAGGATCAGCGGGCTATTTTTATTCCTTTTGCTGTCCTTCATTTTCCTTATGAAGAAGAATGAGTCTGCAGCACAAATCCTTATTTTAAGTTTAAAATTGTATATACAAGTATATGTTAGCATATTCTGCTGCAGATTTCTGACATATGAGTAAAGAAAATAATGAGTAATAATAGGAGATGGTAAAACTTTCTGCAGATCACCGCTGTAGAGGGATGAGACATATTTGCCAGTGGGTTTAATTTGCGCTTGCTCATATACACTCAGGAGACATTTCTCATTCCAGGCTTAGGAAAGGAACATCCTGTAGTGATCACAGCATTTTGCTGTCTGTGACTCCCTCACACACCTTGTCCACGTGCACAGGCATTGCTTGGCCGTGGTTTCCTCAATGAAACTACCCAAACTGGGACAGAAATACTGAAAGGGCAAGGCCTGTTGCTGTTGTAGCCCTCCTGACCCTGTCCCATCACTCCGTAGATTGGCAAGACCCGTGGAGAAGATCCTATCTGTGAAACAAACATCCAAACCTTTTCCCAGTACTGTGGAATGCCGATTGTGGCAATGGCCCTAAAGTTGAAGAAAAATCACATAGTCTGTTGTTGGCATGTACATATCCTTCTGAGTCCCACAGAGCCTGGTGTCTGTGGCACCGAGCCTGCAGCTGCTCCTTTTGCAGCTGAATAACTGATCTGAGAAGAAACGAAATTCCAGCGTGTCCCCAGTACCTGCGCAGCCTTTCAGGGATACAGACAGGAAGCAGTCTCCAGGTTCCTTGCCGTGTCTGTGTTCCTCTGTGCACGAGCTGCACAGCCACTTATTGCACCTTGTACAGAGGCTGTGGGCAGGTCTCTTCTCTTTGCACGTGGAGCAGCTCTGAGAACAAAAAGTGCAATTGCTTACATGCATAAACAAATCAGCTGTACTAACTCTTATCTTTAATAGGCTACGATTCAGGTTGCTAAGCTTAATATTTTTTGTCCTCAGGCTAAAGCAATTCAAGTTATTTTAAGAGTCTGGGTGTAACTGTGTAACATTCAGAAAAATACATAAAACATCCTAATGGTAAGACAATTTAGAAAACAACAGGGGAACACCCACATACTGTCAATGAAAAACTTAGCTCCTATCCTCTAAAAAGCTGACCAGAAATGAGCTCAATTTATGTCTTGATACTACATGTGGTGAACTGGAAACACAAAGCACAAGAACATGAGAAAACCGGAAACCTTAATTGAGTATTCTCTCTATTGATTCAACAGCTTAGGGAATGCCCTTTGCTACACAGGTCATGCTGCCTGGACACGTCACTAAGGGGGAAATGAACAGAGCAGCACATAAATGAAGTGGGTAATTCAACATTTGGTATCCAGAACGAACTCAAGAGTCATTTCAAGATAGCTACAATGACAATTCTTTTAAAAAAGATTTGCTCTAGGCATAAAACACCTTGTTTCAAAACTCCCAGTTTTCACAGTTTTGACTCACCACAGCCACAAATAGGTACTAATGTGCAGAGTGAGCGCAGTGATGTGAATTTACCACCAGCAAAGCATAAAGGCTTTACCACCACTTTATTAAACTGAAGCATTTCCTCCAAGGTTACAGTTTATCTACTGTACACACTATTGTTCCTCAATATTGCTACTACTCAGGGCCACTCAAGCAAATAAGAATAGATGGCAAAATCACTTCCTATGGTGTCCTTTCTGCTGGGGCATCAGCTTATCTTCCGTTCAGCTGTGATTGCATCCCAAGTATGTGATGGGAAATGTGAAGAGAAGGATGCAGCAGCCTGTGCTCAGTTCATAACCCCTGAGGCAAGTTCTGGTGAGTGTAAGGGAAGAGTTTCTCCTCCTGGTGGGTCTGGAAATAGAAAGTCTGAAGGAAGAACTATTGCAGTTCTTGGCTGGTTGTCTCAGTTTTAAATTCCAGCTTTAACATTTCGTGGAACATCCATACCCACCTAAATTCTGAGACTCAAGCGAGTCAAGCTCTGACTCACTTCAGCACAAGAAGAAAAATTGTTGTTCTGCAAAAATTAACTTAAATTTTATCATTCCCTTCTGTAGGTCTGGCATTTCACAACAGGTCTCTTATCAAGCCATTACTCAAGAGTTTCTAATTATTCACAATCTTTCTCAAACAGATTGGGCAATTCTCAACAATAAGACAACAAAGCAAAGTTTTAAATGTGTTTCATTGTCTAGAGAGGGAATTGTTTGTGCAAGCCAATATCCTATTTTAGCCATTTGCTTATCAGCAATGTTTTATGAAAGGTACATACAAAAATTTAAACCAAAAAGCCTAATAAAACTTCTATAACCAAAATGCAAGGTTATTTAATTTGGGGAACAAAGACTGTTATATAAAAAGAAGGATCAGCACTAGAATGTACCCACCTAGGTCCAGCTTAGGGGTCAGGTAAAAAGCTGAGGGATGGTCTGCCTTCTATGCCATAACCAAAAATGCTTAAACCCAGGTTTACCTGTAACAGTTCAGCTGTCAGTCTGACTGGAATTTATACTGACACTGTAGTGTGTTAACATCACTTTTCAGCTGCCGAGTGCTCCCAGAGTTACATTATTTATGATGTGGAAATGGGCTTTTGGGCTAGAGATTCTGAATTGCGTATTTTTGAAACTCCTGCTGCTGGCATGTAGCACATTCTATCATTCATGCTTCACTCTCTCACACACCAAGAGACATCTTGCTTCCAAACACTTTGTTACAAGCCTTGACAGACTCCCATTTGAACATATCAGGAAAATTAAGACCATGATGGCAGCTCAGCTGTGTCTCAGCTGGATGATCTGGTGCTTCTCCTTTTGATGTCACTGGTGGTGAAACTACGGCTTTAGTTTGGGGTGTGATGGTAGCGGTTAAAGATAGAAAGCAAGCAAAGCTACATGACTTGATTTAATAAAAAGGAAGCCAAAAGCTATGAAGGTTCACGAGTTGCTCTAGGGTACTTGTATGCTCCAGTGAGAAATCTGCATTACTGAACTGCTCTTAAGACTCCTGAGGGATTACAGAAAAGAAAAACCTTCTTTTAAGGATGGTTTCAAAAAAATAATCTAATGCTTTTGAAGACATTAGATATTCTCATTTGATTTCCTTTCTACACAAATTCTCATTGAAAAGTAAATGATGCAAGTTACAGTAATTAAGAAATCCCAGTAAAATAAGTGCATTTTAAACACTCAGCAGTGTCTTATGAATTTTCTTCCACTCTTTGGAGAGTGCATATGAATGCACCCCTTCTTGCCTTAGATCAACTTACATGGCACTCTACAAGCAATGTACACTTGAAGATGTCAACACACTTTGCTTGCCTTAATTATTTTTATTTCCCCAGAACTCTGTGGATTAGGTTATGCATTCTTTACTTTTTAACAGCACCCAACTTTCTCTGTCCCTCCTGTCCACCCAAATTAGTGGCAACTACAAAGCTGTGAAAATAGTCCTGCCTGTTCACTGGGTATTTAACAGAAGTGAAAGCCATCTATATACAGTGTCAATACAAGGCAAGAGTCATAATCAAATGTCTTCCTTTGAATCCATTCCCCAGTGGGAAACTGCAATATGATGTGAGGTTTTTTTATCATTAAAACAGACAATCAGAAAATTGTAACTGCTCACGTGACCTAATGGGTGATGTTGGTGTAACCATCTGGGCAAGAGGCAGCTTCTGAGGCCAGCAGGCAGAGAGAGGGGATCCTCCCATTCTGCTCAGTCCCCGAGAGGCCACATCCAGAGCACTGTGCTCAGTTCTGGTCTCCACAGCTCAAGAGAGATGAGGAGCTACTGGAGAGGGTCCAGCAGAGGCCACAAAGATGATGAGGGGTCTGGAGCATCTCTCTAATGAGGAGAGGCTGGGGGAGCTGGGCCTGGTTAGTCCAGAGAAGGCTGAGAGGGGATCCCATCAGTGCATATGAATATCTCAAAGGCAGGTGCCAAGGTGATGGTGCCAAACCTTTTTCAGTGGCACCCCGGGACAGGACAAGGAGCAATGGCCATAAATTAAAAAACAGGAAGTTCCACCTCAAAAAGAGGAAAAGATTTATGTTGAGGGTGGCAGAGCACTGGAACAAGCTGCCCAGGGAGATCGTGGAGTCTCCCTCTCCGGAGACATTCAAACCCACCTGAACGTGTCCCTGTGTCACTGCTCCAGATGACCCTGCCTTGGTGGGGAGTTTGACTGGATGATCTCCAAAGACCCCTTCTAATTGTGACAATTCTGTGATTGTTTATTTCGATTGAGAGCAGAAAGAGGACAGTGAGGAATCCAAGACATTCAGTACCTTCCTAATATGTTGCTTATCACAGACACATTAGTATCAATCTTTTTAATGGACTATTTAAAATACAGAGAGTAAAACTCATTCTTCAACTAAAGTTTTAAAATTACTATGAAGGCAGTAGGTCCGTCTCTAGTAATGAAGTTATTACAGTGCTGCATAAGCAAACTATAAGAGAACCTATTGTTCAAAACGAGATTTGCTCTGTTTTCAATGTTCATCTGGCAGTGTTTCAACAACCCACAACTTGGTGGCTTTCACTTACCTTTGCCATAGCTGAATCACCAAGGGAAAAGTCCTTGAGGAAGAAATTCTCAACTACATCCCTTGCAAAGCAGGTCTGTTTGCACACAGGGCAGGAAAGGATACCTGGATTTAAAAAAAAGGAAAAAGGAAAACCACCAGAAATAAAACAATGCACACCAGCCATGCGAACCAGGAAATGATATAAACCACACTTCAGTATTGTGGCTTTTTTATAATCACATGGGCAGTTCCAGGAAACTAAGGCATTCTTCAAGCCCTAAGTGGCTAGGCCTAGTTCAGTACATAAAAAAGAAAAACAAAGCAATGAAATTCCTAGATGAACACCATCTTTCAGCTGATTTATTTCAGTGTTTACTGGAGATATCTGCATGTCCAAATTCTCACCTGGCTTAGAGACGATTAAAACTGAGCTGCACTTTAAACTGTATCCCCTTGCTCCAGATCTTCTTGTGCTTTGTGAGATGTTCTACAGTTCTAGACAAGCTTTACCCACCAGCATATACCCACCAGCTTTACCCACAAGCTATACCCAAGCATAAACCACACACTGCTTAATACCAGTTCCACAGTGCAGGATGCAATCCAAGTGAAGTGACAGGGGAGCAACGTGCTGCTAGCAGAAGCAACGAGTCAGAAAAAAGACAGAGGATAAAAAAAGGTTTCATAAGGAAAATTATTATAGCAAATCCAGAGGTGGCGAAACATGATCTCCCCTAAAGCAACGTGAGCAGCAAAATCTGGCTCCATCTTCATTAACTACTGAGCACAACTGGGGTGAATCTCAGTGTCTGCCTGGGCTGAGAACCAAGAGTTCAAGCAAGTGTCCATAATTGTACACCTGCATTTTTGCACCTTTGCTATTTCATTCCTTGACTTTTTTTGGACTAGGAGCTCTATTCTATTTGGCTAGAAGCTCCAGTGCATTGGTTTGGGGTTTTTTGTAAAAGGACACTGCATGTTTCTGCAAACTGCTGTAGATGTGAACACAGTCCTTTAGAGATGGTGGTGGTGTGTCAGCCTATTTCACCTTACCAAGGTGTGTCTTTTCTTTTAATCCAATTTTCTTCCATTCTGTTGAGAACAGAATTTCAGTGCTGTGCTCACCTTGCCAAGTCATCTATTTATGATAACTAACAACAGTATTTTCTATTACTAACTAGTTTAAGCTCACTTAAAGTAAGGTTTTAAAGCAAGATCAATGACAACATTCTGCTGTTCAATGTGCTTTTTCTCCTTAACTCTTAATTATTTTTGCACATGGACAGTGGCCTGCAAGTTAATTAAACCTTAAGGTGTCTATTACTCTTCACATCACACCATTATCCGAGACTCTCATGTTTTCCAGGTTCTCAGTATTAACTGTCCCTTGGGACATGACTCCTGCAGGGGGAGAATGCTAGTTCTGAATGTCTCCCATTTTCAGAGCTGGGCTGCTGTAACTAACAGCAGCATTTTACATTGACAGGGACACACAGACCACAAAACATTCCTACCTTTCCACTTCTGATAAAAGCGCTACACAGTCAGATGTCTGAACACCTTCACTTCCATTCACAAATGTTTTGAAGAAACTCTGAGTTCTGGTGCATCTCCTTTGAAGAGTATCCCTTACTAAGAACCACTTCCATGAAGTTTAGATCTTTTTTAGCCCAAATCTTGTATAAAAGCAAAAGCATAATTGTTTTCTGTTTTTCAAGGTTACAGTTACAACGGAACTGTGATTTGGGGGCCCAAGTAGCAGACTATGATCTACCTAAACTATTCATTTAAGTGTGCATTTCACACAACCCTGAGAGCTCATGCAGACATGAGAAGGAACAGGCTGTACCCACAGGTGACCGTGCTACTCAGCCACGAGTCACCCCAGGGGAAAGGGCGACACAAGCAATTTCCAGTGCTCTGCTCATCAGGCATGTAAACTGAGCCTTGTTTAAGGGTGTTCACTGGCAGGAGTTGCAAAGATGCTAGAAAATTATCTGATAAAGATGCCCACGATGGCAGAAAGCTGGAGAAGTCTTTTAAACCGTTCCTCTACTTTGCATTCTTCATATAGGGACTGCAGCTGAAAAAGTATCTGAATTACTTACAGTTTTTGAAGCTAATCACATCTTCACGTGTTACACCCTAGGACAACACAATTCTGTTATACTGGTGGCACTGAAACCTCTCCACGCTTTGCCAAATTACGGTGTGTGAGACTTTTAGGTGTCTGCTACCAGCTCTGTTCTCTGGAGACATGTAAAAGCAGCAGGAGGTCAGACAAGATCTTTTTTTGTTAACACTCACAGTGCCTCCTACTCCTTGTAAATGGTGCTTACTACAAGCACTGGTGGATTGCAGTGAATTGCTAACACTTCTCGAGTTTCCCTCCCAGCCCTGCACGAAGTGACACAGCTGGAACAGCAGCAGGAATAAAAAGACAGACCCATTCTGACTGATTAGCTAGGAAGCAAGAGACCTACTCTGCAAGCAGCTTCTCAAATAAGTCTCACGGGACGTGCTCTAATTCTCAGTGCAGTCAATAGGAAACCAGCTCCTGACTTCACAGAGTCGCCTTGAGCCCTTGGAGGCCTGGAATCAGTTTCTTTCTCCCATAACAGCATTACCAGTTCTTGATCTGACTAACACTGAGAGAAAACCTCCCTGCTGAGGGTACCTAATACTCTGCAAATTGACCAAAGGGGAAATAGCCACCAGGTGACTTTCTGAAGCAAGAAACCCATGGCTCTCACCATCACTCTCTCATTGATGTGCCATGTGGGTGAGCACACACTAAACATTGGGAGCGGCTGCTTACTGGGAAACAAAGGCACGGGGCTTTGTCACAGCAAGGACAACTTCTATTGACACACTGCATAAGGTACAAAAAGTTACTACTGAAGTTACCATTTCATTATGTTCCAACACTGCTCTGTTAGTGCAGAATGTTAAATCAAATTACACCAATCGAACGATATTTCATGGAAAGCTTTTTGGCCTCAGGCACCTTCATGTGAGCTTTAAATTGTGCTAATTTGTTACAAACCGGTGAAGTATGGAATACAGTGTAATTAGAATGCATTAGTTTGATATTGAGCAAGAGAATCTTTTTAGTGTTTTTAAATTAAAAAAAGAATTAAAGAAAACTTCAATAATTTTCACTCTTCGAAAAGATAAATCATGCATGGATTTCAGTTCTGTACAAAAGCCTCCCATATATATATATATATATATAAAGAAACACAATAAACTGTTTGAAGGTAAATGACATTACTGCTGATTAATATTAAGGGACAGCTAAAAGTCATGCCCTGGATGGCACAGCACAATTTTCTCCCAAGTTTTAGATCCAAGTTGTGCTACTAAAATCAGTATTGTTCCAGAGAGACACGTGGAGCAAGTTGCACGGGCCAGAACTTTGTCTCAGACTGACTACCACAGAGCACCAAGCACAGCTTTGATTGTGTAAATGTCAGAATGTGTCTTAAACATCCAAGTAACTGTAAATTATAATGATGTCAAATCTAAAACTCCCTTGAGATGAACATAAGACATGCAGAGTCGTCAGCTTAAAATTTTTTTTCTTAAATTTTAAAAATAGCATGACGGTTAACAGCAAAAATAACGGGACACCATGGCAATGGATTATTGGAAGTCATTTTCTACTCATAGGTGGGCTAATCAGAAACACCTAATACTGAATTCTGTATCTAAAACTTTATTAAAAACACAGGAGACAAATTTGTATCTTGCTAAAAGAGGGATTGCCTGAGCATGGTGGCTTTGGAGATCACACTTGTTCAGCTAATTGGGCTCATTTGATACCTTTTCCACTTAATAAAAACCTGTGCTCCCTGGAAATGCCCCATCTTTTTCAATATGAATTCCCCAAAGAGTCAGAAGTTAGCTTGGCATAATAAATACACTACGAAACGGACTGTGGAGCAATTAACCTGAAATTAGGCAAACCCGGCACGCGCATTTACAAACGGCCACGAGCAGCATCACGCCGCACCCGTTCTCGGAGTGCAAGCCACCAGTAAGGCACATTTTCCTGGAAACCCCTTACCCGTGCTCTGGATAAAGAGCCCGAGAGCTGCCCAGAGAGTCACTTGTTCGGGGGCACAGGTGGGTGGTGAGGACTGCACACACAGGAATTCCCCGGAATCAGGCAGTGCCGTGGTGCACGCCGAAGTCTCTGCACCTCTCCCGGGCTACCTGGGGATGCTCCCTCTTCTTTGGCCAGGAATGCTGGCAAATCAGCAGGGAAGAAAGATGTGCTGATCCATCACAAGGTGCAGAGTTTTTTCCTCTTGCCTTCTTCCTTGCCCTTGCCTCTAGGGCTCATTCAGGCCTCTGAAAGCTTGCCTTGGTTGTATTTTTCCCAAATAAAAATCCCATAGTCAAAATGAACAGCAGTGTCCTACTTCCTTTCTTGCGGGTCTTCACTCAATCCTCAGAAAAGGCTGGAGCAGAAGGAAAGAGGAGCTTTTCCACATCCAGGTAGCAGCACGTCTTACAATGCCATTCATTCCCACAGTAGTGTTTGCAAGACCATTCCCTAAATATTTTTCTTGCCTTCCCACCTTGCCACTGCCTCCAAACAACACTGTTAATCTGTTTTAAGAGCTTGTACTTTGCAGACAGCTCATTTAAATATATCATTATTAGAGCACTGTGGGTGAAGGGAAGAGTAGTCAGAAGCCCTGGAGACTCACTGTTTGTACGTATGAGAATGATGCAATTTCTGGAGCTAAACAGCAACTCAACCAGGAATTACAGGACTCAAACAACAGCTCACATATTAAAAGATCAGGAGCCACATTCAGCTACGGTACAAACAGGATGCCTAAAGGGAGGCCATTATAAATACCAAAACCCCTGGAAGTAGCAAAAAGCTGACAGAGATGTTGACACATTCTACTTTTGCATGGAAATTAAATTGGTAGGAAGGAGGTAGGAACATTTGCATAAATCATCTTTTAGAAGTTCAGTGCCTCCTGCTGTTTAGCACTTGAAATTGTTATTTATGACATCCCATTTCACTGCTAAAGAGATGACCACGAATTTAGAAAAGCTAGCAAGGATCCTAATGTCGGATTTAAGTCCAGTTTCATTGTGCTGCACAGAATTAAGCCCTACTTCAGAATTATATGCAGGTTAAACCACATACCAGCTATTCTCAGTGTATTTGAGTTATCAGCAAGTACTGAAGAATCACTGGAGACCCCATTGTACTGAACAGACTCCTACAAAGTGTCACCACATGAGGGATGTGGGAGAACAGTCCTACACCTACGTCCTTCCAGGGCCCCACTGCTCCTGTAACTCCCATCCCCAGCAGCCTTGTGCATCTGAACATCACCACCAAAGGCACCAGCACTGGAAAGAGATGTATAACTCTATGTGTGGCTATGTTTATGCACAGGCACCTCAGAGCCCCAAAAAGTTCCATCAGCAGATGTTTGCTTTGCTGAATTAGTTTGCAGCCCCTTTTCAGCAGCCACCATGTTTATTTCCATTCTCACACTCCCATCAGCAAGGGTAACTCGACAGAGGGCTGGGGGAAAAAATGGAATTTCAGAGGCAGTGGGTCCTTTAGTCAGACACAGAAGCCCAGTCTGGACACTCCAACTCCACACTCGGGATATCCAAAATCAGCTTTCAGGAAAACAACAAGGTTCTGCCTTATCCTGTTCAAGCCCCAGCTCCCCACAGGTCGGATCCCTCACATCCCACAGCACTTTTTCTGTTAATGGAAGCTGCCACGCTGCATTGGACCCAGCAATAATAACACTCAGATAGCGTGTCCCTTTGTAAAAGCACAAATAAAGAAAGAATTAGAATTTCTGAGTGCCTCCAAGGTTGTGACACCACCCATACTGCAGCAATCTAATTTGTAAGTGACCGAGCTATGGATCGCTCACGGAAATCAGCTCTGGAAGTGCCAACTGCAACCTCTCCACCACCCATGGACACCAAGCACATGGAAAGCCACAGCTCACAGTCTCGTTTCAAGGTCTTCCAGTCTGGTTGGGTTTAAACAGAAAGAACCCTCAAGCGGACTGCTTCAGAAATAAATCAATGCAGATAATTTACTTATTATTATCATGAGAATCGATTAGCATAAAGAAACAAACAGTGCAGCTACCACACACACCACATTTGTACTTGCTGTCCACATGTTGCACCTATTCCTCTGCTCTTTTTCCTCCAGCAACCATCAGAATAATTATTCTCAGAGAGCATTAACTACAGCTCAAGCTGCAGGCATAATTTACACTTCCTTGGAGACCCAATTATAGGTTATAGGAAACAGCTCTGAAGACAACCTCCCACTCTACAGTTTCATATTTACATAACTAAACCCCTCATTGTTTCACTTGCCTTTTGGATCTGGCAGCCAAACAACACAGTGCGAAGGGCTGACTAACTTTCAACCCACTTTAAGTTGGCTAAATATATACATTACGAAGAGTTTCTCTCTTTAGAATAACCTTTCTACTTCCCTTTTTAGAAGTAAAACACGCACTTGGTGCTAAGTGGCTCTAATTAAAGCAAAAGGGTGTTCTCCTTCAGAAGTGATAGAGCACTGCAGTGCAGGACTTGCCTTACGTGAGCACATCAAAACAAGGTTATTGGATATCCTGGAGATGCCACAGCTGGGCCGAGGCAGCCAAACTGCCTCACTGTAAACTAAACCGGGGTTTAAAGGACTCCCTAGATGGTTTTTGCTTGTCTATTTTTTATTATTTAAACACAGGCTGAATACAAGCTCAGGCACTGTGTGTTGACACCTGGAGCCTCCTGAAGCCAGTGCACCACACTTCCCATGCCAAAACTTCATACTGAAAACGAGCCTGGAGCCAAAGGAGTCCTAGACCTCAGTCCTTTTCCTGAAATAAACCTCCCTGAGGATATCTCTGAACAACACCTTGCTGACTTTTGGATGTGCCTCACTAACAAGCATTCACAATTAGGGATCCAGAGTGATATATATACATATATGTGTGTAGCACCCACTATACAAGCTGAAGAAAACTATTTCTTTTCAGCAGGAAGTAATAAAATGCTGCAAGTGGACACCTGTCAATAGTTGAAGGCACATTTGCTCTCCTTAAAAGTCTAGTTTTCTCTTTCTCAATCTGTTCGCATGTCTCTAACACATATCCCTATTATATTTCCTGGCATTAAGTTAACACAACACAAGCATGGACAGCTTTTGACTTATGCAGAGAATAAGGACAGAAATTATGCAGCTGTTTTCCAGGATTTCTGTTATCCAGCCAAGAGAAGTACAAGAGGGCAAAAAACATTTTAAAAATGAAATTGCAGAAAGTAATAGCTCAACACACAGGTTCAACACAAAAACATATTACAATTAAATCCATCACTTCACAAAGCAATTTACAAAACTGAGCAACTACTAATAACATTTTACTTTACAGATCAGGCTAATTGCCCAATTTGGTCACAAAATGTTAGGAATACCAGGGCTTATATCAGTTAGCAGAAATCTGCATGGTGTGTCAGTACATCATTTCTGACCTGCCTGGCTCTCAGGGGCCCTAACTGTGACTGAGCAGCAATTACCTGTGATTTTTCTTTTCTTTAAGGAAAATAAAAAACAACAAGCCCTTTAGCTGAGACAGTCTTGCAAAAACATGGGCTTCTCACAACAATGCACCTCCACTGCTCCTCATTTGACCACTTTTGGAATTAACGTGTTGATGATATTTAAAGCACTAAATCAATTTATATCACTGAACATCTTACAGGGAGCAGGATTTGCAGATGTGGGGCAATTTATTTCAGCATCCACCTCCAGTTCAGGGAGGAGGGATAAACACAGGAACCTGGGTGAATCTGGTTTTGAACTTCACGAGAAAGAGGCAGACCCAAGGAAGCAGCAACCAACATTGTACCACGAGGTGCAATTCACACAGGTTGGAGCCTGGGAAAGTCCTCATCTGAGACATTTCCATCTCTTTCATCAAATGATGTGAGAACTTTCTCTTTTTCTTACCCAAGCCCTCTCTTGAAAATTATTCTTTCCCGTGCAGTAAACAGACTGGAAGCACATAACATGCAGATCTGCAGAGGAGGAGAATGTGGATTCTCTGTTACAGGAAGAGAAGGAATAAAAATAGGAAAGCAATACTGGCCTGAAAAAAAAGGAAAACAAAATAGAAAGACTGAGAATCTTAAAGCTCCCTCCCTAGAAAAAGTATATGTAGGAGCCAAACTCACAAAGATAACTTTCTTTTTCCGCTCAAATTACTCCCAAACTCTCAGTTCTCACAGCTATAAATAAATGCTGATGTCTATGCAGCTTTTCCATAGGAGCTCTTGCTGCTATCTCAGGGCTTTCATTCATCACCTTAAACACACAGGAATAAAAGTAAGTTCCAACACCAACCCCCATCAAACACCAGGATCCCCAACCTTCAGCTTCTCAGCAATTTCAGTACAAAACAATAAACTAGAAAAGAGCTTTGTGTTAGCAGAGTACTACTTGTAGTAAAGCATACAGAAACCTGCACATTCAAACATTCTTTTTGTGACAGATGTCAGAATGACTTCACTGGCAAAAACATTCATTTTTCCCATCCTTACCTTTTGCTTGAGGAACTCAAAGTGATTAAGGAACACATTTCTCTTCCAGGCAATATTTTGTATTTACACAGCTAAAATGGTTTAGCACTTGCAGTTACAGTTTATCACTGGCACCAACATCTGATCAAACTTAAAGGTAACACTGAAAACTGGAATTGTACTGCCCATAACTCAGCAATCAGTGTATTTAAGACAAGCAACACTTAACACCACGCTATCAGCAGAGTTCACAAATTTATCCTGCCTGACCTATGGTGGCTGTAGTTTCAGTCATTGACTTAATTAAGAGACACAGATGTTTTGGTTTTGCTGCTTTCCTTGCTCATAGATTAACTCAGTCTCTGCACCTGCTGTCTCACTTCATTTACTGGGTCGTCACTGCTCATTATTTCTTTTCTCTAGTCTTGCTCTTTCCCACAGAAGTTCCCTACCTACACAAGAATGAAGAAGTAAACAGAGAAACTTCAGGAACACAGAAATAAACTAGTATTTATTCCATTTTGCTTTAGGCAAACAATGCCTGATCCACTTGAATTCCTGATCCAGCTTATAGAAATATCCAGTATTTTAACAACTCCTGAGAACCTCTAGCTGCACTTCATCCAAGATCAGCAAGTGGTAGAAATTCACTTTTCCACTTAGTAAACAGAAAGGAGGAGGAGAGGAATGGCTGAGATGTCAAATGAGGATACATAAAAAGTAATGGAGTGCTTTTATCAACAGTGTTTTATTACAGAGAGGTCCCTCAGACTTTAGGCCTACTATGATTGAGCATTAAAATTTTTAAGGAGACATTACTTGAAATGACTGCCTTGCTCTCTTTCTCTCCTTCTCCTACCTTCGCATCTTTCTCTGTCTGTACCCTACACACGGACAGCCTTTTCCTTTGGCTTTTGTGGTTTGCTAGCCTTCCAACAGCGACCTCTTAACACTGATTCCATTTGTTCTCAAACATGAACTACTCTGGTTTGTGTCATCCCATCAATTCTAATCACCGTCACCTCAGGGAAGGTATCTTCTCTTCCTGCACATTACTAAAATCTGCTGTGGAAGAGATAATAAATGATGCCTCTTACTCAACTAAAGTTCAAAGATTGTGAAAATACAAGTTATCTATATGCCTTGGCTCTTCTTATAAATTAGTAATGAGTCTGAAATGCTTCCCCATGGCAATTAAGATGCATTCAGTTAAAATTACTATATTCTGTCCTCTAGGTTTTACTCCAAAAAAAGTTACATATTTTCTGTTAGTATCACTACCAAAAACTGAACGAATTAACTTCAGGATTTCAAAAGGCACAGCCAGAAATGTTTCTCATCCTCACTAGTTTACTCAGCTTGTTAGGGTGAGTTACAGCCACAAGGGTTCAGGTAGAGAGAAATAACATTCACAATGAGATAAAAGGAAGAGTTTCAGAACACACATACTCTAATAACAATTATTATGACCTCTGTTAGAAACAAAGAACTGGATGTTTTTGTGCTGTTGTTTGGGAGGCACTGAAGGAGTGGGTAAAGGAAGAACAAAAACTATCACCATGGCATGTCAAAAAGATTGCAAAAAAGATTTGGTCTGGAAGCTATCTTGTAGCATTTATTCATTTATTAAGCTAAGAAAATCAAATATTCATAATGCCAACTTGATAAGTGAAACATTCAGCCCATTTTGAAAAATGTTAAAATGTTGCCTGTGTCATTTCTCTTCAAAACACTGCTGTTGGATGAAAAACATAAGGAAAGAGGTTTGTTCCCAATCCACTCTCTGCTCATACAAACCTCGACTCTCCTGGTTTATCAATTTAAAGTAGTGCTGTAGAAGAATAGACTTCCAAAAGTACTTCTCAATCCATCTCTTTTTATAATACTGTACTGCAAAGAGCACAAGCCAGAGATTTTTAAGTATTACCTTCGTAGAGAACTTCATACTCGGTGGGAATACAGCTGTATCCTTGAATCAGATCCGGAAGGCAGTCCTTACAGAAGGAATGGAGGCAGGGCAGCATTCTGGGTTCCCTCCTCCGCAGGTCCCACTTGCACACCAAACAATTCCTCAGCAGATCCAGGGTCTCCATTCCTGCTGGCTGAAGTCTGGCCCCAAAAACACGAAGAGTCACAAAATGGCTCATGACAAGCCCTGCACATCACAAAACACTTGATTGCTCAAGCACAAACCAGAGGGCAGCACGGGATGCACGACCAAATAAACAACATTCATTTAGCCCCTGCGAAAAACGAAGTTTCTTGCAGCTGAAAATCACATACCTGCTTTACAGAGGAGAATATCTTTGCAAATTGTTGTGCAGGAAAGTGTGGTTTAAGGTTTGCAGACCGTGATCCCACTATCTCTCTAGTATTTGCAACTTCTGTAAAAACTGAACTAATCTGTTCTATTGATCTAGTTACAAAGCTGAATTGTCACACGCTGCACATTTCCTGTTAGAAGCACTGAAACTGTGCAATTAAAATTATATGAGATTCTCCGACTGCCTTTACAATTTCACTCAAATATTTTACAGTCTTCAGGTAAAGAAAACAATACCCATACATCCATCATTTCAGCAATGCACACTAGAAAGCTGCCTTGAGAAATGTACAGCACCTGCTGACAATCTTCTTTATAGAAAATGCACTTCGCAGTAATCAAATTTGGATTATCAAGATGACCACAGATCAGATTATAGACCAAACCTGAGCTTCCCAGTGTTCCTCCCACCAGTCTAAGCTCCCCAAGGTCAACAGAGAATTTTGCAGTTCATGTTTCATCCTCAGTTCTGAGATTGTGAGAGATGTTGATCAGATACAGAGTGCAACAGGCAGCTCCTGCAAATTGTATCAGAGGATAAAAAGCAAATAAAGCCTCATTTCCTCTGGAGTCACTCTTCCAGCTGATCCAACCTCCTGGGACCAGAGTCCCATGTAGCTGCCAATTGCCCTGGCATGGTGGCCCTGCTACCAAGATGTAATTGAAGCTGCGATCTCCAGATTTCCCCAGCACAGAAGAGCAGCAGCTCTAACCTCAGGGCTATCTGTTCTCCTGAGGGATTCTGTCTTCTGGTAGATTCCAGCGGAAATGGTTTGTAAGTGGCTCTGGGTTTGGGTTTTTATTCTGCAAAGCAAAAAAATTATTAATGTCTCAGAAATTAACAACCAGTAGTTTTTTAAAGTGTTGTATCCTGAAGTCATTGGTATTTAAAATATTTTAGAGGAAAAAATGGACCCTATGTTAAAGTCTGCATCCTACTTCATACCCAAAACCCAATCAACTAGGTAAATGTCCACCATCTTGACTGACAAATTACTTAGATCAATTCAAACCTACCACTAAAACTTCATATTCCAATTCCAAAACCAGAAGTCCCTTTGGAAATGAGCTGTGCCAGGTGGGCCAGTGGTTTAACTAACATTGTATCAGTGCCTATTACAGGAGCTCACATTTTACAGTGCATCTTCATCAACCATCTATCAGAGGCAAATGTTACTAGAGCAGCACAGTGTCTCAGCTCACTCCATCTCTGTCATTTCTTGCAGCTCCTGTTGCTAAGACAAAGTAGCACCTACAAAAACATGTAATTTCTGCAGTAGGAAGTTGAGGTCTGAAACTACCGCAGTGTTGACACAGAGAAACCACAGCCCAAAGCTTCCATGCACAGAGAATCAGTGCAAAGAAAGCCTGATACTGGGAAATGCTCTGTCACCTTAAAAGCCAAATCTGGGGCTGGATGAGCAGCAGCAGGTTACTGCAAATTTCAAGGTATGCCTTTTGAACATACAAAACTGTGTAGTTTTTTGGTAGGAAGGGGAAGAATGAGTGATAAAAATGTGCTTAAAATTTTGTTCTGAGGCAGGTATGCAAAGCAGTCAGGCAGTTGGAGGAGAAGGCTGATGTATGTAATGAGCTGCAAGAAGGCCCAGAAAGAGAACCCAGGGAATTACAAGCCTGGCTTTGGTGCTGGGGAAGGTCATGGTGCAGGTCATGTTGAGCACCACCAAGTGGCACTTGTGCAATAAGCAGGGCATCAGACCCAGTCACTGCGGGTTTATGAAAGGCAGGTCCTGCTTGACCAACCCCATCTCCTCCTCTGACAAGGAGACCCACCTAGTGGATGGGGGAAAGGCTGTCGCTGCTGCCTGCCTGGACTTCAGCAAGCCCGACACCATCTCCCACACATTCTCCTGGAGAAACGGGCTGCTCACGGCTTGGAGGGGTGCACTGCTCACTAAAGAACTGGCAGGATGGCTGGGCCCACGNCCTAGTGGATGGGGGAAAGGCTGTCGCTGCTGCCTGCCTGGACTTCAGCAAGCCCGACACCATCTCCCACACATTCTCCTGGAGAAACGGGCTGCTCACGGCTTGGAGGGGTGCACTGCTCACTAAAGAACTGGCAGGATGGCTGGGCCCACGGAGTGGTGGTGGATGGAGCTGCATCCAGCATCATGTACTAGGGAAGAGCAGTCCCAGGAGCCAGTGACAGACACTTCTCATACCCTTACCTCTGTATTTTGGAACAAACTGTTCATTTACATCACAGTTGTTCACAAGTAGCAGCACCACTGGCTAAGAGGAACTATTTCATAAATGGAATGCACGTCAACTTCACCCTAAAAGCCGTCTAAATGTAATTACTGCCAAACACTGGGTTAGAAGTTGATTAACTAGGATTCTACGGCACATACTAGAAGGTAATTTGCAACTATCAACAATAATTCAAGACTTCAGCAGTGAGCATACATTAAGTGACAGTGTTTAGAGGCTTTTTGGTCTGACACTTAAGAACCAGCTCACTGGCTTTAGATATTTGATGTTTTACCATTAAATCCTGCTTTGGCACGCAGGGCCAAGCCTTGCAGACACCAGAAGTCCTAATTTGATGTTACAACCAAGCAAGGATTATTTTACGTGGTCATTTTAAACCCAATACATCAGAACTTAACACACAGCAGTTCCAGAGCTGCGCCATGGCTTTGGCAGCTTAAGGAAGATTGAGGATAGCTGGCAGCATCTCTGGGAGCCGCAGGAATTGTGTACCCAGCCTGGGGAGGGCAGAGATTGCAAATACTAATGAGCAGTTACTGGTACACTACTAAAACCTTGCATTTCTTTGTCCACACTCCTGCTGCTCCATTCCCACAGGCCAAGGCACCATCCCCACAGATTTCCCCCGGATGTCACTTGAGGGTACGAGAATCCCCAAGTCTCCTTTTCGCAGACAGCTGTAGAGAAGATCACCAGCACAGAGCAGCACAAATACAGAACCTGTTTTGTGCTCCTGTAAAGACAAAACAACGAGGCATCAGCACGTGGCAGGTACTAAACTCTGTGGTGAGGCAATTTCACAACAAAGTGAGAAGCAGTGAAACCACTGATCAAAAACTCACAGAAATAACTGACCAGCTAAGATTGAAGGGTGAACAGTGTCAGACATGTCAGGAAAGAAAAACCAGAACAACCCAAACTTCTGTAAATCAGCTCATTTTATGCATTGTGTTTATTCAAAAAATTTGAATAAAACAAAAACTTTTATGCCACAAGCACACAGGCACCACCAACTTCTTTGATCTTCTCCTCTGCTCTTCTACTGAAGAACTTTGCTTTCACAATGACAGGCTGCTTGGGCAGCTTCCCCTTGCCCAGCACTTTGTAGTAGCCCTAGAAAGATTTAAAAAAGAAGTTCAGTGTTTGTAATCAGCTTGCAGGCTCCTACATTCAGGCCTGTTAGCACACAGCAGTTAAAAACAAAACCATGATCACCATGACCTTATCTAGGCAATTCATTACACAAAAGGGCAATCACGACATGAAGATCATTAATACAACAGCTGCTGAGAAGTGGGGCCCAAGTGGCCAACACAGGTGTTCGATTTGGGAGGCAGAACATCAGCACTTGGCAGAGCAGTGTCCCTGATTCGGTGGCTGGCTGAGACACAGGACATCACAGCCAGTGAATATGGATCAGATGTTTCTGTCCGAGAACTATAGCACACCAAGACAACCACACATGTGGAGATGTGACTCGAGTCTCGAGGGTGGACAAGTGACATTGTGTAACTGAGAACAGCTCCACCAGGGTTTTGTACCTGCCTTCAGGAACATTTCAGACAAGTCATCTTTCACCATCTACCCGAAGGAGGGCAGTGCCTGTCCACAAACACACACCAGTCGGAGAAAAAGTTCTTACAGGGAAAAATGTAACAGCCTAAGTGCCTCTGTAACTACTTACAGCCCAAGAGATCTGTCTCGAGAACCTCTGAGCACTAAAGCACTGGAGCTTATTTGCAGTTCAGCATTTCCCCAGCGGGACAGGCAAAGCTCAGTCACTCGTGGGAGAGCAGGAATGCCAGGGCTGTCTCTGAGCAGGAACTCACCGAGCGCACGACGTCAATGACCGGGGCCAGTCCGGCCTCGTTCTTGGCGTAGTTGAGCCTCGTCTGTTCACTGACCAGTGTCCACAGCTTGTCCAGGTTGACAGTGGGACAGAACTTCTGGTTTCTCTTCAAGTGATAGTGTCTCATGCCTACTTTTCCAAAGTAACCAGGGTGACTGTGGAAGAAACACATTCCTCATTAGATCACATTTTTAATTCATCCTGAACAAGCAGAACTATAAACTAACAATGAAACAAGCATCTTACATGATGAAAGTAATCCAAGTGTCACATTACACCCTTTTTCACATTAATACATGTAGGATTTAGCTGTAATAATGATTAGTATCCAAACTAAGGAAAAATTACACTGTTTCTTCTCCCTTGAACTCACAACTCAATCCCCCTCATTGGTGAGTTTGTATTTCCAGGGAAGCCCCAACTCCATGAACCCAGGGAGGGCTGCCCTGCCTGGGGAGTTTTGGCAGTGCTGTCACTAACCCGGTGACTGACTGAGCCAGGAATGGCACAGCCAGTGAATAGAGATTAGTGGTTCCTGTCCGAGGACTCCAGCACACCAGGACCACAGGCAGTGCCCAGATGTGACTCTATAGTCTCGGGAATCAGATGACGTCCCTCACCTTTCTAGGATGCAGATAACAGGATGCAGTTTGGATTTAACATCACATTCTGAATTTGCTGTGCGTGCACCATTAAGCAGGGACCACACTGTAATGGGCAAATTTGGTCAACTTTACCTAATGCTGCACTGAACGCCAAGATGCCAAGTGAAAAGGCCTTTAATTTTAGGGTAAGTGGGGACATGAGCAACTATAATGCCACACTTCCCATTTAAGGAAAAAACATGTAGGATTGCAGGAAATTTTGTTTATTCACATATAAAGTTAGTTGCTTCTACTTCAGGAGTGTGCATGTTACTAGTAGATATTTAAAACATTAGCTTACTATTTATCGAAGTTAATCCTGTGATGGTGCAAACCACCAGCATTACCACGTCCTCCAGGATGCTTCCTGTGTTTGCCTGGGAAGAAAAATTTTAAGTTTGTTACATTAATATTACACGCAATACTTAAGAGATGCTTTCAATACCAAATTAAACGAGTTATTCTATCTTGTGGTGTGACAAGGTAGGAACGGATAGAGCCGAAGAGAGACTGCACTGCCCTGTGAGTTTGAGATGTCGCATATCCAGTACTGACCGGCGGAGCACTGCTGAGGTTACAAATGCACCGAGTCTAAAACGTGCAAGTCCTGATCAGGCCATCACCGTGGCAGCCGCCCCCGCACGCCGCGGCCTTCAGCACTGCTCGGTACCTCCCACAGCGCGGGCGGGCCCCTGCACCCCCAGCCCCATTTTTCGCGGATCCGGGAGGAGCAGCGGCCTCCCCTCAGCGCTGGGGAAGCTCCGGCGGGGCCGCGCCGCCGAAGCGCCCCAGCCCACCCGCGGCCCCCTCGCCACTCACCCACGCGGCCGTGGCCGTGGCTGACGTGTCCTCTCAGCTTCCGGGTCTTCCTTAGCCTGGAAGGCTGCGGGGAAGGGGGAGAGCAGCCGTGAGCGAGGCGGGCAGCGGGCGGCAGGAGAACCCCGCGCCCGCCCCGGGGCCCGCACACCCGGGCGCCATGGCGGACCGGCCTCCCCGCACCGCTCCCGCCCGCCGCGGGCTCGGAGACGCGCCTCCCCACCACCCTCCGCTACTCCGCAGGCCCGTCCCGCCGCGGGAGCGAGGGGCGGCGGCCGCGGGGTCCCGGTCTCATCCCGTCCCGTCCCATCCCCTCCAGGCCCGCACGCAGCCCCTACCATCTTGACGGCGTGCGCGAGGGAGAGAAAGGGCGCGGCTCTCGCGAGAGCGGGCAAAGGCGCGGGGGGCGGGGCCGAGATCTCGCGAGGCTTCGCTGAGGCGGGAAGGACGGGGCGGAGCTCTGAGGGGCCGGGCCGCTCCGGCTACAGCCTGGCACGGGTTCTTGCCTTTTCCCGCCACGGAAAAGCAGCATTTTGACCAGAATTTAGGAAAATTTGCAAGTTTGGTCATTTTATTAAACATCCATAGGACGGGAAAATGAACACTACGTCCTTAAATTATTTACAAATATTTACCACACTGGAGTGTGAATTCCTGGAGTGTTACTGTTTCTTAACCTTGGTTTCTGCGGTTTTTTAAAATGGATTTTATACTGTTAAGATAGGAAACAAAACTTTACCAATTTTAAACACAGGCATCAGCACTGGATTTATTTTTCTTCAGGATTTCCTTGGTGCACTTACAGTGTCCCATGCTCAGGAACACTATTAAGTTTTAACAACGAATTTAGTAGGGAAAATAATGCACTCCTTGGTTTTTGTTCATCTGATCCTTTCAAACACAGACCTCCAGAGAACACAAGGATTGTTTTATACAGCTGTAGTGTGAGGATCAAGAAGGCACCTACAGGTTTTTTGGGACATGATCTCACCTTGTCCAGTACTACCCTCTGATTCAAAATACAAAAGTGGGAACATGCTGACAGGTAATACAGTGTTTAAAAGCTTTCTCCTTAAATTTTTTAAGTGCAAATGGAGGAAAACAATTTTGGCACAGGAGATGGGTTTTACAGCACCCCATTGTTGTACATCAGCATTCCATGGCTTTCTCTTGCCTTTGCAGTAACTCCACAGCACATCCTGATACTTTATACATCATTTTCTTAAGAGGAATATGTATGTCCCCCTACATTTACTAGCAGCTGTTGTTTATAAAGAGGTCAGAAGCCACCTGTACAAGTGACATTATTCCTTCCACTCTGAAGAATTACATCTAGGAATCATTCTGGAACTCGGAGCATATTACAGAGAAAAACTAATGGAAGTTACCAGTTGTGATGACATTTCCCCTGAATCAAAAGCACCTGGTATTTTACAGACATTTCATGTACATTTAAGAAGCTTTTGTGTATTCTCGAGTGTGAGGGAGATAACTGAAAAAGGAAACGACTTCACCTTTTTAGTGAATAGCCCCTCGAATTTGCTCTATGAGGCTGATAGCAAACCAGAACCACTGTCAGGTTAGGAATTGCGCAAGCCTCAAAGTCGATCTAACTACAGGAATCATGCTGCAAATGGCAAAAAACAAAGCGTGGCAGGTTTCCTTTAAAGGTAGGAGGCTTTAGCTAATTTTCATTATCTGTCAGACTTGCAACATATTCAAGCATTTCTTCTTCAGACTATGGGAAACTTAAGAGATCCTCAAGAGGAGTTCTGTTTCCAGGTCAAGGAGGAATGTGACCCTTGAGCACCATGCACAGCACAAAGCCAGCCTGAAAATACCATACGTCAGGAGCAGTATCTGTGATACACTGTTAAAATAATTTGCTGCCAACCCACGAAAAAAATGCTTTAAGAGATGCTTCTGTTAGGATAAAATTTTTTAAAAAGGGATATAAAATGCCTTGTCTTAGCCCCGGTGAAAAACACTGAAGGAACCCCAAACTACATGTCATGAAATAGCAAGCCCAGCAAAAGACAGGTTTGTAATAACCACTTTACATTTTAATTACACATTGATTTAAAAATCACAGGCAAGTTGCTGGGTTTGTACCTGCCCCACATGAGGAACTGCAGAGGTGTGCAATGAATATAACAACAGGTCTATTTACAGAGTTTATTAGGATCCATACATACATACATTAGGGAAGGCTGTACTGTACCTACTCACTGCAGCTTGCATGTCAGAGAGCTGAGATCTCCCCAGGCTTAGCAGTCTTAGTGCAGAATGGGTTACAAGGAGTTTACTGACCAGAGTTCAAACCAAGTGCAGGTTTTGCAATGTGAACCAAGTACCTTATTAACAAGTTACGTTGTTATTTCTCCTTTAAAATTAATTAGAAGGAAACAAACAGACAAGCGCCTGTGCCACACGAGAACGGCCCCTGCGTACAACCTCTCCCACGTACCCGAGCTCATTCACCCCGCAGTGTTCAGGCATCAAACATCCCTTGAAGTCAGTGGTTCTGCTGAGACAGTCAGCTGCACATTATCAGCTACTCATTTTTGCACCAAGCATAACTCAACTCATACTAAAGAAAAAAACAAGCACCTGTTGTTCTCAGGAATATACAAATATTTACCACAGTTTTCTCGCTCATTACAAAATCAAGTTACAAAAGCTTACAGCACATTATGTACAAACTACCCAAACACATGGAGGAGCCATCACGTGGCAAGCTGTCTGACAGCATCAGTCATCGCCTGGAGCTGCCGTCAGCTCACTCTGCTCTCCTCCCGCGCCGCACTCTGGAACACCGCAGGTGTCTCGCGCAGTGCCATAAACAGTCTTTGGGTTGGTGTTTCAGCAGGAAGGAGCTAGTTCTTCTTGTGAAGGAACTTCATCTTGTTACCTAAAGGAAGCACACCGTCAGTCTCTAGCAGATACCGAAAGTCAATCAAGAGTGACAGCAAATGGGTCTAACTTGTAATGTCATTGCTGTGGGGTAACTCTTCGACCCAGCACCAGCAGGGAGAGCTGAGTTACAGAACACCGACTGCTCAGACACCTTCCTGTTCCACACCTCAGTTATGGCTTGGTTCCCCCATCCCCAAGTGAAAACGAAAGTGTTAACAAGGATCATAATTAAATCTCGTTGTATCACCCTTAGCTATGTTTTCATTTTTTCCTTTTTGTGTTTCCTATCACGCTGAAACCGCTTGACTACCTCATTTCACTTCGGGTAAGGCTTTTTTAAATTAAAAAAACAAAAAGCAAAACCAAAAACAAACAAAAAAAAAATCAAAACCCACCACCACCATGAAAACTCATTTCAGAAATAGTTCTAAAGGTTTTCCTCACCGAGGCCTCGCAGGAATTTGTTTACTCCACTTTGTTCCGTGTCCGGGAGCTCTTCCAAATACTGTTCCACCCTCTGCTCGAAGAGCCCTGTGGCACAGGGAGACAAGGACGCTGGTGTGAGCCGTGTCCGGCTGAGCGCGCACCCCGCGGTCCCCGCGCACGGTCCCGACTCCCGCCCCCGGCAGCCTCCGCTCACAGCGACCTTCCGGTTAAGCGGGCAGGAGTTTAGGGATGCGTTTCCGCTTTCCCGGCGAGCGCAGGGGGATGGACATTGCCGCTATCTGCGGGACCTGAGCGGAACAGCGAAACCCGCACCGCAGGGGAGACACCCACTCTTACCTTTTGCCCTGCATTTCCTCAACTCTCTGTCCTGGATGAAGCCAGCAAACATTTGGGATTCCATGAAAACTTCCAAGAAGCGGCGGATACTCTTGGAGGCCACAGATTTACGGAAAGCCTCCCTTTGGAAGGCACGCTCTCCTTTTTCATTCTGGGTTAGGAACAGGGAATAATGGCCAACTGTCTCCACAAAGAATCGGATAAAAACCTCAGACACTAATCCATTCAGGGTGTTACATTCTGCAAAATAAGGCGGCAATAAGACACCAAAATCAGCTGCTACCAGAGCTGTCAGCATTATCCCCACAGGGCCAGGTTGAGCGTCTCCCGGTTCCCTGATGCTGTGCTAATAACTGGCAGGAGTTGCAGCGGCTCCCTGCACACCTGGATGCACATGGAGAGGGTGACAGCTTCATAACCACGAGTGCCAGTCTGCAGAATTGGTGCTCCATGACCAAGAGTCAACGAGACGTACAAATCCTCAGGAAACAGCTCAGAAAATTAAACATTTGATGGGTGTTCCATCAAAATTATACCTCCTATTTTCACTCTTGAGTTCTCGTCAGAAACTTCTGAATGACTCGGCATTGAAATATTTTTCCCTGAGGATAATAAGCCTGTACCAAAAACTGATCAAAAGGGTCTGTTGTAGAATTTGGGTTTTCATCATTTCTGAGATGTTAAAAGAGTTTTACATATGTAATACATATGACTAGAAATAAATTTCAGAAACTGAATAGGGGCCTGTTTCATACCTTTTAACCACAGGCATCTCAATTCACCCTGGGCTGTTTTTATCACTGCTGAAGAGAAATATGAACCTTCAGAGGCAACTCAACCCGTCTTGCGCTAAAACTCTTTTCTGGTGATACCTGCTTCTCTTCCCCTGAAAATACCAAGTTCCAAGACCAGCTCCAAACTCAGACACACCCCTAAGCCTGGAGAATTATCTGGATTGAGTTAGGGCCAAGTTAACTGCAAAGCTCTGTTTGAGCAAAGGTTCAGAGGGACCCACAGGAGTCCATGTCATTTACAAAGAAATTAAAATAAGTCACGGGTGAGGTATTACTGTGGGTTGATGCCATCAGTCTCATTCCCTGTGTGCTCAGAGACAACCTTTGATGTCACCAAAGGTATTTGAGACCTCAAGTCCCATTTTTCTTTCTCCTGCGTGGAAAGTCACAGTTCTACCTACGTTTGTTTACACAAGTCCCTGTTTCCAAATGAACTTACCGTCATCTGAATCACTATCTGAATCCTGATTTATCAGTTCATTCTTTCTCTCTAGAGCCTGCTCCAGAGCAGCTTGCAATTTTCTAGGTAATAGTGTGTCTTCATCATCCATCTGATAGAGGAAAAAAGAAAATCTTTAAGCCACATTAATCTCTGCAGGAACGACAGCAAATAATTTCAGAAGGTTTAAAATTCAGATGAAAAATACTTGTATCTGCTACTGTCATGGCCACGTAGATAAAATAATGAAAATCTATGTGCAACTAACAAATACTCCTGAACAAAATGTCTTGTCACTCTTAATAAGATTAAAGTCAGGAATGATAATCCAAAGAACAGGTAAACACACAATGTGGAATCAGCTCTTTACATGACAGAGTCCAAATAGTTGTGTTTAACTAAATACACATCATGCGAAGCCTTGCTAGGTGTACACACAGCTGCTGTAGTTGGTTTTAGGCAGCTCCTTTCGTCCTTGACAGTTGTTTTTACTATTTTGGAGTTTATCTTGTTTTCTGGGTCTTGCCCCTGTTGCTCTCTTCATCTTATTTAATGCTTGTTCAGCAGAAGCCACGTAGACACAGGAGCCTTAGCTCTGCAGCCACTGCTCATCAGCCATAGCCAGGGAATCGTACACAAAAGTTTCTTCGTCCGACCTGCAGATTGTTGTTCTTGAAATTATTTAGTGCCACGTGACTGTCAGGAGATGGCGATCCCTCATCTCCCTGTTTACAAGGCTCCTGCTTTTCCTACCACATTGAACTATTCTCCACCTTTGTGCTCTCACTCAGGAACTTGGTTTGCAATTTTTGTCCTTTTCACCTCCAGCAGTGTGAGTTTTCTTGCTAAGGCGATGTTACTGTCTTTGGATGTTTTCTTTCCATTGTGAATGCAGTTCTCGATTCCTTCTGACAGTCTCAGCCTCAATCCCTTCTGCATACCTGAGAAGTTCTTATTTGCAGGTGGAACAGAAAATTCCCTAATCGCTTTCCCTTTGCACACACAATTCCTGCCAAATCTCTCTGATCGGAGAAACCCAATCATGCTGTAGGAGTAAACAGCTTGCTAGACTGCATGGCAGCATTCTGAGCTGTACTTTACCTGTCTGATGAATCGATCAGATCCCAGGTTAACCATCAAAGCCTAAAGAAAAGAAAACACTGCAGTGAAATACACCTGAAGATACAGAAAACATTCATTTGTTCGTTGCTTTTTAATAGCAAAAGATCATCTACTGAACGAGCCTCAACATGAATCAAATTCCTACTGTGAAACAAGAGGTTGCGTGCTTTATGAAACAACATGAAGGTATTCTTTAGAGCTAAAAATCTAATTTAACATAGATACAACAGATAATCATACTAGATTAATAAATTAAAAAAAGCTAAAAGGGTTTTTTTCTTAAATCTACGCAAGTTATTGCTAATAATTTTTGTTAACATGCAGTTGAAAAATGTGTCAGAGGGGTTTAAAGAAAACAGTGTCGCTGGGGGAAGCAGGGCTTCCAAAGGGCTTCCAAAGATAACAAAGCAGCAAAGCTGAGAGATGGAGCTGGGAAGATGTGGAAGAGCAATGTTAAGAAAGTGGAAGGAAAACAGAGCAGAGATTTACATGGGTCAGAGGCACATAGGGCCTTGGAAGCGAGCAAAAGAAAATTCCTTAGAAAAATGACAGGAAACTAGCAGGAGCAAGAGAGAAGAGTGTGCCCTTGGATATTTTTGTGGTATTTTACTGGAAGAGCTGATGAAGTGCAACTCTTCATTTGGTTTCCAATATAGTATCAACAAATTCTTAGAAGTTAAAATTGTTCAAGGTTTTGTTTCCTGTGTGGGCTATGGCTTCATGCGCAACTTCCATTAGGATTAAGAGGTGTCATAGCAGATGGCTTCCTTTTGTTCCAGAACCAATCAGCATATTTACACCCTACTTACTTGTCACCAGGTAAATATTCACCTGTCTCTGTCAAGGTGCGAATTATGGAAGAGGGGCAGAATAAAAGAGAAGAGTAAAGCTACTGCCACAGTTTTGCCAAGAGGCAGTTGCCCATGAGAATCAGGCAAAGAAACAAAGAGGCAGATGAAAAATTAAACGTGAGGATTTATGTGCCAATGGCAGCCCTCTCCTGGGAGAGGCCAGCTTTACTCCAGGCACACAATTGTGGTGGCAGCTCCTACCTCCTCTACGGGCAGGTCCTTGAGTTTGGGCAGAGAGCTGGAGAGCAGTCCCACCAGAAAGGGGGTAGGGCAGCACACAATGTCAATCATGGATGAGGGCAGGACAGGAATGAAGGTGTGCTGCCAGGAGAAGGGGTACAGCAGGGCCACTACGGCGTGGGAGCAGCTCGACAGGGTGCTGGGGAGAGAGGAACAACCAGGTTAGCAAAGGCTTTTCTTGGTTTAGAACACCTCCCACCTGCTGAGAGACTCAGCCTGTTGAAATACAAGTGCCCATCTCTGTCACTTCTGACTTCAGACAGCCTTGGTCCCCTTCCAGTCCCTACCCTCTCTGTACTGTGCAATGTGGTAGTTCACCAGAGACTTCAAACTAAGGGTAAAAAGTTCAAATCCATTTGTTTTGTAGCAGTCAGGAGATGATTTGATCTAGAAGACAAGATTCAGTGTTCTCAAAAGCAGCCACTTTGAACAATGCTTAAAATCCAAAAGCAACTTCAGATCTTGGCTGTTACGACCACATCAGTAGCAAAAATGCATAATAGGAATGTTCTTAAGCACTAATGCAGGAACAAAAGAAAATGAAAAGTAAAATAAAATTGAAATAAAAATCCTCAAGAAAAACTCTACCAAATCAGATATAAAAAGCCCCCAACAATCAATACTTATTCCAAAAGAAAGCTGGTAAAAGCAATGCATTTTTCAAAGATTGTGTATTTTTTTGACAACAGACAATATTTTTATTATAATACATTTTAAAGGGCTTATAAACCAACTTCAGTGATAAAGGTATTGATCCTGCTCAGCAGAGTACTCTAAAATACAAGTTGGTATCTCCTAAACTTTAAGGCTTGATATTATCATGAAAAATGTCATGCATATGTTGTCCTTCCATGTACTGAATCTGATTCCCTTTTGCAGTCACATGGTTTCCAAATGTTAAAAATTAAAGAACATCATAACCAAGCGAGTTTTAGCATCAGGGGAATAAAGACAGGCTCTCCATATCACAGCTACAACGTCTGCCTCTTGCTGGCTGAGATGACAAAAATTTGGATCCAATATGACTGAACTAATTTTCTCACACTGCAAACTTCTGCTGTGCTTAATGTAGCCACAAAGAACTATAAATAATATCTGCAGAGCTGTTACTGCTTTAAAATGCTGGAGAGAGATGCTCATTTCTTCTACTGCAAGACTTGGTGGAGACTTTAGGTGGCATCAGACCTCCACCAGAATAACCTTCATGAGCATTTTTACTTTAGTTGTGGATTATCTAAGGCCAGAGGAAAGGTTTCACCTGTTTGTTCCTGTCAGTGATTAACCTTCGAAGTTTGCTGAATGAGAAATGGGAGAATTAGAGGACAAAGAGAGAAAAAGTTGGGGAAGAGCAAATACTTGTCTTTCACTGCAAATAATCTGCGGTTTGGTTTTAATTGACACTTCCTTTGGGATCTGACAATCCCAGCATGGGTTTATAACATACGTTGCCTGACACAAGGTTCTTGTAAAATGATGCATTTCTCTAATTCATGTTTTTATATATAAACAGGCAATTGTGCTGCCATTGCCTCATATTTTGGTCTCAAGCATCTACCACAACAAGCACAGTGCTGTGTTTTGGAAGAGCTGTGGATGGTACAGACTGCCAACACTTTCTCAAGATCACTTCAGTGACTCCCTGGCATTTTCACCTACTACAAATTCAGTCATCTTAGCTGAGCAACTAAAAAAAGAGCCATGTTAAGCTAAAAGCAGGAAGGCAAACATTCTTCTGCTCTTCAGTGAGTATTTTTTTCCTTTCTATAAAATGCCCTTTTGTAACATGTTGTCTTACACGCAGTGCTGTGACGTAAATCAGCCCCTGCATCCTCTTGTGTGTGCTATTCCCACGCTAGGGGAGGATTCAGGCTCCGGCCCAGGACACTGGAATCTCTTCCTGAGCTTTCCCGGGAGCTGACTGGGGCAGGGCAGAGCAGAGCACAGGGAGCAGCCATGGTGGGGGTGTCCTGCGACAGCACCCGGCTCTGCCCTGCCAGCACCCAACAGTCACGCCACCGCCCTGTCAGCACTTCGGCCTCTGAGTTTTCAGGACTCTGCACACAGCTTTTCAAATTCAGCCTCAGAAAATCCTTCCCTGTAGGACATCTCATCCCTGTCAAACATTCCCCCCAAGCTTTCAGCCCCCAGAACCTCCTGCTGCCATCCCTCCTGGACACTGCTCCCACAGAGGACAGTGGGACTCCCACAGCTGTCACCAAACTCCTGCTTGTACAAAGTGCCTATGTCTCTAACCTAGCCGGAAAGATTCATATTTAGAATGGATACACACCTTTCACTTCAGTGAAATTTCACATTTTGTAAGGTAAAATTCAGAGATGATGGGTGTAAGGGAACCCCCAGCCTAAATCTCTAAAATACGGTTCAGAGCCTTTTAAAGGGATATTACTGATGAGGAGCATGTTTAATAAAGTGAAAAAGAAAGGCCTACCCTGGGAAACCAAGTCTGCTTCAGTTTTTCCTTTCAAAATGTGCAACCCACACATTATCCAACTGTTTTTGTTTATGAGGATTAAGCAGTACAGTCAGATGGTTTATTTTTTTTAAGGTGTGTGAAGCACACAAAGTAAAGCAACAGAATAGTCAAAGTAAGATTTTCAAAATATTTTCACTTTTAATACTCTAAGGCAGTTCCAGAGAGCTGGTTTGGAGAGTGGGCTTTTCCATTTGGTCTGTGCAGTTTTACAGGAATGCTGCATAATGTTCTAGCTCCTGTTCTACTGGAAAACACTTCTCTATTTCCATGGTTGCCATCTTGTAAAAAAATTATTTGGAATTTGCCAACGTTTTGGTTCTCCCTATGCCTTTTACTCACTAGATTAAAAAAAACCCTTCAGTGTTTGATCTTCTCCCCGTGAAGGTAGTAATACAAGATTATACAAGTATAGTGAGACATTTCTTAATGACAAATTTCTCTTGAAGAGATCCTTTATCATGTTACAGCCAAAATATGACATTGCTTCTTTCCCACTCAAAGTTGATTTATGTTCCTCTGGGCTATTTTGTTTCCCAAATCATTTTCTCATGATAGCACACAGAACCTTTTCCTTGCTGTGTTGCTGGCTGGGAAGACGCAAGCTCAGACTAAGAGCTCAGGCACCCGAATTTCACACATAGCTGTGACTCAACTGAATTTTGGAGACTGCTTATGAACACGGTTTAAATCTACATCAAAAAGCAAATTACTGTGACTTAACAAGAACCTTTTCTGTCCTTTAGATAGGGAGGATGTCTGGTAGCAATTTCTGTGTTGGCCAACCAACAAATAACCCCAGGCTTAGGCTATATCCGTATCTTATCACAGCACAATTAGCACACTCTGAGAAGGACACGCTGTTGGACAGGGAACGGACACTGCCCTGGCTGGGATGCTGGTGGTGGCTGTGTTTGTTTCAAGGACTGTGGTTTGCTGCACACTGAAAGTCACCAACTCTCTCAAACTGCTAAAGTCATGTTCAGTAATACCTTCTACTCACAATGGAAATATTCCACAAATACCCTTGGTAACTCTCTTTTCTTTATAACAATAGCCAACAGTCACATTCCTTCCCACTTCCCCCTCCACTCCTGGAATTTCTCACAGACTCAAGGGACACATGGGTGCTCGCACAGTGAGCATCTCCCAAATTCAGGATTAAGCCTCTAGCACAGACAACCACTTGCTGACAAGGCTGCCTGATCCCACCTTACTATTCACATGCACCTCCACAGTCATTCTGGCATTTCCAATTGAAGGAGAAGGCAAGAATATCCCTTCCCTTCCTCCACTTCTCCCGAGGGACAGACAAGCTTCCTCAGCCAGGAGAGGAGGGAGGCCACCCCTTACATGCAGGGCCAAGCCACATGCAGCTGGTGCCAGCTCTGTGCTGTGCCAGTGCTCTGGACCATGCCCTGGACTGGGACCAGCTCTCCAAATCTGGGCTCCCTGCTTCCTCACACTGAGAAATGTAGACAAAAATGTAAATTCACAAAGAAGTTTCCACTGTTTACTTTTCCACAACCTTTTTATGCTCCTTATTTCTCCCTGCTGATTAAATGACGCTGCTCTGTCCACGTTTGCTGAAGTCTTTCATCTGCCCTGGTGACACATTCGTGCTCCAGCCACAACCACCTTGAGACTGCGTTACCTCCCTGCCACACATCCCTTGTCTGCTTGGGAGAGCTTCCTCCCACTTGAGGTTGGAGTCTGGAGGCTCTGTCCTTCCCAGGTATAATCCCTTGACTCACACAGGTATTACACACCCAGATGTCTCCTCACCACAGGCCACGGCCCTTCTTTTCTGGGACAGCTCCTACCCTTGGGCCACTGATGAGCTGTGTAGCAAAAAGAGATCCCTGACACTTCCCTCCTACACCCTTCCATGCCTCTCCTGATCCTGGATTAACTCCAGTCTGACAGAGACAGAGCTCTGTGACAACTCTGCAAGATAAAAAAAGTCTGAGAAGTTTGCAGAGGACCCTGGGGAAAGGCTACAGGCCAAGCACTAAGCCCATCTCCCCTCCAACACATAGGGGCTGCAGAGCTGGAAAGGACAAAGTCAAAAACTTGAAAAGCATCAAGTAAAGGGCAAATGGAAGTAAAAACCGTGGCAGACTGATGCACTTTGGGTGGAGATGGAGTGCAGGCAGCACTGCTGTTGCTGTGCTGGCAGTAATTCGGAGCAGAACTGTGCTGTGCCAGATACAGTGCACTCTAAGGCTCTGAAAAAATAAAGGTTTCTCTGGGTGCATAAGAATAAATAAGAGCAGCATTATTAATCAGGCTGATAAGACTAAGTAATAGCATCAGGGACAAAATATAAATGAAAACTTCTAAGTCTCAGAAGTGACAGTCTCCAAACTCCAGCTGTCTGTAGGGAGTTCCTGCAGCATTCCTGCAGGTCAGCTTTTGAAGGGAGCCCTTGAGGATCCCTGGCCTGTCGGAAGAGCTGGCTGACAATGGGGCCATGTTACTGCTTTCTGCCTGCTCTGCAGTGTGCGTGCTCAGCTCCAGGACTCCCCTGACCTCCAAGTGCTCTTCTCCTGAGGCCCCCTGAGCCCCCACATCGATGGTTTGCCCTTCATTCCCGGGGTTCTGTGCTGCGAGAATACATTTTTCATTAACCCAGATACCACCAACTACTCACCAAAAAGGGCAGAGAAGAATAAAAGAAGAATTCAAGAGTTCATTTGCTATTATGGTGCAGGATGTCTCTGGCTTTCCAGCCAGTATAAAACTATCAGACATGACAGTGTTTCTTCCTATACAAAATTATTGCTGTTTCTCTGTTTACCACTTCTAGGATGTTTAAAAGGGGAAAAAAAATCTTCAATTCCTGTCTTTTGACTCAAATCAAAGAAATTGCATGTTTTTGCAGCTTTTTGAATAAGAAGAACTACCCCATAAGGCCTGCAGTTCCTGATGGCTCTGGGATAGCTCCCTATTTGTAGGATTGCTTGCATTTGTAAGGCACTATTTTCACATGATCTGGATTCAAAATTTAACTTGGTTTCACTGATGTTTTTAAGCTTGTGTGTCTGCCTCTGGATAACCATTTCGTTTTCCAATTTAAAGCAAAGTTATATAGAATTAAAGTAATTCAGGTAGGAAGAAACCTCAGGCGATCAACTGATCCAATTCCCCCTTGCATGACATCAGATCAGTTTGTTTCCAAAACCAAATGAAATCATATGTTATTTTGTTACATTAAACATCTTTGCTGCACTTTTTCTGTGCAAGGGTGGCATCCTTTGGCAAGGACTTGAAGGCTGGCAGGAGGGAGTGCCCTGTGTGCCAAGGACTCCTACCAGTGATGTCTAAACTCACCCTGATTTGGCTATATAAGAAGCCATCTAAAAATAATAATTTTTGTGCATACTAAAAAGAGACTTATTTAGCTGCTGATTTCTTCAGAATAAATTGTTAGCACCAAGCAGGACCTCCCTTTGTAGCCCTGGACTACACTGAGAAATGAAGGCTCCTCTGGGAGAAAGAGATCATCTTCTTCCCGCAGGGAGCCCAAGGGAAGAGAAGAAAAGGAAAGGAGGGCAAGGAAGAGGCTGAATTAAATGCAAGGAGGTAAAATTAAGATCTGTGAGGCAGAACGGGGAGGAGAGGGAGGCAAAATGAGCCTGATGAGCAGGTGAAAAGGAAACTGAGGGCAAAGGGCCAGGCTATAAAATTAAGGGACAAGACAGTGACTGGCTGGGCTGAACAATGCAAAGACCAGGGAAAACAATTTAATGTGAACATGACTAAAGCTGTCACACACGTGCACCCAAATTATTAGGTCCCAAGGCGAAACTTGTTCCTCCCTGTTGCTACAGGCAGATGGAAGGACGTGAGGCTGTCTGATGCCGACTGCCACTCCTCTGTCAGTACCAGAGATGCTGAGGGGCTGCAGCTGCAGGAGGGAAGGTCACACACCAGGACAGCTGAAGGTGACAGAAGCTCAAAGCACAGATGGAAATGGTGGCGTGGATGGAAGTCAAATAAAACCAGTACTCTTCACTTCAGCCACTGCTGCTAAGCAGACACAAACCCACAGTTTTATCAGGAATAATTCTCAAACTGCAAAGTTTCCTCCACAAAAAATACATTTACCTGTACCTGAGAGGAAAAAGATTATGACCAAAACAAACACCAGAATTTGGGCTTAACATATTGTTGTTCGACCCAAATTAATTCTGATCCAGTAAATTATCTGGACACGAATAAAATAATTATTTCCAATGATTACAGAGCAGCAGGAGTTACGATCGGTTCATGCCTCACCTCACCGATTAAAGCATGAGGGGACAGGCAAATTACTGTTTCAGGCTTTGATTCAACACAGTATTTCAGCACAAGTTTCAGCCTTAATTTACTTCCACTGTGCTGAAATATTTTGCTGAAATGAAGCCTCAAAGACCTTTTTTTTCCCACTTGTGTTTTAATCAGACCAGCCCTCAAGACATGATAGCACCTTCTGAACCACAAGTTCCCTGACTGCTGTGGGAGAGGCTGCTGCAAAGGCAGCCTCTAAGCAAGGCATGTTGAAGCTTTGGAAATTTGAATAATTTTTTACTTTTCTAGAAGCCCTTCAGGGGTTGGGCAAACTACAGAGGTTCCTTCAAGCCTTTCTAAGGTGGTTTGGAACTAGAGACTGTAATTTTTGAAGCTAATAAATACTGTAGTTTCATTTTAGTACATTATTAATACATTTTTTAATTTTAAGAATATAATTTATTTTTAAAGTCAAATAATTAGATTTTAATGTTCTGGATTGAGAATTCCCTGTGGCAGAATCCTTCTGTAAAGGGTCCAGTTGTGTGTAGGGGTACACAGGGAGGAGGACTCCGCTGCTGCTGCCAAGCACTTCTCCTCACCTGACCTTCAGGTGAATCTGTGAAAATCTGGGTGTCTGCAGGAAGTTTAGGATGGAGTGGTTGCATATGTGACTTAAAAGAGAGTTCTGAAGTTGCTGGATTTCCTGTTAATAAGTCGGATTTCTCTAGAATAATCAACAAGATGTTTAAAATCAAAATAGTAGGTTCATATTACATGGACAATTGCATGAGTTTAGGCTGTAAAAGCCAGAGTAATATTTTGATTTGTGATTTATTTTATACAGCAAACACTTAATAAGAGGTGAACTAAGAGTTACCACCTGAGGTCTTTAGCAGTTGGTCTAAAGCATGCAGTTAATATTGTATCTCTGATCAATACCTGATATCCTTCTTTTCAGGAAACATAGACAAATCTGTATGTGCGTATTTTAGGTCACTTTTTCTCTTGATGTCACAGGAGACCTGCCAATGGAAGGCTCTGCTCCTAGTGTTTGAATCAAATAAGGAATTCTCCAGCGTAAATGTGATGACGGATGGGAACACGTACGATTCACATGAGGATCATGGTGAGCCAGGTCCATTTGGGCTGTCTCAAATTCAGCAGCCAGTTCTGAACATTTCCCAACTTAATAGTCACACACACTGCAACAAATATTGCTACAGTCAATCTCTGGCACCAGTAAAGAGCTCCCTAAAGCACGAACAACAGATCTGCCCTGTGTGTTATGGGCTGAAACATCTATTACTCAGACTTGACATATGGTCACATACATACACAGGTATTACCAGCAGTGAGGCAACAGCTCGGTCCAGAAGCAGATGAAAACCCCTCACTCTGCACAGGAGCTTGACAAAGCAAGAACATTACTCAACAAATGAACACTTCCCAGGGTGGGTGATTGCTTTGCCAACCCAGCAGCACTGCCATTGTACCCTGTGCCCTCAGCCTCCAGGTCCATCCACTCCTCCCGAGCCAGGCTCCCCCCACCTGGCGAGCAGCAGCCTGCTGCAGAAGTGAGAACCAAACTTTGCTTTTGCCAGGGGTGCAGGGCAGAGTCCAACCACAGTGGCTCCCCTGATTTGAATGCTGACACATTTGCTGCAAGTGACCTTTGTGATATCTCATGGAATGCAAACAAGTGATAACACTGGCAGGGAGAGGGGGGCACATCGACTGAGAAGGAAATGCATATTTTCCACATCACATCAGCCCAGTTATCAGTTATTGTCCTTTGCAGAATCTGTTAACTATGCTTACAGCTCAAAGAGTGTAGCTGCTTAACCCTCACACCACTCAAATGGCAGTTTTGCCTCATGGAAAGGAGCTGAACCCAAATCCAAGCCTTCTTTTACAAGAAACAAGTCACACTTCAGGTTTTATCTGGTGCTTTCTACAGGGCAGCAGGAGAATAGCCAAGCTTGTAAAGCTCTGATAAAGGAATCCCAGTATGTCCTCACCTGTCTGGCAAAAGCAGTGCTGCAGTTCCTTATCAGTGGGGCACCAGTGATGCGCTTAATTCTGGGCCATGCTCCAGTGACTACTGAAGGTGAGTTATGGAGAGCACAGGCAGCAATTCCTTTGTGCTACTGATGATTCCTGGTAGGAGATTTTTTACAATGAACCAAAGGTTACAACCCTGTTTCTGGAATTGTTTTCCCTGACTTTGATTCACGGAGCCATGGTTTACCTCACTGCAGTGTCAGCGAGCACAGTTCACGGAGCTGACTTGCCCAACATTTTGCATCATCTGTGTTCCTTTTCTGGCCCCGCCTTCTCATACTTGACAGAAAACTGAGTGGGCAACATCTTCATCGATAAACTCTTCTCTGGCCACATCCTCTCCAGCTTAAGTGTGCAACATCCTCCCCTGGTTTGGGCTGTTTTACCCTACCAGCATGGATCCATCATTGACACTGACTGAACACATTCCCACAGCTAAACTGAGATGGACACCATGAAAGATGATGCGCCCTCAGAGATTCCTATTGTAAAGCCCATGGGTTTTTCAGTCACATAAAGTAATTCAGATTTTCAATGTCTGATAATTAAACAATATTAATAATATATAATAATATATAATTTCCTCAATAGGAGACACTATCAAAGAAGTAAGTGCAGGTTCATTCTGACTATACAGGAGGCTTTATTTTTGGTTTTCATCCAGATTTTGCAAAAATCTCCAAAAGTTACCATAACTTGCCACATTTTACTTCAGTAGGAGCTGCATTTTCAGAACCCAGCCCTCACCTTTTGTGAACACCCAGGTAACAGACAGTGTGAGGTCCCACAGGTAACCTGCAAAGCACAACCCTGGCTCATGCAAAGATCAAGGCTGCATCCCACGGAGCTGAGAGCTGCGGAGCAGAGAACACACTGTCAGGAGAGCTCTCTCTCTCTCTCAGAGAGTAGCTTTGAAGTACTTAATTTAAAAGAAAGCAGAGAACAGTTGATTAAAGGGGAATGTGGTGTTAACAAAGACAGTATTTTTTGCTCCTGTAATACTGGTGTGTAAGTGAGGCACATGAAAGCCCCTGGAGAAAGAGACATGCAAAGTGCCCTACAGAATGAGGACTTGCCTTTTCAAGAAAATGGGATTTGAGGAAAAAAGTCATTGCTTTGACACATCAGCTACCTGCCCAAGCTCTATCAGGTGGTTGGAAGAAAAAACAAACCCAACATTTCCAAGTGTAAAGTTATCCTTTGTATCCACAGATTTATCCAATCCCTTTCCTGCAGGACAATTTGTTAGCACGAATCCATAACAAAAGTGGTCTGGCCCAGGTGCTCCAGAGGAGAGTTAACTCCTTGTTCTTTCCACACTGGAACCTTTGCTCCCACCAGTTCTTGCTCACACTGGGGGTTTCAGATTCCCAGGCCATCGCTCCACTGTTAACAGCAGGACAGCTGTAAAGCATTTTTCTAGGTAGTAACCAACGAGGAGAGGAACAATCCCTAATCCTTCTCATTTAAAAGCTGAACAGAGAGAATCTAAATCCTCTTGCAAGGAGCAAGAAGTTGGGAAGATGTTGCAATTTACCGTCATATTGTGCCAATGAGCAATCCAGAAGGGAATTACCAAGCAACATGGTTGTCTTCTTGTCCCATTTCCTTTCATGGGGAAGGGAGAGAGAATTTTTTTGCACTAATTGTAAGTGGAAAAACTATGTTTTCTCACTGTAGAGCATTGGCCAAAGCCTGGAGTGACATAAATAAATACCACTGGAAAGTAGGGGAGGAGGGAAGGAAGAAAAGGAAAATTATACAAGCTCTACCCTTCTTGGGACATGGCATATTAAAAATGCCATTGGAGTTTACTGCACATTAAAAATGTCACTATTAGGTTATTTTCTCTGGGACTGTGGAATTAAACAAGCCAGAGACTTCGAATGTTCATTTTGTTTCTTGGGCTGTCTCTTTTGCCTGACACACATTTTCCTACTGCCCATGTACAGCTGCTCTGTTGGCATCAGCCATCACAAAATCTAAGTGCTGGAGAAAGTAATCCAAGTGGTACAAAATGTAAGTACCTCTTAAGAAGAGGGAGTAAACTGCAAAATTTCTCTCAAGAATCTTGGGAGACAGCTCTGCTAGCCCCCTCAACAGGGGCTGATCTGGTTCTCACTGGAGGAAACAGAAACTCTCTGGTTATGTACATGAGAAATGGATGTTTTTGCTGTAGAATAAGTTCTGTCTACTAGGCATGATTACACATTGGATAATTATAGAAGGGCTCATTCCTTCCACTGCAGAAATTAGTGAAAGAAATTCTGTAGCTTATCTTCAGCATATCAGACCAGACAAGCACAATAATCCTGACAGTATTAAGAAAGCACTTCAAGTTCTTTGGATAAAAATACACCAGAAGAAATGTCAGCCATCCTTACTTCTCCCAGGTTTAGACAGAAGATCTGTGAGCTATTACACATTCCACACGTGCAGTAGTTTGCATCTCCAAACATCTCCTTCTTCAATTCACAGTTGATAATTAAAAAACTACCAAGACCCCGTAGCCTGTGCTCAGAAATGGTACCAACCAGTCAGAGACTGGCAGCAGTAAATTCTCCCTCACAAGCTAGTTTCTGGCATGTATTTGTTGTCAAATTTCTCTCACCCTTCTTTTTTGGAGGTTTTTGTGACAGGGGAGAGCAAGGGAAATCTTTACTGCTGGCCAAAGCTCATGTCTGTTTACCAAGCACGCTTTTCTCTGTGCTAATGCACCTGTTTTTACCTTTTAAACTGCAGCTTGGCAGACTTTTCAAGTGTTACAAGATGACAGCTACTGGAAAGGAGCATTCCCAGGCAGCAGGTGAAGCTGTTCAGACCTGTCATGGCCACGATTCGTTCGTAAGAATTAAATCCTACTTTTGTTAATAAAAAAGGAGCAAAAAGGAAATAGAGAATGAGCTTGCACTTTAGCAATCTGCCCCAGAATTTAGCTACTCTTGCTTTTCCACTTGACCTTGCTACTGGACTGAAGAGCAATGATTTACTACTAAAACATTGCCACTTATCTCTTATTTAAATTTGCATATTTTAACTTCAGCAACCAGATCATGCTATGATTTTGGCTGCTAGGTTAAAGGATGTTTTTAGGGAGGCACTGAGAAATGGGGATCAGGCTACCTCGCAACTCTTGCTGCCAGTTTCTAGCGTGGCCCCAAAACAACAGATTCAAACACGAGGAGAAGCATCCCCACTCCCTGAACATCCCTGGGCATAGCACAGACAGCCCTAAGCTGTGTCTGTGCGTGAGAATAGGGAAACGCTGCTGTTTGTTCTGAAAGCCTTTGCCCTTGAATACAAGCACACTCCGCTCCCCTTTTGCTCCACAGTTAACAGAGACATGCCTGCGGGATGACTTCCCCACTATTTACATATTTATGCTCTGTCCTGTATTAGTCAGTGTTTCTGTCTCCAGCCCGTAACCTTTGGTCAGGTCTGGGATCCGCCTGGACTTTCTGCAGTTGCTGGAAGACAGATTCCTCCTGCAGTTCAAAATACTGTGGGGAGGGGTAGGGTTAGGGTTTTTTCCCTGAGGCCCATGCTCCTGCTTCACTGAGAAGTAGCTGAAATATCTCATATAAAACCAGAATTCACAACAATGAAAAGTTGTTTTGTCTTTTACCAGAGCAGGGTCTCTATAGAAGCCTTGCATAGACCCAAACGTTTTTGAAAGGCCACTGAGAGGAATATTGGAGGATTTGGATCCATAGAAAAAACAAGCCTCATCCAAACACTCCCACTGACTGTGGCTGGCATTGGACTGGACCCATATGTGAAATCTAAGAAAAGTATTTTCAGAGTCCTTCACAATATAGCGGATTACAGCAAGAGTGTTTTTTATTCCTAAAAAATGGGGTTACATTGCTATGTCCAGAGCCTTCCTTTCCCCCTCTCCAAACATTCAGGGGAAAAGGCAAAGAGACTGTTCTCACATGCATGGATACATCACCTCCTCAGCAAACACGTCCACAAATTTGTTTCCCCGGCATAAAACTAAAACAAGCAGAGAAATATTTTTCTTCCAATGTTCGCTTTCTATTTATTTTCTGTTGCTACCTTTGTGCCTGCAGCCACATCACTGTTCCTGAGCCCCAGGATCCACTGGTTTTGCATCTGCTGCCTTTCAAACCCCAGAGGATGGCACTAGAGCAGCTGCCCCTTTGCAGCTGGCAGGCATGGGACTGCTCCAGAGTTGGGGTGACCAGGCAGAATGTTGGGAACATAAACAGGGGCTCCCAGTGGGACAGGGGTTAGAACTGGGATGGGACATAACCACCTCCGCTGTGCTTTCAGCAGATTTTTAAGGAATTGGAGCCTTGAGTTACCTCTTTTAGAGCTGTGGTATTATTATTATTCCAAGTTTCTTTATCGTTATTTTTGTTTCCCTGTTGTCTTCTTGACTGTCCACAGAAAGCAAAATTCTGAAAGGTCACTGGCAGATTCACATTCATTTCTGAAGGTGAGCAAAGAGCTTCAGGGATTTATTCACCCAATTTCAAGCAGAAAAAATACATAATCAACTTATTGGAGGAGAAAATACCCAAACCTGACTGCACATGTCTAACCAGGGCAACCTCACAGTGCTGTCATTTAGAACTTCACTGTTGTTCCCTCACTACCTGGGAGCATCACTGTCTGTGTTGACAAACAACAACCTCTTCCTGCAAAGATCAAGGACTTTAAATTTTGGCACATTCTGGCACATAAGAACCATAAATAACAACTTATTGAATGAATCTCACTTCAGTAGGCATGACTTTCCCAAACTTGGATAACGTGTGAAATCATTTCTTGCTGGGAGACCAGCAAGAACAGGCAGCCACAAAAGCCCTTTGCATCTTATTGTTTGAAGCCTAAAGCACAATATAATTTATTTCTAAGCTAGTTTTTGGGTACATACAGAAATCAAACTCTTGTAAAATCATTTTAATTTCCTGCTCTCGTTCTTTGGGCACAGAGTGGACCTGTAAGATATTTCACTTCTTTTTTTTTTTTTTCCACATTACTGGTAAACTCCAGTTTCAGCCAGGATGTCCATAAACAAAACTCATGTCAGACAAGGCAAAGGTTCCAAGAAGACAGTTACCAGCTCAAAGCCAGAGTGTTTCATTTTAAACTTCATCCCTATTTAAACCATGAAAATCTCAGTAAGTATTGAATTTAAATCCGCTGTCACTTTCTCCAGGCCCTTGTCAAAGGACTCATTATTAGCTTCTGGTTTACAGTACCTCCTAGATCCCCATGCTGAGAGGGACCACACTGAATAAAGCAGAGCTGCTGCACACACAGAGCAAGAAGCAGCCTCCACCCCAGCGTGTTTGGGATCCCAGACAGACCAGAAAAAAGATAAGAAAGAGGTGCCATGTTTCCAGCATGTGACATTCAGCAGGTCAGAGGGTTCAGAAGGATAGCTCGGGATTCACAAGTATGAATCCAGAACCTTATCTACCACATCAGATTTTGTCATTATCTTATCAAATGAAACAAAGTATATACATACAGTAAAGAGTACATGTGAATATAGTAAAGCATATGAACATAAGCCTCTTTTGTAAGAGAAGGTCTGTCCCTTCTTACAGGAGCAACCACAAAACCTCCCAAGCTCTCAGATCCATCTGAATCCTCTCTTTTCTCCTGTGTAATGGCCCCTATCCCATGGCCCCCTCTCACACAGAAATAACAGTTCACTGGAGAACAGTTTCTGCAGGAGAGCACAGTGTAGGGGTATGTGTTTACTAAAAGGGATCTTTATAATTTCTGGTTCCTGTTGGTCCTGGTGCCCTAGTTCTGTGTGCCAAAAGGGTGAGCAGCACGCTGCCTGTAAGCAGGACTCTCTTATTCCCTGCTCCAAGGCCTGTGGGACTAGCTATCAAGAGAAAGGTAACTGCACAGGCAAGCCTGAACTTCCAGCCAGAGCTGCAATGTGTGTAAAAGCCTGGCTGCCTGATGAAGTCCTGGGTTACCACAAGCCCTCAGTATCAGCAGCACGACTGTTTTCCATGCCAAGCTACCTTGAGCCTGTCAAAGTAGGTTTAATTGTTGATTTTCTCTGCACAGTGCCCAGAGCATTATATGACCTTGGCTAGGCCAGCTGTCCCAGGGAAGTGCTCCAGGGAATGGCTGTTGTCTGTCTCATCCCTCCTGGCTGAGGATCTCTCCTCCAGCAAGCCATCCCTGCAGGACAGTGCCCATGGTCCACAGAACACTGCAGAGGAGCAGCTGGGAACTCCAGAGCAGCGGGTGGCAGCAGCACAGCAGAGCCCTCACTTTTGCTGTACCATTTCTGTGAGTTTCCACTCAGATCACTGAGCCATTGGAAGGATTGCAGATCTGTCTCAATCTGAATTACAATCAGACTTGGGGGTGCTGAAAGAATGGTAAAACAGAAACAGACAGAATGAGGTAAGTAGGAAAAGCCAGAAGGAATGCACCAACAGTATTTTCTAAAGCTACCTGCCCCAATATTCATGGTGTGATTCATATATGTACTAAAGTACTGCAGAAACCTTGGACTAGTTACACAATTCTCATCGTGGGTTTATGTGAAATTAAGTCATCCCAAATGGTCATTCAAACCAAGGGTTACTGACAAGAGAAGGGATGAAATAAAATGTTCCTGTTGTTCTAGACACAAAAAAGACTGATAAGGAAGAAACTTTATAACCTGAGAAGTGTCTGCAGCTTTAAGAAATTCTCCCCTAAAGGTTGTAAAGCTTTTACTATGCAAAGTATTTTTGCTATTATATACACTGGCGGCCACTAAGTGCAGCTATTATTTCTGGCGGTCATTCAGAGGAGGTCGGGACTGATAAAGCGTTTAACAGAGTTTGTTTGGGTAGATCCATCTGTGTTTTTAACCTCCCATACAGTCTCTGGTGTCCTTTTAAAAGATGCTGGATGTTCCTGAGTCTAATAAATTACAGGGTTTATTTTTATTTGCCATTTTTTATTATTTATCATGCCACAGCAAAGAACGTCTTCTTTACATTGCCAACACTTTTCTGTATGGATTACACAAGCATCTAAAAAATAGGATGTTTCTTTGCTGTGGGGCAGGGGTGCAGCTTATACAGAGCTCCCATTTCCTTGGGAAAGGCCATGTGGAGTTGTGGCCTGTCACCCTCACTCCTTACACCCTGGGGTGAGCTCGTGCTTCAGAGGAACACCAAGAGGGGAGATCGCAATCAAAGGGCAGGGAAGCAAAAGGTGTGTTGAAAGGTTGTAGCAAGAAGCCCAAGATGGAGCTTCCAAAAGGAAACGTTTTCAGGTCACGTGAGCACCAGGAAAAATATCCTAAATAGTCGGGAAGGACTGTGATAGCATTTTAACACTCCCACTGGACGGGTTTGGTAGGGTAGGAATTGAAACACAGCCCCCACGTAAACTTTCTGTGCCGCATGGGGCAAACCAGGGGAGCTCTCAGCGCTGCATGAGCACAAGGTGAAGCACCTCAGTGACAACTTCTGCTACTCCTTATGAGTACTCTGTGTCCAAAACCTGAAAAGAAACCTTGCTGGGACTACATTGCTTCAAAACACTGTGCAAACATTTGCTGACTCTGAAAAAAGGTGAGAATTGGTATTGCCATTTTACAGATGGGAAAGTAAGACAGAACATCCACGGATGTAAAAAGACATTTAAATCCTCGAGTGAGAGGATCCTCACACCTGAAAACCATTCCGTATGTTTCATAAAGCCTTTTGTACCCAGAGGTAGCACTGTCCTGCGTGTGTGCTTTGGCTGCCTCCAGCGCTTACCTGAGCTTGTCTGCTACGAAGATGACGCGGCGCTCCAGCAGGAGGGAGGCGAAGATGCGGATGATCTGCCGCACGCTGAGGCACTTGAACAGGCACTCAAAGTCCACGTGTTCCAGGCGGGAGTCCATGGGCCTCCGCAGCTCGATGACCTGGACACACCCAACACGCAGCAGTCAGCATCGCTGCGCAAGGCCGGCAGTGCCGGGGTGCCTGGGACCCCGGCCCGGCCCTCCAGCACTGCCCCGTGCTTGCCTGGCGAGGGGACGCAGACTGAACCCCAGCCCCCCGTGCAAACCGAGGCTGCAGGCACAGCACTCCCGAAAAACGGTGCATTGCACAATTCCTGCCGTGCCCTTCTTCCCAGAATACAGCTGTGTGCACTGTCTGCTGTCATCTCCAAGGGAAGCATAATTCTCCCTTCCAAACCTTCTGTCAGAGATGCAAAGCTTGGCTGAGTCAAGAGTATGAAGCAAGTAACAATCAAACACTGGAGCTGGGAGCTTACAGGGTTAAAATAACCATAAAGACAAGGTAAACTGGGTTCTAAGTTTAGCTAATGATTCATATTAACATCTAGATAGGAACCTGGGACTCAACTTAAAGGCCAGGAAGTCTTTAAACCAAATTTACTTCATTTCTACTCTTCTGTGATGTGTAATTCACTAGGTAATGTTTAAAACCTTTCTTTTTCATATAAAGATACGTACATATATATATTTATATATACTTAACTGGGGAGTCAGGACAAGGTCTTAGATGGTGAGTTGTGACATCCCTTTACAGTCTAATTTTCATACTTCATCCATGACCTCAGGCCCTCTCCTTCCTTTTCTCAAATGCCTTTTCCTTGATTCCTTTATTACATCTTCCTTTTACTCTGCAATTCACATGTTCAGATGTGGAACTTGAAGGCAGAGGACAGAAAAAAGAAGAGGGAAAAATAACGTGAAGAAGAGAGTAACAGAAGGAGGAAAATATGAAGCACAAGACAGCAAATGTTGGACTATTGAGGAATTTGAGGAAACAGAAGGGAAAGGGAAAAAGTTGGCCAACTTGAAGCTGTGTTGAAATCTCTGAATATATATTATTATATATTATTAAACAGGAACACGTTTACATCTTCTTCTTTCCACATGTCCAAAAATCACCATCACTTTATTGCTTTAGACTATTCTTATGTTTTCACGCACATGACACCACATTTCACAAGTGTACTGGATCAGATTCAATCTGGAGTAGCCCTTACAAAATTCCTCACAAACACTGTTTTAAGGATATGCTCAAGATCACAGGATATGTAAGCAAAATAAGTTCATATCAGTTTAGCTGTGATGTTGTTTGTGATCATTAACACTTAACTGTAAAAAAGCCACTCTTAGGACAGTATCTGTGCATAGATTTGATTTTTTTAAGCCTGAAATACAGGAACATTATAATGTATAGACACTCATCACTCAGCTGTTGCCCCGAAGAGCAGTAAGAAACACATTTGGAGTGACTGTACCAGGAATGGCTCCTTGGAAATGCTGCCTGACTCTTCCTCACAATTAGCAAAGGTGCCCACTTCCATTCCTTTGCACTGAGATTGCAAGCTCAAATCAAGTGTATGTGCCAAATCATGAGGAGCTGATTCTGCAAACCTTCCAACACGAAAATCTTGCTGCAGGGTAGGATGCAATGCAAGTTACGGCAGCTTTTACAAATACCAGGGATGTTTGCTGCCTGGCAAAGCCTGCTGCCTCAGTCTGCTCATCACAAAGAAATATACTGTCTGCTTCCCAATTAATCATCATCTTTGTTTAGGCAAGAGGAGCCACAATGGAAGGACAAGATTCTGTTCCTAATTAAGCCAGTGCATTCCATTTAAATAACGAGTTTGTACTAGCACAAGAGAGAGCAAAGCTCAGCCAGAAGAGAGTTGTTTGTTTGTTGGAATTATCTCAATGTTTTTTCTCTGGGAGAGTTCAGAAGCTTGAGCAGAGGATAGAGAAGTTGCAGATCCATGGCTCCCAGATACATTCACACTGAAAAAGCATTGCCAGATCTTTCCCCTGTTCTGCCAATCACCCTTTCAGACGCTGTTTCTCCAGAAGAAAATGCAGGTGACTTTAAAACGCCTTGCAAGTCACTTATACAAAGAACATTTTACATTTCGTACCGGCTACTCCATACATTACAGGCCCACCCCACGGAAGCCAATGGCATTACATTTAGAGAAAATATGATTCAATGCAAAAATAACAAAAGCACTGTAAAACTAACCCTAAGGAGTGTAAAATAACCCTAAAGGGGAGGGGTTTTTTCCTGCTTTCACAAACTGGGACAAATTCTATTCCTATCTCCAGGGATGTATCCCCTCTATATCCTCTACCCATCTGAGTGGAGCCACTGTATTGTTACATAGGGGCATGCAGAGAACAGAATTTGACATGGTGAATGGCTGGCCAGCCCCAAGGTGCAAAAGCCTTTTAATCAATACTGCCATTTTCCAGTAAGGCATATGTCTAATGCTAGGCTTCTAGCTACTTGAGTCAGGAATAAAAAGAAATTACATCTATTATATGTGAGCACACACACAGAGAAGTTTTACATGGCATGCTTTTCTTTGAGGGCCAGTTTAAAAGTATTTATTGCCAAAGAGAGCCATTTAAATGCTGCTGGTCACTCCTACCAATGCCACAACCAGCAGTAATGAGGTTTGAAATAACAAGCAGCTGCTGAAGTGCTGAAGGTACAGACAGCATGGGAAACTCGCACTTGCCTGTTATCACTGTGATAAAGCCCAGCAATGCTGCAGTCTCTGAACTGCAGTAGGCCAGGCACACTGGGACATTTGTGTTGGCTGTTTTTCTTACACACAACTTATTTATAAACATAAAATAATACGTACTTAACCATAAATTGGCTTATAATCATCAATGGGAACTAGCATTAGCATATCCACAGTGGCGCAGCTCCTGCTCTGCTCATTTTGAGGGTGTGCCACCCCACATCCTTGCAGGATCTGTTTGCCTCCTCCTGTTTTTCTTTTGCTATTTTGATAATGAAGTGGTAAAGGGCTTTAACTTTTAATGTTTGCAGTTGCTTTTTACCTCATTTCCCGCTCCAGGCAGGAAGGTCTTGACTTTGATTGTCTTTCCAGGTGCAGGAAAAGGAGATTCCATCAGACTTCTCATAAATGGATAAACCAGGGCAGCAGATATTCCCCTTCTCCTTTCAACCTCATCCAGGATCTGGTCCATTAGAAAGACATAAGTGAGAGAGAGACAGAACATGTCAGCATCACACAGACTTTTGAAGCATCCTTTGACCCACATGTGCTTAAATACATGGCAGATCTAAGTTAACTTCTCCTCTGCTGTGTATTTCTTCGTCACCATCAATCCATGTTTTCCGGTTACAAAATGAAGCCTGTTTGTGAATGTAATTAGCACAGAGGCAAGGAAGAATTAACAAATCTGGAAAAGAGGAAGAAGACTCAACATGACTAAAGGGATCTATATATTGTTGGGATTATTCCTGAAAAGCAGGGTGAGCTGAAGGAGAGAAAGATGAAGACAAATCCCATTATCACAGACCAGGTCAGCACCACGTCTCAGTGGTACACCTTGAAATCTGGGTCAAGGCAAAATATTCTTCTGCATGGGCATTCCTTCCATTTCAAATGAGAGGGCAGGAAAAAGCCAGAGTAGCAAAGAAAGCAATGCTGCCACTACGACAGCAGGACAGAGCTCCTGAAAGGGTCCCAGCAGTGGCTGTCAGGTCAGAGTCTGTGCTGAGCTGGAGACCACGAGCAGCCCCTGAAGCATGCCCAGCTGTTCACACTGGTGCCTGCATTAAGGTCATTTTCTCTTGGACATGATGCAGAGCAGGCAATCTAATCTTGAAATAAGCAGATGGAACTTCTTACAAATAGAGGAGACTATTATTTTCTTCTCTCTTTGGTCACATGGGGCAACATAAATTAGATCACAGCTAAGTTTTCCCACATTAGATAGAGCACATAGATGACAAACCTAAAGAATACAGAAAGCAAGGTTCAAAGCAGTTAGTGGTTTGACCTGCAATGGTGATCTTTCAACCACCACTCCAGAGCAAAAGGCCATACAAGAGTTAGTGGGCCTGAGCCAGGCATTTTCTCTTGTTTCTCTTGGAAATGATTTTCACTGAAGCAGAACATTAAAAGACACTTAAGCACAAGCTGGTGACCTGAAACAATAGCTGGTGACACCAAATGCCAGCAGAGGCATTCACTGGTGCATAGTTTCCCCTTCCTCCCTGTGACATGGTGAAGGCCTAACTAAAGCAAAGCTGCCCCTGTGTACATAACTTGCATTCCAGTCCATGGAAGTGGCAGATAACCATAAATGAGGACATGAATTTCACTCTTGATGTAATTTGCAGCACAACCATCCTCAGCAAACAAGTGGGAAGCAGCAATGAAGCAGGGCTGTGCCCCAGGTCCCTTGGTGCTCCTGCACACTGCCAGCACACAGCTGTGTTCCTGCAGTCACGATTTGATGCTTTTTGTTGCTGGAGTTGGGGTCATGTGTGTGTCATATGCCTGCCCCAAGGACCTTCACAATGTAAATGAAAGGAGCATTTAGACCAAATAAAAGTTGAACAGAGATCCCAAGAGATAAAATGGTCAGAAACATCTGTTGAAACCATGACCAAATGAGCTGGCTGGAAGTTAAGATACCTGTGGTTCTCAAGTCTGTCTCAGCAATAGGGATTACAACAGTGAGTGAGCATAAAAGGCTTTTATGGAAGCCTTGGAAGACGAAATTAATGCAAGTTATCGGAAATAGGATGATAAACATTTTAAACCAGAGGAATCTTTTTGCTTTTGTGATAAATAATATTCAAGATTTAATATCCCATGGTTTTTTATCACTCACAGTGTACTTTAAAGACAGCTATTCCTTGTTTTGACTAATTCAGCAAAACGCATCATCATTATTTTTTCCTCTCTTTCACTGGATTTATCAAGTAAGGACAGCCCAGGTTCCTCTTCTTTAGCTGGAAAAAGAGAGTGTCTCACTTTTCAAGAACTTCTGTCTCCATCCACACCTCATCTGTCTTCAAAACCAACAGGGAGGCTAAGGCTCAAGTGCTTCCTCCTCCATTTAACAGGTGTTCCCTTTCCAAATGCAGTGCTTGGAGTGTGTGCTGTGGAGCTGTGCTAGATCCAGCCCCATGTGCTGCCCTCAGGAGGTGACAGCCCTGTGCAGGACAGCTGCTGTGCCCACACCCCAGCGTGGATGGGCTCCTCCTGTGGCCCAGCCCCTCTTCCACCCAGAATGGAGAAGCAGCACAGATGTGTCACAGCCGCAGTCAGGGCCCAGTATGGAACTGAGCAGGAGCTTCCCTTCCTTCACACAGCCAGACCTCCAGGCGTGTGTGGCCAGGGCCTGCCTGCCACAGTGCCCGGGAACAGCCCCTGCTGGAGCCAGGGAAGTTACATTCACCCATCAGCCTTGGGTTCACTCTGGCTGGATAATCACACACTTTTTCCCAGGTTACAGATTGAACTGGGAAAGCAGATTATTTGCAATTTTGGTGCAGTGACCTTCCTTTTCTGACCTTACACCTCAGCTGCAGTGATACTTGGTTGTAAGGAAGATACTTAATTTAATTTTTTTCCCTTCTCCCAAGTCTTCCTTTGAAAAATAGTGCAGTATCAAAACTAGGTAAAAACATAATAGCAAACAAAGAGCCTCAGGAGATCTGTCCACACCACCAGTGTGGTGAGCTGGGTGATCCTCCCAGAACAATGCGTTCCATTTCACTCACAGATATCTGTGTTTAGATACATATTATGTCTAAGAGACACTATTATAAACCCTTGATTTCAGAGCTTTATGAAAGACATCAGAAGCAGAATTGCTTCTGATTATTACTTCTGAATTAACTACTGCAACCCCAACTGCTGTTCTTCACACAAGGCTTGTGTTAAACAAAGTTTTATCTAGAAAAGCTTGAAACCTTCTTTAAAGATAACATTCTGTATGAATATTAGATCATATGAACAATAAAAATGCTATGATTTTTATTAACATCAATGATTTACCTGTTCTTTTCCACTTTATTCCTATGAAAATTAACAAGTAAAATCTGTGAAAGTTCTGTGAGATTTCCCATATCCCATATTCTGTGAGATTGCCCATACCTCTGGCAAATTAAAACATAGTCAATTAAAATTAGGCCAATTAAAAGATCATCTGTGCTTTATCCTTGACTCCTAAGGTGAAAAAGAAATGGTGTCACTAGTGTTAAGTGTATAGAATTCACATATCAAATAATCTTTTTTCTCAACCTCATCATTCCACAGGCTATTGGAGTAAAAGTGGTACTGGCCCATCATCCAAACTATGGATGCCAAGAATTACAGCTCAGCACAGAACGGCTGTAGAAAACAATGGAAAAAACTTCAGTCAGCCAGATCACACAGACACCCAGATGTTTTCTGAATCAATTTCTGCCTCAGCCACAGAAGCAATAAGACATTCTTTGATGAACCAAATAATAGGGATGGAATATCCAAAACAGCAACTGTAAAAAAGTTATCTCCCATCAAAGGAAGGAATTCTTCCAGTCTGGTTCATCACTGCAGATGTGTCTCAGTAAACACTCAGATTAAAAAGCAATATCAAAAAATATCTCCTTACCTTGGAAAATAAGTCAAAGCACCCCAGGCGGCTGATGACACAGTAAACTTCAGGTAGGCGCGGGCCTTTTCCATTCGGCTGGTAACAGCAAAGAGGAGACAAGAGGGAATTACATATTAACGTGGAGCCATGAGGAAATACACTTCTTTCTCTGACCACACAGTTGGCCATTATGTGACATCTCTCACTATCTGCTTCTTCAACAAATAGCTGCTCTTGGAAAAGCATCATATTTCTTCCATAAGACAGGAAACCGAAAAGCGCAAATAGAGCTTATCCTCTTTGGAAATCAGAGCGTGTTGGAGCTGTATCCCAACATTGCTCCAGCCTGCAGCCATAAAAGCACGTTGAACCAGGGCTGTAACTCATGCCTCTGCTATCTCTGTCCCCTGCTCCTGCCGCAGCACGAGGAGTGGGGCCACCCTGGGGCCGTATGCTGCAAGAGGAGAATTGCAATGCTAAGGGAGGCCATGATGGCTTTAGTTCCCTGCTCCCTCACTCCATGGTGTTCAAAGACAGCTCAGCCTACAGAAATCGAGCTCACAACCTAAACAAAGGCAGGCTGCATGAGTAAATCATTAACTTCCTCAGACCAACTCATGATAAACATGAAACTCACGTAACTTAAACAGCGGCAAGTATGAATCAATGATACACATCCTCTTACCTCTCCCCAAAAGGAATTGTAAAGACCATCCTCTATAACCATCCTATATAAGATTTGTCCTGGAGAAGCAAATGGTACTTCCTCAGCATAATGGACTCTGCTACCCTGCCTATTCCACTTATCTTTGTCTCTATATTAGATTCTACTGGTGCAGGGATCAACTTCCCTGTGGAGTGATTGAAATTCACATGCCACAGAGATGACAATCAAGAGAAACTGAGGGGTAGCTGTGCTTTTTAAACCTGAACATTGCACTCTAGACTTGGACAGTCAGCAGGTGCCTGCCTGTTATAATAAAGACCACAAAAAAAATACCAAAGCTAAGTGAATACAGATGACTCTATTTCTGGATCCAAACCTGCTCACTACACGTCACATCTCTGAAAAAGCAGAGCCCTTTTTTGTCCATATTAGGTATAAAATCCTTTCTAAAGGCACTGAGTGATTATATCAAGCATGTGGGATTTTGGTTAAAATCATTGTGTCAAATCTGCAGGAATGCCGAAGCCATGCCAGAAGCCTTGGACAGCTCCCAGCCAAGAGCTGTCTTACTGAGTGCCAGTAAAAACATCACATTCCTGGGTCATCTATAAGACCAGAAACAATAAGTGCTTAGCACTTACTCCAAGTTTCTCCTTTATGAAATATCATTGCTTTCAAATGTCTTAAGGCTACATGTCTGTGAGAGCTGGGATTCTTCCCTCCCTGCACTCACTGTGTAGGACATGCTCTTCTGTTATTTCCTGCAAACAGCACAGCCTCACAGATGCACACACATCAGCTGTAAGAGCAGCAAGAAAAAGCCTCAGGCAGAGCCATTCTGAGGGGCAGACCTTCTCAAATTTATAACACTGGCAACCCTTCACATAACTTCCCCTCCCAGCCATCAGTTTACACCTCAAAGATAGATCTAAAATATCCATTGTGCTTTGGTTTGCTTCTTTCCCAGGAAAAAGATTGTATGGGACATGACATTCCTCCCTGGACTCCTCTCTCTTCACTAGAGGAGACTCAGGCCCTGGGTCTGCCCATCAGTACCAGTGTAACCTCCTCTCTTCCCAAAATGGAGCTCTCCCAAGTTTCAGGCTGTGCTCTACAAGGTAGCTACACACTCTTGCAGTCATGTCCTCCACCCAAGGCTCACTCTTGCACACAAAGAATAGGTCCAGGTCAGGAAAGCAAAATGCTAAAGTAGCCCAGCTGAGAGGCACCTGAGTGACTCTGCCTTGGTGCACTGCACTGCTTCTGAAAGAAGAGAGATGGAGGGTTGACGTTTCGGGTTTGATTTGCTTTCAATTTGTTTTCATGGAGCCCAGCATATTTTCAGCTTAGTCCAGTATCACAAAATGAAAATGCTAATGAGTTTTGATGATAACAAGGCAGTTTCCCAAAATGATGAACATAAACTGATAAGAACTTGGCTGAGACAGAGAAGCCAAGCTCTGCATCTGGGCTGGTCCCCACTGGCTCAGGACAAGCTTTTTTATAGTGAGCTTAATCTCAGTTTTACTGACCAAAGCCCACTCCAAAATCTTTGGCAGGAGAAACGCGTGGCTTTTGCTCCAAACACCAAGCCTGCCATTTTTCTCTTTCAAATCCCACCTCCCTGCCCATGTGCTTGGAATCTAGGGGAGCCTTCAGACATCTCCTCCCCATCTGCCATAGCACTGAGCTATGTGTGAAGGAAGTGGCCTTTGCAAAGCACATGCACTATCCAGCATATCCAGAAACAGAGACGTTCCTTAATGGTGCCAGGAATCAGAACAATTCAAACACTGGGAGGCTGAAATGAATAGTCAGTCACAAGCCAGTTTCTATGGAGGCTCTTGATTCCTTGTTAGGGCCAATCCAAATTCTGACCATGAGAAAACTGTGGGTGTTGTGAATCCAAAAGCTCTTCTTAAAGACTTCTTGTTATATGTGAAACATGAACTTTGGGTGCCAGAGCACCCAGTGTGCACAGGGCTGTCAAAGTGCTTGGGGAAGGGCAGGATGGAAGGAAGAGGGCAAGGAGAAGAAAAGGTTTTCCAACGAGCTTTTTGCAGCTTCATAAACAGTCTGCATCCCACAAAAGTTGCTTTCACAGTGGAACGAATTCCCTTCTCCTGCCCCCAGCAAATGCAGGATGTTAGGTTAGTCCCACCTAACAACTGCTTTCCATGTTTTCAGGTACACACTTCACATTCAGGCATCTGCTCTTCCATGGTTCCTGAGGCTGGCTTGTCTTAGCCAAGAAAAGTGGCGGAGGATCAAATTTTACGTGAGAGGAAGAGAGGGGTAGGATGAAACAGTCCCTGCAAAGGTGCCCAAATCATCTTTGCTGCTGACATGTGCACTCACTAGAAAAGCTGTTGCAGGATTGCCTTGGAGGTATCAAGATGTAACTGGAAAACTTCATGGTATCTATGGAAATGCAGATTGCCTGCTGTGGGACAATAGGTTACATTCCATTCTAATCCTGTTCCAAAATGAAACAAAACAATATAAATACATTTAAAGGGGATACTGTACAGGATTTGTAGAACAAACAAAACATAATTGTCACTGTATCCCTTGAGGTAGTTTTGGCACACAGACCCCAAAAAAGGTCTGGAAGAATCTGAGACCTGGAGGCAAAAAAGGGGAACAGTTTGTTCATATCACAACACGCCAAAGGAGAGCAAGGCTGACAAAACACAATTGTTTCCTAAACGCAGGAATCTGCACACCAGACCCTGCAGAAGAGCAGCCAGCCGTCCTCACAGGATCAGCCTGCCTGGCCCAGCCAGCCACAGAGCTTTTGCAAACGAGGCTGCCAAATGCACCAGAAGGTGTGAGACACCTCTTGCTGGGCATTACAAGAGCATCTCTCATCAGGACAGCTGGGGAACATTTTCTAAGGAATTAGCCTCACAGCAGTCGGCTTGGCTTGAAGTGGAGCAGTTTATAAGAATTTTAGGGGTTTTTCATGGTTCTATATTACAGTGTGGCCTTGCCTTTCTCTTACATAACGTCTGCTAAAAACTGCACGTAGTTCCCCAGTTATGGTTATTGCATTTGACAGAACTTGCAGGCCAGGAATGGGACTAATTGAAGGAGATGCTGTGCCCTCCTGAACATCAGAGCAGCCCTGGCGTAAGTTTCCAAAACCTGCTCAGGAAATTGGACCCCCAAACACCAAAAACCTGCTGCTGGTATATAAAGAATGCCTGCATGATTTACCTGCTCCTCGCTGCCTGTACAAAATCTGTATTTTCTTGTAAAGAGATATATCACACAGAGGCACACACCAGTGAGGCTGTCCCACCGTGCACCAACGTTTGCAGGGGACGTGGAATTGTTACACTTCGTGAGTACAGCCAAACCCTATGGAAAAGGCACTTCAGGTAACCACCCAGATTCCACCATTTCTCCCAGTGGGATAGAAGAACGTTGCAGCACCCAAATAAAAGTAGGTCTCTGCTACTTTTGCCTTTTGCACAGGTAGAGGAAATGCTGAGATGTTTCTCTGCAGCTTCCAAAATCCCCTCTCTTTCTAAGCCCCAGTTTTGCTCTCAGAAGGGCATGGCTGGATTTGCCCCACCAAGGGCAAAGCTGGTGAAGAGCACTGGCATCACTCCTTCCTTTCCTGGGCTGAGTAGGCTGTACCAGTGGGATAAGACTGATGCCTGAAGTGGCCACCTAAAAAACAGAGACTAGACAGGAATAAGGGAAGGTAGGTATTTATTTGAAGGGCCTTCAAAGGTACACCCTGGACAGGCCAAAGGCAACACCCAAGATGGACCCCAAGTCACGAGTTCTTCACACTTTTGTAAGTTTGGTTCATTTGCATATCAGGGTTAATTCTCCAATTAAAGCTTCAGTTAATGATGTAATTTCCCCAAGCTTACCCCCCTTCTAAGATTTCAGTTTACACATTTTGGGCCTAGGACAGTCTGGGTGTCCTTTGAAGAGCAAGCTTAGAGAGGCTTTGTTGTATCTAACTAGCATGAGAGAACAGAAGTTAACAGGCTACAAGAAACTTCAGAGTTACACACTAAGCAGGATTTGAATACATAAAAGTTAAAACCTAAGGCATCAAGACATGTCAGCTTCTCTACACCAGGGTTTGGAATCCAGGAATTAAGTGATCACTCAAAGTGGCAGCAGCAGATCTGCTTTATAACTGGCTTTATCATCATTAGATAGATTTAGCAAGGCACTACTTATTTTCCCTTTTTCTTCTTGCTATTTGATTGATTTTTGCCTTAGCCAATGGAGGATAAAAATCTCCAGCGCTGTCTCAAAACACCATTATATAAAAGCATGCACTATTGATTTAATTCTGTTCCTGGTATTTCCTAATATGCTCAGCCATCTTTTGCACCAGCTTAAAATCAGTGTTCTATTTTTATGTTGTCCTTAATGTAGGGTGAATTTCACTGAGCTTTAAGTGAGTAAAAAAAGCCTGTGTTAATGTTTCATTGACAAACTGATTCAACATTCCTGTGTATAGATCTCTTTTATTGTCATTGATTATTTCAGTCTCAGCCTGGTCCAGGACCAACCATTTGGCATTTCACAAATGCAAGCTCTGTGCATGATTGCAAATTTACTGACATTCTCAGAAGGATAAAAGTCTTAAACCACCCTTACCTGGTAGAGTGAAAACATTTTACAATTTAATTCTAGCCAACATTTTCTGAGGTTTTGTTGGTTTTTTTCTAAATATACCTTATTATCCTTTTAAACGACAACTCATTAAAAAAAATTTGAATTGTAATGCTGCCCTACATCTTCTTGTGCTTATTCACACCAGCAAGGATGACTTCTAGGTGCTTTCCTTGTTCATCCCTGCATCACCCCCTGACCAGCCCTAGATTTACTGCAACACAAGCCTTCAATGACATTTCCTGCCCACATATAAACCCTGTTGTGGCCCACTCTGACACAATTTTTTATACAGTGAGTCCCTCTGATGCTACCTATGGCAAACATCGCCCCCAGAACTGATAAACAAGTTTTCCGTTATGTTAGTTTAATGAAACTTCTTACAAATAGAGGAACCACACACAGCAATACCTCCCAGACAGAGCATCTGCTGTCTGCACGACAAGGGCTCAGCCACGAACAGAGAGCAGGGGAACAACCAGCTCAGGCACAAGCAGCGGTGCAGGATGGAGGGTGCTGTTCTAGTGACAGGTTTCCTGCCTGAAAAGGTGGGAAATCATGCCCCAAGGGGAAGGGAGGGGAAAGTGCCAGTGTGCCTTACTCTTAGAGAGGGGGGACCTATTTACAAACTGCTGTGGACATTCATTTGGTACAGAGAGTCAGCCAGAGACTCCTGCAGCATCCAATATCCATATAAGCTCCCCAACCAAGTGTAGGCAACAGTCATGAGAACAGGGCAGGAGCCATGGCTCCCCACCGAGTCACTCACAAACAGCTCCAAACCTAACCAAGAGGTGCAAGGCCACTGCAGGGACAACCAATTGCTTTCTGCTTTGCTGCCGTCCCATCGGGTGTGCAGGATGGACAAAAATCCCTGTTTGCACTGTGCTCCACCTCCCTTAACACACTCTGCTACCCTCTGTGCAGATTCCTCCCCCCTGATTTACGCACACTGCCATGCCCTCAGTTTACCAAGTGTCCAGTGATTTTCCAGGTGATGAGACAACACTGTTTGTAGGCTCCCCACCCCACCTGTTGACCACCCCTAGTCATGAGGCCTGAAAAAGAGCGTGAGAAACCAGACTTCCCACTGCTGGCACCAGCCTGTTGCATGGTCCCGAGCTGCAGACGGATGAGACAGTGCTGGCAGAGCCCTTTGAGATGTAAGCAGCTGCCTAAGAGATAACCACTACTCACAAATGTTTAGAAATACCAGCTTTGCCTTTGTTTCCAGTGTCGTAGAATTTCTGATTGTGCTTGAAAGTACGTAACATAAAGAATTTATGAAGTAAGTGCTCAACCAAGAAACTTTCCACATTCTCAGAACTTCGCTACAAGCCTTGGGATCCATCTGATTGAAACTGCCATTACAAATTCTTATTGTACTTGATATCCTTGCATTTCCAAATTTCAGAGTGAGAAAACCCAGTTTCCTTTTAAAACCATGAGAAACACCCTCAGTTCAGACTGTGGTTTCGAGATCCTGTTCAAGAGAATCCTGCCCTTTGAGGTGAAGGTGACGTACTTACCAAGAGCCTTCTGCAGTACCCGAAGCGCCGGCTCCCGTCCTCCCCAGTCAGCATGAAAGAGAAGGTCTCACTAGGAGAAAGCGAATTGCCCAGAGCTTACACCAGAACTACAGCATGGCTACAAGGTAGATCACTTAGGAAGGGACACTGCCTCATCCAGTGAGAGATTCTACCCACTGGAGGGTCTTCATCATTAGGACATACTCTGTGGAAAAATTCTGTCAGCAGCGTGGTTAAGGACAAGCCAGCTGTCTCATTAGAAGAGATGGGTGCTGAATGTCAGTGACTGCAGAAGGAACATGAGAATCAGATTTTGAGGGCAGTACTCCAGTGCTCCTTTACCTTTAGTTCAATTCTGTCTTTTGACTGAGCTTTGTTCTTAAAGGGAGAACCTTAGATATTCTCTGAGAGTAGAGAAATCATCTTCTAATCCAGAAACAACACAAGTTTCCAAAATCCAGCTCATTTTATGTCTCTGCCTAGGATAAACACCATTTGTGACAGAGCAGTAAAACAACAGTTTAAGACTGTAATTACAGCACAGGTGAAGGGATGGGTCTGTGAATTTGTGCCTGGGCTCAGAAACATTCCTGACTGCTTTGCAAGTTTTAAATGGCATTATATAAAACACCGCCTTGTGCTGAAATGCCAGGGTTTGTAGAATTACAGCTGTCTCTGGGGAGACCTTATTGTGGCCTTCCAATATGTAAAAGGGGCTTCTAAGAAAGATGGGAACAGACTTTTTAATAGGGTCTGTAGTGATAGGACAAGGGGTAACGGTTTCAAACTAGAACTGGGTAGATTCAGACTAGATAAAAGGAAGAAATGTTTTACAGTGAGAGTGATAAAACCCTGGGACAGGTTGTCCAGAGAGGTGGTAGATGCCCCATCCCTGGAAGCAGTCATGGACAGGGCTCTGATTAACCTGATCACTTGAAGATGTCCCTGCTCATGGCAGAGAGGTTGGACTAGATGACCTTTAGAGATCCATTCCAACCCAATTCTTTCCATGATTCCATCCCTTCTGCCTATCCTGTTACTCTACACCTTTGGATCAACAAGTTCTGACATATCAATGCAGGGAAAAAAAATTATACACTTTTTTGAGGTCACTTTGAATGAAAAAGAAAATGCAAGCCTGGTTCTCCTTCCCTTGCCCTTCTCCTGCAGTCATTCATCTCCAATGGAAGGAAGAGAGAGCTCCTCTGCTGGCATGGAGCACAGCTCCAAGAAAGTTCTCAGACAGCAACGTTTATGAGCCAAATGAAGGGGTGTCCTGCAATGTTAGACAAGCACTCTGAGGTGAATGACTAGGGCAGGGGGTGGACAGGGCCCCATCCTTGTTAAGATTTATTTTAAATACTTCCATTTATGCTTTTGAGTTTAGCACTCAGAGGAACATTCAAGCCTCTTCCTCTCAGCCACACAGGACTGTGAGGCAGGCAGAATAGGGAAGAAAAAGAACACAGAGCTTCAAAAGAAAGAAAAATTAAATACAGCTGCTTGATGACAAAGTGACCAAGACTCAAACTTCTGCTTCCTTAATTGGGCATCGGCGAGGCTGTGGCTGCTCCAGCCGTGCTCCAGCATCACTGCAGCATCATTCCAGCATCACTCCATCGTGCAGAGGAGCTCTGGAGCACTCACCTGTTGTACTCAGACACAGGGAGCCAGTCCTTGGCATCGGGGAAGCAGAACTGCGGGATAGCTTTGAGGCGCTCCTCCGCTTCCCGCATCTGCTTGGTTGGTCTCTCCAGCTGCCGGGAGAAAAGCGAGGTTCAGTCAGTCCCTGGGGTGTCCCTTCCCAGCTCTGCTCGGGGGCAGCGTCACTGATGAGCCCTGAGAGCCAGGGCCCACCAGATTGTCCCGTAATTGTGCTTGGCAGAGAGAGGCATCACTCCAGGGCGGGCTTACAGAAAAGAAATAATCAGTGCTGGGATTTTACTTTTATTTTTGATTGCCTGAAACTCCCTTGTTGCACGACGGCCACTTAAAACACAGCCCTAACCCAAATACCTTTCTGCTGCAACAGCACAAGAGAAATGCCAGAGATCAGCAAAAGTCTTTCCATTGACTTCAGTGAGTTTTGGAACAAATCCTAATGTAGCCAAAATGAGCTATAAGTGAAATATTTAGAAACTGAATTTTAACACAGTCTTTAAAGCATCCACCATCAGGCCAAATTCTCCAGCTCTGGAAAAGATAAATTTGAAAACGGAAAGCTTTCAGTTACCTTCTCTATGCCCTTTGCTTTGTAACGGATTGCTTTGGAACAATTCCGAAAGCTCCATTTAAAAACTGAATTTCTATTCATTTTTTCATTTATTCACTTTACTGATCTTAGAATGAACTGTACACAAGAACTTTTCTTTTACCTTGGGAAACTGGTATGTCACTTCTGGGAGGTAAGTGTTTTTAGAGGGCTTCTTTTTCAGGGACACTACCACAAAATATTCAAATAACTCCCGCTCCTGCCACTCAATCAGCTCCAGTTCCAGGGTTCGGTAACTTGGAGCCCTCTTCAGCATTGACTGGATGTGTACAAGGCGCTGGGTATGAGCTGGCATTTAAAAAAAAAGGAATAAAAAAAGAGACAGATCGTTACCTGAGACTGCAATGTGTTTGTGTAAGCCACAGCTATTCACAAAGGACTTTCAATTTGCCAGAGTATTATTCCAAGCATGTTCTCCTTTCTAAAGCAAACCTTCCAGTTAGCAAACCTTCTGTAGTCTCCCTCACTAATTGCACCCATAAATCAAAACTCTCTCCAAGTACTGAAGTGATGCAACACAAGAGTCACTGAAATAATTTGCAGATCGTAACTGCTACCCTGCCAAAGGTCTGGCTTTTCTTCACACATAAGACTGGATTATAAGCCCTTATGTGGGTGTGCAAATGCACCGGGGCCTCCAGGGTGACACATCTGAGGCCTGGCTTACCATGGTGAAAAACAGTTCTGTGCCCTGTCCCTACACAGCACAGCTTTTTGCTACAAACCATGTAAAGCAAGCCATGGAATAATCTCCAGGGAGAGGGACAGGGAAAAAAGGAAAGATGTGCCAATTGCCTCCTGTGGGTTGCTTTGTTAGTGCTAATTCAATTAGCGGACAATCTTAGATTCATGGTCACTCATCAAGGCAAAGATCTGCCTTGATCCAGTGACTTGTTGCTTGATATCTATGGAGGACTGGTCATTAACATCATCACCAGTTCTGGCAGAACAAAAAACAAACCAGCTCAGAAAAAGCAGCTCCCTGCATGCTCTTCACCAGCTCTTCACACCAGGATCTCTGGGCAAAGGCAAAAGAACTGTTAGCAGCACACCTCAAACCCTTAAGGCTCTACTCACTGCCACAGCTTCCAGAAGGCTGACTGGCCCTTGTGGCAGGGAAATAAGATGTCGCAAGCACTCATTCACAGCAGTAATTAACTGACAGAAATAAAGGGAAAGCCCTTGATGACCAGCCCTCATACATCGGGTTCAACAGAAAAATTAAAAATTATTTTGATAAAGCACTTGGGTCTGGTGTGTCTGCACAACTAAGGAAGCTAAAACCCCAGAATCAACCTGCCTGCTCCTGCCTTGAGACAGTCCCACACTGCAGGCCACTGCTTCACGTTTGCTAGAGGTGAAACCAAAGAGCCCACCCCACCAGATGGGCACCCAGTGAGTCCTGTCACGTCACACATGACAGTGGGGTCTTTGGCTCAGGACACCCTGAGAGCATCAATGTAAACACAAAGTCACTCAGGAACAGTTGGTTAGAGAGACATCAGAATGAAGATCCTCTGTTCCACAACAGTGAGGGAAAAGCCTCCTGGTTTTCAGTGAGATCAGAATATCCTCCCAGTAACAAGAGAGGAGCCAGGCCCTGTCCATGGCCTTTGAGAGCAAGCAACCCCTCTATTTGCTGACACAAAGAAACAGAACTGCAAGTGCTTTTGGGTTGGTACAGGTAGACAAAGGAGCAAGGAGTCATTTTCCACACATCACTGTACAGTGCTGCATACATTGCCAGTTTTGGTCTTACCACCACCTATCTGGCACAAATCTGTTTCCCTAAGACCATGTTTTCCAGAAAGGTTTGCTGCATGTACAGTAAGCAGGTGACATCTGCAGTAGATGGACATGGACGATTGCCCCTTATCTTACAACAGCTCCACACCCTTGTCTTTTTTAGCCCTCACCTACTAACAATGTGATGGGTTTTTAGGAATGAAATCTGTTGCTGCTGTCTTCAACTTTTTTATAGGTCTCTTTCTGTATCAGGACTTAGGAAAAGGAGAGAATAATATACTGGCCTGGCTCAGGCAGAGTTTGTGCAGGTGCTGATAAAGGAATTTCTACAATTTGGAGACTGCAGACTTATAAAAGAGTCTAAGAACCACAGGGCTGGATCAGACCCAGATCCTTGCCTCCCCAACAGCAGCGAGCAGTAAACACAGAAAGCAGCATATGGGTAAGAAAGGAGCATCTTTATCCAATCTCATCCCTCTAAGCCTGCACCCAGTAGTCAGTCTGGAACAGATCAGCATCTCTGAAGTGGCTGACAAAGCCAATCTGTCAAAGGTCCTGTTCTTCATTATACGACACAGTTGCCAAATCCTTGTTAGACCTTCACAGCTCATTTTGTCCTTGCTTTCCACGTTCATGCTCCTGTGTTGGAATTTTGTGAGCTCTGCAGTAACGGAGCTAGGAATGACCATGGAGAGGAACAGCATGCAGTAGCAAGAGTACACACACTGATAATGTCTGTGACAGGGTCTGACTAGAAGTCACTGAAGGCTGATCCCTTACCTTTAAACCTGTCATCTGAGTCACTCTCACTCTCGCTGTTCTCATCTGCAGAGGACACAGAGGCATCAGTTAATGCAAAACCAGAGCAAACAAACTCAGTTCACTGTGCTGTGACTGGGAAAAATCCTATCTCTGAGCCTTGTGATCCACACATGCACTTCTCCTCAGTCTTAAAATATCTTGAAATAAACAGTTTGAATGACTCCTTAGATTGTGTTTTCCTTGGATTCAGTTTCAATATTGCTTGAGAGTAAGAACTTCATTTTGATGAAAGGGCAAAATTCATTCTCCATTACAGCAACTGTTTGCACTGAATCCCCATCTATGCTGAGCTGCAAAAGTAACATTTGGAAAATGGGTCTTAACCCTTTCACTTCTTGTTTTCAGGTTTTAATTTTTTAATTTTTTTTTTTTAAAGTTATGCAGCACTTGAGAAGTCAAAGTAAGCCTTATGAGCTTTGTCTGCCCGGGCAACATTCCCAATCACCAGAATTCACCAAACTGACTTACAGTTAACAGGCAAAAGTAACCTCATGACAAGATGTGTTATTGAGGGGATCTTGTATTAAAGCTCTATTGTACTCTTACTACAAACAGGACCTGAATTTCCTTTTTGGCCCCTGTTTTTCCAGAAGCTGTCTGAGGCACAGTGTGAGTTACACAGTGTGAGTGCCAGGAAAAAGCATGCAAGAACTCCAGGGTCAAAACTGTGAATTTTGGACAAAACTTACAGAGAGAAAGTTATCATTCACAGAAGAAAGTCCTAAACTAAGTGGAGTCCAGAGCAGATGTGGAGGAAAGAAGGGAATTGATAATCCTGTTCATTCAAATGGATTCACTGAACCATGTCACCTGTACCATACCTCGTAGGGACGCTGTCTCAATGTTGGACATAGAAAGTTTCTTCAGGCGTTTTTTCCCTCTTTTTGCACTGTAGATGGAATTGATTCTTTGGACAAGCTGAAAAATAAGAAAATGAGGAATCAGTAAGACTAAAGATTTTTCTGCCAGGAGACTTTTAATTAACCTATCCAAACAAAACATGGATGGATAGAGCAGCTGAACCCCCAAAGCTTTTACTATTTCAAAGTGCATTTTCTATCTCTTTTTTTTGAATCCCATTTGCTTCAATCACTTATTTTGAATCTCACTTCTTTACCTATGGATATATTTTAAAAAAACAATTCAATAACTCAGAAGCTTAAATCCCACTTTGAAAAATCCTGTAGACACTTGCAATGAAAGCAATGAGCCTGATGATTCCAAGGCAGCTGTTATCCTCTACCACCTCATTCCTCTACGCTGTTGTTTCTCTCTTCACTTGCATTTACTGAATAATAATAATCCATTAGCCAAATTCAACTTTGCCAAACTCTCACGGACCTGAAGATCACACCTTTATTTGAATACAAGAGTAAGGTGTGTTAGCTCCTCTCTGAACTGAGATTTTAGCATGTTCAAATTAGCACAAGAGACGGCTCTGACTTTTTAAAGCTTTTTCAGGTGGCCCAGCTGCTTTGAAGTGACCTCGTGTCAGCTGAAGATCTGGCCCATGTGGACTTCTATGGATTAACCACCACTACCCAGAATTTTAAGCCCTGGTAATCATCTTTGTGACTTCCCTCAAGATGGCTAATGCAGATAATAACTGTCTGCCCCAAAAATATCTGAGATGATGGGAAATATTAATGAGATAACTTGTGTTTAGTGTCTTCAGCAAGATGCTGGGATTACCAAGAATTCATCGTTAAACAGAATATTATAACTTTGGGAGAGTCACAAATACATAGCAATTAATCCTCATGATGTTTTGTAAGTCAGGAATAGCATATTTCATTCCATAGCAGATTTCTTCATAGAACTATAATACCTTTTGCAAAAGGTGTTTCATCTCAGCTTGCAGAGAGAAATACACTGAGTGAAAGGCAGCAATTTGCTATAGACACAGCAGAAGGGCAGCAACAGAGCACAGACTGAAACAAAACCTTTTTAAATTTCCCTCTAATAACTAACACTATCTGAGTTTTAAAAATTATATTATACAGGAGTATGTGATCCTGAAAGGTAAAGGAATAAGAAAATAGAAATTATCACAAGATTTGCAATAGAACTGTGAACATACATATGCTGCAATCATAATTTCACGTAAGGAGAATATCTGTCCCTTTAATTTTAAAAAGATTGTGTACAAAACTAACAGCCAGACTTTCCAAGTTTTACTCAAAATCAGGTAGTAAGCTACTCTGTAAGCTACCCTATAACTTCCTCCAGAGATGTGTGCCCACTTGTGCAATAAAACAATACATTCCAAGAAAGTAAAAATACAGTAAATATCAAGGACATAGGATTAATTTCATCCTTAAACAGAATTTCCAACCAGTTGACAGAAACATAAAAATCTCCCTCTACTCACAGTATTTATAGCCATGTACTTTAAAATATGCTCTCTAATAAGAACAGGAAAGAGTTGAATACACAGTAAAAATCAACTTTGTTCACAAGCCAAAATGAAGCATATTGGCAGTTCTTCCCCTCTCTGTTGCTATTGTATTGTTGGTTTTCTTGGTTGTTGTCTTGTGGCTTGGGGCTTTTTCACATTCCATTTTGAATCAAAAAACTCCTTGAAAAATGAAAAATTAAGTTTTACTTCAAATCCATCAAGACAGCATGGTTATCAGGATGGGGTAAGTTGTGAGTAAATGAAGGGAAACTTATAAGGCCAATTAGTTATTTTCCTGGAAACAAATGATGGGGAAATAAACCACTTCAGATGTTGCTGCATGTTGTAAATAATAATTGCTTGGCCATCACCCATTCAAAATCTTAAAGTTATATACACAGCAATGCTCTGATCCACAGAGCTTAAAGAAGAGCGTGGAAAACAGAACTGCCTTAAAATCAATTCTGTGCAAAGACGGCCATCAGATCTTTCCTCCTCTTGGATAATCTGGAAATTATTACTTCTAGGGAAGGGATTTTGATCTAAATGTTCCTTTAGGGTACAAAAAGAGCTTTTGGTGATGGCTAAAGGCTGGCTAGAAATTCACAGGCTCTCGCAGACAGGTGACCTCTCCTCAGCACAAGCCTGATGACACCACCAGTACCTTCGGGATCCTCCTGGCGCGCCGTGTGGACAGCAGCTCGCTGGCAGTGCTCAGGCTGTCCTCGTTGAGGCTGGAGGGGGACGAGGGGATGCCCAGCTGAGCCAGCAGCAGCATGTCATCGTGGCTGTGCCGCTTGGGCAGCCGCGGCAGGCGGTGGCTCTTCCTCTCTGACCAGTTCCCGACGCGCAGGGAGTGGCTGCTGGCCTTCGAGGGCAGCTGCAGGGACAAGAACAGCTTGAGCTCTTCCCCTCTCAGCAACACCTGGGGCAGAGGCAGCTCTCGTGACAGAGCGGTGGCCGCACAGGGACGTCACGCCGGGTGAGCCACTGCTCTGTGGGACATGTGTCAAGAGAGGGTCTGAGGTCACGGTGAAGGGACAGGGGTCAACCTCCAAGACTTTAAAGTTCAAAGAAAACAACACCATTTCTGACTCTGCTGCATTTCCATGCATCCACATCCCATCAACTCCACGAGCCCTAAAATCTAACTTGAGGGCTTGGCTGACAGCACAGCACTGACCAATGGGCCTGGTCCATCCCTTTCACATGCAGGAGTGAAAATCAAGAGCAATTACACAATTCAGTGTAATATTAATTCAGTGTAATAGTAATAACTAAAACAGCAAATTCATGCCATTTTATCCAAGAAAAAAATAAGTAGAAAAATCAAGCTTGTTCTGTTTTCATGGTGTTAAGAAGTTTTAAGACCTGCCAATGCGCAGAGGTGTGGTTACAACTCTGTCCTGCATTCCCAAAGAATTCCCTCTAAAACACAAAACTGTTACCGTTACAGGGCAAGGGGAAAATCTCTCTGAAGGATTAAGTACCAAGTAACATCTATCTTTAAAAAACTGGGGCTCTTTTGGAGCAGTCCTTGGAGCAGCTCTGCCCAGCTCCAGGTCTCTGCCTTCTCCTCCCAAACACAAACACTGTAAAGAACCTTCACCAGCATGTCCAGGAAAAAGTACTATTATGCCAGATTAAACATCTGTCAGTTGGCATTTACTAATATTCTATCAGCTCTATAACAAGCTATAAACCTGCAGCAATAAATGTCCCGTTTATTGGCTGACTGATTGCAGTGCCATCCTACCTGGGATTAAGCACAGGTGTTTCTGTGGAGAGGGGTTGCATCACAAATGCAATGTCATCATAAAACATTCCTTTCATACCTGAGGACTTCAAAAACTAAAAATAATCAGTCGGAAAAGAAAAGACACGGATTCAAAATGACCACAGCACCAGTGTTTCTGAGGTCTCGGCATACCACAGGTAAGCATGCCAGGAAAACCAGTGGCAGTCTATACCTCACTGAAAGGAATTCTTTTTGGAGATGATTGCTGGAAGCTTGCTGACCTTCTGATCTCTTCCATCTTGTTTATCATCATCCATGACTGAAAAGTCATGTTGCTAACCCAGCTGTGTTGCTATGATGGAAAAACTGGGTGATAAATCATTGCCAAAGCTACCATTCTTCAGGAAATTCAGACTTTTCTATTTCTGGTCACTGGAGAATTACCCAGGCCCAAAGCTGACCCGCTCTTAGTGTCTCTTCACTTTAAATATCAGCACAATGACAGTGCAATTATGGCAGGACTGACTCCTGGCAGGGCACTCCCAGCAGCATTTCAAAAAGAGCTACCAGAATAAAGACAGCCCTGTTGCAAAGGTACCAGAGAGTTCTCATTTTCTGAACAACTTTACAGAAGCCACTTAAATCTGTAAATTCTTTGGTAACCCTGTGTTAAACAGAGAACGCTGGCCAGTATCTTCCTACGGACCTGTACGGTTCCCAGCCTAATGACACACCCTCAGGGATCCTCTGGATGCTACACAACTCCTGTTAACACACACACAGCCAGAAACAGCTGCTATGCACCATGCCCCACTATGAGGTTATCCTCATGACTGCAGTGCCTGTTTCTTCTTTGCCTGATTACTACTTTCCACTTGTTCCTTTTCCAGCAGCTTTGCTGAAGTCACTCCTCTGTTTTACATAGGATGCGCTAGGAGCACACTGAGAATCCTGGTGATGCTTCTTTTGACTCTTGGACTGTGATGCTTGCATGCACACAAAGTGAGTGAAAGAAAATGCATTCAGTTTTCTTTCCAGGTCTCTTTACAAGACAAAAATGTAAATTGTTGTGACCTTTTGTTCAACTGCAAGTTTGATGTTGATTTAGTGCACAATGAAGCTCCTTTAAAGGGTGCTTCGAATCCCACAATTAAGTATGTGATGAGATTTATATTTTTCCTTATGAACACAGTGATCCCATAAACAACAAAGCAACCTGACATTTCATGGTGTTCACAAAAAAACCAGGCTTGCTTTGGAAAATTCACCACAAAAGGGAAGGTCTGCAGAGTTCCTCATCTTTCTTAGGCTAGAAACACCATTTATACAGCCCTGTTAAATGCAGACACTCAGGTTTTTCTGACTATTTTATTATTCATGTATTTATTCAGGACTTTTACCTGGCATTCTCCGTTTTACAATAAAACATGCCACGCTACAAACTTCCCATGAGCATCGTCACACCAGGCCTCGAATAACAACACAGGGACAAAACCAGCAGCTGACTTCTCCCCTCCCTGTCCCTGCAGAAGAGGCAGAGGCAATTCCCCAAGAGGCGCAGCCATACAAAAAGTTTAACTCAGGTCCAGATTCAACTCAAAAACAAAGCAGTGGAAGGATTCTCTCAAAGACCGTCAGGCCAGGGGCAGCACCGAGCGCCGCGGGCTGCGGAGGTGCCGTGTATTTCCTGCTCTGCGGCGTCCACATCCTGTGCAGGGAATCTAGGGAGTTCTCGGACAGCTGATGGGATTTTCGCCCCGCGTGACGGCCTTTCAGCTCCACATCCTCGTACGGGTTTTCCTTGGGTGACTCGCCTTCACGTTTGGGGTTTCGGGGGTTGTTTTTTTTTTTAAGGAAAGAAAAACAGACAGGAATGTAAAATTAGAAAAAAAAAAAAAATCATGTGAACCAAGTGAAAGGCTTTTCTAAAAGCTCCTCAGCTTTCAGCATGACTCATCCCTCTAGCTGCAGCTGGAAGTATTTGGAGGAGAACTTGGCCATGAGGTCGACAAGTTTCTTTGGATTTTTTTACTGTCCTTTTTTTTTTCTTCAACTAAAATGCGAAGATTTCACAAGACGTGCTTCTGAGCATCTGCAGCTGTGGAAAATTTATTGATATATAAAAGCTAAGGCACTTAACTCCTTTAAAGTGTATCAGTGGATTTTATAAATCTGTAATTCTTTCACTCGGGGTGAAATGAAGACCAGTAAATAACTGTGCTCAGCAAGCCACCCTTACACACAATAAGACAATTCTTATTTGATGCAACCTTCACTTTTCTCTTCTCCTGAGAGAAGGCAAAGAAAGAATAAACACTCCAGCTCAGCAGTGCCAAGAGACAAGACTGAAAATGCAAAAGGAAAACAATTTCTGTCCCAACCATACTGCATACTCAAAGTGTTCTTTAAAATATATCCTCTCTTCAAATTAGGCAGCTATTCATTTCAAGTTATGTGAAACTCCTGTCTCCCACAAGGAAACTCATCCTGCTAGAAATACATAGAGGCTTGACCAATTAATCACTAAATATGACTTAAATGAAAAATACATTAAAAAGCAGACCGCAATCTATGAATTTTTACCATTTGAAAACCAGAACCAAAATTTATAGTCCAGATTTAAGTGAGATCCAATACCCACCATCTTCTCAAAACTCCTGAACTTAGCAGACCTCTCACTAAACAAAGTGGCATAAAGATGAACGAGTGCCATCGATAAAAATAACGCGTTTTGTCCATTTTTTTAGACAGCTGATAATCAGCAACTGATTTAGAACTTCAGGTTTTTCAAACATAGAGTCATTCCACTTTTCCAACCATCTTGAACAGAAAATCATCTCAAAAATAAAGTGATCTACTCAAATTCAAGACTTGATTTTACAGAAACATCCAGGAAGTTAAAATCTTTAAACCAACTTTCTTTTGGCTTTATATCTAAAGGTGAATTCAAAACCCATGGGTTTAGTACAATATATATGTCATAGTATAGGCTATTTAATATAAGAAATTCAGCTTTGACTACATACTGTGTCAATTGAGAACTGAGGACGGAAAGCTGTAGCGTGGTTCATTATTCCCACTGTTACAGAAAATATTCACAGCATTTAAGGAGATGACAGCTGAGGCATAAGGTGTTTTCAGTGAGAGCAAGGCCTGGGTTAACACTCGGTCTGTGTGACTACCAGCTATTTTGTTCTAGACAGACTATTAAATTTCCTTATTGTACAAAAGGAAACAAAAGCAGTTTGTGCTTTCTGCTTTATTGTTGAGCCTGGAAGCGTGAGACTGCTTGATTCATCAATTACAGCCACAAGAACTTCTGCTGAGCAAGTTCACATATTCACAATACAAATAAAAATACAGTTTTGCTTTGGTAGTGCATCATACTAAGATTTCTAGTCAAACATAAGCACAAGAGTGAATGTTTTAGCTTTGTCCTAATTAGAAGCCTGAATCACTGCTGCTCTTGAAGAATGTTTGACTTGGCAACCAGAGCTTATTATTTCATCCAGAGGGAATCTGATTCTGGAGGCTGCACTATCACCGTAGCCAACCCTCATGCCACATGGAAAGAACACCTTCAGGTGCATCGAGTACACAAAAAAAGCCCTTTTGATGAATGCAATGTACAGGATAAATCTTAAGCAACAAATATACCTAAAAAAAAAAAAAGAATTCTATGGAGGACTATGGAAGTGGTTGATTTTCTTCCTGTGGGAAGGAAAAGTAGATATCACACCCAGATTCTCTTACTTGTAGACTCTACAGCTCTAGAAATGGTAATCATAACAATGATAAATAGTAAAATTTGCAAAATGCTGTTACTTACAGCTGATTGGGCTCTAGTAGCATAATAAAATTTGTTGTAAGCCCAAGTCAAGTGTAGGTCAAGCAAGCATTTTGGAATGGATTAATAGATTTCAAAATACCCGGCTACACAAGACAGGGCTCAAACATGCACTTCCTTGTGAAAACAAATGTTACTGCATTAGTCTACAGAGTATCCAAACTCCCTGGAAGAAACAAGCCCATCAGTGAAAAGAAACCCTTTTTACAATTTAAAGCATTTATAAATGTTAGGGGGATTCTCTTTCCAAAACACAATGTAGAACAGAATTTCTTTAACCCCCTTAAACTCAACATAAATAATGTTGACCTGACATATTAAGTATAGAAACAGGCCCAGAGAAGTCTTGGATGAGAGAAGGGAGAGGAGCAAGGAACCATGAGCAGAGCCTGTTTTTCTGAGTCAGAGTCTCTACCAAAAGAGAGCTTGGGCCAAATTCCTCTTCATTGAGTGATGGGAAGGTCAGAGGAGACACCACAGGGATTTTAACCCTTTCCCCTAGAGCTATGAGAGCTTCTGCAGATGACTGGTTTGCTGTTCAAGAACTCTTGTGTCTATTCTTTCTCTCATTTGCTTAAAAACCAAATTATTTCAGAGCCTGGGGCTTTTTATCACTTTGAAATAATGCCTTGAGACCAAATACACCTCACCATTTTTTTTGTCTTTTTTTTTTAAGAAGAACCTCCTTCCACACCAAATTTCTGATAATGAAATAGTCTGATCAATCAGAAACCACCTGTTTTTGCTGATATGACTTTTGAATTAAGTGTTTGGTAAAAGCTGTGAACTAGAAGAGACAGATAAATAAACTATCTCTTCAGCAATTTTCAACAACTATTTCTTAGTATATCTGCTCTCCCCGGTAGAGACACAAAAGACCAGATATGCAAAAAGAGGCAGCCCAGACTGGTTTCTGTACAAGTGACAAGAAACCAATGATGTCAAGTAAACTAAAAATGCTGAAAGTACCCTTAAAATTGCCTTAAAACAGCAATTAACTGCATCTGACTGCACAGTGACTTCCCTTCCATGGCAGAAAGATCTGGGAAGTGGTGGGCAACAGCAGGTGCGTGTCCCACATGGGAGTGAGGTCTTGGGGGAGACCTGTGGTGGTGGCTGCTACTGCTGCAGCACAAAAAGGAGGAAAGTTTCCATATCACTGGGCTGGCTTGGAGGTTTGCAGCTTTCTCCTCAACCACCACTTCTCCAGTCCCAAGTCTCAGGCAAGGAATGCTTGCAAGCTGCAGTGCTTGGATTTGCTGCAAAAGTAAAACATATTTACAATGAAAGAGCAAGGAAACATCCTTGTTCCTGCCATATGGATGTCTCTATTGGAAGCCAAAAGGAGAAACATCACGCAGTATAGAGGCCAGGCTTGTCTTAATGAGGCTGTTCCAACAGCCACACAAGACAACAGCAGATTATCACCGACTTCAAAGGAAGCTGAATCATACCCCCAGAATGCATATGATCACAAACAGTAAGTCCTTGGCAAATACTGTCTGTAATCACCATCCCTACTCCCAGATCAGTTCCCTTTATAAGCATTTTTTCCAAGTTTCCCATTCTCTCAAATTCTACGTACCAAAGTGTTGAGTTAACATAGGGCATTTATCTACACCACATTTATCTTCAGAAGATCTCACAGACAATTTAATGAATGGTCCATCAGGGAAAGAAAAGAAAGACAACAACAAAAAAAAAGATAAAAGAACCACTGATATTTAGAAAAGTCCTGAGGAATGCAGTGCCTTGAGCTTAAGCATCGATGAGTTTCCTCCAGGGGTTGCAGTTCCTCGCTCCGCTCCGTGATGCGGTGCGAGTCAGCCCCACCGAGTCCTGAGGCAGTACACAACGTTCCTCTGCTCAGCCTCTCACACGTGGCAAGTGGGAAGCAGAGGCAGACTCAGCGTGCCTGTCTCACGCTGAGAAAGGAGTGAAAAGTAAGGCTGAGGGGAAAAAAAAAAGCAGGCAGACACTTCTCTATAAATGGCAGAAAGCAGGGAAATGCATCATTTCGTTCTAGATAGGAGAAACAATTATCAGAGGAATTAAGTGATTCACAGAGTGCTGATTATAACTCCAGCCTTCTGCACTGCCAGAAAGAGAGAAGAATGGAACAGCAGGTACAGAGCAAAGGAAAAGACTCTTAAATGTTTGTTAAGTTGGGTGCGTAAATTGGGAACCGATGTTCACAGAGGAGACACAGAATCCACAGGGTGATGCTGAGTACCCAAGCTAAGAGCCTGCTGCCTTTCCTCCTGGCTGCTTAGAAAGCCCAGGGACCTGAGTTGCATGGCCAGGACAGTTATCACCTCACAAATGATGTGCACATGCATTGCTCATTCATTTCAGTCATAAAATTACACCAACGCAGATGCACACCACCAGTGCTGGAGGAAAACTGGGCCACTGGGATGTTTGTGAGCATGTTCAGACCAAATGGATGAAAACCAATAAATCTCCACACTCTCAAAGTATCCAAGCTTAGATCTTTGGTGCATAGATGAGCTCTTTCAACATCAGAGATGCTGCAACTGTGCATCTCAGCTGGGGAATTTACCCCAGGGATCTGCAGAAAGAGGAACTATTTCAATCTCAAATTACAGCTAACACATATTACAGCTGCTCTGAAAAGCTCTTGCTGAACAGCACTAAGTTACCGACCATTACTTGCTTCTAGTCCTATCACCCAGCGTATCTGCTCAGTACCATGAGCTCAGAAAAGCAGAAGAGTATCTGCAACAAGACAAGTGGCAAGTCTAAAATGCAATCAGCCTTTTGGGCCCTGGTCCATGGACTTTGCAGGCAACAACCTATGCTTTCTGAACTTCTCCAGTCCTGCTTTGCCTTGCAATAAGCAGAAGAAACACTGCAGATACTTTCAGCTCCCTGCTGTCTCTGTGGGGACTGCAAGAGCTTAGAGTGTAGTCATAATGAAGCATAAGGGAAAAGAATTAGCATGGATGGTAAATGAACAAGAAATTTCGACCCCAAAAATCACCCATTTAGCACTCAGTCCAAAATCATGTGCATGAAAACATCTGATGAGCAACTGTTAGCACTGTACAACAACAACTGTAAACTGCCTGCATTTCAGGGGCTTCATCCTGCTGACTTCCACACAGTCTCTGAATTTAAAGGAGGATTTGGGAGAGCAGTCTCATGGTCTTTTTTTTTCTCTCTAACCTGCAGCACTGACTAGAAAGGCAGGCAGAGACTGTCAAAAGCAGCTGTAGTGGATGGTATCATGATGAGACACACTCTATAGAGAAAAACTGAGCTCTAAATAGGGCATGAGATGATTATTAAAAATAACTGGAATCCATGTATCCAAATGTAATAACGAAGCAGCAGGCTGATTGTCAGTAGGATCAGCTGAAATATTTGGCCTTTCTTTGACAGGCCCATATGAACACTATTTGATTTAATATGCTCTGGCTGCCATTACCCTACAGTGTCTATTATTAAATTTGCCACTTCTACACTTTCCAAAATCTCACATTCTTTTTCAGCTGTCGCAGGCAGACTGTGGGTGCAGAATAAGACAGGAATATACTAGTCTGTGATCACTGCCTGTACCATCATTTTGCATCAGTCCTAGCTGCAGAGACCTGCTGGCGTCTGACTGAAAGCCCAAAATGTCTTCAGAGAAGCAGCTAGCACAGCACTGCTGGCAGAGTTGCAATCTCTCCAAGTTTGCTTCAGCTTCACAGCAGCCCAGCAATTCCAGTTTCTCCCCGATTTGTCATGGGATGATAATATGACAGACTAAAATGTGCTACAAAAGCATGACAGGAGATAATGTGGAGTGGGAGGATGGGATTTTACTCGAAAGATCAGCTCGCTCTCTTTCTAACCTTTTCCCACATTTACTGGAAGAACTTTGCAAATGTTCTAATTTGAAAGCAATGTCAAACATCTTCCAACTTGACCTCAGTCATCATTGTTGCAGCTCTGATCACACACAGCAAAGGATTCAGTAAAACAGCTAAATAATCTCATTTTGTTACATGACATGCACTATGTCAAATTTACACAAGAAATCAGACCAGCTAATTGGTTTAGGAGAGATGAGGTGCCTTACCAGCAGGGATGAAGGGAGTGACTTGTCCTGTTTTAATGCAGAAGTAAACAAGAAGCTGATTATCCCAAACTGAAGCAATACTCAAACTGACAGAGAAAAACAGCCAAATGATTGTGTATGACTCCACTGTTTCACTTAGCAGTCACCTTTGGTGTCAACTGTAACAAGATTCAATTACATTATATGCCCCTACAGAGGTAGTGATTATGTTGTCCTCTTAAGGCAAAAAAATCTGTCAGTAGAAGTGTCCAGCTACTGAAAGGGCTCAAAATCTTCTGAACATGACACTGAACAAGCCCAGAGAGCAGAAAGGTGCATAAGAAACCCTCCCCAAGAGGGCCAGCTGCCCCTGGGACACTGAATTGAGGGACAGTCACAGTGGGAACCCAGCAGCAAGATCCCATTCAGAAATTCATCCTGGTTTTAGAGCTTCCCCAGCAATGTTTTCTGAGGCATTGCCTTATTTTCTAGACTGCTTCAGTTCCAGCTGCCAAAGCAGACATGGAGTCGTGCGACGATCAATTAAACATTCTCAATCTACGAGGCAACACACGGAGCCCAGTTGAGCAATGCATTTCTTGCACATCTGTCATGTCCTCTTGGAGGAAATCTCTACCTGTTCTCCTGCATACAGCACTCTGGGGACTTAGAGAGTAAGGAGGCTTGTTTTGTCAGAGGCTCCTTCCACTAAATTTAATTTTTAAATGGAGTGCTATTTCTTTCACCCAGTTTTACTAGATTTTCTCCAGTCAAACGTAATACTGTGCCCTTAACCTTCATTTCATTCAACTTTTTTTGGTGCTGATAACAAATGCTTTCTCCTAGATGTCAGGTCAACAATGCTTCAGAGACACAAGACCTTAAATAACAATATTCCAACATCTCAGCTGCATTTAGGGGAGCAGACTGGAAAACTGGAACCGTATGGTCCATATGACAGGAAATACTGTTGTGCACAAGCTGAGGGGAAGCAACCATCTCAGCTATCTCTTAATACTATGATAGTTTCTTGAATTCACACAAAGCCAAGCGTGGTTTCCCCAACCGGATTCAGAAAGCCACATCAATTTTGGTCTGATTAAAGGCTCATTCAAAACCACAAGAAGCAAAACAATGCTAAGTTTACTATGACTGCCACATTTCTGTGAGTGCTAGTACAGAAGATGAATGAAGTCCACATGGTTCCTTGCACGTGGAATACAGCTCTCATTTATATTAGGAATGTGCACCCCTTTATACAACGGCTGCTTGATGAATGCAGAATGGATCATTATGTTCCAATCCTATACCTGTCCTGAACTTACCATGCAGGTATTTCACCTATTAAAGTCTACAGAAATATTTCAAGATTGAACAAAGCATCTGGTTCACGGTGTCACTGGATTTCAAAGCACGACTGGTTTTGGTTTCAATATACCTTAAAACTTAAAATTTTTTTTAAAAATTCAGCTCTCAAAATAAGATAAACTACACACAGCAGTTCATTGCTGCCCTGGTCATTAAAGAAGAAACAGTGCAAGGGCACCAGGAGGAAGACAAAGCTTTGGAGTGCATATGCCTCACATGAAGAGGCTGTAACCAAAAAACCAATGACTCCAGGCCTAGCAATTACCTGCTTAGAAGCTGTTTAGCCTGGGAAAGGCTGGGGGATAACCCAGCTGCTGTCTGCCACTACCTAAAAAGGCAAGTGGAAAAGGCAGCACCAGGCGCTTCTTGGAGGTGAAAGGATGAAGGGCAACAAATAGCAACAAGGAGAAGTCAGACAGGATGGAAAGAAAAATTTGTTCACAGTGACATCAAGAAAACATGCTTCACAATGGAGGCTAAGCAGTGGAGAAGGCTGCACAGGGAGGCAGTGAAGCCATCCTCCCACGGTATTTTGAAAACTCAACCAGATGTAGCCCTAAGCAACCTCAGCTAATGTTGAAATTAGCTCTGCTTTGAGCAGAGGCTGAACCAGCTGACTCCACAGTCCCTTCCAACCTGAACTTTTTATGATTCTGTCTCACACTAGGATTCTTAGAGCATTGCTCAAGATTCACAACTTTCTTTTCTTGTATTTTAACACTTCCTTGCATTATAAATATTAATTCTAAGGGAGGCAAGGAGATTCAACAAGGTGTAGGAAAAAAAAGACCCATTGGCACCTCCAGGGCAACTGTTTGCAAAGAAAACTCAGAGCACAGTGACAGACCCCTTCATAGCTTTGAAGCAGATGTAGATCTATAGAATAAACTCACTCTTGCAGACACCTGGTTTGCATGAGCATAAAAGTGCTACTTGGAGACTGGGGTCTAGCACCACTGGTATAAATTATGCAGATGTGATACACAAAACTACGATAGTTTCTTTAAAGCTGGAGATCAAACCACTTTGACTTGTCTTTAATCATGCCTGACAGTTTATAAGAATTACACTGATTTGGTATTCCCCCCGCACTGCCCGTATTGAATAAAGTGCCTGGAAAGAGGTTGTTAAAAAGCAGTACAAAAAAATGAAGTTCTGTGTTTGTCCACAGATCTGAAATTTTGCATTGTCTTCCCACTGCCCTGCCAAAATGCCTAAATTATAGTCTGGAAGGAGCTGGTTTATAGCACCCATGAGTTTGAAGAGCTCATTATGATTTTCTTTTACTGAACCCAAGATTTCTTCTCATTTGAAGAAAGCTTTTTACCAGTCCTGCACCTTTTATTTTGATATTTAACAAACGAGACAAGGGAAAGAATCATTACCACCTAAAATCAGGCGGCACAGTGACAAGTCCTGAGCAAAGATGAGCACTGTAACTAACACACAATACATTCTCAAGTGTGAATAGCATGGTGGTCTGTCATGGAAAAGGCTGGTGATATAAGGATGCTCTACACAGAAAAAGACTTTTCAGTATCTACAAAAGTTTTCATTTTAACTAACAGACACTGAGCAGGAGCTGAAAGCTTCTGTTCTGAAAGTTTCTTTCTTTTTTAATGGCATAGAGGAAGTATATAGCTGAGAACAGAAAGAGTAAATTCCTGTTTTCACTGAGGCTGACAAGCCAGAGACAGAATTTGGGTCTGACAAAAACCCCCAGGCTCCAGTTTGTGGCCACTGTTCTTTGCTGTATCAACTGATATGACCAAGAATAGTTTTGCTGTATTGTCTTTGTTTGCCTCTCAAACATTTGTAAGCACTGTTAGAGTGCTTTTTACCAGACTAAACAAGGCCAGCTTGTCAGTGTCTCTTCAGAGGATGTGTGCTGTAGGGTCCCAGACTATCTTGGTAGCCCTCCAGCTTTCAGTATATAAAGATTCATTGTCCAAAGTAAAATGAAGTCCCCTTTGTATCTGTTGTAATAATATAACACTGAAAGAGTTAAAAACAATGCAGATATTCATCACTTGTGTGGAAAATCTGTGCTCTGAAGGGCTGCCCAATTTTCGGTAATTATAACAACTTTTTTTTGATGTTAAAAGAATGTATGCATAGGCCATACATTTCCTTCTAAGACCAAAAGAAACATGTTTTTCTTATGAAGCTTAATCAAAACAGTGTTTTTTGTTGTGCATTCCCGATGGTTGTATAGCTAAAGGAAATTAATTCCTCTTTAACCGGCAACTGGGACTTGGAGGAGACCAGGAACAGTGCTACAAACAACTGCTTTGGGGCAGTCCACACCGGAGTCCTGAAAAGCTCAGGCTGACCACACAAGGCCTCTGAGGTTAATCTTGCTATTGGATAGTTCTGTAAACACTGTCTCGGGTTCTGTTCTTTACATTTTTACACCACTCAAGGCTTCAAGCCAAGGCCTCGATAAAAAGAACGATTTGGTTCTTGAAAAGCATTGGCAAAAAGCTGACCAAACAGTCTGTTTCCAATACTACCCAGTGAAGTCTGAAAGAATCAAGACTTCCTGCACGCAGCCTGGGAGCTACATTTGCACTGAAGGATCAAACCCATTTAGCCTCCATTTAATCTCTCCTTACTGACAGCACTGAATGTTCCTGCACAGGGCATGTGTTCAGCAGTACACAGCCTGCCCACAGCCACTCAACATCCTGCTGTGAGCCCGTGTTCTGCTGCAGCTTCTTACCTACAATGTCTTCATAGGCATTTTCTTCTAAAGTGCTCTTGGATCCAAATTTATGCTGGCTCTCGGTTCCATTTTCAGTCGGGGAGGAAGGGTACAGGGATTGCAGACTTGAGGCATCCTCAAACTCAAAGGATTTTCTAAAGTTTAAAACAATAATAATTAGTAAGAAGAATGCAAAATTATTCAAACATTTAGATGAGCATTTGCTTGCCAAGAAATATACATAAAGTGAATGACAACAACAAAACAAAATTCCACATCATGCTTTAAGGACTAATTTTAGCGGACCATAAGTCCTGTGCTCACAGCAGTCTCTCGTATAGCCCTCTATGACACTTTTATCATAGTTGGAAGTTGGAAGTATCATTACCCAATTATGCAGACAGGAAGAAAATACCAAGAAAATACATGATATTTTTCCAAGTTTACAGAGTAAGTTAGCAGCACAGTCCTCAGGTTAGAAATTACTTTGCTCTTTCCAGAGGCCCCAGAAACATGTGGCCCTCTCTCCTAAAGACTGTCTTTACACAGTCACTGAAAAGCATTGCTGCACTGGTTGCTCTGGGAGATGTAGCCCTTAGTTTGACACCATTCACATCTTGAACTTCCAGGTATGTTCGTGCACAGAGCTCAATGTACAAATGCCAAAGGCAGACTGGTGTGAAAGTCACCTGTTTCCCTTGCACACCCCATGCCAAGCACTGGCAGCAAAGGAGAAAGCATTGAGGAAATTAATGATCCCTGGGGTGCATGAGCAACCTGGGCTGATGTCTGGGAGCTGAAGGTTTGGCCTTCCTGGCAGGAAGGTGAAGACCAGCTGGGTCAGATGAACCCACACAATTTGTCTCCCACCTGGGGTGATTCACCACCTCCCACCCACACCTGCCCCAGGTACTGCTGAGCAGTTCTAGAGGGAGAAGAGGCCGAGTTCTTCCCACTCTCCAGTTTACACCCAGCACTTGTTCTCTGGGGCAGTATCTACACTCGAGCTGGGAGGCCCCCAATTTGCAGTGCTAGCAGTACAGGGGCTGGCATCCATTGGATTGATTTACAGCTGAGAATGAAACAATGAGAAAAATGAGCTCAGGTCAGAGTGTAAATCCCGTGGTGCTGCAAGGCTTGCACAGACTGTACTGGTCTCCATACTTCACTCACTGAGACCCAAACTAGATTAACAATAAATCATCCTGCCATCAACCCCCCTTCTTCTTCTTCCCAGCTGGAGTGAAACATATTACAGCATATCCACGTGGCAGTGACAGAGTCTCATGAGACACTTTGGCCTGTGAATTGGCTTGAGCATCCCTACAGGTAACATGGTGACCATTGCACAGAACACTGCTATTGAAAAGAGCATTTCCTATTTGTCTGCTGGAGCAGGCTTGTGGTTCAGGATCAAGTTTAGGAGCCTCCTCTCTCTCCTTTCCCTAATCTTCAGAATATCCAGGTCTAAGTTAGTCACATCAGGATTGTGGCAGAAACAGTCTGTGCATGTCAGATCCAGACAACTGCTCCTCCACAGCTACTCACAGTTAAAAAGGACGCTGACACACTGAAGACATAGCTGTGTATGAAATGAGACTTCCTAAAGTAGTTAAATATCCAGCTCCTATAGATTGCAAGGCACCACTCTGATGTGGTGACACTGTGTAGGATGACGGGAATGGCTTTGTGGACCGACACTCAGCTGTGTTACATGTGTCCCAAGCCTATGCTGTGACACTCCTCTCCTGTGCCAGAGGATTTCCAACTGCTAGGGAACACCCAGCTCACACCACTCTGAAATGTTAAAGCTACTGTTGGCAGCAGATTCCCCAGATCCAGCCTGGCTTTCTCCTAGCAGGCAAACATGAGAGACTTCCTCCATTTTACTAGAATGTTGAATTAGCCACCAGAAATAAATTCAGTGCTTTCAACCAAAGTATTGGGAAAATAAATACCCTCAGTCCATTCTCATGACATTCCAGAGAGTGCAAACCACATGTATGTTCAGTCTGGAACACACAGCTACAAGCTGCAGACGCAATGAGTTATGTCTGTTCTCAGAAAAAGAACAGTTCAGATACTGAAATTTCAGCAATTACTATCAACCAAATACTATTATTCCTAGACAACTTGTATGGTCTTAAGTTCTTTGTAAATCTTGGAGTTCTCCCTTCTGTAACTGAAGGAAGAACAGTAGCAAAGAGTAAAATTAAGATTTTTATAAAGGATTTCCACCCACCATTGAAGACAGCCAGCAAACCTGAGATTTTTGGGAGGCTGATTTGAACTTATTTAGATCATGATTAACAAGAGGTGTGTCCAGAGAAGTCATTAAACTACAGTGGGTAAAGCTGTTACAAATGAATGGATACCTACCCAGTAAAATGTCAAACTGATTTGCAAGAATCATCAGATACACATGACAACCCTGTTAATCCTACAACTTATACTCCACAACTTAAATTGATAAATAATGCTTTTTGGAAGGCTTGTTTCTCCTAGCCCTAACCCAGGCCTGAAACTCCTTTGCTGAACTGTGCTGTTGTCTAACTCTGCTATGACAAGAGACTGAACCCGCAGAACAGCAGGTGCAAACAGAATTGTACCTCTTCTGGAAAGCAGCTGCAAAACAATCTCAAAAACTCATTGTGATAAAATACTGTGGTTCTTAGATGACTTGCCCTTCTTCCAATAAAGGCTATCATTTACACCAGAACATTAAAAAATTATTGTTTGTCTTCTACACATTGCCAATGCTGCGCTGAACAAACTGAGGGCAGCTTTACTTCACAAATTCTCATTAAAAACTAAATTTACTTGCTCTGAGATTATTGCCAGGACTCAAAGATAAGCACTGCTAATCAGAGCTCGACTTTCCACATCCCCCCATGCCTTTCTGGGAGAAACAACACGCCTCAGCAGAGCTGTTTGATCTTTCAGAAGCAGGTGTCTCCTGAGAGAAAAGGACAGAATATGAAGGCTCCTCTTCTCCTCTTCCTGCCCCAGTATAATTCAAGTCAGGTTGTGCTGACAAACTTTTAATAATTGAGGCAACAGCAAGCAGTAGATACTGAAGTGATAGTGTGCATCTGAGATGCTGTTCAGCAGTTCCTTGCAAACCTCATCACTAAATGTCAGGGGAGGGCATGTATCATACCCGTGCACAGACAGGTGAACTTGTTAAAAATGCTTTAATTTGAATGCTTAGCAATAACTATGCCTAAAATTTTCTAAGCAATGAGCAGAATGAGTTCCACCATGTCTAAAACTCAAAAGAAATCATGTGATTAAAACAAGCCAGGCCCCACTGATTGCTGGGGAATTGTAGCCATACACTCCCCCTGTCATTAACTCAGGAAGGACGTAAAGGACTGTCTGTGATAAAACAGTTTTCTCAGCATTAATCCTCCACAGCTGTTAATAGCAAGTTAGGATAATATTCCTAAGCACTGAACTAAATAAAATCACCTACACTGCATAAAACTGACACAACTGCTATAGTAATGAACTTTGGAAACAGAAAACCTCTGCAGGTACATTTTACAGGAAGAAAAGACTGTGAGGGATCAGCTATGGTCCCACTACCAGACAATAATGAAATTACGGTCCATTAAAAATCACAATTAAGGGCATCTGTGCTGAAATGAACTAGACAACCTTTAGCACACCTAACCTAGAGCCTTTTTTTGGAGATCGAGGAATGCAGATTGTAGAATTCCAAAACTGAAGGCATGCAAAGGTATTGTGTCAGTGCAGACTAGCAGGAAAAACACTTGTCTTGCATGCAATTCCTAGCTTTTCTTATGTCAAAAGCACTGCATTAGAAGGAGAATTTAAAATATTGTTACTACAGAAATACAGCCCATTTATTTATTTATTTGGAGAACTGAGCAGGTTTTCCTTGACCTTTACCTATTCTGGGATTTTCTGTGAAAGCGCGACTCTTTCTTCTGCCTTCTGGTCACGGGGGGCGCAGGAGTGGACGGGAGGGGAGGAGGAGCAGCAGGTGTGGGAGATGGAGGTAGGCCATTGCTCGGTTTGCTTTTGTGGGATTTGTCTGCCTCGTACTCAAAGGTGCGTTTGGGCTTGGGAACGGGATTCACGGCGCTGTTAGCTGGGCTTTCCAGGAGCACTTTGGGGCCAGCTGAGTTCACAGTAACCCCCTGTTTTGTTTTACTGCTTTTCTCAGCCTCAGGAGGTGTTTCTGGTTCACTCCCCAAAATAACACTCCCTCCTTTGCTATCGGTCAGGGTTTCACTCAGTCCCTCCACAGTACTCAGAGTCCCAGACTTTTTCCTCCCTTTGTCAACACTGTAGCAGCTACTTGGTAACTGGGGGAGGCCTCTGCCCGACTGCTCCTTCAGTGCCTGCTCGATCTTCTGGATTCTGTTCAGCACGGCAGAGGACTCTTTCCTCACATGGCTCTTAAGGAAAGTGGCGGAAGGAGGTTCGCTCCTGCCTGGTCTCTTTTCAAACCGATGGCAGGAATCCCTGTCCAGCAGTTCCTCCTCCTCGGTTTCCGGGTAAGAGCACTCAGAAAATGTTCGGCTCATTCTTCTGAGCCCTTTGAAATCAAATGTCTTGTCGCTGCAGGGAGAGGTCAGCACACTGGGGCAGCTCTCACTGCCCGACCTCTCCCCAGCATCCCTCTTGTCCACACACACGCTCGTCCTGGGGGACAGCTCCTGGCGGCATTCCCATTCTGTGATCTTCTGCCTGATGTCCAGCGCCTGCGAGCGGACGCTCACCCTGCTGATGGAGAGGGTCCTCAGTTTGGTGGCAGTGCCCAAAGACAGAGTGCTCCGGGTGAGCGGATGGCTCCCTATTGCTTCCTCATCTTGAGCCTCATTTGGAGTCTCCTTTTGGTCAGCCTTGAACACGGACAGCCTTTTATCCAAAGCACCCACACTGATGGCTTTGAGGGGGTGGCTCGGGGAGTCGGTGTCCGATGGGCTCGTGGAGGTGCTTCGCAGCGTAGAGGCGTGGCTTTTCCAGTCCTTGAGGCACAGCCTGGAGCTGGAGACTTTGGAGAGCCCAGCAGAGCGGGAAGAGTCCTCGCTGTCGCTGAGGGGGTAGGCAGGGCTTCTTCGCGGGGACAACAGTGGCGGCGGAGTGGCTGACTGGCACCTGGAAACAGAAAGAAATTTAAAAATCAAGGCCTCGGGGAAACTGGAGTTATTTGCCAAATTTCTTCTGGCTGAAAGTCTCCACACTGCAAGGCCACCCCAAAGCACCATTAAGACACCAGTGACCATTCAGCCACAGAGTCGGGGGTGGGAGGTGGCAGCATTTAACTGGTGTCAGTGATGGGCCGCGAGCAGGACCCCTGGCACATCCAAAACAAGTTTTCTCACCTCTGTTTCACCCCTGAACTTAAAGCCAGCTGAGATTCTCATAGCAAATTAGTGCCTTGAAAGCATCTACCACCTGCAGATGAGTAGACCTGGTTCATCTTTGGTCTGATGCTGTGGCCAGCAGATTAAATTCCCCTTAACAAACAGAAGTAATTTCTTATCAAAAGAATATTGCACACTGAGAAAACACATTAATCTGCCTTCACTATGTGTTGAAGAATATAAACTACATAGAAAGAGCTCAATGTTACCCTGGAAAATACCCTTGGAACAAATTCTAGCCGTGGTTTGCAAAATCAACTATTGTTACTGGGATTTTGTACATTGTTGCAAGGACTTTTAAGAACAAAAAGACGCAAGGAAACTAAATAACACATTAATCATTTGGCTCATCAGTGATGAGCCAGCAGTAAGGAAATTAAGCCAAAACCATGTCAAAAAAGGGGGTTTGCCGCCCTGCCAAAATCCATACATACAAATCATAGCAGAAATAATCACAACTCCTTTAACATTAACCTCTTTCTGTTCCAAACAGTACAGGAAAAAGCGGAAAAACCCATAAGTAATGCCTTGCATATGGAATTACGTTTGTGCTGTGTGAAGGCTGTGGACAACAAGCTGTTTTTTATCAACTGTCCTGTACACAGACAAGATCCAAATGCAAGAACTGTTTGACCAAAAGAAATCAAGAGAGCAAATGTGTGCACTATAGCAAAGGGAGAAGAGATTCAGAAGATCTCTGCTGCTATATTGTTTTGTTTCCAACAGCCAGCCAATACCTACAGTAGAGATGCCAACTTCTGTGCATTAATCCAAAAAATCCAGAGCACTGGGGTGATTTCTGAAAAATTTACTTTGACACAGGAAATATTTTCTTTTCCTTCAAATGCAACCCCAAACCAAATTATCAGATTTCATCCCAGTTTCCTACAGTGGCTACTTCACAATCAAAGCTCAAAAATATCACAAAAGAGAAAAGTTCAGGTCAGAAAAATACAGTAATCAAATTATCACAAAAGGGAGCCTTTTTTCAGAGGTCTGAGACAAGCAAGTCTATTTGTCACAGAAATTACACTGCTTGGTGACTTTCATTTCTTTATTGTTTTGAAAGATAAACATGCCTGTAGAAAAAGAGATTTCATGTCAAAGATGACAGCAAACACTCCTACAACAACTGCCTAAAGCAGTTATTTCAGGAGAGAAAGGATGCATGCCAGAATATGCTCTTTGCATCCTAGAAGTTGAATTTCCTGCCATTCTATACAGCTGCAGACAGGTGTCTTAAGAGATCTCAGAAGATCAAAAGCAGGTGACAGATGACAAGTGCATTTGGCTGGCTGTTGCAGCACAGAGTTTGTAGTGGATTACCTGGAATTACCTTGGCAGACATATCCTTATAGTGCCTGAAGATGAAACCTAAGTCAGCCTCCTCAGGCTTGGTGGGGCACCCTGATTCTTCATTATTTTTGCCTGTCTCTTCTCAATCTTTTCAGGTTAATACCACAAAGCCAAATTTTTATATTATTCTTAACCCTGCCTTAGCTCAGATTTGGGATCACGTTCTCCTAATTCTTTCATGTCCTGCAGGCCTGTCCCAGAGCTGCAGTGACATTTCTCTCAAGGAAAACAGGCATCCCCCAGTGGAAGTGTACTGTACATCTAAAGACTGCAGCCTCCACTACAGCCTCAGTGGCTGCATGTTGGCTAAATCCACTGTCAGGATTCAGCTACAGCACAGGGACAGAAGAGGCCCTGTGGAACGCTTTATAGCATGTTACAACTTATTTCTTAGAGTCTAACCTGTATTGACGATAGCAAGAATAAAATACAAAATGACTGGAGTAAGGTCAGTAGAATGGGACAGCAGAGGTGAAGGATATGCTGACAATCAGAGAATCATGGACACCTCTCTCTGCCTTTGACACACTGCACAGAAAATACCATAGGCATAGTCCTTTATCTCCTTACACTCTAAGAAATATTTTTTCAGCTATTTCCACTGTCAGGAAAAGGTTTGGTGATTCATCAGGAAAGGAGGAAAGGGGGAAAATTATGGTTTGCATAACCTGAAGAAGTTGCAAAACATTTCTTCTTAAGAGGTATGAGCCATTCTTTTAAACCCCAGGTCCCCTGTAAGGTAATTGCAATTAAGGCTTAATCTCAAAACCCCCATATTCAGTTACAAAACTCCCACTCACTTCCACTGTGCAAGACTGGGGCTGCACAGCCACAGGCCTTCTGCAGGAGTTTGCTCTCAAGGACTTGGGTTACATCAGTGAAGAAACAGATTCTGTTTTACACTGCATTACACTCTAAATTTAAGTAATCCAGAGAGAATCTCTAGGAATAATTCAACAGCAAAGAGGAACAAAGCTGATGGTTTCAGCATGCATTCCCTAAAGGATGTTGGTAAGTAACAAAATGAAAGAAAAAAACAAGTCCAAAAGCTGATCAGTGGATAATAAATTGGTTCTTCCCCAATAAACCTATTTCCATTAGAAGAATATTCTCTTGAAGGCACAGTAGTTCCACAGACCTTAAAAGCAGTATTACTGGACAGAGATAGTAATTAAGAAACTTGCAACCTTCCACAAAAAGATTGTAAGGCAAAATGCTTTTATTGAAGTCTTCTACATATACAATGATACAGTGCAGCACCTTACAATGCATATTATTACATAAACTTTCCAAATATCATGTATAAACAGCATAAATAGAGATTATGGAATCAAGTTTACCTTTCTTAACAAGTTCCCTTCACTAACACCTTCGTTCTGGGCAAGTATATTTCTTTGAGGATATCAGTATTTCACAGAAGAGACTGTAATAAGTTGCTCTGGATGCCTAAGGGCATTCTTCCAACATGCAGTTAGGTGTGCAGTTCCCAAACCCTTAGCAAGTCACCTGTGTACTGCAGACTCACAGGCTGCCAAGCAGCCCACAGTGTCCTCTAAACAGGTCACAGACCCTGGAACCACCTTGCTGCTGGGACTTGTTGCTGCTCACCAAGGAGAGCAGACAGAATCCAAGAATCCAAGAGGTGCTTTCCAGCTCTCTAGACCATGCTTAGCTTTGCTGATGTGCCCTGAGAAATCAGCAGTTACCCACAGTAGGAGGAAACTGATAATATCAGTCATGCTCTGTAGGATTTTGAACTGTAGTTACAACTGATCTTCACATTCTGATTCAGTCTCTTCTCGCCAGTTTCTCTTTTTCTCACCCAAATGTAGAAAAAAGCTTTTAATTTACAAAAACTGTAATTCTTGAGGGGCGCTCTCAAACATATTGTTTCCTCTAGTAAAGGCATCTCTTTTTACCAGGTCCAGGGAGCACATGTGGATAACAGTGGAACTGTATCTCAGCTGCACCAAGAAGAGAACAGAAGCACTTACCTTGAGATAATTTGCAACCTACTCGTCACAAGGCAAAAGATTAAAAAACTGAATTCCTGCCCTTTAGCAAGACTGACTTGCACTAAAAATCCATGGGCATGGAGCAGGGCTGCTTCTCTGTGCCAGAAGTGCCTGCGTTCTTATCCTCTATCTGACCGAAAAGTCCAAAAGTCTCTAATTTTGGACAAGACACCAATATTCTCCCTGCAAAATGTGGGTGCTAACATTTGTCTGTTTGTAGGAGAGGAAGAATTCAATTCCTGGAAACCACTATGACAGTGGGCAATACAAAATTAGTATTAAAACCAGGGGGCCTGGCCTTTTGATCCAGTTGAGCAGAAGCACAGCTCCTTCCTGCTTCCAACACCAAACATCAACTCCAGAAAAGAGGAGAAGTGGATGCAGAAAATTCACACAACTTCATGAGTAGCTGTCAACAACAGGAGGCAGCCAGAAGGGTGGCTCAAGAGCTGGTTTTATGTCTTTTGGAAATCAAAATACGGGTGGATAATCAGAATGTGCATTTATTGAGGCATTTACATTCAAGATCCACACACTTTATATACACTAAGAAAAGTCTTAGGTTGCATTTCAGGCATTGAAGTGACTGGAGGGTACTTAAGGGACTTGCCTTGAAAGAGTTACAGGACTCCCAACTCTCACTGCCCCACTCTGACCTCTGAGCTAAGCAGCTCAGACTCTGCAGCACTGTTTTAGCTTTCCTGAAGAGTCAGGAGTGACCCCACAGGTCATCCTGTCCCAAGGAAAGGCAAGCTGGAAGAAGCCACTCAGCGATTTTTCAGTTTTGCAAATCCCATCTGCTCTTCTTAAACCAACACGTACAGAACAGTAGGACAGATTTTGGCTCTCTGATCCAGGGAATTTCCCACTTCAACATGCTCATGCATGGGAGCCCATTTACTGGAAAAAGAACAAGGAACATGCTGACAAAAAGGTACTGGGTTTTCCAGGCTCCTGTTGATGAGATCCCATCATTTCCCAATGACGCTGATGTTGGGTGAGCTCATGCAAAGACTCCCAGCACTGGTTTTACTCCTCAGGACTTTCTCCCCACTTTTGTCAGGAAAAATATTGCTTTCTTAGGTTTTTTTTCTCATCCCTGGTTCTTCTCAGGGCATTGTGCCATTTCATCAGGACAACCTAACCTGTTTCAGGGTAACAATAACATCAGAATCAGCTGCGATCATAGGATTGTGAGTTTGGGAATGAGTAGATTTGGCCTGCCACACAGCACTAGAGAGTTCTTGTTGCTCTAGCCAATATTTAAGGAGACCTGAAACAAAAGCAACAGAAATTTCTCCTTGCAAGGGCAGCAAAACTCATGTTTAATAGACACGCTAAAGCTGCCTTGATAGGTAAATGAGGATGTAACTTTGAAATTCTCTGGAAATTTGCAAGAGAGAATGCTAAGAAATGTTCGGCTACCAACTGCCAGCCACTGAGTGCGAATACTGGAATCTATCCTTCCTAGAGCAAGGCAAAGTGAGAGGGAAGCACACCCTGCTCACCTGCTAACTGGAACCATTCACTACACCGTGCACATTTTGATGTGCTACTGCTGAGAACAGATGTAATGGCTCACTATGATATTCATACATATCAAACTTCCACTTGATTTGACAAAGTAGGCAGAGGAGAGAAAATATATAGAGACCAACAGAAGCTCAATTTAGAACTGGTATTTATGTCCCATTCCTTCTGCGACCTGGGCAGAACAAAAACTTTTGCAGAGGTTCAGTACACACAGCTCCTTGTAACGAGTAGTTCCACACCCCCCAAGGGCAGTGCTGCCAGGAAATCACCCAGCAAACAAACAGAGCAAACAAACAGAGCACATAAACTCTTCTGCCTCTGTCAAACGCTCTTGGGAAAGTTCCCAGTATGAATCAATACTTTTGCACAAACAAAAACTGAACGCACCACTGCAGTACAGCAATCTCCCAGGCCTCTTCAGGTGCAAAAAGGCAGAGTAATTCAAAGCAAACCAAAAAACCTTAAGGACTTTGATTGAAAGTGATGATAAGGGACACTTCTCCAAAAATATCCCCTTCCCCTCTCTATACAAGAGCTAGTCATGAACTTCCTCCATGCTTTCCTCAAAAGGACTGTGAGAAGTCCACTTTTGGCTGTCAAACAGCAGCAGTCAGTGGTGTGGTTGCACTTTGAGATGAGTTACAGAACGAGTCATTTCACAGAGCAGCACGGATTCAGCATTATTTGCTTGTGACAATGTGCCATTTCCTTTCCTTTCCTCACCCCTAGCTGCATCCTCACCAGAGGGGACAGACAGACAGAGGCAGTGACAGTTGTGAAGACTCAGCAAGGCATTGCTGTAAGCAGGGGACAAATGCAGGGAGTCAGGCTGGCCTAACTGGGTCACCAGGTGCCCAGCATGAGGGTAAAACGTACAGCCATCACCAGAATAGGTGATCTGAAATGGCTTTGCTGCTCAGTTGAGGTGGCCCACAAGGATCCCATGATCCTGTGTGTTCTTTTTCTTTTCAATTATAAATGAGCATCTAGGCTTGGACAACTGCTTTGTATACTACACCAAAGAATATAAATTGAATCTTTCAGTGTATTAATTGTTCCTGGAGCACAAAAGGACTTTAAAACCAATGTTATTGTTACTCCTTGTAACTAGGGATTATGGGAACATCAAGACCAAAGGGACCTCCTGCACTACTGAATTTAAATCCGCTTTCGTTTGGCAGTAAACCTTTCTGTTACAATATATATACTCTGCATTCTCACAGCACTTTAATTTTCTACATAAGTAGATAATTACAGATTATATTTAATTATCTTAAATCTAAGTAAGAGTTTATGGCAAATAAAGGAGGTGAACTTTTCACACTCAAGTGCTGGGCACACACTAGTAGGGTGGTTTCTGAGCTGATTCAGCTTGGTGATGGAGCAAGTGGTGCAACTTGTCATATCTTGCCTCACTCTTGGAAAGAAAAGTGATGTAAGTGGTAGCAGAACAAACCCTCTTGCACCAGACCCTTTATGATTTTCGAGCTCTCACCAGGAGTATGGCTAAAAATCCCCAAAAATCTGCATTCCAGATAACATCCCCCTGTTATTGTTGACTTTGGGATTGTGACAAAAACAAGACAAAAACTTGTACTTTCTGAACTTAACAGTGAGTCCGCATTTATAAGATTGTTTGAAATAGGCTCACTCTCATGAACATGTGCTGGGATGGAAAAGTCCCAGCACTTAGAGAGATTGAGGCAATAAAATCAAAGTGGACAACAAATCACAAAATGTTTAAAGACAGAACAAAAATAGAAACGCCAATTATTTTCCTGTTTGTACTTCTGAATTTCTTTTCCCCAAAGAATTTTGATCCTTTCTATTTAAATAAAAACCGAAACCATATCAGAATGAGCTACAGAATGATAGGACAGTGAAACAACAACAAAAAAAAAAGATCAAGCTCTCTGTGCGGTTTTGAAAAGCTCCAGTGTCTGTGTTCCCAAGAAGTACTGAGTCAATGATAACAATTATGGGGTGCATTTGCAGGGGTGCTGTGGTGAATTCCTGTGTTTAACACCCCCCCGGAGCTCTGTGCCTTTCTCTTCACGAAGAGAAGTACACACAATCACAACTGACTGCGGCTGAGCCGTGTTTTTATAGCTCAGAAGCAAAAAAGTCTGATTTACACCAGGGAAATGCAGGAGTCATTCTGCCAAAGTAAATTACATGAAGTGGCAACTATGCTCTACCACCGTACAAAAAAAGGGCAAAGAAACCAAAGTTGATGAGTCAGATCCTAAATACTTGAATTAGACTGGATCTGTAAAGCCAAGACAGCAAGATAAATCTGACCACGAGGAATGACTGTAAAATGAAATGCCATCAATCAGCATGCACTAGGTGTCTTTGCCAAGTCAGGGGGAAGAAGATAACAGGAAATTGTGAAATTATCTAGACTCAGAGGGTTAGTTTCCCTGCCACTCCAGATTTATGGCAGTCTTCTGCTCTGTTACAAGGCAAGGGCAGGATGGTCTTTAAACGATTCCCCATTTAAGCCTTTTTCACCTCCTCTGTTCAGACACAAATAACTACCCAAGGCAAAGAATGCCAACAAGCCTGGGCTGTACTTTCCATCACAGGGATCAGAAGCTGACTGTGAAAAAATCGAAAAGCAAGAACAGAAGTATCAGAGTAGCCATTCTCTCTTTTCCACCAAAGCACACTGCACTGGTTTCATAGGACCATCTCTCATTTTCTCCTCAAAAAATATGATTCACAGTTGAAAAAGGGAAGCCTTCCTTGGAGTTATTTTTTCCCATAACATGTTCTGAATAATAATTTATGCAATAGATACTTCCACTGTTACAGCTCCACTATTTTTATTGTTCTGGAATTGGCTCAGTATGTTTTAGTCTCACCTGATTTCTTAACAGTTTGCTGGAGAGGGAGTGGCAACACAGCAAGTGATGGCATTTTCTTAAACCAGGCAGAAAGCACAAACCTTCATTTGTCTGTTTAAGAACGGCCAGTCCTTGAAACTTGTTCTTTAGCAGCATGTCTGAACATGCTGACTGTTCAAAATCCCAGTGCACAAAGAGGCTCTCAACTTTGCTTTTTCAAAGCACAGGTGATTTTTCAACATGCTTGCTCGTCTGTCCTGGAATATCAAAGCAATAAACTCTGTGGAACTAATTGTGACAAAGCTTTCCAAGTTTTCTATGCTCACACGCACACAATTTGGGAAGGGTTAAAAATTATTTTTATGAATTGTGATGCTTAGTTTTCAAGATATCTGAGGGCATTCTGGGTTTGGCAACCTCCAAATCTGGAATTCTGGTTTGGAAAAATTATTGTAAAATAGGGTCATCCCTCTTCTGCCCTGACAAGTCAGAAAACCTTACAAGGTCACTCTATACTTTACTGAAATACTCTATACCCAGAGAGAAAAGAACTGAACAGGAAGTCAAAAAGTCCTAAATCCTGGCTGCACACTAATCCAGAATACAGACAAGTCTGCTTTCCCTGCTTCACCTATAAATCAACTTCTAGGTCATGCAAAACCTCATCAAATAGACTTAAGTATAACTATATAACAGGGACAGAAAAAGAATAAGAATTTGGGACTCCATCCCATCTTTAACAAACTTTCTTAATCTCATCCACTCAGAGGAGTTTCTTTCAGAATAAATATAAAATATTTTATTTGCCTTTCCTACCAGTATCCACATTTTCCTTCCAGTCCCACCAGCTTAGCTGTGGTCCCCAGTGTGCTGCCAATGTCCAGTGAGATCTTTCTGTAGACGTTTCTTTCACCCAGTTTTGCAAATTAGTTTATTTAACACAGTGAGAAAGTATCCTAGAAGAGCAGGTTATAAAACCGAAAGCCATTGTCCATCTGTCTGCTATGAAACAGGCATTCCTAATTTCTGTCATCATTTCAACTACCAGTATCATAGTCCATCAAGTCTGAGGCCTGAGGCATCTGGAAAAAATACAATATGTCACACAGGATAATACTAAAGTGATTGAAAAGATCTGACAATATTTGTGCTGCTTCTGGAGTTGCTGCACTGCAGAGGAAAGAAAAAGCAAAACAAAATAAAATAAAATGTAAAATACCAGCAGAATAGAATCTCCTACGTTATCTCTCTGAATCCAGAACAACCTCAACAACACCCTGTCTAAACACAGTCTTTCAGACCCAGCCTGTCCCAGTGCCGTGCACTTGGAGCTCATGCACTGCGAAGGTAAGTCACAAGTCATATGGACTCTCTGAGGCAGGGGAAAAGAAGAACTAATTCTGATTTCAAATTTTGCCCAAAGAATGCTCAGGCCTCTGAGGGGCTGACTCATCTCTGACCAGCAGCTGGATGCCATCCTGTTGTCAAGACAACTGCAGCAACTCAGTTCAACTTGCTGCAACCTTCTCTGTAAGCAAAAAGAAGTATTGGCATAAAACCAGCACACTCCACACTAGGAAAACTTACTTGTTCCCTGAAGGACACTTTTTGTAATGTTTCTGTAATATGGATAAAGCAATCTGACAGATTTTTGTTTGTTACTGCGTTACTCTTAGATTGACATAGCTAGAGAAATGTGCCCTTGCTTTGTCTTTAACTTCATTTTATAAGTTTTGCCCTCTCTCTTTTGTCCCTTAGAAGAGTGGATTTCCACCTGCTTCAATCACCAAAGATCTCTGTGCCTAAACTCGGACTACTTTTCCAACAAAATAAATGGTACTACCGCCCTCTGTGAACTTTCCAGTCACCTAGTTAGGCAATTGCACCTCGAAACTTGTCTGTCTCTCACCCACACACTGACATTCATTGCAACCTTTGAGGATAGGCAAAACGGTTTTCCTACCAAAAGTTACACTTTTTTTTTTTCTTTTCTAAGAAGTAGCCCAACATTCGTAACAGGCTCTGGACAGAAGCAGTAGTAATCTCTCACATATATACAATATCTCTCTTTTATGTAAACAACTGAAAGAAAGAAATCATATGCAGGATTTTTTTTTTTCTGGCACCTGGAAAAGCAGAAAAGAGAGGGAGCAGTTCCTAAGTAAAAAATGATTCATGGGGGTGCCAAAGCAAGGAAGAGAGAAGGAAACATGTTTCTTGAGTATACAACGTGTCTCATCTTTGGAGGTTGCATCCTGGATCTGAAGAGGAAAGATTTCAAAGTTTATCATAATTTTGTTTAGTGGCTCTGACCTTATGGAATGCAAAATAAATTGCAGCTATGATGACAAACACGACCCTTGGTACACTTTCTGGTGTGAGTAGATGTGGCTGGATGCCAGGTGCCCACCAAAGCTGCTCTGTCACTCCCCCTCCTGAGTTGGACAGAGGACAGAAAATACAAAAAAGCTCATGGGTTGGGATAAGGACAGGGAGAGATTCCTTACCAATTACCATCACATCATTTGGGGGAAAAATAATTAATTAATTATCAGTCAAATCTGAGTAGGATCATGAGAAATAAACCTAAATCTTAGAAACACCTCTCCCCCTTCTTCCTGACCTCAACTTTACTCCCAATTTTCTCTACCTCTTTTCCTGCAGCAGCTCAGAGCGATGGGGAACAGGGGCCGTGGTCGGTTCATCACACGGTGTTTCTGCTGCTCCTTCGTCCTTATGGAGAGGACTCCTCACACTCTCCCCCTCTTCCAGAATGGGGTCGCTCGCACTGGAGACAGTCACACTCTCCCCCTCTTCCAGAATGGGGTTGCTCCCACTGGAGACAGTCACACTCTCCCCCTCTTCCAGAATGGGATCGCTCCCACTGGAGACAGTCACACTCTCCCCCTGCTCCAGAACAGGGTCGCTCCCACTGGAGACAGTTATTACACTCTCCCCCTGCTTTGGAATGGAGTCGCTCCCACTGGAGACATTCATACTTGTCCCCTGTTCCGGAATGGGATCACTCCCACTGGAGACATTAACATTGTTCCCCTGTTCCAGAATGGGATCAGTCCCACTGGAGACATTCACACTTTCCCCCCGCTCCAGAACAGGATCACTCCCAATGGAGACATTCACACTTTTCCCCTGCTCCAGATTAGGATCAATCCCACTGGAGACAGTTATTACACTCTTCCCTTGCTCCGGAATGGGGTCTCTCCCACTGGAGACAGATACACTCTCCCCCTGCTCTGGAATGGTGTTGCTCCCACTGGAGAGAGTTGCACTCTTCTCCTGTTCCAGCATGGGGTCTCTCCCACTGGAGAGAGTTGCAGTCTTCCCTTGCTGCAGAATGGGATCGCTCCCACTGGAGAGAGTTGCACTCTTCCCCTGCTCTGGAATGGGACTGCTCCCACCGGAGACAGTCACACTCTCCCCCTGCTCCAGCATGGGTTCTCTCCCATGGGAGATAGTTACAGTCTTCCTTTGCTCCGGCATGTGGTGTCTCCCACGGGAGACAGTTCTCCAAAAACTTCTCCAAGGTGGGTCCTTCCCATGGCTGTAGCTCTTCATTAACTGCTCCAGGTGGGTCCCTTCCACAGGGTGCAGTCTGTCAGGAACAGGCTGTTCCAGTGTGGGTCCACCCCAAGATCACAGGTCGTGCCAGCAATCCTGCTCCAGCATAGGCTCTTCTTTCCACGGTCCACAGGTCCTGCCAGGAGCCAGATCCAGCACAGGATTCCCATGGAGTCACAGCCTCCTTCAGGCATCCACCTGCTCTGGAATGGGGTCCTCCACAGGCTGCAGGTGGATCTCTGCATCCCCGTGGTCCTCCATAGGCTGTAGGGGCACAGCTGCCTCACCATGGGCTGCAGGGCAATCTCAGCTCTGGTGCATGGAGCAGCTCCTCCCCCTCCTATTCCACTGACCTTGGTGCCTGCAGGGCTGTTCCTTTCACGTATTCTCACTCTCTCCTCTCTAGCTGTAATTGCTCCTGCACAGTAACTTTTTTCCCTTCTTAAGTACGTCATCCCAGAGGCACTGCCACCGTCACTGATGGGCTCGGCCTTGGCCAATACAATGGATTTGTACAGATTAAAAAATTATATACTTCACTTGAATTTATGAGGGAATATTTTTTCATTCACTTCCTTTAAAAATCTATTAACCAGTGTTTGATTTTCTTCTGGCTTATGTCAGCACAAATCAAGCGTTGCTAAAGAGAAGTTGCTAAAGATCCAAACTGATGCAAAAGTTAGTGCAGGAAGATTTAAGTCATTGATCTGGTGCAAATGCACACTTATGAAAAACAAAGTTTCAGTTTAAATAACATTTGCACTGAAAATTAAATTAGGTTACTACATCTGACTAGTTACAGTATGCTTCATTCTAATTTTAGCTAAACAAGCCAGGAAAATGAGGAAATGTGTTGGGCATACCCACAACTGAACGTCATATGAAAAGATTGGTCAGCCAAAAGTTGTTGGGGTTTTTTCTTAGTTGAACAGAGCTTTGAAAAACTCTTTGATCTATTTATTCCCCAATCTGTTGGCATATACACAAACTGAAAAAGAAGAAAAAGGTGGGGAAAAGAAGCAAAAGAAAAAAGCCAAGCTGTGACTTGCAGTGCTTGTTGCTATCATACTTATTTACCTAAGAGTCCAGACAAGGCCAAATTTAACTTGACCGAGGGCTACCTCTGGCCCTAATTCAGTTTCACTGCATATTAACAAAAGAACTATCAGCCAGTGCTGGAGCACTGTGCACACCCATATTCAGAAACATGATCTAAAGGAAACTTTCCAGAAGATTCAGACATTGGCTTCTCTCTGCCTTTTGCTGCCTGTAACTGTCAACAGGAGCAGAGTTAGGTCAGGGAAAGGCACTTCCCATGACTTTGTTCACCGTGATCAAGGGTAACTGAAACGTGTCCATTACTCATCCAGCTGAAATGAGCCTCCCAGACCAGATTTCAGCACCACACCTACAAGAGCTGTGGGATCTCAAGCCTAAATTTAGAATCAGGATAATATCTGGGGGGGGGGTTTATATATCCTTTATAAATATTTTATTCTCACAAGACCTTGGCTTCTTATAAAACTGTGGATTTAGTTTTACACTAGGTTCTATAAGGAGCAGGCCAATATATAACAACTTTTCACTTCATTTTTTACTTCTTATGAGAGAATTTAACCCTAAGGATGAAAATGTTTTGCAGCCACTGACATGCAATAGAAATGCTGCACAGTAAACTGCAAGTTTTACTTAATTTAGGACAACTAAACTTTAACTTAGAGCAACTAAAAGCAAGAAGACATTTCTTCTGTCACACATAATTTCCTTCCAGGACAAAAGTAAGCTTCATGTCCCTACAGGAAGCTACACAGGTAGCACCAGGCAAAGCATCCAGAAAATGAAAATGCTATGGTACAGGTGAGGCAATACCAACATGTGTGTATACAGCAGCAAGAAAAACCAACAGGCAACATTTATAAAGCTCATCACCTCTGAAAATAGTTGCCCCCCACAGACTACAGTACTGACAACCAACTCCTTCCAGTAACGCGTGGGCTCTCCAATAATGAATATTTGAAGCAGTTAATTGAAGTCCAGATTCTGACCCAAAGTTACATCCCTCAGAACCTCACAGAGTTTGACCCGTAATACTGATTTTTTTCCTGAAAAGCACAAACCTGTGATTTATGCTCTTTATTCAATGGAAAAAAAATGCAAGTTGTCTCATGGCCCAGAAAGCACATTTAAAAAAAGATACCACAAAAACCCAAAACCTGAAACTAGGCATCAAAACCAACACAGCACACAAAAGTGTGCCAGCAGCACCTCATTTAATGCTGTGTTTTCATCTCAGCAGTTAGAAAAGTACAGTCATTGTAAGGCATATTCAGCCTACGTATAAACGACTATAGTCTCTCTCTAATGGACTAACACTTTTTATACAACAAAAAGAAATTCAGCTTAGTATGGGTATGAATACTGCTATGAAAACTTGAAAATCATTTTTAAGAATTAAATGGAAAAAACAGAATTGCATCAAATAGACAAGAAGCAGGCATTCAGCCTTAGAGAGATGAGGTTCTGTCTGAGAGCAAGAGAGGCAGAGGAAGGAAGGGTAGAGAAGGGCTGTAAAAATGAGTTTTAGTCCCACGAAGTCACTTGTCCTATACCAGAACTACAAACTCTGGAAATTAAAGCTATTCCTATAGCTACCTTCAGTAAGCAGAAGCTGGTGTTGAGTTCCTGCCTGTCAGTAGACAGCTCACCTCCTGAAAAACTGGTTATGGGAAAGGACACTAATGAATTCAGTGCTATGGCACTGCAGGCACTTCACTACTGCTGTATTTAGTTTCCTCCTCCCATGCCTCTGACGAGCGCACAACTGCCCACCACTGCAATCTCTTCAGCCTACCCAGACTTACTCAGAAGCTCTTCCCTCCTGGAACGATGCAGAATGGAGATGTAGGAACTCTCAGTTCCGCGTGTTTTGCCATAGCCTCTGTGTTCCCTGAACGCTGCTTGCTTCACTTGTCAAGCAGCAAATGACACACTGAGAGCGTTTGTCAAACCTCTGTCCCTTTGTGTGCTTAAGGGGAGGAAACTGCCATTAATGTTTAACAAAACAGGAGCAAAGCCTTTCTCTGCAATCTCACGTGTTGGCTTTGAAGGGACCGGTGTGTGAGAAATATGGCAAGACAGAAGTTTGCTCCTGGAAGCCCACAAAAAAATTGAGTTTTGATTTTAAAGTTACAGGAAGCAACAGTTTACAGTTCATTCCCGAAGCTCTGAACTGAGGCAATCCAGCTGCTTGACATGAAAGAAATCATAGAAGCTGTGTCAGGGACCAAACCATACACACAGCAAGCAAGCCTGCCAGGCTCAGCCCCTATCTTGAAGCCCACATGGGTGACAGTACTGTTTGACAGGAAAGGGAGAGGTTAAAAATCCACATTCAAACGCTTTCAGGTCTCTGCCAACAAATGGCCACAGGCTATCTGCCATCTCCCCTTTGCCTGTGTTGACAAAGTGGCTTCCCAGCTCAGCACCAAATCAAGGGGGCAGAGGCCTCGTGTGAGAGCAGTCTCATTACTGGGCATTTGTTCAGTTGTCGGGACTGACAAGTCCTCTTTTGGCCCCAGCTGCCTCCCGGGGTGAGCGTCCCGCTGCACAATAAAAAAGGTGAAGCAGCTGGAGACATCCACACGGGGATAACAGGAGGATTAACCGGCACTACCCACACCTGAGGGTCACCAACACTGCTCCATCCCAGGCACAGAAGTCACCCGTGCCAGCGGCCCACCTGCCTGCCAGCATTAGCTGTACAAAGCACCTTCTGAGCTTTTTCTAGCAGAATTTGAAACACAAAGCATTTCTGTGCTACTGACACTGCAATGAACTCTGTTTTCACAGCTCAAATAGTTATGGTTGTTACCTGGAAAAAGCTTACTTTTGGGAAACTGTGATGCATGATGGGCTTATCCTAGGAATCCAAAATGAAAAATAGCATTTCCATCTATTAGCTACTGTTAATTATTTGTCAAAGGTGTACTTGCTGTACAGCCACGGTATTGTGGTTGACCTATGCTGAAGAAGTCACCTTGCTTTACATACCTAACATTTTCTTTCTATAGATAAGGAGAGAAGAAAACAAATTAATACTTTTCATTTACTTCAGCAGTTTTCTACAGCTCCCTCACAGTAAAATACTAATACATATTGGCATTAAAGCTCATCATTAATACGACAATCATCAAATATTTCCTTTATAAAAATAGTGCTTTAACAAAGAGCTTCAGGAGCAAAATATGGACACTCCGGGCAAAATTTCCTTATCTGGTTAATAACAAACAGGATATTTAGGCTCTCAAAAAAAGTCAGGCTGTCATGAGAACTGACATTCCCATTGACTACAATAGAATTTTATGGATTGACTCAATAAATCAATTTTTTAAGTGCTATTTAGTTATTAAGAACACCATATCTGTTATAATTGTTATATTTAGTTGTGCTTTCAGCACCAAAGCCCATCCTACCAGATGCCTGCACATTGCTGCCTGTTGCTCAACAGTTCCAGGGTTCCCTGGTGCCAAGGGAATGTGACACATTCCCTTGTGGCACACTGCCAGTTCTATATACAGGGACTGGCCAGGATGGAAATAACCCCAGAGTGCACAATAGGAACTGTGACAAAAGTTTTGAAAATGTCTCCCAGGAACTATGGGCATTTTTGCATGTTTATATTGTAATAATACGGATGCTACCTGTGTATTTCCATTAGCTCCTATCTTCCTGCTTGCAGAAAAATTCTTGCAGTTACTTTACTTTTGAAGGCCATTTGCTGTCAATGTTCATTTCTCAAGTGTGAATGCAAGGGTGATGCTCAGCATGGAGACTGAATCGAGCACTGGGTTAATTCCCAGTTTCATCACACAACATTGCCTGGTGAACAGTGACGATGTTATTTAGAGTCTGTGAGGATGCTATGTCTGCACTTCTTGTTATGTTTTCCCAGATAAATGGGTTTTTTTTCCAATCAGGGAAGAAACATGTATTATCTAGCTTAATATGTTCCGATCTTCCTTTACAAACTCACTCTTTACAAATTCTGCTATGCCTTCTTTCAATGTTCTGTTCTGCCCAAGTGGAAAATATCTTTTTAGGATAACCAAACAGTGCAGGAAACTGGTAAGACATCACAGACCCTTTCATTTCTAAGCCACTGATTCAAATCCAGACTGATTAGGGCACAGAACGGAAATTGTTCTCCCATACTGATGGCTTTTCAACAGCTCAAGTGTAAAGAGATGAGTGTCTTAGACAGCTCCTAATGAACAGATATTCACAGAACATGGAATATCATTAGCAATGCTCATGATTTGCATCTTTGTCGGTCTTTTCAGTGGGATCGTCAGCATCTCCCTAGTCCAGAAGGCAATAGAGTTTCATTCCAGAAAAGCTGAAATATTGGCATTAAGATGTAAAAATGTTACACACATGACTACTATGCCATATTCCCCAAGGACTTCAGTCTCACTTCTTAACGCCACCCAAAAACAAATTCACGTAAGATTGATTCTCTGATACTGCACTGGTGGGGACTCCTGTGAGTGCTTTAACATGTCTTGCTCATTGCTTCTATTCACTACATTTCAATTCAGTAAAAGCACTAGAAAGTCATCAGAAACATTTCCAAAATCAAGCTCTTGTAATAATTTTCTGCGAAAATACCTGTGTTTAGTTCAGGTCTCAGTACCCCTGAGTACACAAATGGAAATATAGTGATTAAACAAATAAAGATTGCAGTGTTAGTCTAAGTAGTCTTCATACTGCAATAGTTGCATTAAAATGCCTCTTCTAGTCTAACTTCTCATCTACAACTCTGGTTTTGTTCGTTTCTCTTTTTAATTTATTTTTTTTTTATTTTCCAGTGGTTTTGGCAAATACAAACCTTAACAGAAGAGAAAAGGTAATTTTAATGATAAGGTATGATTTGCTACATATAAAACCATAAAGCATTCCAAGTGTCATGAGAATTAAATTACATTGGGAAGGAATTCACTACATTCCTGTAGCCTCTAAGTAATAATTAAGTCAACTTGATCTGAAGCTTTATGAAGCAAGATTCAATCAAAATTTTAGGATTTGTTGGGGTTTTTTTCTTAGGAACCTATACAAATGTGAGGGATATATTAATAAAGCTTCCACCTAAGAAGAAGTGATTTTTTTGACTGACAAGTGCATTCTTCCTGAATGGACTTCTAAAATTAAAGTGAAACAAACCAGCCAGCAACAGAAGTGGAATAGCAAAATTCCCTGCCCCCCACTATCAACTGTTTGAGGAAGCCCAAGGGATGTATCCAGAAGTAGGTCCATTTCTTCAGTTCTGTCTCTTGATCTAACAGAAGCTGTCACCTCATGTTACAAACCATTCCTCTCACGTCTGTGCTGATCAGAATGGTTCTGCAGCTTTGCTAAAGTGATCCGCAGAGGTTTCAGCATGGCCTCAGCTCCGCCAGGCCGGGGTCAGCGCCGAGCGGTGCGAGGGAGGGGAACACTGTGCCTCGGACCATCGGAAATCAGCACGGCACCGGTGCCACTTGCCCAGATAAAGGGCAGCACTACAGTCAAAGCCTGTATTCAAACCCTTCCCAGTTTCAGGGTCATCTGAACCAGCACTTTGACTCGTTCCCACTGTAAATGTTTCTGTTCCTGATGGCAGTGCGTGCCCTCCCACCTCCTATGGCCCAGTTCAGAGCTGAGCTGCCAGAGCTTCCTGTCCCAAATGCACCTCCAGCCTTACAATGTAAAGAACAGCCCTTATTCCCTTCTGAACTCTGCACTGCTGGGAACTGAGCTGCTGAAAATTTGTCAGCTGCACGGTTCAGGCTGTTTATTAGCAAATACTGTGCTCTTTCCTTTGCAAGCAGAGATTTCCCATCAGTTCTTCAGTTTTCACTGTTATTTGGCTGAAGTTTATTTGTACTGTTTTCTAAATCTCAGTAAATTTAAACAAAATTAAAAAGCTGTGTCCCATCACAGCTCCAATAACTTAGCATATTGCTTAGTCTTAGAATTTTATTAAATCACTATTCTTCCTGTTTGCAAGTTCACTGTCAAAATATTAAAACTTGGTTCTCTTCTAAAGTAACAAATATTTTCTACAGGGGGTTTGTTGTTTGTTTGATTTTTTCTCACAAATTCATAAAGAGCTCATAAGTGTTCTCACTAGTACTTCTACTAGCATTGAGCAGTAGGCAAATACTTTTGGCAGGAAAACCCATCTCAGCTGTTCAGTGTGGAGCGCCTCGTTGCCTTGAGCCACGCTCAGCTGCCAGGAGATCTCCCACAGCAGAGGGGAGAGATCCCAGCCCGGGCAGTGGGGAGAGGCTGGGACACACTGAGAGAACGTGAGCTCAACTCACACCACTGGCCTCTTGCTGTTCTAACAAAGTCCCTGACGGCTGCTCTGCCTGGCAAAACTGGGAGATGTTTTAGCCCAGGCCACCCCACAATTGATGGGGCAATAGAAGCTCTTATCTGAAAATAAAAACAAAACAAAGCCTTGGCTTCCTGCTTTAGGCATACATAACTCACTCTCCTTTCCGAGCTGGTCTCACTCCTTCCTCATCAGAGCCCTCAAAAAAAAAAAAACTTGCTTGCCCAAATACACACAAAACAGTAACCACTAACCTACTAAACCATGTACAAATATCCCAAAAGTTGTGAACTACCAGCAACCACTTCTAGACCTGCTGCCTTCCTTGTTCCTGTGTACTAAGCGTAAGCCCAGGCAGAGAGTGCCTTTTGCCTGTAATTCAAATGCAACCATCCACAAGGGAAACAAGCAGCTTTTCTATCACTCACAGCAATACTATCCATGTACTAAGCCAAGAAAGAGTAAGAGATGCAAAAATACTTTATCATAAATGTGCTAAGACAATGGCAATCATGCATAAAAATGAGTGGCAAAATTGCATGCATTAGAATTTCAAATAAGATCAAAATCTCATTGCTTTAGAACAACACAGAGAGCTGAGGATACATCTTTGGGTTTGCAAGTTATTGCATTCTTCATTATGTTCTCCATTCAGAAAACTCAGGGCATATGATAAATCTCATAATCTTTAAACTTATATTCACATGACATGCTTAGATGCAATTAATTACATTTCGTTTATCTTATTGTTAATAATTGTCTTAGAGTAGGTCCAGGGCTCCACTGTGGTGGATGCTGAGTTATGTCCCTCCCAAGGCTCTGTAATCAATGGTGAAGGAGTTTTTCAGTGCTGTTCTGCCTTATCTGCCCCTGGAGTCATCTACCCTGGATGTGAACACAGCTCTTCTACATTAGTCACAAGATAATTCACTGTCAGTGCAGGCAGGCTGGATCAAACCTGGATGAATGACCTGACAATATATTTGGGCAGTTCAACACAGAGCTGAGGAGCACTGGTTTTGTTTGTGATTTTTTCTTATATTAGGAGTAGCAGAAGGATTGAATGAATAAGAATTAAAGTCATATTGTTACATATCTGGTAACACAAGCAAAAGGCACTACATTTGCATCCATGAAGAGATGTCTCTAAATGAGAGACAAGTCCTGCACAGACATTGCCTCTCTGAAGACAACCCCTCTCCCTAAACAGATGGGCTTTCCTCAAGAGATGAGATCATCTTCTACATGAAAAATATACTGTGGAAAGGGAAGAGAATAGAGCACTCTCAGGACAAGCCAGCAGAGCAAAAAACTGCCAGCCCCACTCCAGCACTGACAGCAGAGCACTGCTTAACACCAGCGCTGGACATATCTGCACATTCTTTTATTTAAGAATTCTGAAGGTGTCGGTTCCTAAGGCAAAATATTTCTAGTCCTCTGCCCAGCCCATAACCACATAATCCTTTCAAGGGAAACAAAGTATTTCAGTTGGACTTAGTAATGTGGACCAAGAATTAACTTCACTTTAAAATAAATAAAGAAGTACATGTGCTGTAAAAAGTGAATGAGCTTGGCTTGAATATGACTGATCTTGGAAGTGATCATACATCTCAAGTTTTTAAGGCTGAAGCACAGGCACAAAGTCTTCCTTCAACTAAAGATTTTTCTAAAAGTTTTCTTAGCTTCTAAGATCTTTCTAAGATTGTTTCTGCCTTCAGAGAAATGCAGGAATGAAACACAAGACCTTGATGTGCATGTGAAACAGCTGAGCATGGACCTGCATACATGACAGGGACAGGTAACCAAACCAAAACAATACTTCTAGTAACCAACCCGTGGGCTCACTTTGTTAAGAAATGTAAGTCATTATTTTACTTGATATTTAAAGAATTATAAACAACTCATCTGAAATGCTCCTGAGGTATCTCTAGAGTTATATTAATCCAGATTTGTTTATGTGGTGCATCTCTTTTGCCTTCACTGGAGGTAAGGTAGCTCCACCAATTAAAACTCTATTAACCTAAATTCTGAAGAAGGAAAAAGTTCTGAGCCACAAAGCCAGTGCAAACATACCTCAGCACACATTAGGCTAACGGGGGTGACAAACTGTCAGTGACAGCAGGAATGTCCTCACACACTGCTGGGAGATAAAAACCAAAGCCTATATTTAGAGGTTTGTGGGTACCCAGCTCAGTTCTTCCCAAGCAAGGAGAAAGATCCAACTCATTATATCAGATTTCAGTTTTAACCGAGTATATTTGATTCAAAGATTCAGCTGAAAGTACTTAGAAAGGAGAAGTTTTATGAATGTTATTTGAATAGACACTTTGCAACTTGGTGCTCATGGCAATTTGCAGATGTAATCCTTTGTTTGCACAAATCTCTGGTGTCTTGCTCTAGCACCCCCTGACATCAGCACCCCCAGTTTATTGTGCCATTAAATCATGATTGCTCAGCTGGAGAGCATCCTCCACTAACATCCTCTGATGAGGACACCACCTTTCCTGTGGGGATTGGGTGGAAAGACAACAGCCCACATCACAAAATCCAGTCTGTAACAAAACTCCTGCGATTCCTCAGACACACAGACTCTGAGAATAGTTTTTCTCAGACATAGTCACCACCCTAGTAAAACACTTACTTGCAGCAAACTTAATTTCTGTTCACTGTAATTGTTTTTGTAAAACATTTTTGAGCTTTCAAAAGCTCTCTCCTATTCTCCAAGGTGGGACCCCAGGGAGTGTGTGTCCTTGGGCACAAACTGCTCAGCTCTTCTTTTTTTTTTTCCTTTCTCTTGGACCCAGTTTAAAGACATGGAAAGGCATAGGATTCATGTCTGGCATAGAGCAGGCCATAGGGGATACAGCATCATAAAGTCACCCCAAGACAGACCCATATATAAGACACAGCCTGCACCACAGAAAATTTTACAGGCAAAGAGAAATTCTGCCACTTACAAATACACTGGAAGAAGTCTGTCTGCAAAATCTGAAGTTATTTACGCCTCATGCAATATACTCAGATAAACTGTAAATCACTGGGCTCCTCTAAAAATTAACTCTTCCTGTACTTCAGTTACTGCAGCAGGGGAGAAGGCTCAAGTGTATAAAATGCCCTCAGATGCAGAGTTAAGAGATGGCATATTAGCCAGCAGCAAAAACATTAGGAATGATTTAGAGAAGTTATGTAGCCACACAACTGTAAATATTTTTCAGCTCTGGACTGGTCCTCGTTGCATCCTAGCATCTCAAACTGAGCTGCAATTTTAAGATATAATGATATATTAATATATAATTATTTTGATCGGGATTTTTTTCCTCCTTGTATCTGTTATACTACACAGCCTACAAGTTTGAAAGCTGTATTTTGCTAACTACAGCATGGCTTTATAGACATAACTATTGGCCTGTTTTAATACAGTACAGTGTAGAGGTGATTTTTAAGTCAGACAGTAATGCCATTTCTACCTTTACCTTTGTTTGTGCTGGAGAAAACACAAGTTTTGGACAAATACCTTATAACAAATAGAATTTCTGATAAAACACAAATACTACAGATGAATATTAAATCATTTGCTAAGGGAAAGCAAGCCACACTAAAAGGAGAGAGAGCTACTAATACCACTATGCCTTCCTGTGACTTCTGTTTTCTTAAGAGGTTTCCTCAGAATTACACTGATCCTCTTAACTATGGTGCAAACAAACCAAGCACTTATTTGATGCAAAACAGTCATGGTCATGCACTAGCAGTAAGCATGCTATGGGCTCCTTTGTCCCCTGTTGAAGGGTTAAGAAGATTTCACAGAGCTGCTTCCTGCCAGAGTTGCTAAGAAGTCACTTTCAGCTACATACAAGGTGCTTTCCTATCCTTCCACTCCTTGGCGTTCACCTCAGTGACTCACAAGGAAGGATTAAAGCTGTACCCTTAAAGTTCACTGGAAGCCAGTCTCCTTTTGTAAGCATAACAATCCTGCAATTTCTCCAATTTGCTTCCTGTAACTGACTCTTGCTCCAAACAACATCAGAATGTTCCCATTGGCTTGGACCAAAATAGCATTCCTGGTCCAAGGTTCAGTCACTGACCGTGAGAGTTAGCAGGTGCCTGGAGAAGAGAATAAGAATGTGCAGTGCAACTTAACCAGCTTAAGAGTCTGTTGACTCAGATTTTGTTTCTGTGACTAAAAGGCTTTGGAAGATTTTACTTCCATGAGTTTGTCTGATTGCAACATCCCATAACAGTAATTTTCATTATTTAAAAACATGCTGCTGAAAAGTGCCTTCTTTTCAGCTGATTCTCGACCTGTTGTCTTCTAGTTTCATTTGATTTGTATTAGTTCTTAAATTGAAAGAGAATTTTTTCCCTATTTATCATCTCTGTTCCATATATCATTTCAGATACTTCTATTATTCCTCTTGTTACTCCTCCAATCCTTTCCTTCCTAGGGTGAAGAGTCACAACAGATCTACTCTTGTCTTGTAGTGAAAATGTTTCATACCTTCAACCAACCTTGCCATCATTCTAAAATTTTCCCATTCACAGCACAGTTAAGTTTTCTCTCCTAACACACAAAAATCTCAGTTTTTAACAAGTGGTGAATGAACTTCAGGTAACTTCAAAAATAACGCATTAGCGTGGATTTATTTAAAACACTTCACTTTCTTCAGATCCAGAGTTTTTTTCCCGTCCTGTACTCACAGTAGAAACCCATGAATCCTACAGCCAGATTATTAAAACTCACAGTTATCCTCCCAAATAATGTCCTCACTCTGCTCTCTGTCTTTCCCTAATTTCCTGAAGTGCCATTCACACAGCTCTGGTGGAAAAATGGCTCTGATGATTCATGCCAGTTAATTCACACCCTGGTAAGGATCAAGGGAATCTTAGTTACTGCAAGAATCTTGATACTTGCAAAGCGTGCAGTTGTATGGATGTTTACATGGAGGCACCTTCTTTCCACTGAGGATTTTTAATATTAAAATGTAAATCCATGATCTACAAGGATCTGAATCACTGCCAAAGTAATTAGAAAGACTTCTACAGACTTTACTATCTTTGCTTCTGACCTGTAAGGAATCACACAATGTTGAACCAGCTGGTGTCACCATATCCCTGTATCACACCTTGCATCTTAGAATCACAGAATCATTGAGGTTGGAAAAGACCTTTAAGATCATCAGCTGAACAGTCTTGAAACAATAAACCCCACCAAAACTAGGACTGACAAGAAAATAACTCTAAAAACATATCTTAGCAACCAGGAGACTGCTACACCTGTGCTATGCCAGTATCAGCATTAACTGAAACTCTACAACCACAAATTATAAAGTACATTTGCAGGTTTCCAAATGTCCAGTCAAATCCCGCAGTAAACAGAGACAGTGACTGTTCAGTTTAAGTGAATCTTTGAACATGTTTGCAATAAATCTTGCAAGCTTTAAACTTTTATGATGCCAGCACTTACAACACTGATTTACAGTCTGACTCAAATGAAGAATCCTCATGGTTGACTCAAATAACATCCTCTTGCAGGGTTTCTCAGAGACAGGTGAAGATTACATAAGGCAAAATAATGGATGGAGAAATGGTGCATGACCACCTCTTCATCTCCTCACTTGTGCAACTTAAAGATTTTCCTTAGCTTCAGGCTCTTACTTGTACTAACAAAATCTTTCCCTGACAAATTCTAATCAAAACAGATGATGATGATAAGGAAAGACAGTTTATTTGACAGTTACTATCCAATAACTTAGTATCCCACAGTACTTTCTAAGCTATTCAGAATGGAAACTATTTCAAAACAAAAGACTTGTCCAAAGTTTGCCAAAGTCTAGACCCAAGTTCCCAGCACCAATCTGTCTGCATTGGTGGAAGGATGATAAACAGAGAATCTCTCTGGAGAATTCCAGAGATCATTAGGGAACTGTTTTTTATAACTGCATATTAATATCTCTCCAGAAATTCCTTTAGCCACCCAGGCCCCTCGTTATTTTATGTTTTTACTATTTTGTACTAAAAGATGGCAAACACACAAACTGGGAAGTGTACAAGGATATCGAGCCCACCTCTGCTGAGCTCTACCACAGCATAATATACCTAATAAAAAACAGCAGAATGGATGCTGGTTATCTACATCTTTCTTTGACTGCACATTTTAAGAAGTTTAGTTTTCCCTCTAGCTGTGAACAATAAAGGTGATCTACCTTGCAAATTATTTTAATGCTACAGAAAGGACAAATAAGCAAAGCAACAGAGATGAGCCCTGTACTTTAATTTCAGCCCTTTCCCATTTGCTGCCTGACCTGCAACAGGAGACGGTCTGACCATGGTCTGGGAAGGCAGATACAGCAGAGGAAGCGTGACACAAACCAACACAAAACACAAACTGGAGACTGGCAGTGGAGGAAAGCTGACATGCAGTCACATGGCTGAGGAATTTAGCCCAAAACTCCTGAGCCCTATACAGCACCTTCCACACAGGTCCTTCCTTGCAATCACTTCCATCATAACCAGCCCACGAGCAGCAACAGCTCAACAAACAACAACCTTTCCCCATACCTTGGCTCCTCCTCTCCCTACAGAAAACTTCTCTCGGCCCAGCTCTATTCTCTCTCTGTCGGAATAGAGAATGCTTGCCCTTGAACAGAGATTTTGTTCCAAACACAAACTTTATGCAAAATCTACAAATCCTGCAGTTCTCCACTTACCTATCCAGAGTGTCCTGAGGCACTTTACTCCCTCCAGCTCTGCTGTTGACACTGGTGTTCTTGTTGGCAGTCATGGTCATTTCTGCTTTCTAGAAATGTGGATATCTGTGAGAAGAAAAGTCAATTAAGCTTCAACAAGCCCAAAAGACAGTTAACTGCTAGAACTACTATGCTGTGTAAAGGCAGCACTCCAGGCTGCTTTTTATTCTATAAAATGCAATCTGTGTAGTCATGATCCTGAAAAGCTAAACCCTACCTCTCTGCGGCTGCTATTGCACATCCACAGCCAAGTTTATCAGAGCCCAGTGCTATAAATGGAAATAACCTATAGGAAGTAGGTGTGTGCTTCAGGTGCTGGCCTGTCTGAGGATCAGAGCTCGATACCAAGTTCACAAAATATCACAGGTTTGCTGTGGTTCTTCCATCCATCAGAGTATGTGGAGAGCCCAGCAACAGCACAGTGTGAGACTTGCAAACACCACGGCTATGACTGGCATTTTGACCACACCACAGCTATCCCAAAGAATGAAGAAAGCTTTCTCACTTTTAAAGTGCAGCTCTATTATGGAAATATTTTCTTATAGTGAAATTCATTCAATAATGGCTTTTTTTGAATATAATTTTCAAATCTGCTTGTGATATGAAAATATCAAAAATGGTTTTTTCTACTGGTCTCAGGATTCTTTAAGTAAAACTGCCTTAGGACACTTTTAAAGCCTCAGGTAATATAAAGAATCTTTATCAATTCCTAGCTGTTTTTTCAGCAATTTGGTAATCCCAAAAGCTGTGAACCTAATTTCAGCCCCGTGTATAAAGTTAAGTGCCCAAAGGACGGGTCTCACTTCAGTGACACTGCTGCACACCGGCAAAGAAACAGCCCAGCACCATGATTTATTTTGCCTTCATTCTGCTGTGACTGAAGGGAGAACATGTTGATATGGATAAAGGCCAGGATGTCACCCAAGGGATGCAAAAGCAGGAATGCCTAATATCATGCCCCTCCACTGACTACAGCCCATGTTTCTCCGGTGTAAAGCACAGCTCCTAGTGGCCATTTTCCTCTGTCATTGTAATCCCTTGAGAAATATTTTGCAAAATGAGGGAGGAATGCTTTTTCATGTCATGATAAGATTTCTAAAATGCCAGCAGAGTCCCTTGAGAAAGAAAAGGAACAGTATTTATTCCACCTGATGCTACAGGAGTCATGAAGGATTCTGTGGCTCTGCTGGCACCAGTCTGGGTCATTTCTGAGATGCTGCTTAGTTTATAAACTATCTACCATGGTTTACAGCAGTGCCACCCAGGGTCTGACCAGAACTACCAATTTTTATGACCATTAACAGCATAGCTAATGTAAAAATGAGGAGTCTTACAAAACTTCTTGTTTACTCCAACCCACAGGAAGTCCAGACTGCTTGAGAAGCCACTGTAATGTGATGCTGCAAAGCAAGCTGGGGTCTGACAACACACAAAAATCGCTGTACTAACAGGCCTATCCCAGTCAAACGGACATTCTCTAAACCACTTTATTCCAAGCAGTTCTGCCACAAACACGGTCAGAAAATCTCCTGCAGTTTGCAGCTCCAGAGGCAATCATGCTGACCACAGACTCCAGGTCTACTTGTCCTTCTCTGATGTCTTGTATCAATTTTCCTAGATTAACTGGAGATTTTTTTTTCCCCTGGTTGGTAACATTTCTTCTACACTGAAGCTCCCTAAATTCCTCCAGTGTCTCATTGTTATTGTTAGCGTTACATTATCAAGATTACAGGGCTGTTACAGAACTGCCTGTTCCGACTGGAAAAGGGATTGCTTGGGACAAAAAAGGAAGCCTGCTAATGCTGGCCAAGCTTTCTAGGACTGTACATTCCACAGGGAGTAAGAAGTTTTTTCAATGTTTTCCACTCACCAGTTCAATACTTTTACTGTGTTAAATCTAAGTCACTTATTAGCACTTAATGTGAGAAAAAGAAGAGATAAAAATGGCATAAGGAGAACAATAACTGTTAGCATGCACATGTAATGTTACTTTTCCAAGATTTCCTTTTCTGTTCAAGACAAAAATAAGCTGAAAAGATCCTCAAAAAGATGGGATACTGACCTGACACATTAAAAAATAGTGTGCTTTCATGCTGCTCTTTTTTAAGAGTCCATTTTTCCCATACCCAAAATCAGATGGGAATAAAAAAAAAAGCATGATAAAAATCACTGTGGTCAATATTTAAAAGAAGTGATTATTTAAACCTCACCTTTCAAAGCCACCTTAAATGTCAAGTAGAACAAAGTGGTTTGTTTTCAACAAAAGATAAATTGAGTTCCTAAAGACAATTTCTCAAGATATGTCAGATTTAGTGATATAAGTGTGTTCCTTCCCATGCAGTTGAGACTATGGTGTATATGGTGATATCAACTGACCTTTCTATTCAATTTTTCTTTAATGCTTATTTTGGTTGAATATTTTATTGCAGGTGATGCTGGTATCATCCCAGCATATGCAGAGAAAATGCAAACAACATGAACATGGCAGAAAAATATTCAGCCATTTACAGAGCTGCCAGGAAGCAAGGACTTATATCACCCTAAAAAGCCCACCCACTAATCCACCAACGCACACTGCCCCCCAAAAATAAAGGCAAAAAAAAAGGCAGAGACAAAGAAACAAGGAAAGAAAACCTAAGTTTTATGGTCATGTAGAAAGTTATTTTAGAGCCTTCAAATGAGTCTGACAGCCCTGCAAGTTTATTGAATCATGGTATGGTCAGAATCACATCCCTTGGGCTTCCAAGGGTGAGAGCATTCCTCATTACAGTATTTGCAAATTATTCTTCACAAAGCAATGGAAACCAAAATCTCTCAAGTATTGTGACATACTGTTAAAAACAAAACCAAAAATAGTCATGTCACACAGATTCTGCATTGCCTCATAAGCCAGCTAACAAACCTGGTCAAAAAATGCAGAATTCTGTTTCATTTGTAAATGTAAAGAATTCTTCTGAAACTCTTATTTAGCTGTAATTTGTGTTTTGCTCCAGACATGGCTTCGCTAATTTCACTAGGACAACTCTGAAACTGGCAATTTAACAAGCCCAAATGGTAGAATCATTACATCAGTTTTGCCTAAAACCTCCACAAACCATTTATCAGGATCAAAAAGTAAAGATGACGGACAAATACAAAAAATTGTGTGATGGCAACATGGGATCGGCTGCTCGTGCCAGGCAAGGTTCAGCATCCTGACTGAAAAGGGCTGCTGCAATGCAGATGTTTCCTAACAGATCTTTATCATTGCAGGAAGATCCAATGACAGAATGTTCCTTATGGACCATCTGTTAACAGTCCATACACTTTTACTCTTTTAAAATTAAAGTCTAGCCTGAGGCTTTTTTATGGACAGATGGGGCACTGAAAGCCATCACACTTTGGGCTAATGAACATTACAGCACCGTGTCTAATGTCTAATTCCATTAACAGGTGCTAGCAGGGCAGGGGTAAATCCTCTGTCCTCCCCACAGCAGTTCAAAATTACTCTTAATTTCTTAAAGCACCCCAGCACTTTGGAAGCACCCACTCTCATCCCACTACTCAAAAAGTCAAAGTTTTTTTTTCCCTGAAAGCTGTGAATGGGAGTGGGTTGAGGAGTAAGGCTTGGAGCAAGCACCTGGAAAAGTCAAGGCAACCCAGAGTGCTTTACTCACTTTATAGCTTCAAGAAAACCTTCTGCTTTCTAAGACACAGTATCCATCAGTTAGCACATTCCAAGAACTGATTCCCTCCTCTCCTTCTGTGGAAGGTGAATGTTATTGAACCTACAAGAAGAATTTACATGTGGTGTCTGATGACGTGAGAAGGGAGCCTCTGAATGTTGGTTCCCAAGCCCTCCCCTGGCATTATCACTAACATGGCTTGAAATCTACTTGAGATCTTGAGTTCTGAAGCTTTTTCATGCACATTATTTCCCCCTTGAAATTCCACTGATCTGGGATCTGGAAAATAGGGGAAAATATTACTCCTTTGGTCTGCCCCACAGGACAGAGACCTGGAGACATAACAGGAACGCATAACAGGGAAGAACTACAGGCTGCGAGAACAAACTCATGTTTTTGAAAAATTACTTTATAATAAATACAAATTTTCATAAATTTACTATTAATAATAATTGGTGTGTCTACTTGTTTTTCTCTTAACAGTAGCTGCAACAGAATGTTGAAAGAAGTTAGCTGAACACATTAATATGCTTTTCTGGGTGCTTTAAGGGAGCTTGCCCACATGTTAGGAGGTGTTGTACAGCTAAACTGTTCAGGATTTGCAGCCTCCTTTGTGGCAATTTGCTACTCCCTTCCAGTAAAACAGGTAATTATGTTCTCCGAGAACAACACCAGTTCTGATGAAATGGAAAGTCCGATAAAGTGTTTAAAGATTCCTGCCTTGAGAGGGCGCCTGTAGAGACTCCCAAGAACATTGTCACAAGAACTACATCAGGAATACCTGTTCTGTGGGCTGGGATTAACTCCACAGTCTCGTCCAAAATTTCCCTCCCTACAACCCACAGCCTGTTTCCAGCCAAGTCAGTGACCAGTCCCTCTGCTAAGCTTTCACAGAGTGATGGCAAGTTTACTTCTAGCACAAACTTCCTGCTATAACCAGCAGGGGTGGTGGACTTGGTTGCCTTTGACCCTTGCAATGCCAAAACCACCCTCTCAGCAGTTCAGTCCCCACTGCACTGAACTGGTACTACTGGGAAACTGATGTTGCAGCACTTATTGGAAGGGAAGTAAGTTACCTCCCCCAGGCAGGTGAAAAGCAGATGCTCTGCATAGAGCAAAGACAGCTCTCCACTCACTCTTCACCCTCATTTCCTCTTTTTCTGCCACATAAAATGCTTTTCCCTTTTTTGACACTCTTGTTCTTTCCTATTTTGCACCTTTATTCTGTCTTCTTTGCCCTACTTTCTTTTTATTACTTCATTTATCTTCTCTCAAGCTATTTTTTCCCCTTTAATTGAAAATGGGCAATACCTGGTGAAGAGAACAGACCTCACTTGAAACACGCTGCAGTCCAAAACTAATGTCTGAACTAGGTAAGAACTCAATGCTAAGCTCCTCTATCACCATTAGTAGTCCTAGGGCAATCACAGCTTCCAAATGGAAGGAAATCAACATGAAAATCAAGGAAGAAGACATCTAGAGAAGGAGACATGAACAGAAAATATATGTCTGTTAGTGAATCAGAAATTAGTATTTCCCTGTGTAGGCTAAAGAAAAGGGTTGGGTTTTAAAAAGTACATCAACTGCTTCAAGCTTAAATATCTTGATTTGAGATACCAGGGTAGGAAGAGTCTACTTAGAAACTGTGCCCAACATATATCTCAATTCTTTGGTATTATTCTTCCTTTGTTCTTTCCCTTCATCCTTGGGATTTTTGCATAAAAACAACTATTCAAGTCTCAGAAGCTCACCTGCTCCTGTTGTTTACTCCTCAGTGAAGTCATAATCCTCTAATTGCAACATCAACACCATTTGCACAACAATGAATTGTTTCTTGTGACATGAAAACCAAATTATAAATTAGCTGAGGAATGACAGCTGGTTAGCTTTGAGGAACAAAGATTCTTTCTCATTAATATCTTTTGTGTCACAAAGGATATGAGAAATGAGAAAATGGAGTGTCCTTTGGTATTTCCCACAGGGTGTGACCAGTCCCTAAAAATATCCCGATGCAATTCACAGAGTGAACAAAGAGAGATTAAAGTCTTAGTAAGTCTTAAAAGGAACTTCCCAGTTGAGCTGACAGCGATGACTGAACCCTCCTCACGCCAAGGCTGACTGACAAAGTCTGCCAGACAGCTGAGAAGCATCTTGGCTTTGCAACTGCTTTGCAACTGTAGGTTTTGATTAGTTAGAGCATCATCTGAGGCAAAACACGGGTCACAGCCATACTACAGAGCACGCTGCTGTGCCCAGAGTTGTCAGCATACCTCCCTTCCTGCCTGTCAGGCACACATGGCTCCCACTCAGACTCTTGCTAGACTGAAAATTGCAAAATTATTAGCAGTTATAAGCCTTGCAAAGTGTTTTAACAATACATGATGGGAGGAAGGGCAGTCATCTTTGAATACCTCAGTAAGGTCAAGAGCTGCTATGTGGTGATACCATGAATCTCCTTCTGGTTAGATCACTGTGTGTTAGTGGCTGTTCTGAGCCAGTATCTCCCAGAAGCAGGTCCTGTCCGTGATACCCAAGCTGCCAGTGCTAATGGTTCCAGGGAAGAAATCATTAATTTGCATGGAATGTCTCAATATGATGATATAAAAGCACCCTGGGAGGATGAGGTATGGGCTGGAGACCTCATGGTTTTAAGTAGAAAATACTGGCCAAAGTTGTCTTGGCTTGTACAAAGATATGAGAACAACATTGGGTCTGTCTATTTAGCTCTTGGCAGTTACCCAGGGAATCTGTAGAAAGGCACATAGAAGATTTTAATTCCCCTAGAGAAGATCTTAATTCCCCTGTATCCAAAGTACATCCAGAAGTGAACCTGGACACAGGCATTAGCAGCAACAAATGGGATGCCAAGTAAGTCCATTGTTTGTATTAGGGATTTGTGCAGGAACCTTTCAGGAAGGTATCTGTTTACATTTAGAAATGAAGTTCTTGCACTTAAAGTAACATCTGCAGGATGTAGGAGCTCTGAGCTGTGTTGGAGCTCTGACACAGATTTCAGTCGCAGTCTTAGGAAACCTGCGTAGAGGTGAGATCCACAAATTCAGTGCCAGAGATTAAAGCCCACCACCCACATTCTGGCATCTGGCTGAATGGCCCATTTTCTCAAAGGTGCTCCTATTTTTCCTAGTACCTCAGAAATCTATCCAAATCTCCAAATATCACTGCTGTACCAGAGATAGAGGCCTAAAACTGGCCTGTCTCGAGGCAATGAGCACCTCTCTCATGCACAGTGATTTTCTGATTCAGATTCCCTTCATGTCTATGAACATCTTGGCTACTGCCTCCCTCTCCTTCAAACTCTACACATTCCAAGCCAAAAGAAACAAACCCAAGCCCCCCGTGCTCCCAGGATGATAAACTACAATGAGGTGTGAGCAGCCTGACTGGAAGTCTGCAGTCCATGCCCTGCCTGCCTAAGCTCCCATCTCAGACAACTAAGCAGAGAATTATCAGAGAGAAGCATGGACCCAGCAAAATGAGTGAACCCCAACTTCCCTCCTAGCTGTGCTGCTGAAACAGAGATGTATGTAAAAGAAGAAACAGAGAGGAGTGAGGTCCAGACAAACATCAGAAGAGTTCAAGACTGGTAGAACAAAGGTGAGGTGAAGGATAGCTAACGTACTATGAGAAAAACACAAATGGGAAACAAGAAAGAGAGGAGATTTTTTAGAAAGATGAAAAGGCAATAAGAAACCCCATGTGGGAAGAGAAATACATCCCCCTTCTTCCCCTCCACACGAGGAACACACTCTGTGTCCCCCAGAGAAAGAAGCCCACCTTTCCTCATGCTCCAGGATGTTTTCATTCCATGGCTAAAATCTTCCTCAGGGAATAAACATTGAATTTTCCTAAAGATATTTCAAGAAAAAATGGATCTACTATACTGTGGTAATCTTGAGGTGAGACTTCACCAAAAAAGACAGAAATTCCTGCAGTCCTGCAAAGCAGGTGCAAGTCCATGAGAATGAGAAGTGCTCAGGGTCTGCACAGCTGGTCATTCAATACACAAGCCCAAACTCAAATCTAAATTCAAGTTTCTGAGTCCCTAATTCATGGGTAGAAGCCTCATCCCCCATGCACATACAGCCCTGAAGTAACTGAAGGAGACTTGAAGTTCCCAAACTCCTGCAGTTTCTTTACAGAACTGGTTCTAAGGGAGATTGGAGGAAAAAGAGAAGAGGAGAAAGGACCGAGAGAATATTGGCAGAATGACGATTACAAACTAAGCACAGCAAACTACTTCTTATTCCCTTTGTTAACAAAATTATAGTAGCTATAGCAACAAAAAGGGGGGTGGGGAGGAAAAAAGTCCAAGACTTTTCAATATCTCTAAAGAACACAGCTTTCTAATATGGAAAAAATCAAGATTTATTGCACCAGCAGCTCCTACAAGGCAGGGCTGTAGTAGGGCACAATGGTTTCAATTAAAGGCACTAATCATTAAGCAATACAGCTGGGCTTAGCAGTTGACAGGCAACATCATCTCTTCCAGCGAGCCACGATTCCTTCAGGGACTGAGCTAGCTTTTATTGCTCTACTACGTGCCCTCCTGCCCCATTTCTGTGGATTTACCTCATGTTGTCTGTCAAGCCCTGTGACAGAGTGACTGATGTCACTGCTCAACAGAGACATCTCCTTTGTGCCTATATCCCTTTGCCAGGCATCACACACTGATATCCCCGCGGATGCTGCCTGCAGCACGGCCCTGCGCACTCAGCAAGCATCTCAGGGAGAAAAGCATTTCAGTTCCCTGCTGCCTCTGTGTATTTTCCTGCTCAAATAGGCACACTCGCGAGCTCGAAGAGGGGAGGAATGTCTGGCACTTCTGCGGTGACCATCTGGCAGAAGCACCGCTCCATTTTCTGGCAACTTGACCAGAGTCTTAGAACAATTATTTCGGTTCCTGATTCAAGCACTGGAGACAGAAGATCAAATTACATTTCTCTCCAGCCATCAACACTAATTCAGTTTTCACTAAGTCAGCCTTGCTGGAATTTCACTCTTCCACACTAAAACAAAAAAAAAAAAAAAAAAAAAGGAAAGTGTGAATCTACACTGAAAAGCCAGTAGAAGAAATATAAGGAATTTCAAGAGTTGCCCTTCACAAAGGTAAAAAATGCCATCAAGAGCCAACAGAGAAGGAGGTGTTTCTTCCTGGAAAGGATATTTTTATAAGATAAAATTATGAAGAACTGAATGTATTGAAAATTAAATGATATCATGGTCCTCAGTGATATCCCCTAGCTTTATAATAACCATGTAAATAAGCTTTCTTGCCTTACTATCACAAGCTGATTGTGACTTGAAGAGAGCACCTTCCCACCTATTGCTCAGCCACAGGTATACGTGGCCATCAGCAGAGGTGCTTTTCCCAAGGAAAGAGTTCAGCTCCCACAGCACTGACCTTTGTCATCTGCATGAAAGGAAAGTTTCAACAAGCTACCACAAGCAAAAGTGTTATAAATCACCTTTCATCAGCCCTCCAACCACTAGCCAGAGAAACAACTGGAAACACTTAAACCTGTTTTAACATTTCTTGTAGAAGGAGGCAGGGAAACACCTCCCCATCCACCCACTGGAGCCGACTGCAGCCACCAAACCACTCTGGAGTGTGGCTCCTGCCAATGGAGTTTCTGTTGGGGATTCCTGGAGCAACAGCCTTTCCCAGCAGAGACAGAAAACCAAGCAGCAGCCACAGAAACTCTAGCTCTGTTCCCATGTGCGCTTCATCCAGAGTGGCAGAAGGGAACCACAGGGGTTTAGATAGAGGCGAGCAGAAACAAATCCACAAACAAACTGTGAATGATATCACATCTCTTTTAAACCTTCACATGCTGGGAGATGGTATTTGATGATTTGAAAGAGCTTCTCTTCTTTCCTTTTATGAAAATGATTTACATGCAGCTGTGTACATGACATGTTGGAGACTTCTCAAGAGACCAGCCGCTGTTCCAAAGAACTCACACTTCTATGATAGGAATTTCATAAACGAAGGCACTAACTATCTTCCCAGATGCAGGCTTGAATAGACCCACTGTGGTGGAGAGTTCTGCTGAGGGAACAATCTTTCTTAACAGTCTGCAGAGCAGGAGTAAACCTTACACAGAGGAGTGTTACAGCCTGAACTGCTTCGTTCTCGGGCTGGGGAGAGAGAGACCCACAGGGGCCGTCAGACAAGCGCTGCCCCCATCACACAGGCCCGTGCAGAATGCTTCACGGGTGATCCCAGCTTCCCAAATCCCACTTCTCTGCTTGCAATCCAAGTCTGAACATCTGTAATGCCAGAGAGGGCACAGGAGAACACAGCCTCAAAAACGTGTCAGGAAGAAAACGTGATCCCATGTCCTTACAGTCAGCTGGATGTGTCCAGGAAAAACAAGTAGCCAGTGCGTGCAGGAATAGGGTCCCACTTCTTGTTTCCAGGTTGGCTGCAGTGCCATAATGTGCTACCACTTATGTTTAACAACATTGAAACATGTAACATTAACTTGAAATATTTCTGTGAAGTGATTAATTTTAGCCAGACAGCGTTTGGAATGTCGCTCCGGCACCAGCATTTCTACTCAAAGTTTTAGCACTGGTGTTCCTACTTTAGCTCAGTTCAAAACTGTGAGTAAAACAGAATTTAATAGCAATTTGATTTTGCAATGATCTCACTGAAAAGGCATATGCAGCATTGCCCTTGCAACACAGAAACAGCCACAAGATAAGCCTAAGGGACACAGATTAACACTCTGATCAGATAAAATTTCAGCCCCTTCTCCCTTGAAGGGAATGTTTTGGTCTTTTGCCAAGCAGAGAGCATTCCACACCCAGTAGGGTAAATTTGGTATAGCACCCATATGGAAATATCTTCTTCACAACAAGGCCAGGGTATAAAATCTATTATCTGAACACACGTGCTCTCCTACTTCAAACCTACAGCAAAGTTTGACTCAAACCTTCCCCATCTCACGAGAGTCCATATTTGAGCACACTTTTGAATGGCACTGGCACTAAAGCTGGCATTCATCTTTCTTTTCTGGATTTAAGCTGAATGCAGAAGAAGTCCAATTTGGATCTGCTCCCTATACAAAAATATTGTTATTGTCTCTTTTAAAGTGTGGTTACCATAGACAATAACTCTGCATCCACCAGACCTTCACAATTGGACTTGTCTCCTCACAACAAAAATGTCAAAGCAGATTTTCTCATGATCAATCAAGGAATGGCCTGAAATTCTGCCAGGAGAGGTTTAGGTTGGATATTAGAAGAAGGTTCTTCACCCATAGGGTGACTGGCACTGGAACAGGCTCCCCAGAGAAGTGGTCACAGCACCAAACCTGACAGAGCTCAAGAAGTGTTTGGACAATGGTCTCAGGCACATGGTGTGAGTCTTGTGGTGTCCTGTGCAGGGCCAGGAGTTGAACTCCATGATCCTCATGGGTCCTTTCCAATTCAGCTTATTCTCTGAAAACACACAGTTCATTTCATGAAAAGGAAAACTGCAATCCTATTCTGCTTTCATAGAGTTTATGCTTATGCAGTTGTCAGCTAAACTCTAGTTTCAGACACTCCTTTGCTACTGTTCCTAGAGGGTGATACCAGAAAGGAAATTACATCTCAGACTTCTCTCCTGTTTCCTACTCCCTCACTGCTCCTCCTTCAGTTCAATTGTAGGCACACTCATCTTCCCAATACCAGTAAACAGGGAATTTACAAATAGACAAACCGTTACAGATACAGAGGTACTGCACACACAGTTTGATAATAAACTTCACAAATAAAACTTCCTTTCCAGTAAGTAAACTGGGTAGAATAAAGTATACACACAGAGTATGAACAACACTTTCCTACTAAAAATTCCATCATCACAAAACAAATGTCTTTGAGGGTTACAAAAATCTATTACACTGAAACTCTTTGGTGTCAGCTTCCCGTGAATATATTTTTCCCTGTGTTTGATTAACGAAAAAATCGAAACATTCAAGACAGGTATTAAACAGTTTTGTCTGGCATGAAGTCTGCATTGCCAAATTCCACATGGTTTCCAGTTGGTCCCACAAACTTGGCCACAGTTCATTCAAAACTCAGTCCTAGTCCTCCAAAAGGTAGATAAATACCTATGAACATTCTTATGATGCCAGGAAGGTGATTTGTATTATAGAGGCAGATAAAACTGTACCTGTGCCTAGTGCACAGTGGACAAAAGCTGACTGACAGCAGATTTCTCCCTGCTACAACAAAATAAATGCCTTTTGCAACTCCAAAAGGTAAAGATTTATGAGATTGTGAATCTACTTCAAATACCTTTTGTGACTATCTGCTCATCTGATGATTTTGGGATGAGGTATTTTAACTGATAATTTGCCTTGAAATTTGTAGGTGTTACAAACACACCAGGATTCACAGGTTCCTACAGAGCATGAATTCCTGAAGTTTCCTGATAGAATAACTGCCTCTCTTCTGGTGTGTGCCTAATACTTAACATCTGAACTCCAGCCTCATTTTCCCCAGTCAAATATTCTCCTATTTAACCTAAAGAAGAATGCATGGTGGGACATCCATATACAACAGGTTTTTCTTTATCCTATGTTTTAGATGCAAGAGTTATGTTAACAATCTTTTTTCTGGTCCTAGAGAGTCTTAAGGTGTGAAAAACATGAAATTCACTTTGGTTGATTCTTCACAGCAGCTATATGCTAAGTGAGGCTCTAAAGAAAATATATTTGTGAAAATGGTTGGGAGTTTGACAGCTTTTTTTTTTCCAAACTGCAGTTCAATTTTATGGCAGTTTCAAGGTATTATCTCTGCTATTTCAGACAACTGCATTTTCTTAACCCTTTGACCAGTCTTTTCATCAAAAAGCCAATAAAGTTGGAGTTTCTGTGAGTGATAAATTCAACTCATGCTGTAGCAAAACATCAAGCAACTGCTCCATTCAATTCTCAGAAGCAAGTTTCGGCCCTTCCAGTTTTAATGGGAATACTGGAGCCACAACACAAAAAAAAGAGAGCTCTTTGGAAATGCAACCACACCCCACTCATATTCTGCTCTGTGCCCCATGTCCTCACCCACAGATACACAACAGAGGAATACCAGCTGTTGAAGCTTTGCAGATGGCAAATCCAATATTGTGCCATTTTGGACTTTCTCCTCAAAGGATTATTCCACATGGCTTCTTTTATAGGGTCGGGATTTCTTTTCTTGCGAGGATGGATATTTGGGCATGGAAAATATCTGTGGGCATGAACAATGGGGAAACAGCATTTATAAACTGAAATAAAGCCTTTCCAATTTGTGGAAACAGCTGGAGAGAGGAAAGAATCTTATGAATAACATCGTTGAAACCCAACAGGCTGTTGACAGTGAGTCCTTTCAGATGCTCACGATGGCTATGCTCTTACATGACAGTACCACATTTAAATCTGTAACTAAAGATGATTCAATACACAGTGATGTACCCAGCATTTTGTTTTACTATACTGAGACCAATCAATCCGTCCTTTCCCTACACATAATTTGTAGGGAAGGAAGAGTAGTTTCTTCTGCATCTTGTGTATTTAATGGTGCTGTACAGAAGTGCTAGAACAAGCATTAATTTCCAGTGCTGCTTTAAGCAGACAATTCATTCAACACAAAAGTATTAAGCTCAGCAGTCAGTCCAGGGGATGCCTGCACAGGCACCGTCAAGGGAGCATCTGCTGAGCTTCGTGTTTCTCAGAAGGTGTTTCACTCCTGCCACACACCATGAGGCTTTCAGGCTGCAAGAAGGAATCTTGTTTCTTACAAGAGAAGAGGGAGACTTTAAGTGTATGTCATTTAATACAGCATATTTTCAAGAGTAATTCCACAAGAGAATGTCCAATGAAAATAGACAAAAAAAACCCACGCAGCCAAAATTCCACATGAGGAAACACCGTAACAATCTCTTTAAAGGTACCACAGAAATCTTTCAAAACACTGTCATCAAGGTACTTTACCCATGTTAAGGAGAAGCAAATATATTTTGATAGACAGTCTTCTTTTTCTATTGGAAGAAGTAAAAGATACTTGCCAGCTAAATATTTTCCTTCAAAGCTACCCTGCTTCAGCCAAGCCCTATTAATCATTATGCTTTTAGACAAGATTGCTTTGATGTCTGTAGATCATACAGAAGATTTAAGACAGCAAGCTGTCTGAAAAATTCAGTGATAAGGTCAAGGTAAATCAAGGTAAAAAGTGTTTATTCAGTTCTAATTTAGTCAAGAATTTTACTTGTTTCACATAAACACAAGAAGTTTATCAACTTTTGATTGTTATTTTATCTAGCACTACATAGTGCAAAACTTCTATTCTTACTATTGCCTGACTTTTCCAATCACCTGGAAACTCAACCATCTAAGGAGAAACAAAGACTAAATTAGAAATACTCTTCTCTATAAATGGGCTGTACAGAAGGCACCTTGCTTCTGCAATCAGTTATTGAGTTTAACATTACAGGTTCATGTTTCAGAAATCAACAGCTACAGAGACAAAGATGGAAAAAGGACAGGAGCAGGACTACAGAGAAACACCCGTCCAGGGAGTTGGGAACGGCTTGATTTTTAATATGCAGAATTGTGCCTACTGATAAAGCTTTCAGCCCAACAGCTCAGTGAAATCAGCTTATTCAAAAATCAAGCATTTTAGTCTGCTTTCTTAGTTAACTCAAAATTAAAAGGAGCATTTCTATTAGTTTTTCTCTGTGAAAAATAGTAATTTAGAAGTAGGAAAGATTTCAACACCTACTTGACAGTAACATTCCTGTAGGTTTTGTGCCAACATATTGAATCCTGAAGAAGAATTACTCCTGAAATCAGCAGAGTTTTGTCTGAATGATTACAGGCCCCTGTTGCTTCCACAAAATATCAAAAGGAGTTCAGGCATCTGGACTTAAGGCCCAGGGACACTGTTTTTTTAGTCTGAACCTTATTTCTAAATAGCTTATTTCTAAATTTCTTATTTCTCTTCAATGAGTTCTACAAGCTAAAAAAAAAAAACCAACCACAGGAACTGGGGAGGGGAAAAGAAGTGGTGACTTTGATTGAAGGGGTCCAAAGGCCCTGTTCAGATTGGCCAAGCAATTTGAGTCTCATTGAGTACTCAGGCCAAACATGGGGGTTTGGGGTTTGTTAGGGGGTGTGTGGGGGTGAAAATTAAAGTTCTCTTTGGGCACTAAAAACAACAAAGAAAACCCACACCTCCTCTATCAAACAGTGAATGGATCCCCCAAGAACTATTTTCAGCAGAAACTATTAGTAAAAATTCTTTTAGAAAATATTCAATGTATGGTTTATGGACAGAAAAGCATTAAAAAAAATACACATTAATGCTTCCACCATTAAGAAACAAAAAAATAGAAACATACAGACAAATAACTATTTAAATTAATGCTTTGGCAACAACAACAAAAAAATTTAAAACACCACTTAACAAATGGATTTGACCCAGATTCCTAGCCTCTGTTTTAAGAGAACATTCTTGAGAAGAGTTCACAGGCCTATTGGTAGTACTAATTTATCTCAATTGTGTTACAGCTTTCAAAGCGTCAGTAAAAGACTTGCAACATCCGTTCCCACTTTGTTGCCTACACATATTCTTACCAGTAAAGGATATTAAAAGAAGCCGAACTAAAACTGAAAACAATAAAAATTTTAAATCATAATCAGCAGTTGAAGGGAAGGGTGTTTCTTCTACATACTAAATAAGGGACTTGAAGGGATCTGCCACAATATCAATCTTGGCTTGCTCTCCACTTCATATAGTCCCTAGTTCTTGTGACAACATTGGTTTTGGTTTACATCTGTGTTTGCTTGCCTTCAGCCCATCCAGGCTGTCTTCATCTTCAGGTGATGACACTGTCATGCCATTTCCTTTATTTCAGTCTGAAAAATCACCAAATCAGCTGCGTAGAAGGAGCAAATCTAACTGCATATTCCTCTTAATGAACATTTTTATGGAAACAGTGGATTAAAGTAGTCTCAAAATACTTATGTGGTAGTTCATTAATAAGCTCCATACAACATGATATTGCTCTCTCAACAGTAGTCTTATCTTAACACCCTTATCAATTGACTCTCCAGTTGCTCTACTGATTCTAAATTTCTCTGTGGCTCTGCTACTGAGCAAAAGTCTACAGAGAACAAACATGCCACTTCTCTGAGTCTGCAATAGAGCGATCAGAGTTATCAGACTGCTCAGCACAATTTATCTTTTACTTTTAAATACCAAGACTCCACATGTCCTTTCCCTCTAGTTGTTTTCATGTGTCCTTCATATTTAGGTACCTGACCAATTCAGCCCATCTGATGTTACTAACTAGGTTGGTTTATCATTATTAGAACCACTGACCTGAATTTTCCTCTTCTGCAACAGCGTGGTGGTTTGGGCCTGAGTTGATGAACATTGTTTGGACCAATGGCACTTCTCAAAATCTACATATTTAAACCGTGTGGAGGAGCGGGAATCCTCTCTTGCTTCCAGCTTTCGAACAGGTAGCTGGGCTGCCCGCTTGGCCGGGCTGGGCCTGACTACTGAACCCGGGCAGGGCCGGGGCCATGGCCCTCCAGCTCTGTGCGGGCCGGGATGGCTCTCCCGTTGCCCCCCTTCTCCGGTGCGGCCGATGAACGGAAACTTTGCACTGAGACTGCACCGAGACCGGCCGGTCGCTGCCCGGCAAAGATCGTGTGACAACTAGCTGGGTTCAGGGCCCAGGCCCGGGTGGGAGTGACTCCAGCACTGTAAGTTCTCCAGATGAGATGAAATCTGCAAACATCAATCTTCTCCCGGGTCAGAGGAAAAGGGAAAAGTAAAGACACGTGAATAGACACCATAATAATGACACCAAAAGTCAGTAAAGAAGAAAGAGCTAGAATCCAGAAAGAGGAGATAGAGGAGATGCTTTAAACCTAAAAGCTGAAACTCTTTTGTAAAACTATGGTGATAAACTATGATACATCAGAGAACCCTTTGCAGTTTCGTGATAAGCATAGGGGGATGGAGCATTCAATTAGCCACAAGCAAAGGTGCCTGTGCTGAAATAAGTAAATGTTGAAGTAGCTGTGATCCACTGAGCAGCCTGAACAGAGAGAGATAGTGATGAAGTGAAGACCCTTGCTCCCAGGAAAAAATGTCACGTCTCCCCATCCCTGCCTGCCCTCTCCACGTGGCTTCCCCCCTTTCCCCGCCCCTAGTCCTAACCACTCCCTCGGGTTTCTCCCATTGGTTTTGTTACCCCAACTCCGCCCTTGTACCGCCCCTATGCTCTGAGACCATTCGTCCATGTGCTCTCTCCACCCCCCTCTACTCCAGGACGTGCTTCTTCTTTCTCTGCCCCTGGGGATGAGGGAGTCACCAGCCTCTCTGCCTCTGCCTTGAGCACCAAGCCATGTGCTGGCCCTCTGCCTTTGGGGGCCAGCACATGTGCTGGTCCTAGACTTTTGGGAGTTAGCATGGAATAAAGACCTTCTGCAGTCTCCATGCAAGGGAGCCTTCTCGCCTCCTTTATCACCACCACTGTTGCGGAGCCGACAGCTAGCCGGGACAGAGCGGGCAGCCCAGAAGGGCAATGGGGAGCAGAACAGCCGCTCTCCCCAGGACAGCCCCGCAGCGCTCTCCGGGAAGGTCGCGGCTTGCCTTACCAACGCAGGAAACTACGCACCGCAACAAAGAAAGACTTCTGTTCTTGGAGATGAAGATGATCCCAGAAGTAGATTAAGAGAACCTTTGCTCTTGAATAGCTCATCCTTGAAATAGTACCCCATTCGCTAAAATAGAACCCTCAGAAACAGTTGTGGGGAAAGCTGTAAATCGAGGGAAGGGACTTTTTTCTCACATGCGTGCAGAAAACCACCCCAGGCGGCTGTTGACGCTGTGACATTGGAAACCACGAGAGAACTATTTCTTGTGGAGAAGCCCATAGCATGGGCAAAAGAGACTCCTCTCCCTAAGTGAACTGATGAAAGACTATTATAGAGGTAGTAAACTGACTGCAATAATCCCAAATTTGTGTCTTTATGTTATAACTGGGAGGAGGGAGGAGGATGGGGGGAAGAGAAGTGTTCTGAAGGTTTACTCTAACCCTTATTATTCCTTTTGCTTTTAGTTCTGTTAATAAACTTCTTTATATTCTTTAAAGTTTAGAACCTGCTTTGCATTTTCTCCTAATTCTTATCTCACAGAAGATAAGAAATGCGAACAAAACCACTACACTTAATTGGTGTTTCTGCCCAGTTTCGAACTGAACCCACTTCAAACAGATACTATATTTTCAATTTCCAAGCATGCTATAAAAGTCACAGAATCACAGAATAACTGGAATTGGAAAGGATTTCTGAAAACCATCCAGTCCAAAACCCCTGCTGCAGGTTCACCTAGAGCAGGTTCCAGAGGATCTTGTCCAGGTGGGGTTTGAATATCTCCCGAGGTTTTTTTGCTGGAACAGTTGTTTTCATGTGTCCTTCATAATTAGGTACCTGACCAATTCAGCCTATCTGATGTTACTAACTAGCCGCTGTAGCTCTATCACTATTTTCTACTTGAAATAAGAAGCCTTGTTATCGTCTCCCTTTTAATTCTTTCCAATTTAAAAAATAAGAGTAACTGACGTTTTAAGAGCCTGAATGAGCATCCTATTTGAACAAAGGTCTTTTATCTCCTTATTAATCAGTAAAACCAAGACTAAAACCCCATCTTGTCAGTTAAGAGATGATGAAATTGCTAGACATCAGTAAACATTTCTCAGCCAAAGTTATAGGAGCTCAGCATCTTTAAATATCCCAGTGAGAAGGAATACCTTTTTTAAAAATTAAGTTTCCAGTTAACATACGTAAAATCACACCTCAAGCTTTCTCCCTAAGCTTTTCTTTTTGCATCTCATTTTTGTTTCTGTCAACATTGTAACATAAACCATCTGAGAGGTTTAAAACTAACAGTTCTAAGCAGTGGGTGAAACCACAGTATCTTAACTGACACAAGGTTTTGGCTCCTTCTTCATCTTTAAGCATCTCTTACTCAGCTGCTCTTTCTCTGCAGCAGGGGCTAGAACATTTATAGACTCCTGGTTTCCTACTACATGCTGCTTAAGCATGTTTTCTTTTGATTTGGTTGTTTCTTTGGTAACTACACCATTATCGTATTCCAGCTTGCCCGTCTGGATGTAACCAGTACTAATTCACACTTACTGCAGCTGGTGCCCTTCATTGAACACCTGATTGTTCAAATGACAGCAAGCAGCACACATGGCTGTGATGTCACCCAGCAGAGTTATCCCTGTCTGACAGGTGTCAGAGCTGGGACAGAGATGATGAACATAAAACAAGACATGGATAGTGAGAAATTAAGGTAAAGCAGAAGAAATACAAATATGATATTTCTAAGTATTAGCCAGTTCTCCTTCAGCCAAATATAAAGCTGTTTTCAAAAAACTAAAATATTTTTCCTATGGCATATAGTCCACAGCCAACTCCAGCACAAGAGATTTTATCCTCAAACAATTTGAAGAGTGGAAGAATGAAAGCTTATAAAATATATACCCTTGTCTATGTTGGACACAGAACAATTCCAAACCAGAGACTAATGCTGAAATACAATCCAGGGGCTGTGCTTCCATTCATAAACTGTTCCATTTGAACACAGGGTCTGGAATGAATTTTATCCTCATGTTCAACCAGAGAGCCACAATTTATTATAGTGCTGCACTTTTCAGTTTCAAAATCATATCCCTAACATTTTTTTCTCTCAAGACCAATGGAGATTAGCAGACTTTTCAACCAGGATCATCCATAAAGGGAAAATGCAGCAGAATCCAAATGCCCAGAGACATGAAGAAGCAAGTCCAGTTATGTACCACATGGCTGAAAGAAAAGAAAACCTACTGTGTACACACAGCTTCAACAGTCTGAGCTGGAAAGGCATCAGAAAGGTCCTTTCCTTAATAACAGCATAAGTGGGATCTCAAATTTTTAGCTCAGTAACAGTATAAGTGGGGTCTCAGATTTTAGCTCAGTCTTTAAATTATCACTAGACTGTCTGTGCAGCAGCCCAGCTCTATTACTCCTGGGTAAGATCACAGTAATGCTCCCTGACAACTTCAAACCCCAAAATAAATAACCAGTGCTTCCCAGCCGTTGCATATTGTGCAGCTGAGATGTGCCACAAAGGTACAGGCTTATTTACATCAGTTAAACTTTGAGCTGTTTCAGGAACCTCCTTAGGTTCTTTAGGTAATCTCTACTCTCGGATGTTCAAATTAAAAGGAATTTAGGATTCAGCAACACTGGTAAAGACCAATTTCAATCTATAGGCTCACTGCTTTTTGCACCAGTTGTCTACAGATTTCCAGTGTCTGGAAATATTTCTCTGGCAAAAAGAACACTCCAAAAATTGCAACAGAGCTGCAAAAAATTTCATTGATAGTTCTCCGCACACAACAAGACGAAAGAAGCATCTGCTGCCAGTATACAACAAGGTAAAAGCAATTTAAATAATTACAACAAAACTCCCATAAACTTCTGGGCTAGAACAATTTTCTCCTCTGGGAAAAGGAAAGGGAAATGGGTGACATTGTCCTTCAGCCCAAGGATGAGATCCAGCAATCCAATCTGTGATTTAACATGTCATTTCTAAATATTCATTTTTTTCACAAACCTTATTGCACCAGAAATCTCTAGGTTGATCAGGATGTACTCATACCACACCACAAATCAGATTTCCACAGTACACAGAGAAGTAGCAACTAGACTTCACTTAACATAAACCTTTAAGTGAAGACAAAGGAAATTATGACAGCCCTCAGGTATAGAATCCTTTTACAGTAAAATTTATTAATCTGTTAACCACTAACCAAACTTTTACATGCCAGTAAAAAGCTTTCCATTTGATAAGTCAAAGCCACTACCATATCTCCTTTGCGTTGTATTCATACATTTTATCTGCCTGGTCACCTAATAAAGCAGTCTAGATCCCTTCAAGCCTTCCACCTCTCTCTGACACTGAGCAGTCATTTGACAGCATGGATGACAATTTAAAATGAACCCTGCTTTGACTGGAGCTGCCATAGAATATCTTTTTTAAACTCATGTCTGAGTAGCTCTGTGACAAAGATAAGAAGCATTTTTAAAACAGCAGCTAATAGCTCCATGAGATGCTTCAACCATCTATTTTGGAAGGCAATAAGCCAAGAGAACTGTGGTGAATTTTCATTCATCTCTTGGCTACTGCTTCTTCCAAAGCTTCTGTCCAAAGACAGCCAAAACCAAGTTCTATGAATCACCGCATGAATGAGATCTAATTATTCAATTAGTTTTAATGCCTTTCTTTTCCTTATTTCTTGACAGCCTTACACACCTCTTGCCCTTCAGGGCATTTGTCCACATGTCTTTCCCACAATTGGAAATGCAGGCAATTTCTTTCCCATCCGTAACAGCTTTCAGATGAAGAAGAGAACTGAATACAATATCCTGCACCTCCCCTTTGGATATTGTCCTTTTTATCCAGGGAGAGGGGAAGAATAAAAATCTGTATAATCACCTACTCACAGACAGGCTTTTCTAAGATCTGGTCTGCTGTTTTGCATATACCACAGATTTATCGCAAGTTAACTCCCTCACAAAGATATTTGTCACATTTACTCTTACCTGAATGCATAAGATTATTAATAAAGCCTCAGATATGAAACTGCAAATATATGATCCACCTAGCTGTAAGTGGGGGAAACTTAACACTTAGCTGTAAAACATTAATTGCTTCAAGAAGTGTATTGGTTGGAAGGTTTTGATTATGGGGAAAAAGGAAAAAAGAGAGAAAAATCTCTTATTTCTCTACCTTACTCCATGTGAGTCCCTTTTTTTTTTTTGTTTTGCCTGCTACTACATTAAAAGAAAAAAAAACAAATAAAATTAAAAATAAAATTAAAAAATAAAAACACCAAGCTGTTTCAGAGCAATGTTGTCTGCTTTCTCTCTGTATAACTACACACAAAAGAAACAATAATGAACAGTATAATATAGATTTACAGCGAACTCCTAACTATCTGTTCATCTTAGTCACTAAGACAGTAACCCCAGGTCACAGTACTCTCTCAATTCCCAAGGAAGATGACTCAGTTGCTTTTACAGGAATACTGTCTGGGATTCAGAGTCATTTTTCTGGGGGAAGATTTTCAAGGTAGAATGAAAAATGCAAGCTAGGATGCAGACAGCTGAGAGACAAAGCACTTTTTCACAATTCTAAGGATCTGGTTTTCCACTTCCCCACCTGTACTGCCGACAAAAATGTGCTGGCTGTAGAAAAACAACAGAAATGCAAACTTCCCGTTGAGGTACAGGATGGAGAGATTTTGTAAGTACTGCATTTTTAGCCACAGATTTGTGACAGGATTGGGAAAAAGCGATGAGCAAATTGATATTCATTGGCTCATTTGCCTCTCCTTTTAACCAAAAGCTAATTAATGGCTCTTGAAAATCAAAGTGTGTGTATCTTTAGAAGAGCTACAGCTAGAAAAAGGCAATATTCTACTCAAATTAACAGTGGTGCTCATAAGGCCTGAACTTTACTAACCCAGTCATTATTACGCCTACTACCTCAGAAACAGAGTAAGACTCAGCAGAGTGAGTACTATACAAATAAAACTCAAAATGTGGGTCTCACTTAAGTAGTTTTTTCTTCAAACACTGTGGCAATTTGAGTTTGCTGTGATGTCATCCACACAGTTTCTTACACCATCCCTGGAAAGGTGCAATAGAAGAGGTACCTTGCTGAGACTGGCTGTTACCAGGAGACAAAGAATACTTTGCAATAAACTTCATGAGTCACCTAATGCTCATTTTGGTGTAGTTTTGCAAAAGAACATATAATATGATTGGTAATGCTGCACACCATTGCTACCAGCAGAGCCTACAAAGGTCACACCTTATGAAATGGTTGTCAACTTCTTTTGATTGACTGTTCTCAAATGTTGCTTTTTCTACTTTCAATGCCAAAAGCACCACAGAATTTCAACCTTGCACAGAAATACATCATTCATTAAGCAACACCTTCTTAAGACTTCTTAAGAAGTCTTTTTCCTCCTTCTCAAAATAAAGCTTTGATTTCGTTAAAATTGCGAAACAAAGGTATTCCCTCACAAAATTCCCAGCTGTGCTGAGGTACATAGCATCCTTTGAGAATAAACCCATTTGCATTCCTTGTCTTTCATTTTCCCACTGACTGCTTGGTGTGTCACAAAGTTCACAGAATCACCAAATGGTATGGACTGGAAGGGACCTTTAAAGATCATTAAGTTCCAACCTCCCTGCCATGGGTAGGGACACCTTCCACTAGACCAGGTTCCTCAAAGTCCCATCCAACCTGGCCTGGAACAATTCCAGGGATAGGGCATCCACAACTTCTCTGGGCAACCTGTTGCTGTGTCTCACCACTCTCAGAAATTAGAATTTGCTATTGGTACGTGACAAAACTTTGTCTGAGAGACATCCCGATTCCTTTTTATTTAGCATCCTGAGTGTAGCACCAGGATTCAACTCACAATGTTTTTATACAGAGCCCCAGGGTCTACCACTTCAGTTAAAAAAAAACTCCAATATCTGCCAATATTAGCAAAGCTGCATCCTGTTCACAATTCCCCTCAGAGATGGACTGAATGCTTCTAAGCAAATCTGATTCTATTCAGGAAAGGGCAATCATGTTCTACTTTGAGAAGTCCTCCTCTTTTTTATTACTTATGTCATATTATCTTATTTATACAACTATTATTTCCCTTCTTTTATCTTCCCTGCGTAAAAGGGGCAAATACTGGTATTACAGATCCTTCTAGATGTCAAGATTGATTCATTCATGATAGAAAGAGACCTCTCCATGTCTATAATTTTATCCTTTTGTTTTCTCCATGTTTTATGTATGAGTGTGATTTGGCATACAACACATTAATAGATAACCTACAGGTAAGTGGCTGCAGACTGCTGCATCTTGTAGTGTTCACGGAGGAATTTCAAAGGGAGATATTAGTTGAATATAAATGAAATGCTCCTGCTATTTTTTCTTTTTTTAAATAACTGCAAGAGAACAAGTCTGACTGCTCACGCCACAGGTTCAACCCTGGCCAACATACCTATCCAAATTTCTGTAACTATTCTGCAAAAAAGTCAGTTTGATTCCAGGGTGCCCAAGTCTACCCTGTACCTCCACTGATGCTTTGATCCCCAGAACTTCAATCTGACATTTAGAGCTTACTTGGTCCCCAAAACAACAAATAAAACTTCTTAGCAAATGGAAAACATATTGAGTCAGCACTGGTTCAGCCCCACACAGGAGGTACTGCAAATTGCAGAGAGATGTAGCCAGTCATGGCTGGCTGCTTCACACACAAAGAGCACAATCGGTCAGTAACAAAGAGCAGGAAGAATAATTTTCTCTCCTTATCCATATGCTTTCCTGACTAGGGCCCACAGGGGATTTGCTGATAAAACACAGCTTTGTCACATTTGTCAGACCTGAGGCTGTCATGGAAACATGAGTAATGTGACAATTTTTAATGAGCCACTGTCACAAGGGCAAACTGTCCGAGGCAAGAGTTGCTGCTCCTGTTCAGCAGTGATACAACCCAGCAGGTCCCAGCATCATCCCACTACCACAAGCGTCCTGGACTGTTTTGTTTTGGGAACAGCATGTGTCCACAATAGTGAAAGCAAATATCATAAGCAAATCTTGCAATGCTAAGTGTTGAAATGATAAGCTGAGCCAGAAGCCTGGGTTTTGACTTTGCTCCCCTTCTGCCCCTTCTTGCAGAAAGGCCACCTCTCATCCAGAAGAATAATTATGTTTTAACAAGGTTCTCTTAACTCCTTCACAGTATCAACTGGGGTTTTTTTCTGCACTGTTCCTCCAGCTATTTCCTAGCATTCCCCTTTTCTACCCAGACTCAGGAGCAGCTGACTCTTGCCTCACTGCAAGCAACAGGTTTCTCCTTTTCTCATGACAAATCATTTTTTAGTAGTAAACATTTTAATGCTTCCAGAAGCCAGCATATCATTTGGCACTAATACAGGTATAAAAACTCACCCTTCTCAGGAACCAGTGGCAGTTCACTTTAGAGTCTGTCCTGCCACTGTGTCCCCGAGGGACCCATGTGATGCCAGATCACAGAAGACAGTCGGCCCACGAGCACTGCTGCTGTAGGCAAGATCACACCAGCAATGCAGTTGCCAAAACAACATTACACACTTGACACAACTCAGCAAGAGGCTGATACACAGGAGAATTCACCTACTGCAGCCTAGTTTTGTACGTGGAAGTACTGAGGTGGAGAAAGAGGAATTTGTTCAGGATTTCAGGACATCTCACAGCCTGACTGGAGCAGCCGTTGCCTGACTCCCAATATCTCTGGATAGATGGCCACTTTCAATAAGTCTGCCCTATCCAGAACATGAACTGCATAGATTTTCCAGAAAAATCATGGAAAGCTTTAGCATAACTCCGCTGCCTTCCTCTTCCTGAGGATCTCGCCATAGTTTTAGAGCAGGTAGCATGCCCATTATCAGAGCCACCACAGTCAGAAGCACAGGAACTGCACTGGGAACTGCTGATGTTCACGGTGCTGCAGCTGATGACCTCGGGCTGCCTTTTGGATGCCCAGCTCGTCCAGATGGTTACACATCCCAGGAGGCATTCTGTGCTACTGCAGTACACAGCACCAAGTCAGGTTTACATTTGTTTACTGAGTCATGTCTACATTTGTTTTCTGCTGTCCATGCACATCAGCCCATCATTAATAAATCACAGCAGGGACCTCAACTCTTGATGTGTTTCAGTAGAAAACTGGATAATGTCTTCATAGGAGAGAAGAGCATGTCAAATCTGACAGTACATTATTCTGTGCACTGAGATTGGAGCATAAAAGAGTGTGACCTGCTGATGGGGTTCTCTGCACAACCAGCTTGGATAGCAGTCCCCTCACCACACAAAGAGCTCCAAACATGTGGGCACAAAGTCAGCATTTCTAAATGCCGTTGGTTCAACCTCTGCCTTCACCCAAGCTTTACATAAAACAACTCTCATGACTAGGGAAGAATTTTGCCTTCTTGCCCCATGCCTCTCTTCACTCTGACCTTTTGTGACTCCTGCCACACTAGAGCCTCCCACAGGGAGGGCAGGGGAAACAGTCCCATGAAAGCAAGCGACGTTACAGCTTCATGGCAGAGGCTTGATGCTGTAGGAGGCAGAAGGCCTAAATGGACCATCTTAGGCAGCTGCAGGGACAGAACTGGCTCTGCTTCTCCACTGAAGCCTCAGATCAGGGCAAGAGTATTATAACTGTGCCTCAGCTGCCCAGGCTCTGAGCAGAGTCTTGCTTACAAGTGGCACACAGGGACAGTGCTTTCCACAGGAAATGAAAGGGGTGACCAGACACCCCAGGACGTGTGTAGGGGCCTAATACCACTCAACTTGCAACCTACTGCCATGTGCTGCTGCTAATAAAAGAGTACTGAAAAACCAGTGTCTGCTCTTAGATCTTCATACACTTCCAAAAGCCAATCTGCTGCCCTGAGCTTGAGTGCAGCAGGGTCAGTACAACAGTGAAACCCAGTCTGATGCACAGCAGAGCAGCTCTAATCCAGAGCATCAGCTGATTACACAGAGTATATCCATTGTCCAAAAGTAGTTTTATTTTCTCTCTTCCCTCTGAAACAACTTGACTCTTCTCCAAAAACCAACACCAGAATGAGTCACTTGAAATTATTTTTTAGGTGGGTTTTTAAAGACTGAGTTGCACTACAGCCCCTGCCCTGTGATAACATGCCAGGAAACTCCAGGGAACTCTCCCAGAAATCTGCGAGGGAATGAATGCAAAACAGGCTGAGCTGTTCAGCTTCTCACCTCCCCCAGCACGGGCTTAAACATGTTGACAGCAGGGTGGTACGAAGATGGTTTTGTCCCCTACAAATCTTTTGGATAAACAGGATTGTGCTCTACATCAGAAATCTCTCTTTGTAACTTCAGTCAATATTTTCTTGGCTTGCCACTCTTGACAGTCATAAAACAGCTCTCTCTGGAATACGCCATTCAAATTAATCAGCTGTCAGCTATTCTTTTAAAACTAATAATAGAAGGTCTGCATGAGCCTGTGAGAGACTGAAACATGGGAATGCAAGCTGTGCAGCTGCAAATGTTTCCATACTGCTGCACCCTGCAAATTGCTTTTTGCTCTCTACCAAGAAGGCATGAAACAGCATTGCAGGGAACAGGTTTTGTACTGTCAAAATTGCCCAACTGTCCTCAGCGTGCCCATAAACATGGTAAATATTTAGTGACGCCTTTTAACTTTCAAGGAAGCTTTAAAGATGAGAGGGATGTTTCTGGTCATAAACCAACAGGCTCAGCTGGCCCAGGAGCACAGATAATTTGATGGCTTGTATCCTTTGGATGCCAGCTGCACAGGGAATGCCAGACTGTGCTCTTGCCACTGGCAGAAGTTTTAGCCTCCAATTCATCTTCTTGTCATCAGACTGCAACAGGATGGGGAAAAATGTTTCTAGGAGGAAGCACTGCCTCTGAGAGGATGGGGAAATAGGACTCCTTTGAACAGCCCCTTGACTACAGCAGTTTGGCTTCAAGTGGGCAGAGAAGACTATTGTTACATGAGGCTTGAACTCAGAATAAGAGCTGGCACTGGAGGAAAGCCATCTGTGCAACACTCCTGTAACTGCTCACGGGACTCTGTTGTTGTCACATGAAACTGAGGAACAACTGGGAGACTCTGTTCAAAAAACACTCAGGTCGGAAGCATGTGTGCAAAGCCTGATGAAGGAACAAGAGCAGCACCTGCCTCTTCCAGGTCTGCCTAAAACTAGTATCATCTGGGGACTTTGCCTCTACCAGCAGTGGGTTCATTTTCAGCCTGAAAAAGTACTTTTAAAAGCCTCTCAAGCTTTAGAGAAAGAAGCAGTTTAAATCCCAGACCGGAAGCCTTAATTATAATGGATTTGTGTGAAAGTTGCCAGATCTTGCCCTGCTCTGTGATCAGGGCTGTGCCAAGAGTCTGCTTTGTGTCACACTAGCAACTGTGCTAAGTTCAGCAAAGTAACTGGGTCAAAGATGCACAGCCAGAAGAGAGATCACAGATGAACACTAATGAGAGCCTTCACTGCAGAGCAGAATGACAGTGCCATCATGTCGAGGTTCTTGCTGTAATTAAAGGTAGCCAAACTCACAGACAGTGTGAGCTGCACAGAAAAGATCTTTTTGTGTGTCACATTTTACACCTCGGGAAGACACTCATGACCAGAAAACCGAACATGAGAGGAAACAACTGAGAACTCCTTGTTCATACTGCTGGAATTGAAATTAGCTTATAGAAAATCTGGAAAGATTTGAGCATTCTCATGAGCAGCTCTACTAAACATGCAGCACTGTTGTTTTCAATCAATTAATTCTACCTATCGTGGGCATAAGGTTACAGATGAAGAATACTGATCTCGTGTTCAAGAATTTAATGGTACATCTGTCCACAACATCAGGTGTTCTGAAGATCAACCTTCAAAGAGAACAGCAGAAACAGAGAAAACTACAGGGTTTTTCCGATGTCTCACAGACTTTCCCTAAGAAGAAAAATAGAAAAGACTCGGTAGTTATTTAGAGAAAGGAGTAAGAGCAGAAACAAATATTGAACGGGACAAAGTCAGTCCTAGGCTTCTAGATAGCCTCAGCTCACCTGCAAAGCAAAGTATTTTTAAATAATAAAGACAAATACATCAAGGTGGCCATTAACCTGGGATTCACCTCAACAGACAACACTTCTGCTGTCAACCTAGGGATAGAGGGTGTACAAGGAGTTACACAAGACAGGATCTTATGCAAGATAATGCAAGCAATTAAAAACACTATACCTCAGAATATTAAAACTACTCAATAGACAGCCAAGAAGAGAGAATAAAAAAAGATTTCTACTGTGTCACTCCACTTTCTTTCTAAGTACAATGAGACAGAAAGCAATTAATCCCATCAAAGAACCATGCCAGTGTCTCTGGAAAATTCAGAGCCACTAATTATCCACACACAGAATATGGATGTACAGCCACTGGCACAAACGTGGCGGACACCTAGGACCAGTGAGGAGATTTATATCAAGACAACACAAAGGAACTGTCTTTGAAATACAGAAATGAATGCACTTAAAAAGTGACAGCTACAGCAAACTGTAAATGCTGAGCTAAGGACCTGTCCAGAGGTGCTGTGTTGAACTCAGAGTTGTTACACCTGCACAGACTCCAAGAAGAACTCCACCTGCCTTACCAGCTGTATTAGCAGGCTCTCTGAATTGCTCACACCCTCAATGGATGAAAAAACAATGGGTCAGTCTTGTTACGATTGTAGTTACAAATACATAGTATTTACTATTATTTCCTACTTGTAAGGTATCCATAGCATAACATACGAAAACTTCATTTGAAACCATTCAGAATGCTAGAACATATGGAAATTATCTTAAAGGACCAAGGGAATGATGCCTTGTATCACTTTTCAAAGTAACTTGCAAATGTTACAGCACAGACCATTAAGGGAAATGCCACTCAGCCAGAAACTCGGGGAGAGAATTCATCAGGCTTCCTGCTGCATCACAGCAAATGCATACACACCAAAAACCCACTGTTGCCTTTGGAATGACCAGTTTGCAACACCTTGCAGAGATCTCTCAGGATTCCCAAGATGATCGTCTGTAAAATGTGAGTGCTTAAAAGCAGTGGCTCTAATGTTGAAAATCATCAGGTTTTTCTGTCTTAGAAATTTCAGGGACTAATAGCATTTTCCTGCAAATGAGCCTTAAACTTGGGAAACAATCAAAGTGTTCTTTCTTAAATAGGGAGATGGTTCAAATTAGCACACCAGCTCCACAGATACTTCATTTCTAGTCAAAAACAACACAAGGATTTCTTATTACACTGGTCCCAACCATCAAAGAGATGAAAATTTTTTTTTTCCAAACCAGACTATCAATATTTGCTAACAGTAGTATTTTATTTATGGAATCAAGCTGGTAGGCAAGAGGTGGACACAAAGTGCTAGGCGGTGCTGACAAGCCCTCAGTTTGCAGATGACAGCTGTCAGTTTTGCTCCAGCACAGCCTGCTCCTCCCGCATGAGTGCTCTAGGGTAGGTCACAGCTATGACAGCGTTTTTTCCCCTAAAGTCTTCCTGGAACTCCCCTCTGAAGCACAGCCCTTTAATCAAGGAACAGTTTGCACACACACACAGACACACACTCGTAAACAACAGCCATTTGTGAGGAGGGGAGGTGGGATAGAAGGATCCGATTTCCATTCATTGCGCTTTCCCCTCCAGGAAGGTACGAGGAGAAAGTGGAGATCAGCATCACCATAATCTCCAACGTGTGTTATTAGCAGCCACTCTGAAGCCAGTCAGCAGCGCCTGGCATTGTTTGGAGCAACACAAAAGACCATCTGTTTGGAAAGTTCAAGAAAGAAAAGGGAGAGCCTGTGGCCTGGTCCTGCAGTCAAAAGACTGACACACAGAGGCTGGGAAGTTCTCAGGCAGAGGCTGATCCCAAGCCCTTTGAAACTGACAGGAAAACTCCCATGGACTCCAGCACGCTTTGGATCATGCCTGAAACGCACATAAGGGAACAAAGCAGCATAAAAGTAGAAATGAGCATCTCCAAAGGGGAATTTAAACAGCACAATGGTGACCTAATATATTCATCATGGTTGCTGATACAATGTGGTTTTGTGATGTTTGTCGAAGTAGAATTATATCAAATTTTTAAGTCTTTTCATTAGGATATAGCAGTTGTACACTCATCATTAGGCATTTTTCTGCTTAAAATGATATGCATGATACCCTAGCACTGAGTGTTTAATACAGCATTTAGCAAAAGGAAAGCTGGGAGGAAAAGTCCCTTTCAAATTGCTGAAATTATGACTTTTCTGCTTTCTTTCCTCAGTGTCTTCTCCCAAAAAGGCTGATTTACAGCTATGAAATACACAGTCCAGGACTGAAAACCTTATTAAGAACAATGCTGCCAGCATCATCTATTCATGAGCAGCCGCTTGAGAGAGAGCCCAACCCAGAAGAAACTCTATAGCAGCACATTCTCCAAACAATTACTAAAGGATCCCAAGTGCAGGGAGGCTCCAAATCCTCTGCTTAATTATAGTTTAATTAATTTTCTCATTAAAGATGAACATAGGAGCATTCAAGATGAAAGAAAAGTCTTCTGATTGCTGTAACATTTCCACAATAATTTTCTTGCATGTAGGAGTAATCACTGCCGCGGGTTTAAGGTTTGGTGCTGTCTAGGTCCTAAATGGTGTTTTCTGGGAGCTAATTTGTTACAAACTTTTTTTTAAACACTTCTTGTAGCCTTTGCACAAGATTCAACAAAGAGCCAAAGTAACTCCCTTCCCCCCCCACCCCAAAAACAAAAAATGCAGGATGTTTCCTCTTTCCCTGGCTAATAGAATCCAACTGTTGCCGCATGACATCATTCCCCAGAGTTAGGGAATCCAAGCTCGCGCCGAAGCTCTCGGCTGGGAGTAAACACCACCACCAGTAAGAAAAAAAAAAAAAATCATAAAACTTTACAATGGGAGGACATAACATTAAAAAGGCAATTTTTGTTACCTGAAATTTGGAGCATTTCCCTTTCCACTCCATTCTCAGATTTGTATTTCCCAGACAAAACTCTGTGTTATTATCTGAGGCAATCAGAAAACCAGTCGTTTAGTGTCTAATACCTGCTGTGCTTCCCATAACTCCTTCATATGACCTCTCGCAGCACTGATTCCAGCTAAAATGATTGCAGAGAACACAGACTGGCCAGGCCAGTTGTCATGGAGATCTCTCTCCCCCCCCCTTTTCATAAGCGCGCGCGCACACACACAGATTTAAACAATTCTGGGAGGCATCCACAAAACAGCATGCCTTTTCATCAGCTAAGTTTTGAAACATTCCACCCTTCCTCCAGCCCCTCCCCAGAGTCAGCCCAGGAAGCTGAGCTTTGGTCAGGAATTGATTGTCGAAATTAAAGATATTGCCTTCTAAAAAAGAGAAAATGACCACAGAACTTGTATTTTTTTTCCCCCAGAAGGGAAAACAGAGATGTTTGCTCACCAAAAGTAAATCTAAAAAAAGTAAATCTAAAAGTAAATCTACTTCATTCAGACCTGCAGGCTATTTGTTTTTGCCTGCCTTGTTACGAATTTGATATCTGAAAGCACTAAAGCTTTGTTGAAATACAATCATGCAGATTACAAGAAATGCTGCTGGCATGGCCTGACTGCTTACCTTGCTGTTCTCTCAGTACCAAGCCAGTGACTTAATTAGCACAGGTATTCATAAGGTCATGCAGGACTTCCTGTATTCTTTCATGTTTCTGTAATTAAGAAGAAAATTGGGCAGGTCAGGAACATGCAACTCAAACAAACAAACAGAAGAAAATCCCCCAGCTAAACAAGAACACACAGATACATTTGGAAACTCTCATCTTGACTATAAGTTTAAGTGCCTGTTACCCAAAACTTGCTATCTCCCAGTTAAAGGAGAAACCCATTTCACTGACGTTTGCGAATACAAGAACTGATTAGTTTACCATATTCACTGGCACCATGGTTGCAAAACAAATCTTACTCCAAACATAAATAAAGACATACAACATTTTTTCCTTGACAAAAAAAATCTAAATTAATCCCCACCAACGTCATATAGGAAAGTTCTGGACTGATAAATCAAGAGAACAGAAAATACTTTATAAAAAAGAAAGAACATTTATTAAGAAAATTCAGTTTAAAAAGTATTTGGACTCAGAAGAAGAGTACCGTGCCCAGAGTTTTTACACTCTGAGAAATACCTTGGAGACTTACTCTTTAGAGGATTTAATCAGAGTCAATCATTCAAAGTTTTAAAACTTCGTAAAAGATACTGAAGGGACTTCATGAGTGTGTTCTGCAACAAGCAGTATAAGCAGAAGTCCCTCTAGTGGGCAGAAAACTGCAAAGCTGCCTGTGCCAAGCTAAATAGGAAATCAGTTTCTTCTGTATCTATTAACCACTTCATTGTGCAGCTACGATATTCCACCCCTGCATTTAAAACTCAAAATTGGCATATGAAACCCTTTATGTTATTTAGGGAGTTGAACACAAGAAAATGTACATTATGTAATCAACATAACTAGGTTATACATGAGGAGATTAAAGAGTTTCAGCATATTACTCTTCTGGTTGTGTGAGATAGCCAAGATGCTTCATGGGAACACCTGTCTCCCCATATAGCCATTATTAAATATAAATGACCAGAGCATATTATTGCCTGTACTTCAGAAAACTCTAAATTTTGTGAGTGACAGAGCTCCCAGCAGATTGCACACTTAAACCACCTCTCTCTCTAACAGGATCACACAAAAACATATACGTGAGGCATATTTTACACTGTTACCAAAAACTGCATGCAGACTACTCAGAGGTAGATAAATATAACAAGACAGCTGCTTAAGCTGTCAAGGGTCCAGAAGATGCTGAAATGACATCACATCAAATAGTTCCTAGATATGAAAGTGCCACATGCTAAGTTTGCAATTTCACACTAAGTTCCCCTCAGAATGCACCAGTGATGCCCAGCCAGAGCCATGAGAGTCAAATATTAAAAAATTATGACCTGGTTTTGTCCTGAAAATTTCCTTTGGTGTACGACTAAGGTAAATTCATCACATGTGGCAAATGGCCACAGTTTCAGCAGTGTGACTGGGGAAAGAGGGAAACTGCTAACTCCTCCCAAGAAAGTAATGTTTTACACCGCATCACTGCAGAGGGAGTGTTCAAAGACACAGAAGTGATAAAAAAACATCCTAGGAGTTGATCAATGCACAAGTGAAATGGCTGATCACGCTCAGATTTTCTATAGACCCCATTACTGGTAACACGGGAGTATGTACCAACCATCTGAATCACGTCCCACTCCAACGTTCATGGCAAGGCTCTGTGGCACTTCATTCCGTGACCACATCTGCATATATGGCAAGGATCTGGGGGAGCAGGCAAGCTGGCATTTATAAATCATTGAAAATGCTCAGTGCATTACATATGCGCTCTGTTACAGTTTAAAATTCCAAGCAAAGAAAACGAAGTCGTTAAAATGTATCACGCATACACAAATACGTAGGATCAAGGCACAGTAGTAAAACTATGACCCAAGCTCTGGTCTTGGGCAGGTGACTACCACAGAAGCCCTCAGACAAGCACATTTCTATTCTAAGCCTCATGAATACACCCTGAATCGGTTTCTTGCCAAAAGGTGACATGTAGCTCAGGATGATCCCAGTGAAACAAGAGCCATTCCCACATTTTACTTTTTTCTCACTGGGCTTTCATTTGAGCACATCAATACCTCAGAACACAATTTAGGATCGGGACAGAGTCTGAAATCATAAACAGAAGTCATGATGAACAGCTGATTTTACATTAATTACAGCGTCATGGCTACCCTGCCGTCAAAAGGCATCAGAGTGTGTACCCTCACTCCCTGCAGGAGACAGACAATCCATTACTCACACGCAGCTGATATTTAGTTTCTTATTTCCGATACACTTCCCCTTTGTGACCGCTTGAACACACTCCTTCCTACGCTCCTGGCCCCGGGATGCAGCAGCCACGTGGGGCGCAGGAGCGGGCACTGAGCAGGGTGAGCGCACAGCCGGAGCCCTCACCAGGCGCACCTGGAGTCTCTGCCTGGAGACCGGCAAGGGAAACATGAGCTGCCCTCTCTGCCTGGTCTGAGATTCTTTACTGAATGCTTTCCAAGCAGCCATCAGCAGCAACAGAGGAGGAAACAAAAATCAGACTTGTTCCTCGTGAAATTTTATCGCTTTCAGTAGGTGAAAACACAACATCAGAGGTGAGCTACAGACTAAGCCAGCCCCAACAGCAGCACAAACCTCTGGTAGGTATAAATTCAAATTAATCACTGCTCCAAATTCAGTAACATTTTCCTTTGCAGTTTTTAGATAAAAAATACTCTTGTAAAATTACTTAGGACTTTTCCCCTCCTCAATTAACTTTCTGCCCTTCACAAGGGCTTTACCCCTTTCCCATTGAAGATGGCCACCTTATTGCTCTTCCTCGTGTCATCTCTACACATTTACTGACCATCTTCCCGGTGACTTCAACAAATATGTATTTATTGAAATTCCATAATTTAAGACTCAACAACAAAAAGTGAAACTTAATCTGTCCCAGTATGTTTTTAACCCAATACTGCTGCAAGTGCCTGCAGCTCCTGCTGACCTCACTGGGAAAGGCAGGGAGCTTGGGAGCAGCACTTCCTCATCACCAGGCAGCGACTTGCAGAGGTATGGAAATGAGGGAAAAAGCCCGAGCCAGCTCTTAATGTAAAGCACACGTGCACTACAAAACTGTTCTTTGCTCTTTTTATAGAGACCCAGCAGTCAAGACTTTTGCATAGGGAATTCTGTGGACTACCAGGTGGGACAAAGTGATGACAGGCAGGGCAGCAGCCACCACACTCTGAAGCAGTCCCACAGCACCACTGAGTTCTTTAAATTAACAGTGCACAGCACTGGCCCTTATTGTTACACTCCAACATGATGGTGTAAGAACACAACAATAAAGCAAGAGGCACGAGATAACACCTCTGATCCCAAAAGCATCATTTCATTCTACTGCAGTGATTAAACCTTCCACTGCCTTCAGTGGCATGATAACTTCAATTTTGCCTCACTGCAAATTTTGCTAGGATTGGGGTATCACAGTAAGTAGCACAACAGTACATTGTAGCCTTGCAAACAATAGCAAAGGAGTTGACCCAACATAGGAGCTTCCCAGTTGCAAGGGGACTGCACAGGCAAAAGACTAAGATCAGTCAGCTATGGACTTGTTTTCTTCCCCCGTTTCAGATCCATTACTTAAAGTGTATGCACAACTCTCTTCTAACAGGAGAATTAAGTTTCCATGACCTCCTCAATGGTCTAGCAAGGATCAGGTTTGCTGCACAGTACTGGTTTCACTAACCCAGAAAAAAAAGGTGTGTGTATATCCCCAGTATTTATACAGTATGTATATAGGAAATGACTAATCATAGCTGTGCTCTCTTTGAGACGCTGCCAATCCCTTTATGGCCCTATATCCCATTTCAGTTTGATCTCATTCTGCAAATGAGAGCCTGCCATTCTCAGGTCTGACCCTGACACTGCAACTGTGTGCAAGACAGCAATCTGAAAAGGTTTCTAATTCACTGAAACTAAGAGGAGATCTGTACCTGGGGGTCATGACAAGAAGCTGACATGCATTCAATTCCTGTACAAACACTCATTCAAAAATAAAGTGGCTTAACTTTGTGGATATTATTATTTTAGGCCCTGATTCAGCAAAGCATTTAAACATTGACTTCAAAAGAACTTAAAAATATACCAAACACATGCTACAATATTTTACCAAAGTGGTGGTTTAGTAATGTTGTATATTTTAGAAAAGAGAGGTGGAAAGAGTTTTTACTTGGCAATTAAAATTTTAAGACACTGTTTGGTCATACTGGGACACAATCCCCATGCTAAACCTACTAATGATGCTGAAAATTTGCTGAGCAATAAGCTGAATAATTCCTTAATAAAACAACTTTAAATATGAACAGCGTGGAATTAACTCATGCGAATGCCTGGTTTGAGAATTATCCATACCTATGGTCTGATTCATGACAGGAGACATATATTACAGCTCACCCTGCTAGAAAAGCAGTGCAAAGCCAAACAAGCCATACAAACTGGCTCTGGGCCCAGGCAGCCAATTCAGCCAGCCCTCAACATCCCAGCGCTGCAAACTGTGTCAGATGGCACCAGGCCAAGGCACAAGCCAAGCCAGAAGGATATCCAAAGGTGGGAATCTCATGTAAATAAGTCCTTCTGCTCCTTAACTATCCAGAGCGAGCCCCGTCTGCAACCCATCTTCCTTCCAGTCAACACCCTTCCTTGCATGGCTCTGCTGCATCCCAGGCATGCCCAAAAGGGAGAGACAGGAAGCTGTAGGTCCAAAACTGATGGAGGAGGAGAAGCCCCCAAGGAGAGGATATTTGTCCTGTCTGTATATCCCCATCAAGGGTGGATTTATGTCCCAAGAAGAAGAGCAAATGAGACAAGCAGGCTTCCTCTGGGAACCAGCCATATCAGGAGAGATGTCGATGAGTTGCTTGAAATTCCACAGGATTTCTGATTTGACCCTACATGAATGCAAGGTCTCCATTTGTCTCACTTCACTACTGTTTCTTTCAAGTAAAAGTGAAAAGACAAGTTTCTATTGCCCCTGTTCACAGTACACATCCTGTGACACAAGATGCTACACACGGAACTAGAAGACAGTTCAAAAAACAGATCCCCTCACACCTGGAATTGCACTGAAGCAGAACACACAAGGATATAACTCTGGGAGGACTAAATCTTGTGTGAATCTGAGCAAGTGCTGCAAAGCTTTGACTTAGTGGGAACAGAGGGGCAGAATCCTTCTCAGAGCACATAAATTATGGGAATACAGATCATATAAGCCAAATTCCCAGCTGAAGGGGAACTTTTCAAATTATTGTCAAGGTAACCCTTCCCATACTTGCATCCAGGTAGTGGGACAAAGAAAAAGATGCTGTTGGGAACCATCTCTATTGATATACCAGCTATATGAAGGGGTAGAAGGAAAAGCCAGGGACACAAGGACAGATAATATTGCAGGGATGACTTCTGAAGCAGAATACGGGTGGTAGTTGCATTTTTCGCATCTTTCCCCCTGCAAAGATGCTTTCCAGAGCAAAAGAGCTCTTAATTTAAACTCAAAATGGAAAATGTGGGCCTAAGGCTGTGCATCCAGTATGATATCACCTTGTTTACATGAGGAAAAAAAAAAAAATCACAACCAATAGCACTGTACAGTCTTTGAACTTCTAAATAGATAAATAAATAGATAAATAATGACAACATGTTTTGTGATTCCTTTTGATCATCAACTATGAAAGTTCACAGGAAGTTTACACAACCCCCTCTGATTGGATAGATCTTATCTTCCAAATGCTAGGAGCCAAGAGACTCCAAGAAGAAAGTGTCAGCCCGATGTTCCTTTGGACAAAAGGCAATGACTTCTCTGTGTGCTGACACAGTTGGCTTCCTTCATTTTAGTCATGACTTGAACTTCCAAGCTGGCCTGGAGACCCTGTGAACTGCTGCTAACATGCTGGGGGAATGCCTGTGAGCCCCACTTCTCATCTCTGGGGAGTATGGATAGTGCAAGCACTGGCCCAGCCCTACTCCCATCACCTTCACCCCATTGAAATCAAAGCCAGCGGCAGCGTGTGTTTTCTCAGGAATACAAAGAGTTTGTCTTTTGCACTGTCATAAACATCATAGCAGGCAGATTTCAAGCCACAGACAATAAAGCATTTTCTTCTCTACTTTGGATGGAACAGATAAACATAACATTGCTTTGAATATGCAGAGCTCCTTTAATTCAAGGCCCTCAAGGTGCTTTGCAAAGCCGTGTAAATGTCACTCCAGTGTGGCTGCTTGGAAAAAGGAGTTCAATGGCTTTGTGTGCAAGTCTGCACAGTGGCCCTCTGGAAACTGTGTGTGACCAACAGTGTTCTGAGCACCAGGCTCTGCCGCTTCCCCCGAGGCCAGAGTTAGAACCTGGGAGGCAGTTGGGGTCAGTCAAAATTGGAGTCTTCTGGAAAACAATTTGGGCATGGGAAACAGCCAAAATGAAGCTTTTTTTCTAGCTGGTTTCCAGTGCCACAGAAGGAATGAAAGTCAGTGACATTGGAGTGACTAGCATGAGCTTGTGCAAAACAAAAGAAATCCAAAACCAGACCATGCAGACAGTTCAAAAACATTTTATGAACTCTGTGTTTGTTTCTCAGTACCTCAGTCCTTCCTGGGTTTACCAACGGAGTGTGGTACAGAGATGTCTGTCTCTGATGAGCCACAACCATCCTAACTCCAGAACTGGAAGCAGCACAGTTCCAACAGCACAAAGCAGTGCTTGAACTAATGCAGCTGTATTTTCTGGGAAGGGGGCCGTTGCTCCACACAGTGCCCAACTGCACTGTAGGGCGGTGCAGACCTCCTGGAGTCAGCTCCAGGGCCCTTTGTGCTGACATCCATTGTGTGGCACACACATTCCCTGAGCAACGCACTGCAGACTACAGAGGAAGCCAGTCCCAGCGCTGGAAATTCAGCTCCCAGCACCCAAGCTCCAGATGAATGCCTTAAAAGCAAGGTCATCCTTCCTCCTTCAGTTCTGTGCATTCTTCCAAACAGAGCTGGGGTATGTGTCTGAAAACAGCCCCACATCAAGGATGGGCTGTCCCAACGTTCACATTTAGGCTGCTGGAGAATCACACATCTACCTATGTTTTCCTCACCATTAACAGTAGAGGTTATTACTTAAGAAAAAAAAGTACCTATTCTGCTTCATTCTCATCAAAACAGATGACTCAGAGATAGGATTTTGCCTCTTGACATGAAAAAGTATAATCTCTTATTTTCATTAAATTACTTCCCATTTTAGAGACAAAAGGAAAGCAAGAATCAACCTTTTTTTTTTTTCCACATCAAACTGAAAAGGGCGGAACTTGGGGAAGTACCAGTGCTTTTCTTCCAAGTCTAGGAAAACTATACAGTTTACATAGGCCAGGACACTGTTATAGATATTTTCCCTTTAAAACACTGGATACGGTCCATGTGGTCACATGATGTTCCCCATTGCTATGTACATTGTTCTAAGGGGATGGACAAAACTGACTCCCTGGAACTGCTGCTGCTTGCTGTTCATACTATGGAAGTGGTGAAATCCCACAACACAGGCTCAGTGTCAGCCATTCAGTGTGCACAGACCACACACCAGAAAGTTTGCAAAAGACCTTGTTGCCAGTGAAGAAGAGCAAGAAAAACCTCTCTTAAAAGCCCATATTTCTAGCTAACCCCTAACCTGGGGTAGCTCTGAATGCTACACCAACATCTCCACCTAAACCCCACAGCTGGGCCAGGCTTCCAAAGGAACTGGACATTCCTAATCAATCCCACAAAGTTATGTCAAGATTTAAACATGTAAGCTATGGCTGTTACCCTTGCAGCTGGGTGTGTGTGTGTTCACTGCAAACACAAGTTAGTGCCTACAGTGCTGGAAGCAGCTCATGGAAAGTCTGAACCGTAAGATGCAAATCATTAGGAGCACGCATCACAACTTGCTCTGGGGAAAATTCCCCATTCAAGAACAGACACGCTGATTATGTCTCCAGTTTGCTGATTTCCAACGTGTGAAAGTCCCATCAGTAAACATGAGAGCTCTGTGCTTACTCTGAAAGCATAAAGCAACGCTCTCAGTTTGCCAGAAAGAGCTGAAAGGGCTATTTTGCACATATGCATGGTGTTGAAAACCTCTGTGCTTCCTCCTGCCCTGTGTGGAGGGGCCTAACAAGGAATCAGAGGAGTCAAATGCTGTTCTTGATTTTGACCCCATGCAGGCATATGATGTTGGATAGCTTTCTTTGCCTAGTAACACAAGGCCTGTTCAGCTTTCTGAAGGTGTTGGAACAATGCAGTAAGTTGTAATCCCACCATGAACTTCAAACAATATCTATTTTTGGTCACGTTCTACAATTCTGTACATTGAACAACCTCTAAGGCTGTTTCCAGTTTCTTAACCTGCTTCACATCTATGCATTTTTGATACTCCCTCCAGCCTGAAAAAGGCCAAACATGAACAGGGTTCCCTCATCATCCTTACCACTGAAATAACAATTTTCTGTCACAACTTACGCGGTCCCAGAGAGCAACAAATGCAAATGCAGTCCTGAGCCACTGAAAGAATTAGAACCTGATTTTTACTGCCTGTGTATTTTGATGAAGTCCGAATTTTGCAGTTTTTCTTCGATTTTTGTATTTACATTGTGAGATGAAAAAGAAACAAACAAACAGAAAAACCTGTGCTGTGGGTCAGTTTTAAAATCCCTCCATCCAGCAGCATTCAAAATAAGCTGCACTGCACCTGTCTTGCAGAAACCTCCACAATGGTTAAATATTCCACACAAAGTCTTGTGCCTTATCACTAGTTTTATCTCTGGTTTACCTGGGTGTGACCTGGAGCAAATTTTAGTAATTCTAATTCCTCACCTCCTCTAGAGTGGCTCCCAAGTATAATTCACGTGGCTTGCGAACCAGCTGTAAAATAAAACAAGAGCTTGCAGCCCCCACTCCCAGATATCTCAGACACTCATAGAAAGCCAGCAGGCCCACACAATATAGACGATGTTTGTAAAACATGGTGTCATTTTACATCCCCTTGTAATGGCAGCTCAGTACCTTAGAAAATACAACCATCCCCTGCAATTCAGCGTGAGACAGAGGTAACTGGAACAACTTTCTGCTTTCTGCCTGTTCCCTTATCGCTAAAGAGCTGATAATAACTGGATCTATTAGAAATACTGTTACAATAAATTCATTAACGACAAACTGCTGGAAGGAAAGCATTACTGTATTAATAAGAGACTAGCTATATCTCTTTTAATTTAACTGGACTCCCACTACTAGGCCCATTTAGGAGGCTGCATTAATACATGCCTCAGAAACATTTTCCTTATACAATTTTAAAATTGCACATTGAGCTAGGGAATGGAAAAGAAATGTCATGCACTGTCATGCACACACAGAATAAGAGTCAACTGCTTGAAGTCTGTCTCCTGGATGAAAGAGCAAGCCCATTAACAGGAGAAGGTGATAAAAAATCCATATGCAGCACAGAGGGCCTCTAAAAACCAAAACAACAACAGGCAATCGAGGTGGAGAGTGGAGCAGACCACTATGACTCATAGGCTATAAGTCTAGTCAGTGAAAAATCTGGCAGAAGTTTGCTGTTTGACTATGTCTGTACATTCCCAAGAGATTTATAGCTGCTTATTAAATCATCTGTTCCTCTTAAAACTAAAGAAACTGTATATGTTTCACTGGATTTTACATCTGCTAGAAAGACCCATTAACCATTAGTACAGAGTAGAGTTTTCCCTTTTGAGCGAGTCGTTCAAAAGATTTTAAGACATTACTTGAGAGAGGAAGAAAAACCTACACAAGTGATGGGCTGCAGCATGATCCAAAACCTGCTGCTTCAGAATGGGTCTCCCTCACTGGCATCTCTGGTGTGCCTGGCTAATCTTCAAAATGGGTCTTTTGAGTAACAAAAACTTTCTGCAGAGGAAAGGAAAGGAAACAAGTACTTTCTACAGAGGAAAGTTCTATTGAGGAAATAGTCATTTCTTCAAGTAAATGAGCACTGTGTCTTGAGACAGGATTTGTGGAGCAGGTTCATGGAGTGTGGTGACACACAGGCACACGCTGGTGCCAGAGGACCTATCAAAACACGAGGAGCTGACAGTGTCATCAGCTTCCAGACAGAAGCTGCTACGCTCAGGAGCCGGAGGCAAAACACCACTCACCCTGCAGAGTCATCTCAAAACCCAGGGGAAGAGGAGTAGGAGCTGTGCACAGTCCTGCCCCAAACGTGAACAGTGCGGCTTGAGAGCTGGTTAGTTCACAGGAGAGCAAGACAGAAGGATGGGTAGGGCTGTCATTTCCATCCTGCTTAGCTAAACAAGCTGTTTTGTTATCTCAGAGTGCTCTTGGAGCACCTCCGCCCCTACCCTTCCCACACATTATCCATTATGAAAACCTGCACTAACAAAGAATGTTCCTTCTCCCATCTCCCCTTGCCTCCTCTCAGTCTTACTTTTTTGCTCTTTTTTCCCCCTTGGGCACATCCATAGATTAGCTCTCCGAGATAGCCATCTCTCAATGTTGATGTACAAAGATGTTATTAAATAGAAGCCATTTGCTGAGGCATAGATGGGGATGAACATCCCGAATTCCCAGAAGGTAGGAAAGTTTTACGCATTTTAAATTAACCCCTTAAAAATAAACACAATCCATGCACATTTGCCAAACATATGAGAACGCAGAAATACTGTATCCACAGCTACTTCAGTGTTAAGACTGGAATACAGATGTACTTTAAAAACACCAAAAATGCCCTTCAGGGTCAGACCAGCAGTGCCTCTAGCTCAGTACTCTGCCTTCAGAGGCAATGAAAGGCAGTGCTAGTCAGGACAAGCCCAGGAACCTCGCTGCTTTCTGGCCATTTTTCTCTGTCCGTGGGAGACCGCAAGCTGTGGGTGAGCAGAGCTGAAAAGCAGCGAGATTTACAAAATGTTGCTAACGGTGCTTTTGTTACTCCTGCTGTACCACTAAAATCCTATTAAGTCTGTAAAGCGAAGCACGACAGAAAGCCATGTGTGAACTGTTGCACTTAGCTGAAAAGTCAGCAACTTGGGAGCTTGAGAACACAATAATAAAATCAAGACCCACACCAGCTCACGCCAGCGGAACGCCCAAAGCCTGCGAGCGAGTGAGGGAGCCGAGCATCATCATCGTGCCCGTGGGTGCAAATGTGGCAGATTTGCCAGCACACACTGGATGGGGGGACAAGAAGGGATTGGTTGCTCAGCACATTTCTCTTTCATGTTTTTGAATTGCTGCCTTGTAAAAATCAATTTGCTAAAAAACATGACAAGATAATGGTAGGTCCTGCTGAATCGGCACAGCTATGCTATGCCAAACTGATTCCTGCAGTAAATCATGCGCACTCTCCAAACACAAAGGCAGGGCTGTGCAGCTCTGCACACTCGTTCTTTACTTTTGCCAAAAATGACAAAACGTCTGTCAGACTTGTTTTCTCTTTATTATCTCTGCATTGAACTATCTTCACTTTAGAACTCTGAATCAATACAGAGGAAATAAACAAGCATGAAGTTGATCTCCCAGCAGTCTGTACAAAAATCGAGCCAGCATATACTCAGTAGGTTACAGCCCATCTCCTACCCAACAACTGCACAGACCCAACCATCACCAGCTTCCTACCTGACACAGTAACTAACTTTCTGATATGTCAATTCATCATCAGTATGCTGAGACTGATTTAGTGCTTTCCCTCTTAAAAACAAGGAAACTATAAAACAACATTGTGAGGGGAAAAAAAAATAACATCATTATGGGAATATCCATACCCAGCACAGTAATACCACATCTCAGCCCATACAGGGTGAGACATCATGCCCAAGGCATATCACCCCTGCTAGTCACATGCTACAGGAGTCAGGATGGTGGCATGGAAAGTCAAGAGCATTAGTCAATCCTGAGCGATCATCTTTGTATCTTTTGATTTGGCTCTCCTTCCTTAATGGGAGGCAGCTACACCAATTAACATCAGTTGCTTGCTCCATGTCAGCTTTATTCCCTGTGTCATGTACATGGCAACACCATATCTCACAACAGGTGAACTTAAGAGCAACTCACAGCACAACTCACCCCAGACCAACACCACCGCACCAGTGGATGTCACCCATCCACCTCCCCAGAGATCCAGCCAGGTAATAAGCTTTGCAAAAGGAGGAGTAATCATTGTATTTTACGAGCACAGGAAGCACACAAATATTACTGTCCACTCTCACCAGAGGAAACACCACATGAGAGCTGTTGTGAGAATTCCATCAGCCTTCCAGGCCAGCATGGAACCTGAGTGAACCCTTAGGCAAGCTGCTGAAGTCAATGCTCAGCTTTCAAGCACATGCTCGAGTATTTGGCTGAGCTGGGACCATTTTCAAGTGTGGGATGCAGAATCCCACTCAATGGTTGCTTCAGTGACAGACTACAAAAGTATTCTTGATATATAATAATGCAGTAATTTACGGGGGTGCATTCTCCCTTAACCATAACCTCAGACTCATCTGTTCTTTGCAAGCAATTGTTTCCTAAGGAGTGTTGCTGTGCCCCTCATCTGAAACACAGAGAACAGCTGCCAGCCACAATAGGAAATGGTTTGCACTGATTGAAAGTATTTCTGAAACCCCACCAATTCCACTCCATTAAAAAAAAAAAAAAAAGAAAACCCAAACCAAAAAAAACAAGTAACAACAAGAAAACCCAAGAGAATTTGATAGTCTTTATTCTGTTCATTGTTGAGAAGTAAGGATCTCTGTTTTCTCTTCAGACCATCCTGTTATTCACACAGTGAATTACAGACCTAACCACTTCTATAAATGGCTGTTCCCCAAACTCATGGTTTAAGTTTAGGTCAAAAGAAGATCATTCATATGTGAAGTATGACTCTCCTCTGGCAAAGTAAAGCCATTCTGGTTCCTGACAATGCTATATTTAACTTATTTTTAACTGTCCTGATTTTCTGCCTCTTTTCCTCAAAATAAAATGTGGTAGATGTCAGAAGAAAGGGATTCTGCAATCCTCAATTAAAAAGGTCACCTGGAGGCAAGCTCAGAGCCAGGAGTCAGCCAGTGACAGCATGGACAGATTAAGACCTTCTAAACCCTAGGTTTCATTTTAACATGGTACCACTGACCTACCCAAAGTCACATGAAAATCTCAATGCCTCAGTGCAGGATTATAACACTTGTTTACCTAATACATGGGTTATCATAAAGATATAGATTATAATAACCAGATTGTTACCATTTGCAAATGACTAATGCTCCTCTGATGCCTTATAAAGCTGTGACTACTACCCGCACACTGAGATCATCAAGGGAACAAATGATGCCCTGTAAAACCGATTTAAAATAGAGCAAACACATATTAGGCAATATAGGTTTAACCTTGTAAATTTAAGGTAATGGAAGGTAAATTGTGCTAGTTCCCTACAAAGGCACAGCACCCACCCAACAGAGGCTGCTTCATTAAGTGGGGTATGTAGTTTTGAAGGCACAGTTCATTTAGGCAGAGTTTTAGATGATGTTTGCACCTGCTAGTCAGGAGCTGAAATAACTGATAAGAAACTCCATCCACAGACACTTGGAGGTGAGTGATTGTTCCTGCCCTTAATGTGTCCACAAAAATGCAAACACCACACCAGCCCCTGGGCTCCCAAGCTGACCAGGCGCAGACAGCTATTTAAATATATACAGGGCCCTGTTTTAAAGCTGTAACAATGCAGTCAAATAACAGGACACCCAAAAAACACGCAGCAGAGTGACTAGCTACTCCCCACTCAATTTGGTTATCATTGATGCTTAGACCTTCCTCCCACATGCCATGCTGTCAGAATCAACAGGCAAGTTTCTGTGGAACTTCAAATCCTGGGAGGGTTTTGGAGGCAGGGGGTTGGTGGAGGATTGGATCAATTTTTTTTTTTAATAGTTCAATGTTTTCAACCTGTTTGTATTCTACCAAATAAAACTGGATAGGCAGTGAAAGGCACCGAGGACCAATCAAACCTCCAAGGGCCTGAAGATGAAACCTCAAACTGCTTTGTTACCAATTAAAAACTTTGGAAGCAAATTATCTTCATCTGTGTGGCTGGCAGGAAGATTAAAAGTCTCAATGCACAATCACATCTGATTTCCTGCAAAGCTCTGCTCTGACAAGCAGGTGTTACAGGAGGAGAGTGCCTGGGTTGCAAACAGCCCTGCTCACCTTCAGTGCAGTTCCTGAAATGGGAGCAAAGTGAAGAGCATGGCCATAAAGCTGTACTATCCTGATGTAGGAGAAAGCTTCTAGCTTATGAGTTAGCACCTCTTTTTAAATGAAAGACAAAAGAAGTACGAAAATGTCTCTGAAAAGTTGTTCCTTTCCTTCTCTTCCCCTTTCCCCAGCTTCCTAGAGAAAGTACTTTTTAGACAAATTGCATACAGTCTGTGCAATCCTCCTGCTTGGAAAATTTGGTCTGCTAATAAAATCAAATGCAAAACAACAACAACAAATCTATTTTTGATGGGTTTGCTTGTTGTGCCACAGCCCCCAGCTTCCATTCTCAGGGATTTACCAAAATATTTGTTTATTTACACAGAGCTGGAATTCTGGAGTACCAGATTATCTTCTGATTGACCTTTGGCCATGCTTAGAGGTTACAGCAATTAAATATATTTCCAGTGACATCAGTAGGGAAGTAACTGTGCTGTAAATAAAAAGTTACAAAAAAGTGTGGCTTTATCCATCCCTTACCAATACTCAGCTGTGTGAAGGATAATGGAAGTTCTCTCTTCACCCCAGCCCTGAGCAAAGTGCCAGTTCCCTTCCCTTCAGTGAACACAATCTCTGAACACTGCAGGTAGGCACAATTTTCTCCTGTCATGCCTCTCAGCTTGCCGGAGGAGAGGCTGTCACAGACTTACCTCCTGCTCTCCCTCTAACACCACAAAGCAAGTGGACAGTGAAAATAAGAAGAAATTCATACTACTGGGTTTAAGTACTTTATGCCTTGAAAGAAATCCCTGAGATGCTCTCAGATGACCTAAACAAATCACAAAAAATTTAAGAATAAATAAAGGTGAAACTCCCCCTATTAGGTTTACAGATCTCAAGCCTCTGGGACTCATGTTTTAAAGATTTCCCATGTAGCTATAACAGCCAGAGAAGGTCAAGATTTCTGATAGTCACTTAGCTTCAGGCCTTAAAAGAAGGTAGAAAAAAACTCAAATACAAAACAAAAAATCCTCCATTAAAATTGGCGGAGTTAACAAGAGTAAGGAAGAAAAGCTGTAGATTTTTTCTTTTGCATTTACCACCCACTGTCTCCCACACAAAAACATTGGGTAAGAGCTCATTGTAACAGCACTTCTAGATCTTACTTTAAAATTCCTTAGTCACTGTAATTGTATACAGAGCAAACAAGATCCACTTCACTTGCCAGCAAAACAGAGCAGCACCTGGACCACAACATGGCAGCCTTACAGGATGTGTAAAGATAAGACGAGAGAAATCAACCAGTCTGGAATTTGAATACTGGAAGGCCAGACCAGCACACCCTGACCCAATGTGAGCAATGCTACCTTTAATGACATGAAAGAGAGATATGTGATAACCATCCAGTGTTTCAATTATAGCTTTGTCTCTCTATGTGAAAGCTGACAACTACTTCTTGCAGGATGCAGCCACCACGTTGAGGGTGTGACACAGCTGTAGTGTCCCTACAGGGAATCAGGATGTTACAAAACCTACCACATTCTACCTAATGAAGGTCAGCTCTTCCCCGCCCCACCAGAGGGATTCATACCCAAAAAATTGCATGTCTGGAGATGAACAAGAACAACTTTGATGAGATCCACCAACCCAGGGCAAGAGGTTTCACACTATCAAAACTTTCTGGTATTTTCCTGGAGCAAATAACAGCATATTCATCTGCACATCAGGCTTCTCTCAAGAGGCCATGATGGCTAAGAACATCATCTTCTCATTCACTAGCTCTACTTGTAACCCCCTCCATAGCGACTCCTGCAATTACTGTTTCCACGTGAATCATTACGTGCTGCCTACACTTCAGCCCCACTCCCCAAAAATATCTGTGTTGACTGCAAAAACACATGCTACCACAGACCTTTCTTACAGATCAAACTGCAAGCAAGCAAGCTGCAGGACTTTCCTGCACGTTTATTTTGTGAACCCCACATGCAGTAACCTCATCTCCCAGAGAACATGTGAGTACAGCTCAGCCCCGGGGGAGTCTGATGTTCCCTTCTCTGGGGAGGCCCCGTGCTGTGCATGGCTGCTGTGTGGAAGTACACTGTTGAGGGACAGATCAGCCTGTGAACATTTCTCCTTGGAAGAAGGGCTCCCTTTGAACTCTCATAATTGCGCCGACCTTGTGCACACATGTTTGTTGCCTGAGCTGTGGGTGGGAGGCGCATCTGGTGCCAGCTCTTTGCAAATCTTGCACAGCTTCATTCTCAAGACCACTGAATTAAACATGGGCTTTTCCACAGACTTCTTCAAGCTTTGGACCAGACCCACATTCCTCCATTTTAAAGGACATCAGAAGAACTGCACTGAGTATTTTCAGGCAAGTGTTGAGTCACCGTCCTACTGCTGCAAGGCCAGGAGAGTGACCTGTTCAGCCAGCTTTTTCCACAAGCCCTCAAGTCAGACCTTATTCACTGCACTCATTGTGTGCGGTTTTTTTCTCACCAACACAGAGGAAAATGAGACACAAACTGGCCATGAAGAGTCTTGGGCTAGAAATTTGGAAAATCATATTTTTTCCTTCCCTTTTCCAAAACTTGCATTCACCCAAACCCTTCATTAACACAGAAATGTCCCTCTCTTTGGCACACAACTGCCCACCTCAGCTTTACCCTGAGATTGCAGGGGACATCAACAGGCAGGAACCCCAGCTCATTGAGACCCAGCCACTGTCTCAGTCTGCTCCTCAGGAAGTGAAATGTTGGACTCTTCCTTGCTTTGGCCTGGGGTACACTCATAACTCACGATTTGGCCTCCAGAAAGGAAGCCCTACTGTTCCTTACACACACTCAGTAGCACTTTAGTCACTGAGCTGTCTCACAGAGCCCAGAAGAAATTCTTACATAGTAAATAACATGTGCCATTAATTATGTCAGTACTTGGCCCACATCAGAGCAGCTGTCAGGGCCTCAAGTGCACCAACAACCCTTAAACGCCCTGTCCAGCCAGACCTGGGACTTGTACCCCCAAAGCCACTGCCCAAGAGACCAGAAGCCCAGGGTAAGCTCGGGCTCAGCCATGCTGCAGGTTCGCCCACCCCCAGCCCTGTCCTTGCTGGGCCCGACTCGCTGCATGGATTTAACTTGGTCCTGGCTCTTCCCTCTGCATCTGCACAGTGATCACTGGGCTACTAGTGAAATCTGTTGCTGTCACCAACCTGGGCCCACTTGGGTACTGTGGGACTTTGCCAAGGTCATTGTCCTACCTGTGCTGGTGTCACCCTCAGCTCCTGGCTCATTAGTTCTCATGGTTCAGCCCTTGCTCTCTACTCCCTGACAGTGCCATGCACCCCACACTGTTTCCGTTTGCTGGTCACCCTCCCTGGCTTAATGGACCCTGGAGCATGATTAGGAGAAGCATCATATGATAGCCGGGGGCTGGCATTAAATTTTGGAGGAAGGAGAAATATCAGAACACCTTTTCCAGAGGGATTCAGCACCTTGGTTTTGACCCATGGAAAATCTGAAGAAGTAGCAGCTAACCTGGTGTTAGAGCAGGTTTGGGAAACTGGGTCACTGGTTTTCCTGGTGATTAATTCCAGGATAAGATACCCATCTGGTTCAGACAGAGTTCAAAACATCCCTGCTTATACAATCAGATGCATGAACAGGAAAGGCACCTTTGCAAGCAATCATCCTTCTTCAAACAGAAATACTGCATCACAAAAACACATGATTTCCTGCTCACGAAAAGGGCTGATGGACAAAATCAGTTATTCAAGCTTAGCAAGGTTTTCAGCTATCCAGACTTTCCTAGCTAGCCTGAGGTAAAAACAAAATCTTAAAATAAGTTTGTTATTCCCACAGAAACAAATTTTCAAAAGCTTCTGCCATTTGCACTAAATGCATTTTGGCAGGGAGCATCCTTACAGCCCCATAACAAAACTAGAATTGCACCAGAGAGTTTTTCTCAGGATATGCAGCAATCCTTGCGAGCACTCTGGCCTTGCCTTACTCTCCGCCTGTTGAGAGCTCAGGCTGGAGGCACTGAAAGAAAACTGGAGTCCAGTTTTGGAGATGTTTTATTTTTGGTCTTGGAGACTCACTCCTCCTCTTTACATATCATCCTTTCAAACAAAACAAACAAACAAGTCTTTTTCTCTCTTTCCTGTTCGTATGCAGAGGCAGAGAAATCCAGAGAGCTGATTTCCACTAAGAACAGACACCAAGAACCAAGTGCACTGTATGAACTTCAGAAGTTATTGCAGGTTCTGCAAAGCAGCACAGTGATGTGCAAAACTAATACAAGCCAAAAATGGAGCATATGATTAACAGAGAAATTACACAGGCGGATTTCAAATCTGGGTCTTTTTCAAAATGTATCACCTATATAGGCACCTTCATAGTGACATCCTATACTATGTGCTACCAGCAAACCAAGATACAATTTCTGGAGACAGATCATTTTGTTTTGGGAGAGATACCATTTTACATACAGCTGTCTACTTTCTAAATCATCTACCTGCCATTTGGTTCCACCCACACCTCACCCCAGCCCTAAACAGTGTTGTCTTTAAACAGCCAACCAAAAGTTCTTGCAGTGTCACTGCCTACATATTCTGGGGGGTTTTTTTGCAGGGAGGATTGGGGGGTTTGGGGGAAGAGATTGTGGTTGGGTTTTTTATTCCCCAGAAGTTAAAAAGGGGGCTTTGCCCTCCAACCTTTGGTGGTTATTCTGGTACAGATGCCTACAAAAGACACACTCATATTCTGAGGACATGTACAAGGACAGTATGAGATAATAAAGAGCAAAAGTGGGCTGGAATGCATGTCCTGGGAGTCCCACAGGTAGTCCAGGTTTCCAGGAGGGAAACCTGGAGGAAGAAGAGAGATCCTGTATGTTCTCTCCCTAAGGACAACTTCAGGGCTCTAACATTGTCTGCATTGCTCTGTTTCAACACTGCATGCTTGCTCAAAGAACCAAAACTCAGCTTCCCCAAAAGACACTCAGTTCTGCAGGTACTTGTACATAACAGTGACCACATTCATAAAGTTTTAATATAGTAAAGAAAATACGTAAAACAATGGTCAGCAATGAGCACAAGCCTTATGGGTACATGGGTCATTTGGAACTGAATCCAGAAGTTTAAATCATTAGGTTTCTGGATGTGGCAAAATTAGCCTGGTCCCATCATGAGACCTAACCTTCCCACAAGGGTCACAAAACAGGAAAGGCCGGGACTAAGAACAACAATAACTGCAAGAAAATAAATTTTATCTGAAACTAATCGGTTACTAATGATTTGAGGAAGATTACATCAACTCCCCATATAGGGGTTCTTTATCTGAAGGAGTAAAACACTACACTGTGAAATAACAGATGTTGCATATTTAATCTGCAATTGAATGTTCTTCAATTACTCTTCTCATGTTCCTCAGAGGGACAGTGGGAGAGGATTCCCAGCATCAAAGGAATATCTGGTGAGGGCTCAGTTTGTACACAGTCCGGGTATTCCACTTCCCACAGGATCAAGTGCTTTGATGTGACCTTTCCTAATGAAGCTGTAAGATTCACTCTCTTACAACCACCTGAAAGGAGGATGTAGCAAGGTGGGGGTTGGTCTCTTCTGCCAGGTAAGAAGAGACAGGATCAGAAAAAACAGTCTCAAATTGCACCAGGGGAGGTTGAGTTTGGATATAAGGAAAAATTTCTCCACCAACACTAGAACAGGCTGCCAGGGAAGTGTTTGAGTCACCATTCCTGGAGGTATTTAAAAGCCATGTGGATGTGGCACTTGGGGACACAGTTTAATGGTGGACTTGGCAGTGCTGGATTCACTGATCTTAGAGGCCTTTTCCAACCTAAAGGATTCTATGGTCTGAGTATTTGATCATATTCAGATATATAGAAACAGCTGTCTGTAATGCGAGCAGAATACAGAATATGCCACAAGATTTTTGTATTGCTTCCTGTAGAATTCCAGTTTGCTGGCTGGAATTCAAGATCCTGGAATTTGGCTCTTGATGCTTCTCCTTGATCAGGTATTAGCATTCCTCCCGATGCCAGCCTGACAACATTTCCAGTGTTTTGCATAAACAGTCTCTCAGATCGCACTGCTCTGGTCCATTTGTGCTGCAAGGCTGCTGACATCTACAGTTCAGAGAGAGCTTGCTGGAGGCATGAGCTGTGCAGCAGAAAGCCATGCTCCTCTGATTGCTCCTCTGTGGAAAAATGAAAACGCTTCATGTCCACGCACATAGATTCGTTGGAAGCAGTTTGCTGTGAAATTTGTGGTACAATCAGTTCCATGTTAATTACACATGCTCATAAATGATGACCAGCTCCTTCTCAGAGCTGAATTTCTGCAGCTGGAGAGGCCAACACACCCATCTGTTACCAGGATTTTAATGGGAAGTGTCCTGTAATTTTACAAAAATATGGACTGTATCGTCTGCAGGCATTCTCCTTGCACGAAATGAGGCATAAAGGTTTTCACTAGACACACACTTAACAAGAGTTATAGCAGGTTTTGATCTCTCCCCTTCAGCACCCTCAGGCCTCATCCACAACAGCTGAGACACTCTAGCTAAAGCCTCAGTGAAACTATTGCCGTTGATGAAATTTCCTCTGACCAGGGAGGTCAGGGATATATTTTGGCCAGGAACCTTAATGACCCAACAGCACTAAGACAAACCTTTTCCAGCTATTCGTCTGCATTCTTTAGGCATGAGGACACGAAAAAGGGGAAGCACTGAACTATGTAAAGCTAAGAAGGAAAGAGAGACATTCCACGCTACAAAGCTGTTCCAGTTAGCATCTCATTTATATTCTGAGACATAAACATAACTTCTCTCCCATATGTGATGAAGATTCCCATATATAATATTTCAAGACCAGTACTGCATAAACCTGCTTATAGCCCAGTCACCCCACAACCTCTGACAATTTTTACTGAGTGACATCTTTGACCACTTTTTAGTATACTACCAATAAATGAATCAAAGTTAACATGTACTCCTCTGCTTCCTGCCCACTTCTTATATCTGCTTTTTTCACATCAAAAAGGGACTTTTGATACTGCTTACACACACAGTTCAGGCGTGTAGAAAGACCAAGAAATCTGGCTTCAATCACCAACTGGTGCTTGTAGACAACACTGGAATATGAATAAAGGTAATAAAAGGCAGCCAACGGGAAAAAACCATCTGAGGAGACCATGGTCCTGTTAACAAACAGCATGGTATGAACAATGAAGGTAGGTATAGAGAAAAAGCAGAAGATGAGGTGGGAGGGTGCTGTGCCACCCAGATTCCTGCCAAAGCCCATAGGAACAAGAGATGGGTTCAGATAGACAGGCCTGTCTCCAAGGTAAAATTCCCAAAAGAAACTAGGAGTTCATTTCTCTCTCTTATTCATGCATACTTTAGAAACCTCTGGAGACTTCTCTGCAAACTGGAACAATAAAACAAAATGTCAAGACAATAAATGGGGCATTGAATCTCTGCAGTCTGTTGGAGGAAGGCCTTTTCTGACTTGAGGGCAGTACCTTGTTTTCACTTCACAACAGCAAAGCACTACAGAGTAAGCACTGTCTTTCAGGATAACCTCAACAAAGAGTGGGGCAGCACAGTGGTACTCAGCTGGATCAATTACCTTCAGAAATTTCAAGTTGAAATCCACCTTGCCACAGGTATCTCTCACTATCCTTTTGTCATCTATTCATGATGTCATAACAAGTATATTGTTAGAGACACTGATAAACAGCAGGAATTCATTTTATTTTTCTATAATTCTGAGGAAATTAATTCCAGTCCCGCTCCTAAACTCCAAGAAACTCCATATATATTGCAATATATCAGCAGTGAAACAGTTCGTGTTTTGTTCTCATTTACAGCATAAGCACTTAAAACTAAACGTAGACTTCGCTTCCCTTTTCTTTGACCAGGAGAAATTCACTGTTATTATTAATCTACACATTTCACTTTGTTTGGAACTTTAATTTCTGGAAATGATGGTTTTTATGCAAAAGCAGTAAAGCAAGTGCCTTGTTAAACTATAGTGAAGCATCAAAGAGGCAGCTTTGTGGCCAGAAGACTCAAAGCCCCAGCTCCATCTTTGGCATATTGGGCAATTCCAGTCTTGCAAGTAATTTTATTTTCCTCCACTCTGATTTCTTAACCTACAAAATGGAGATACTGGCTAAAATTATTCAAGGACATTACAATATCCACAGTGTCATTCCTTGCTTTTATCTCATGTTTGAATGAGACCAAAAATCTTGTGTTGCACAATAAGCCAGTTGCGCTGATATGTCCATTCTCCCATAAAAAGAAATTGCTGGGTTTGTTTCTGTTTCAGTTCGGTCTTTAGCCCACTCTGGCTCCTCAGGAAGCTCTCCCAGCATCAAATGAATTCCAGAAAGGGTTCAGCACAAGCAAAACAGCGTATTTTAATTATGCTTCACTGAATCAAAACCTTTTAATTAGCTCTAGTAATGGCTCCATCCAGCTTTGCAAAGCACTTTGGAGAACTGCACTGAAAAGTGCTGTATCAGAGCTAAGTATTATTACCTACACAAATATGAGCTAAAGACCTCAGTTCATTTCTAGGCAACATCCTATATGTAGGATGACTTAAACATTGACTTAAACATTGCTTCAAGTCATAGGATATTCCTCAAGGAAGAATTTCAAATCATTTAACAATTAATAACCTTGCAACACCTTTGAAAAATAAATAGTGAAAAGCGGGCACTCACAAATTGCTTCATCTGCTGGAATACAGCTGTTTCTGGAGCAAAACACAGTACTCATTTAACAGAGCAAAGCCACAGAAATATAAAGGGCACAAAGGAAAAAATATTGTTGTATCCATTTAGAGCAAGAGGGGAAGTTTGTGGAGGCAAAAGCACAGTAAACCAAAATAAAATAAAATAAAAACACTTAAATAGCACCCTGTTCTTGATGCCAAACTGGTCAGAAATAGCTCACATTTCCAAATTTGGTAATCTTCCAAGGAGGAGTCAAAAGCAACAAATCCTTGTAGGTGACAGTAAGGATAGAAGGGAGGGTTTTCCTGGTTTGATTTACTGGCTAACTTAATCTGTACTGTTTGTGATTGTTTAACAGCGTTGGTGGGCTGATCTTTTGTTATCTTTAGATGACACTTTAATGTTGCAGGGCAATCATTATTACATTCTGGTGAGCTCAGAGTGCCTTGAACAATTTCTTAGATCCAAGAGATGTAATAACTCCTCGGGCAGACAGGCACAAGTGTTCCAGATCTCATTTGAAAACCATGATCTCCAAGAGGACTGTGGCCTCAGCTCCTTGCTGGACCACTGACACGCACCTTCTCTGGTCAGGGGACAGATGCCATACACTGAATCACAGAACCAAGCAGGCTCTTGGGAGGTCTCCTGCCCACAGAGTGAGCCTTGCCCAGTCTGTTTAGCCTACGAGAAACTGTTCAGTCAGAATGTTTTAGAGGACCTTGCAAAAACCAGTCTTGTATCACACGCCCTGTTTTGCCAAAGCCACCAGTCCTAGTTCAAAGACAGATTCCACACTGCTTCCAAGCCTGCTAAAAAATGTCATCCTGCTTCTTCAAACAGGGTAACACACTATCATACTGGGATTTTTTTCACCCTTTTACATTAAGTGGAGTAAGAAATACCCTGAGAAGCAGAGGAGTGGGGTGCAGGCTACTCTCCTTCATTGGCCTTGCAAACAACATTGTAGAAAAGGATGACATTCAGTCTTAGAGTAAGGAAGGGCACTGTAGGCGCTCATGGCAAATTCCAGCCAGGAGCATGGCCCTCACTGTGCAGTGAGCCCCCAGGAGCAGCTTTCTAAACAAATGGAGCAGAAACCCAGTGTATCAAAGGCACTGATTTTCTTACAACTACACTTCCAGGTGGACACCAACTGGGCATCACTCAGCCTTACAGAAGGATACATAATCTGATCTCGTTAAGTATCAGCTATGGAAAAACAGATGCTTGTCCCTGCTTTTCAATTCACTCGCTGTTGCTACTAAGCACAGTAGAGAAAACAATCAATGGATCAGGTTTCCAAATGGGAAACAAAATCACTGGAATGGTCTAAGTCCACTTTCACCGTGTTGGGAGTTTTCATCATTACTTCACAATCCTCTTCTGAGAAACACAGTATCATGCTGTTTGCATGCACATAAATACTTGAGTTACCTCAGCAAAATGCAAGTGTGTTTATGTAGTTCAAGGTTTAGATTTCCATTGCCCTTATTGTGAACAACATCCTTTGCAAAATACAGAAAAGAGAAACATTTTCAGGATTTCTTTTTCTGGCTTAAAAAAACCAGTCAAACAAACAAAAAACCCCAGATGGGGTTTCAGTCCCAAATATGCAATTGGCATTTGGCCCAGTGTAAAGACATGCCCAAACTGCCTGAGGATGGAGCAGCTGTGGGGCCAGGGGTAGGTCACAAACTGCCTAAACCAAGGAGACTTTGCAGGAGGGATTCCCTTAGGACAGAGAAGAGCTCTGAGGAAAACAAGCAGCCAGTATACTAAATTACCTCCATTCAGTCTCATGATACACAAGTTGAAAGCATTTTCTGTCTCTTTAATGCTGCTTCTTCCTCCATCTGAGCCAGAAATTGCCAGCCAGCCTGATCTCCTGATGAAACTATCTCCCACCATCAGTTTACAAGGAAAAGAGAGTTTCCAGAGTAGCAACAAATCTAGTATGGTACTGAAAGAAACTTTTGGTAAACACAATAAAGTGCTGTCACGAAAGATTGGCTAACTCATCTTGTGATCCAAGCTCTGTGGAAATGTCTACATGAGTGTAGAAAAGGATCAGAAAAAAATACTGGGGGAGGGAAAGAGCAGTTCACTTCTCCAGCCTGCATCCCCCTCCACAACAGAGGAAAACTAGCAGCTGTGTTACCAAACATCTGTAAAAAGACACGGTGGAACCAAAGGACAGCTGAGGATGTAAACAAATCTCCTGTTACCTGCTTATTCTCCCCCTACTGCATATTCTCTCCCTACTGCATATAACTTAAAAAAATTCGACCCAAATTCAAACCATTTACACAAAAGTGAAATTTGAAAAAGTTGCAGCAAGGTTTGCTTCAGGGGGACTCAAGTCAATTCAAAGAGTCAGCATGTATAAAAAACTAACAGAGTCCCTACAGAATCCAAAGGGCTGAGAAAGAAATAAGGCAGTTTGAAAAGTTTTCTCAAAGAGAGTAATATCTGAGACCCAATTTAACCTGAATCTGAAAACTTTAGAGCCCAGTAAATGTGCAAGAGAGACCTATACACCATTTCCTATTAGGTGGCTGCCAAACAGATTTGTTACACATTTAATAAAGCAGTAAAATAAGGTATTTATGTAGCATGTTTAAGTGTAAGCATATTGGTAGCATTTTGTTTAAATGAAAGTGTAACCCGATAGGTGCCATAGTTCCTGGACAATGGGAAATATGCGGAGAAAAAGAAAAGTCAGAAATCCTGCTGCATCACAAAAAATAGCATCTTGCACAGTGCTGCTTTAACAGGCCTATAAAACCTGGATGCTCTGAGCCTCTCTCACGAGTGCCTGGCTGGCAGATGGTGAGTCCTCACGTGCCTTGGAGGGTCCAGCTACTCGGAGGGAGTAGTCTTGAATGCCCTTTGCTGGGTCACACATCATTGCAATTCCTTCCTTCAGGGCTTCACCTCATACTTGGCCAGGGAGCAGAGCTGCAGCTCCGTCCAACGTCAACACCTTTTCTTTGCTTGGCCAGAGGTGTCGGCGCAGAACAAACGTGAGTTCCAGCCTTCCCAAGTTCAGAGCTCCCCAAGCCACGTGCACTGCTCAGGCTCACTGAAGCTGTACAGGAAAACTGCCACCACCCTTCAGAGTGCAATTTCAGCCCATCACAACCTTTCCAGGTTACAAAAGAAATGCAGCAAACTGCAAAGGTACATGTCATAAAAAACAGCCTAATACAAACATCTGGTAACTTTTGCTTCTTTAAGGTACAGAACTCAGGAATATATGAAGCAATATCAGTTATTGCTTCTCAAACACACAGGGAAACTGAGGTTCCAGGTAATGGAATGACTTAGAGGACCTCTGAATGAGTGAGCAAAAAAGCAGCAACTGGACAAAAGATTTGCCAGGTAGTAACTCTTTACACGGATTTCTTTCTTTCCACAGACACTGTGCTTAGTTATGAAAAATTAATTATTCTCTTTTGGAGAAAGATCAACGTGCTCTTCCTCATGGGTGATTACTCCCAGAGGGGTTAAAAAATAAAGGGAGAAAAGTACGGAAACACCAGCTTTACGGAGCAAACCTGTTTTCTTCCAAGTGTGAGAACAGAAGAAAACCAGTTATAATTGGGCCAAATTGTTTTAAGAAAGAGGTACTTTTCTGCTTCAATAGATACATACAAACATGTAGAAGTATCATTAATACAAGGAAAACACTGAAACAATAAGTTGCTGCCTTTTGCTTGCACATTCCTAATGTGAAGATCCCGAGTTCCCTCTAAGAGGAATATGTGGATGTTTTATTGTTAAACAATTAGGCCAAAGCCACACTGAGGATTTTTGTATTTGGTTCAAGCTGACTTTAATGGAAAATGAGCATCTATCATAAGTGACTTAGAAAATCTCAGCAGGGTTGTATAAAAAGCCAGAGCATTTTTCGTTCTGTTTGAATCTAACCTAGTTAAGGCTTCATAGAGAGCTGAGGACTTATTAATAAAGATCAGAAACTGTGAAGGCAGTAAGGGTCTTTACATCCTCCACTCCCTGGTCAAAATGAAGTTTAGGGATAATTGAAACATCTGCTGTGATAACTTGTGTATCAAAGCAAACCTCTATTTCCATCTGTAAAAAGGGCTAATTTAATCCACGTACAGAAAGCACTATTTTAAATATTTGTGAAATAAAATGGGTAAATTAATATCTTTTGAATAGTCATGACAAATACACTCTATGTAAGATGTAAACCTGAGCTGCACACTGATGTACCAGAAAGAATCTTTGTCTCTTGGCACAGGTCTATAACTGGGGGGAATGGGGATAGTAGATACAAAATAACTGCCTCCTCGTAACCAGACATAATGGTTATGACTAAGTCTCAAAAATTAAACATAGGCAGAGACAGAAGAAGTCATCCTTTTCAAGAAAAAAATAAGTATTAACATCATCTCTCTAAAGATACATTAGTCCATTAATTTGAGATTACATAGTTAAGAAACATGGTATTAAAAGCCTAAATTTTCCTGCTAGTCTCACCAGCTGATCATACAAATTTTGAAGAAAAGTAATTTCACTTGAAATTACATTCTGCATGGGGGAAAAAATAAAATAAAGCTTTTTGAAGCACTGAAGGGCAGCAGCAATATTGTCATCTCAAAAGCACTACTCTGGGTACTTCTAGTTCAATATGAAAGAAAATGTTTTGCCTCACAATACATTTCTGATTTTCCTAAGACTCACACTGAAAATAAAGAAAAAAGGGTTTGTCTGTTCCCAGAATTACCTTCCTGATCCATCTCATCTGCACTGATGTTTCTCTCATCTACCAGAGTCAGATGCAGTCTTTTATTCATTTGTTCCTATTTTGTTAAGAGCTTTTAGATTTACAAATGAAAGATGCTACTCTGCTGCTATAGCTCATCATCTTTCTGCTACTATCTGAATTCAGCTCCCAGCTTTTATTGTCATTTGCCCTACTCCAGAAACCACTAATCCTAGTTTGATTCAGAGGCCCTCATCATTCAGATTTTTTAAATCCACATGATAAACTCTAGAGATGAAAATAAGTTATCTCCATTAGTCCCAGTCTAGGAATACTCCATTCAGTTTGTAGAAGTTATGGAGGCATGCCTTCATTGTGTATTGAAAACAAAAACATATATATATAAAATCTCATTTATGTCAATGAATCCTGGATCGAAATGTCTCTCAATGACCACGCAATATTTAGGGTTATCTTAAGTCACCCCCCCCCAAAAAAAAAACCAAAACAAACAAAAAACCCACTTAACATGTACTTGTCCTTTACTCCTTGCCTGACTAGGAAGGGAAACTTAACAACAATTTGGAAAGTAACAGCCAGAACTACAGTGCCAGGTGAGGAAGAGGTGAGCAGACACTACTGGGATAATTCACCTGGTCCAAACCAGCTGCTCTGTGTGGTCTCCACCCCAGCTGACCTTCCCACTACATTTGTCTGGGCTGGACAGGCAGCTGTGCCTGCCAACCTGTCCTGCTGCAAAGCACACAGGAAAGGGAAAAGGAAGTTTTTAGTCCAAGACAAAGCACTAGGCTATCCAGGGCTGGATTCCTGCTGTTTTATCCATTACCCATATGCTCATGAATATGCATTACTTATTTGAATTTCTCACATGAATATGTCATTAACCTTAATTGTCCTGCTTCCAGAGCACACCTCCAAGCCCAGTAGCTCAGCTACGGTTCTAACAGAGCAAAACATTCTACTGTCTCTCCAGATTTAAGAATAGGCCAGATTCTTTCCTCTGTCATATCAGTCTACCCACAGTAGTTCTGTGTCAACACTAGCACGCCAAAAATCAGTCAAGTTCATCATATGTTCTCTGTACATAATAATGCTCTCTGCTAAAAGTAATGATAATGGATTGAATTTGAACCATTAATCTTCAAAAGAGAAGCTGGCTTCACTCAGAGCAGCAAGAAACTTCTCCCATCTTTCTCATAGGCTGTGCTTTTAAGCTAGGTATTAACCCCTGTCATTTTTCAGTTGCCAGAAATACCACAATATACAATGATCTACACAACTGAAAAGATAAGACACACACTTCCCCTCAGCCATATATCCTGGAGCGTTTCCCCCCACAGATGCAATCTCCTGGAGGTGGATAGGAAGACAGTGTATGTCTGTCATAACTTTTTACTTTCCACTGTTATTCTCTCTCTGGAGCATGTGCCTGTCACTGAAAACTTCATGGTTCTCTTGCTGCTTTGTTTAGGAGACACTGCCTTAGCTGAACTTTCACCAACTTCTCTGCTGGTTTCTCCAGCTCACAGATAACTGTCTCACAGGGAGACAACTCGGTGGCAAACAGTGACAGAATAAAAGCTGAAATCACAATTAAATCTTATGCGATACTCTTTAACAGTGCAAAGCACAATCTGATACCTCTCTTGGCATTCCACTAAATACAAATGTCAATATTAGAACAACAGGCAAGCATAGGAATATGTCACAGCAGCTCAAGTAGCTGCTATCAGAGACTGTCTATGACAGACAAGAAACCTTGATGCTCACAGGTGGATGAAGAATCTGTCACCATTTATCCCCTTTCTAGGGCCTAACAAATCCCAAGCCACAGGGCAAGTGGAATCCACAAAATGTAGGTCTCACTTCCATCTACAGCTTGGATGCAGCAGCACAAGTAGAGGGTATGGCACACACAGAGTTCATTACAGCCCAGCTGCCGGGCTTGGAGTGCTCTCAGAGGGAAGCTAAGGACTAAAAGGAGAAAGAAGAAAAGCAGCACACTAAGAAAGAGAAAAGAATTTCCAACACTTCCCTGGGAGCTAACAGGCTACTTTCCCCAAAGCACAGGGGTTTAGATGAAGCCTTACTTATAGGAAAAATGGCAAGAGTCTGAGAGCCCTTGCCTCTCCTGAATTTATTTTTTCTAGAGAGTTACCTGTGTTATCCAAGTTATGCAGCCACAGGAAAAGCAGAGCAGGCAAATGAAGATTATCCCCAGCTCACCTTGGCACTAGATGAGAAGGTAGCTCTGCCACCTGGCAACTTCCCCCTTTGCTTCCCAGGCCTGAGGACACCCCTGAAGAGAAAAAAAGCAGTTCCTCCGCCAGCTGCTCTGCAACTACAGCAGCAAAAGCCCCAAAGAGTTCTGCTCAAGGTGCTGCTTCAGAGGCTAATAAACACTGAGCCAATCAGCAGGAAACACCTCTGCACCAATCCTTAGCACTGGGAAGGGAAGAGCTGAAGTACAGCACCTGTGAAAGCAGGAGGGAGGCTTGGAAGATACCCTGAGGTTGAGTAATAGCAAAACCAGACAACCAGGGTTGTGCCATTAAATCTTGCAAGTACCCATGAGTGTCACAAGGGCTTTCAGACAAGACAGGTGACAAGAAGGAGACAGCATGAGCTCCCTGTGCTTGTCCTTGCTTTTCCCTGCATTACACTGAAATGATTCCAGAAAAGATTCCAGATATTTACTCATTTCCCCAGGAGAAATGGTGATAGATACATCCATAAAACACTAACAGAAATATGTACACTAACCTAAATCTGCACGAATTGTATTGATGAGAACTGAATGCCATTTTAACAGTTTTCGAGACTGTTAAGTAAGTAATCTTTACAAACAGCCTTCAGGGAAGTGCAGATAATTTACACCTCTTCTTTATGATCCCTTTCTTTCCTTTCCTTTCCTATCCTGATCTCACGTTTCTTTCAAGTCAGTCATTTCTCACGAAGTTTGAGTGGCAGAGGTGATGTTCTTCTCAAAGATTAAGTTAACAGTATAGCAGGGACATAGCAGGCAGTAAAATGCAAGCTGTAGTATGGAACTACAGCACAATTTGCAACTTAACAATGGAAATAATCAGAACTTGCTGATTATTTGGTAAGCTTTTGCACTTTACTCATTTGCCATATCTTCAAAATTATATTCCTGGCTCATAAAGCTCATTTGAACAACACTGGATAACAGGATCTTGTGAGCCTAGAGCCAGGATTAAGATATGAGGCAAACTGGAAACTTCGATCATTACAATCCTGTAGCACAAATGAGAAGCACTTTCACACACACTGAGTCAGTCAATATGTCCCATTTCTCTTTAGTTGTGCCCACATAGAAGGAAACATGACTTTAGGCCCTTTCCCGTGACTCCAAGTGATAGGAATTTTCATCAGGACAAAGGATCAAAATCATTAGAACTCCTCATTAATTTCACCCCATATTGCAAAAACTATTTGTACTCCCTCAAGTAATAACAATGTTGAAAGCAAAAATGTCAAGAGACAGATTCATCTCCTAACTTGAAGGACTTCCCAGAACAATGAGCGGAGTCAGTGTCTGGAACATCTGCTCCTCACTGAAGAAGGGTTGCAAGATCTTCCAGGCCAGCCCTGCCAAAGTCTTTGGTCTCTGCCCTAATACTTGGGATAGCAGGCTGAGCAGAGTGCTCTGCACAGTGCTAGTCAGTTAGCATCTGTCCCCTGTGATTGTGACTGGGTGTCCCATGAAGACAACTAATCTTTTTCCTAAGGGGAAAAAATGCAAACCAGTAATTCAGTGTGACAACCTCATCAAAATGATAAAATGAATTAAGGCTTTAAAACTTTATGCAGTGACTGTTTTTAATAACGTGGGAGTTAGAGAATAATGTTAAAAGTTTCAACTCAAAGACCTGGTTTCCTGTGTTGGCACCAGTCCTAACACTAAATGTTAACACATTAAGCATTCTTACATCTTCATTTTAAAGGGCAATTAGGAGAGAGATATACTCAAACTGAAATAACATCCCGTTCCTGTGTGTGTGAACACACACAGGGTGCACTTCTGACAGAAACTCACAGTGCTTGCCCTGTGTCCTTAAGGGCTTCTCCATTTGCACAAGTTCACTGAATTCTCAACTATGTTGCAGCAGCTGACAGCTTTTCAGCCTACACACACAGCTCAAACAAACATATCTTCAAAGAATTCTGGAAGGTGGCACTAAAAATGAGCACCTTACTCTTGTCCTGTGTTCCTCAACCTACCAAGCACATCTCCAAGGTCAGAAGCTCACAGCAGAACGTAGCAAAAGCATTACTGCTCTATGAATTAGACCATTCATTTCCCTGAACAGCTTTAGCAACCTGAGGATACACTCCAGATGGAGAACAAGTTACATTACTCTAAACATGTTCACCGTGGATTAAGCTAAGGCAGTCCAGACTAGGCTGGCTAAGAACACAAAGCTCCAGACCTCAACTGATGAGTAGGAACTCTTACTATAACTCACTGCAACTCAGTCACCTCTATCCCTGAATAGTCTCCAGCTCTCTGCAACTAAACTATCCTAACTGCAAACTCTGATTATCAGCAACAGCCCAAAATAGGAAGGCATCCCCACACAAGCGGGTGGTTTGGCCACAAAGTGTTCATGTAGTAGCTGATCCCTATCCCTACAGTTTGTAGTAGTGTTGACTTCAGAAGTTCAACTGCTAAGGGAGAACACATCTTTCAGGCTCTGTTCCCAGCAAATAAAAAGTTTCTAACAAAATCTGACAGCTGTTCAAAGCCTACATGAATGAAAAGAGGATTTAAATCTAAAACTCCATAGGCAAGCATCCCCATTGCCCAAATCAGTCCTTAAACTTCTGCACAACGAAACATCAAGGACCAGGAAAACAGTCGCTTCAGAGAGAGGGGAATTTCCACCATGGCCCCTCTCTACCAGGGCAGAGCTCTAGAGCAGCATAGGAGACCAGGATTTTTGGAATCTGCACAGGACCTCATAAGTGGGCAGGACTTCTCCTCCATGACATTTAACTTGACACAGCTCACCAGCATGAGACATTTCTACACTAAAAAAAAGCAACAAACAGGAAAAGATTTTGCAGTCAAATAAGGGGTGAAAATAATGAGTATTAAGTCTCAGCTGATGTACGTACACCCCAAAAGCATATCCAAAACTCTTCCCAAAAGGGGGAATTTCAGGTCTTGTAGGGTGTGACTCTCCAAGATTTGGCAAAGCCACTTATAACCTCACCGAAGTTCAGTTTGACTAAGAATGTTTACAAGCACAGAAACTAGGCCAAATTGAGAATGTAAATATTTGGATTCAGTTCCCCAAACTTGTCTCTATCTGCACTGCCAACTAAATCCCAACTGCAGACCAAAAAATCTGAAAAGCAACAGTTGCACACACTTTACTGCACACAGACAAAACCAACACACACGGCACTCAGCAATAGGAAGAAAAGGAAAAAAAGGGAAAAATCCCAAATTTGTAATCTAAACTAAACTTATTCTAAACAAGACATCAATGAAGTTGGACCAAAAATCAACTCTGCTATCATTTGGTACATTTTGAAAGTCTGATCAGTCCAGATGTTGGTCCTCTGCCCTGCAGGAGCCTGGCTTACATTAAACATAGCTATATTACTCAAGACCTCATAGACAATATGATTTTTGTAGCACACAGCGGTAACTTTGACCTAAACCACATTCTTTTAAACCATCCAAAGCAAGGACTTCCATTTTTCAGGCAGATGAATTGAGGAAAGACTTCTCTGGATTCACAGTAATTTATTTGGCAACCTCAGTCCCATATTCAGAATTGATTTAGGATCTCAAATCACCTGGAGTTCTCAACACACATGCTCTTTTCTTTCCTAGTTTCACCCCTGTTCTTTTAGGTATAGACAAGGACGGCAACCGTGGATCCATTCAAGAGACTTTTGAACTCCCACACAGATCCCAAGGGATACACCATATTGTCAGCTGCTAGTTCCCAGCCCCTCTCCAAAAGTGTTAAGCGCCTTTCAGTCCTACACATCTCCATTGCAGATACTCACTGAAGGAAATCAGAGAAGCAAGGGTGTCATTAAGACCAGGATTTTTGTTGTTGTTGTATGATAAGAATTTGGGCATCCTTACTCCCACTACTGTAAACTAATAAAAAAAAATCCATCCTTTCCCTCTTCAGCTAAGTGGGAAAAGCACGAATCTTTTGCTTTACTCAGCTGTGGGAAACTTGGGTTTGCTTTCCAGTTAAAATCAGGCTCTTCAGCATACTTCACAGTGACCTCTTCACAAGGAGCTTGTATCATTTCTTTAAATGCCCCTGCACTAAAAATAGTCCTGCTTCCTAAACATGAGTGTTTAGCAGTTCCAGGCATTCTAAGATCCTGCATACCACTTTAATTTTTTTTTTAAACTGGCAACATTTATTTAACCAGAAATTTTAAAAAGGAGGCCCAGCCACCCCAGTGATTCTTCCCAGAGGGTCTTAGATGTTTATGAAATACAATGAAAACAATAAAGTGGATAAAATCATGCTATTCCATCAAGTCCTTGGGAAGACTTCCCAACCAAGAATAAATTGGCATGGTATGTTACAGTCAACAGATTACAATTACACAATGGTTTACAGGGTCACCAATAATAAGGGGTCACACACTCCTTAAAGAGCTACAGTGTACCTTAAGTCACTTGCTTAAAGGGAAAGAGCAATGCTTGATCCTGAGCTTCTTGGAGCATATTCTGGCAGCCACAGCACAAACATGCTGCAGGGGTAGGAGAGGACAGAAGGCACCTCTCCCCCTGCCCTGAGCCAGGAAAGGCAGTGACTGTGCTGCACAAGCTGGCTGGGGGAGTTTAGCACCCTGAAGGAAGCAGCAGAAAGCCAGGCCAGGCACGGCTCTCTTAGTTCTGCACACAAGAGGAGAACACATGCTACACACTTTTAGGGCAGGACAGTGTCCATGCCCCAGCGAGGCCCAGCACCACCATCCCTACCACCCCTTCCCAAAAGCCTCTTTCCTCACTCCATACTCTCCAAGGAAACTGGTTCCACCCCAGAAGCAAGATATCAGTTCTACATCTGTCTAGTCACTCTTACCAGTGGGTAGACTGTAGGTTAACTTTAAAAGGTGCTTGACTATATTCGTGGTAACTTGATAAAGTCATCACCATTGCTTTAAATGTGTTGCAGTTTTACTTTAAATAACTAAACTTAAAGCAAGAGGGAAATGAATGGCCAAACCCATAAATCTTACTCTTACATGTCAACTTGGTAACAGATTTCCACTATGTCACCTGCATAATCTGATCACCACAATGAAACTTCAATTTTGGTGCTCCAAATAATAGATTATTTCCTCAAATCTCACCTTAAATGCACGATACTCCTACCTTTGCCCTGTTAACTTACCCTTCCACTCTATGGAATATTTTCACCCACCGACTATAAATTAATCATGTATAAACAAAACATTCTTAAGTCTTAAAGGCAAATCAACCTCCCTTCAATTCATTCTATCATCAAAACCCAGACTACAACTAACAGTTTCATCCTTCATCCTCCACGGGTTTTGAGCACTCTAGATATTTTTATTGGATTATTTAATATATGTCTGAAGTTAAAGTCCGACTAGCCAGAATAAAAATGAAAGAAAACCTATTCCCCAAGTCAGTACAGGGTGTAGAAAACACTACTACTGGCATACTCCATACACTAATACTATGCACCCGGCTTCATTCAGCTTGACTACTAAAGTCAGAGTACATTTGACTGATAAAACTGGAGTAAACACAAGAAAGCTCTCTCATTTGTAACTGCTACTCTTTGATTGCAGTGACCTTAGTAACGCAAACGTTTGGTACCGAGCCAAGAGCAGGACATCTGATTTTCCCACCAAGTGAACTGCTCCAGAACTCCCTTAGCTCTTCAGCCAAATCTGTCCTGGGATCCTAAAGTCTTCCGCCGGAGTCCAGGTGGCTCCTCTACTCTTTTCAACACGCACGCAAACACCACAGCTGGCTGGACCGACGATGCGAGCGGGCATTGGAAGGGAAGAGACGTGCCGCCGCTCCCCGTTTCCCCCAGCTCAGAGCCCCGCGCTCGGCGTGCGGCTCCCCAGTCGGGCTGGAGTTACCCCGGTCCGGCCGAAGTGGTCCCGCGGGCTCTGTCCCTCCGCGGTGCCTCTGCCCTCGCCACCCACGCAAAAAGCAGCGTCCCGCGAGGCACGGCGGTGGCACCAGCGCGGGAGCACCGAGTCCCCGCTCCGCCCGTGCGCAAGGATCCCCCTCCCATGTGCGCTCCCCCGGGGCAGGGCAGGGTCCCGCAAGGATCGTGGGGCCGGCCCGCACCGGCACGGCCTCCCGTGGCTCCGCTGCCGCGGGGGCTCGGCGGTCCGGGGATTCGCAGCGCCCGAAGAGCCCCCGCCGCCGCCGCCGCGCATCCCCGGCCCGGCCCGCTCGCGGGAGGCTCTCGCCGCGCAGGGACGGCCACCCGGAGCACGAGCGATCGTTTCTCCCCCCAGTCCCACTCCCCTGCTCGGGTCCCCAGAGGCGACCACCGCCCGGCAGCGCGGCTCCCCGGCCCTTACCGAGGTGCGCAGGGATGCGCTCCCTCCGCCGGCCGCCTGCAGCCCCCGTCCCGCAGCCCGGGCGATTGTAGCTTTTTTGGAGAAGCTGGGAAGAGGGAAAGAAAGGGGGGAGGGAAGGGGGTGGGAAGGGACTGAGATCGAGGGAGAGAGAAGTATGCAAAGGCAGGAAGTGGAGACGGCCACGGCCAATGCGGGAGATTAATGGGAACCAGTCACCCGGCAGCCAACAAAGAAACCTGCTCCCCCAGCGAAGCGCAGCCCGGCTCGGGCTGCAGTCCCGGGCTGCCGAGCTCCGGCTCCCGCCGGCAGCGCTCGGCCCCGGCCCCGGCCCCGCGGAGGGGTGGGCGGCGCCCCCCCCCCTCACCCCCAAACCCGGGTCCCGGACAGGCGGGAGGGAGGGAAGCAGCCGGGCAGGGCCGGCCGGTCGGCGGGGAGATGCGATGGATACAGGAGGAGGAGGAGGAGGGGAGGACTGAGCGCCCGACTGACAGCCTTCCTCCTCGCTCTACCCCGGAGGGGCGATACCGCTTGGTTTTTATTTAAAACACGACGAGCGCTGGGCTCCTCTCGGCGCGGAGCCGCTTGCGGGGCAGAGCGGAAGGAAGGAGGAGTGCGGGAAGCGCGCTTCCTGCGCCAGGCGCGGGACAGATGGCTCCCACCAGGGAGCTGCGAATCAGGGAGCTCACGGGCCTTTCCCGAGCTCCGTGGGGTAGCTCCCTCTAAAACAGCGCCGTGGAGAACGAGGGAGGCAGCGACGTGCCTCTGAACTTCATGCCGGGTACCTTGGTTCAGATCCAGCCTCCTGAGAGCAGCTCCTGGCAGCAATGTGGAGCCCGAAGTGTCCCGCTCGCTGGCACGGCCCAGCCAGGGCCCCCCAGGGCATCGTGCGTACCAGGGGTGAAGAAAGTCCTTGCACGGCATATTCTCCACGCAGACCACCAACAACCGTGCGGGCCACCTCCCTGGCATACGTGTCCATGGCTTCTGACGGTTTGGCAGATAAGACACCCACCCAAAACGTTTGATATAAAATAATACAGAAGAGGCAGGATGCTAGCTGTTAGCAGGACCATGAATATGGCAAAATACAGAGACTGCTCCTAGGTCTTGAAGTCTTATGTAGGCATTTATAAAACAAGTCACTTCACAATAGATTAACCAAATGATAGGTACAGAAGAAAAATGAAGAGCAACATGTGTGTTCTGCAACTTGAAATACAAATTCCAGCACTACACATTTCTGGAAATTTTAAGCACTTGCTGACTTTCTTTCCTTTGACTGATATAGAAGCAAAATGGTATTCAGCATTAGGCAAATGCTTATGAGCTTTCCTACACAGGAATACTTCTCTGAACCCAGAACCAAGTGCTCAGGATAAACTATTCTTGGCTTTTGCCACCTCACCAGCAAAATGAAATACATTGTCTTCAGATATTCTGACCCATCATCCCACACAACAAGGAATCTGGTGGAAATGCCCAGCATTTCACAAACCTCCATTATATTTCAAAAGAATGAATGTACAGGAAATAAGGGTAACTCTCCTCTGGATTCTGATGTGAATGTGTGTTTCAAAGCAAAAGCTATTTCAGCTGTCAGCCTTCTTGGGACAGATGTATTTACTCAGCTGCAAAAGGAGTACTGTGTCACCAAACATCAAAATATGGTGGGAGTTTAAATTTCAACACAACAGGAATAATTTACCTCCTGAATAACAAGCTACTGCTACAAGTACCTGGCAGGAATAAAAAATTAACACAGTTTTCCCTCCCTGTTACAAAAATGACATAGGAAGGCCTTTCCAAGTATATTTCACAAGAGCAGCAACATAGCGAACCCACTCACCTCTCGAGGAGACCATTGCTAACAAGGCATGATGCAAACAAAGATGTTCAGCTTCTAGTTAAGCAGGAAGCAGTCTGTTTGGCTGTTTCTCTGCCACATCAAACACACTAACATTGCTTTTATCAAATATTATTTTTCTTCCCCATTTATGCTGCATTCAGTTCCCCACACCTCAAGCACTCCAGCAACTTGCCTAAATTTTCTTTCGAGTCCAGGAGACCAAACTTAAAGTTAAGCTGGATTTGAACACTGAATGGGGGCTTTCAATGTTTTAATGAACAAGCAGCCTGTGAAGGGCTTGTTTATTATGGGGGCTGGCTGCTGCTCTGGTTAAGCAACTGCAAGATGACAACAAAATGTAAACCAGGAGAGGATTATTTTTCTTGTTTTCCAAAGAGATTACAGCTAGCCAAGCTCTCAACAAGAATGAAGGACTTGAAGGATCAGGGCCTCCATGTTAACCTTGGCCATAGCGCACTTAAAGAAAGTTTCCGTTCTTATTTTCCCTTCCTGCTGTCACCTCGGTGCGCACGAGGTTAGCGAAGGCTCGAAGTGGCTCTACTTACACATAGCCACAGCCACTTCCCAAGCCGCTCCGGTAACTCCGAGCGGTGACTGCAGCCTGGCACTGCCCTCCTGGGACAGACACGGCACTCGCAATACTGCAATACTGCAATACTGCAAATCCTGCTCGCAGTGGGCCCAGGTTCTGCGTGGGTTCTGCCGCCGACCCAGGCGAACGGGCTTTCCTTTGGGGAGTGGGTGCCGCGAGTGTGCAGCTCTGCCCTCTGACCCACACCGCCGTCACTCGGCCAGCCATCGCCACCTACTGTCACTGTAATCTCGTACCGCAAAACTTAAAAAAAAAAAACAAACCACGCGGGGAGCACCGCTTTCCGCTAGAGACCACGGGGCACAGCGGGGCTGGGCGCCTCCACCGTCACTCGGCTCTTGCCCGTTGTCGCACAGCGGGGACACCCGTGGAACAGCACCCGGGCACCTCGCTGACCCTTTCACGGAAAGCCTGTCCGGACGCGCCTCTCCTGCGTTACCTCAGGGCAGGGCGCGGGCGTAAGGGAAAAACAAAAGCCCCCNGTGCGCAGTGCGGCGGCGGCAGCGGCGGCGGCGGGATGGAGAGGGCGCGCGGGGGGCAGTCGGCGGGGCTGGCGCGCGATGTGCTGGAGCGCTCGCGGCGGCGCGCGGCGGGAGCGGCCCCGGTCAGTGCGGCGCACGCAGCCCGGGGCACGCACAGATACGGATATAGATGTCCATATAGATAGATACTTCTAGATGCATCTCCATGCGGGCCGCGGGCCCTCCCGAACGCAGCGCCGCCACCCTCTGAGCGACGAGCAGCACGCTGAGTGACCAGGAATGTCTCTCGTTGCAGGACGAAGACCAGGAACGCCTCAGTGCAGCGTTCGCTTCGATTGCGAAGGTGATGAGGGGAGTCTCAAAGGAATGCGAGGTGAGGGGTCACCCCCAGACCCGTCCAAAGGGGAGTGTTCATGATGTGCCTGCCAGAGGCCTCTTGGCAGTACGTTTACTGCAAAAGTTAGACTTAAGGTTTGCTCACTGTGTGGCAAGGGTTCAGCCAGTGAGCCCGTGGTGCCAGCCGAGATGAAGAAATTTGGGGCGTTCAGCATCGTGTGGCAGGGTACATTTCACCGGTATTGTCCTCACCAGCTGAGCTGGTACCACCTTGACTGATAAAGACCACTATCAACATTTTCTGTAGACAGTACCGATAGCCCGGTACAGATTTTAGCGAAGGTTTCTCCATTTCTTGGTGGAAATGGAGTATGGTTAGAGAGACAGAAATGTCAGTGACATCACAAATTACATTGTGTCACAAGGTATGGAATGTTTCCAGTGCTCCAAAGTATCTTGCTGGGGAATGGCCTTATGACATAGTAACCCTTTGTTGTCATCAGGGGAACAGGAGCCACTCATGCTGGCTGACAGCCTGTTCTGGGTGGTGGAAATAAGGGAGAGTTTGAATTTTGAGTGAAGAGATGCTTTGTGTCCTGCGTTTGTTTTGAATTTAGAGTTGCCCTCTGCCCCCCTCCCCCCCCCCAGTATTGCTGTTGTGATTTAACCCCAGCCAGCAACTAAGTACCATACAGCTCACTCCCTCCGTGCCCACCTCCCCTGGCGGGATAGGGAGGAGAATCTGGAGAAAATAAAACTCGTGGGTTGAGATAAGAACAGTTTAATAATTGAAACAAAGTAAAATATGATCATACTAATGGTAACAACAATAATAATTGTAATGAAAAGGGGAGAGAGAAATAAAACCCAAGAAGAACAAGTGATGCACAATACAGTTGCTCACCGCTCACTGACCAGGGCCCAGCCAGTCCCTGAAGGGAAGTCAGCCCCCAGGACAACTCTCCCAGTTTATATACACGACATTCTATGGTATGGAATTTCCTTTTGGCTAGTTTGGGTCAGCTGTCACAGCCCTGCTCCTTCCCAGCTTTTTGTGCACCTCCCCACTGGCAGAGCATGAGAAAAGTCCTTGGCTTAGGGTGAGCACTACTCAACAACAACCAAAACATCAGTTTGTTATCGACACTGTACCCGTACTAAATCCAAAACACAGCACTGTGCCAACTGCTAGGAGGAAAACTAGCTCTATCCCAGACAAAACCAGGTCAAACTAGATTTGGGATGTTGCTACTGGGTTAGGAGTGTGGGCTCAGTTCTTTGTTTGTGATGAGTAGAAATGGAGAGGTACAGATGCGCAGCTCCTCTGTTGTCCTGCTGGCTCTGGCTGGCAGGTGTCATTGCTGCGCTGGGTGGGCAGACTGGGAGCCACCTCTGCCAGCCCATCCTTGTCAACACAGCCCTGCAGCCCAGCTACTGCACTGAAGGCTCTGAGAATTCCACTGCAGTTTGTGCCCTTCGGGAGCTGTTATTGTAACACAGCAGGGAGCTCACTGCCTGCAGGGCTAATACAGAGCCTAAGTCTGCAATTAAATTAGAGAAAACAGTACTTCAACACACCAAGTGATTAGCTCTTAAGCAACTCCTTTATCAGTTCAAAGCACTACGTACACAGTAACCAGTTAATCCTAAAACAACTGGGGCAGAATAGAGTTTTACACAAGTTGAAACAAAGTGGATAGAGAGACTCATCAGTGACTTGGCAGTGCTAAGTTTACAGTTGTACTCTTATCATCCTAAGGATGTTTTCCAACCTAAATTATTCTGTGGGTCTATCTTGTGCCCTGTTACGAGTATTAGAGTTGGAACAAACGGTGGATGACTTCCATATTTATGCATCAGCCGAGATGGTACTGCTTCAGTCATTTCTGTAGAGAAGAAGAGTCATAAAAAGGGAGAATTGTCAGACCCATAAGTTCATGGATAAAGTTTACAAAGTGCAAATAAAAATCCACAGCTGAATATAACCAGTTAGGCACTTGAATGCAAACAACTAAAACTGTAGTTTAAGGTGAGATGTTTGGGGTTACTAAGGGACCAAAATTTACCCATTTCTCACCAAAAGCTGGATTTCATTTCTTTGGTGTGTGCCATCATGTTAAGGAGATGCTCTGTGAAGCATTATGCACCAGGTCAGAGCATTTGATGTATTTTGGGATGTAGCTCCACAGAAACTGCAATACAAGCAACCAGATCTGTTGATTTGCGTATAACCTCAAGGAATAAAGCACAGCAGTAGATTTGGAAGTAAGAATTGCTGTTTGCCTTTTTTTTGTTATGTTTAGTCTTGACAGTCAGGGACAAGAAAAACATAAGTGAAATAAGAGATATTTTGAATCTTTTGGATCTTTTTGGTCCCTATGATCAAAAAGGTAACCTTGGGAGGAGTTCTGTGGTGACAACAGATGGCAGCAGAACTGTACTCAAGAGTAATTTGCAGTGGGGAAGATGCCCACACGTCTGCAGTAGAACCAGAAGAAGGCTGCTGTGGGCTTAAATACACTTCTCAAAACTGCTATGGAAATGGTACCAGCCTTGAGGACACTTCAGCTTCTTCACTGACTCATTTTTCAGTATTAACGTATTCTGCTTTTAGAGCACTGCTGCTGCACAGGCCCTGCAGCACCAGTCTTCACTGACTGGGTTGCAGAGCACCTGGCTTGCATATATGTCCTCTTAAGGAGCCATAAACTGTGCCTTCTTCCACCAAGGCTTTTCTTGACCAGCCTGATCAGGCAGGTATTTCCAGAGTATTCCTTCTGACACTTTCATTAATTCAGTTCAGTCCCTACCCTACATATTGTGTCAGGAAACAGGCATCTAAAATCAGGCTTGTCTGATAAGAGTCTTGTACCGGAAGGTGGGTGTCCTTTGGAGACACAGGCATTGTTTTCACCCTCACAGAGAACAAACCAGCTGATGAATACACAGCATCAGTATCTGTGTAGTTCCACTTTCAATTGCAAATCTGCAGTAGCTGCAAGTATGGTTTGATGCCTCCCACATCGTATTTTCTGTTGATGTCCAGAAGTACTATGGTTCTACGGCAGTCCTCAAGTGCAAAGAGCAGGAAATCAAACACTTCTGCAAATACCATGGCCACAAAATAGAAAGACAGCTGGATTCCACAGGAGGAGAGGTAAGTAGGTACTTTTGGTTTTGATGAAAGGTTATTCTTTCCCTTGGTGTGGGGCAGTTGTTATCCACCTGATCTCTGTGACACTCACACTCATGTATGTAGGTTGACCTTATGGAGTTAGAAACACCTGGACTGATCCAGGCCTTGTTTTGGGTTGGGGGAAGGCAGGGTAACTTCTTGTGGCACCAAGCAGTGTCCTATCAGTCCTTTTGTGGAGGGAAAAATTTCATGCACCTAAAGCATCCCCACACTTGGGCTGGATTTGCCTTGTGTGCTGGTTCATTAGAAAATAATATCTTTTTCTTTCCAGAGGACTGAAGGTTCCAGAGCACCCAGCCAAGCTCGCCCTTGCCAGCAATGTGTAAGTGTATAGAATACTTTGGTTTTAAGTGGAGGTATTTGATAGCATTTCTTTTGTCATTTTGCATCAAGCTAGTTAAAAATTGTGACAGATGTGGAGACCTTGATGGCACAGAAGATTAACCAGTGGTGCATTCACAATCATAATATGCGTATAGGCAGTCCAGTGGGCATACAGAGACTTGCACAATTACTTAGAAACCAGATTGTAGCATTCTTGCACTTGGCCCTCCCACAGGCTCTCTGAAGACTCCTGTTCCTCAAGGAGAAGAAAACTGTTTTTATTTTTCAAAGCCTAACACCTCAGCAAATCAATTCCAGGAACTTCTAAACCACAAAAGATGAGAAACATGGAATCTGTACCACAGTATGAATTAGTGGGAGCACCCTTGGTATAGGGAATGTTTCCCAGGTTTATGTTCAAAACTGTCTAGGTTGGTAACTGACAGTTTTGTGAGACGTAGATTACAGCACAGTGATTACTTGCACTGATTGAAACATTAGCTGAAATACTTTTGAGTATGGCACTTGCTAATTTTTGTACTGACAGAAACGTTTTACAGTTTTGTTCACACTGCCTTCTATATATTTAGAAAAATCTTAGTACGTTTATAGAGCGGCTGAAATGTAATTTTTTTATCCAAACACAAAATCTTTATTTTTTTGGGAAATCGAAGATGACTAACCAGTAATGTAGCTTTTTTTTTTTTCCTCAAAGCCCAGAAGACCTTCCAAAGACTTCTACATTGAAGTTTCTCCTGGCATCTATTCTGTCACAGCCACGTCAGAGGACATGGTGCAACAAACCCACGTAGTAGATGTCATTGCAGGACAGAGTATTGATTTAACTTTTGTTCTGTGATATTTGTTGTTTCCTGGCAATAGCAGGAATAAAAGATGAGGCTCTTTTTAATGCATGTAATGAACTATAAATATCTTTTTCTTGTTAGCACTTTAATAGTAGCTTCCTCTTTGGGACTCCATTTTCATGGCCTGTATATTTGTTTTCTACTTAATGCAATTATATGTAGCCCACTTTGTACACTGATTTTTATAAATATTTGTACATTGTGTGCCTTTTAAATCCAATTATGTGACTCTGTAATTCCAGATTCTTCTGCTCTAAACAATTAAAGGTACAATAAGTGGAATAAAATACATGATGAAGCCTTTGTGATAACAGCTTTTGTATTATCCTCAGACAGAACCCCCATGTCACAGTGTTGACCAGCGAGAGCATGATCCATGTGGTATGAATATGGGTGTACATTAGCTTCTGTAGGCTGGCACTGACGTTAGAGCAGCTGGCTCACAAGCCACTCTCCTATCTGTACTTTTACTAGTCTGGTGAAGAAATAAAATGCAAATGAAATTCACTGCCTAGAACCCCAACTCAGAAACGTGCTGAAATATGTGTCAGGTGTTCCATATAGGCACATGAACTATTGATTCAAGTGCTGTCTCTTTGCAGGCTTTGCAGACCAGGCTAAACCCCTTTTCTGTGGGCTGGGGGGTACCCTGAATTATCCTATTTACTGCTGAGCAACTGCACACTACAGCTTATGGCCAAATTCATATGCTTTAAACATGAGCAGTCCCATTAACAAAACTCCCTGGATGTTTTAAGTTTCCAAAAGGACCAGATTCCACATCTAGAATTAGTGATGTGATCTATATAGATCTGACATCTTTTTTTGTAGCTGATAGTATTAAGATTTCAGTTCATTTTCATCAGAATATAAAAATCAGTGGCTTGAATGCTAATCATTTTGTTGTTTGTTTCTACAGTAGCAGGTCCTTTAGCCTCTGGCTACTTTTGCTTCTGCTTTAATCCTGAAAAAAAATACTTTCAGCTGTCAGCTTGTATTGTTTCTCCATTCCATTTGGCTTTCTACAAACAGAAACTGCTTTGCTGAGTTTCTCTGGCTCACTCCAGAGAACTGTAGACAAATTGGAGGTTTAGTGGACTCTTGCTGTGCATCTGTTCAGGCTTTTAGTGCTCATACTAGTTCATATGATCTCTCCAGAGCTGCAAAGTCAAGTCCAAATAGTTAGGAATTTAATGTAGCACCTTGGAGTAAAGAATGAAAATGCTCAAGTTTGATGTGGATGAAAATAGAGTTTCTCAGTTATTAAAATTATATAGTCATCCATAAAGATATTCTACTGAGACAGTACCTAAATCAGAACTCGATTTGCTTAATAAATATAACACTGATATAGTAGAAGCAGTTTACCTGGAATTTCAGACTCTGAACTTGATCAGTTGTACATGTACTGAATTCTGGTTGACCATGTCTCTCTCTGCTTTGTTGCAAGTGAGCTCTGAAAAGGTCTGTAACATCAGGTTTGTCATCCCCAACACAAGTCACTTTACATTTATCATCTGATGCTGCTTTATATCTTTGTTTTTCTGATACTGCAAAGCCTTCTTCCTGGAGGAGAGAAAACAAATCCCTCAGAAGTCTGGTCTAAAAAAAGCATCAGTGTGTTTGTTAACTGCTGCTTTCCTGGCTGTACCTCTGCTGCACATAGCTTTAATAATGGTCCATTTTCTGTGCTAGTACAAACTCTGCTGCTGAAACACACAATTGGACAGTAAGAACAAAGGTTTTTCAGAAGCTGTTAGGCTTTGATTAAAAACGTATCTGCTTTAGAAGTCAGGAGGATTTTGTTGACAGCAGTGAGAGGACATCAGTCCCCCAGAGAGCACCTCTGGGAAGCCTGTCCTCTAACTCCACTTGTTTGCTGCCAGCCACTTCTGATGCAGCCTGTATCATGTGATAAAACTGCTTCGGCTATCTCAGGGTAGCAATGTATCTTCTGGGTTTAAAATCACCAAGGGCTATTTTACAGGAACAAAAGTATGTCATTATACCCTGTATTACCACATTGCATCCACTACTGTGATTCATGCTGCTGCTTTGGGGCTGGAACAAAACGGTTCTGTTTTCTTATTAGTTTTACCAAAAGGCAACTCATGTCACTTCAGTGCACAGCTCTGACACTGCTAACAGAGCTTGCCTGCCTGGAGCTCCACACTGGCCTGAAAATTCCTAGGAAATCAATTACAAAGGTATGCAGTTATGTAACTATGATTATTTAAACAATAAAGTAGAATAGAAGTAGAAAGTAGGAACCATACAGTTGATAAGTTGCTAGGCATCTGCCTAAAGTGAATGCATATAATTGTGAGAATACAAGATATATTCCAGTATATTCTCTGTTCACCAAGCCATGTTATTAATGAATTCATCTCTAAACATGCAAGTTTGGAACATTTCAAGTTTTACTTTGCAGTCAGCTCACAGTAGCAAGAGCATGAAGGTACAGAGGAGCTAATATTTGATTTCCTGTCTATAATTTATTCATTGTACCCCTGATGCTCTTGTGCAGAGCACTGTTTCTGTTGATCCTGACATTCTCTTTCATCTTCCCCTTCTTCCTGTAATTTTTTTCTTCCTCATTTCTGTGCTTGCTTTTTTTAGCATTCATGGTCTGATTATTTTTTTTCCCAAGTTTTTCTAAAGCATGAGGGGAACCAGGCCTAAAAAACAGGGTAGTGGTGTTGTTCCTAGCTGTGACACAGTTTGCTTACTCTGTATCCCCCAGCTGCACGGTAGGGATCTGCTGTTTAAACTGGTGGCTTCTAGTGAGGGAGTTAAGAGGAAAAACTCAGCAAAGACTGTTTACTGAAGAATCTGCTTTTATCTCTCTGAGACAGAGATTGTGACTATCACAATTTGATTGGCACAGCTCAGCACCTTTCCATGGGTTCAACGTAGGACTTCACTGGGTAGATGTCAGTGAGCATCTGGCAGCTTTCTGAACTGAAATCTGCATTACTGAATGCTCATGTGGCTACTGACAATTGTTTCCATTTTACCAAGTAGCTTCAGCCCTTCCTTAGGGCTTGGGGATTTTTGTTTTGGTTTCATTACCGGAGAACTTTCCTGCCTATCACAAAACTGGTGGATAGCCTTAGGAAGCAGTTAAGTTACAAACAATGTGTTTTTCTTGCCAGGTTCCAGATCATTAACAAGAATATTTTTTCCATTCCAACAAACCTCCTGCTTACATAACTACAGTATTAATACAGATTACCTTACCCTCAATGATGGCTTGAAATCTTGGTCTCTTAGGATTTCGTTCCCTGTGAGTTGCCCTCTGGGAGCCTGTTCAATGGTTTCAAACATTGCACTCTGATTAGTTGGGGCCACACTGGACGTGTCCCCAGGACAGATGGCTTTGGATTCCAGCTGGCCCTTTGTACACGTGCTGCTACAACTTCCAGGTCCTGGGAAGGAGTAAAATTGAATCTAAGAGTGAAACCAGAACTGAAATCGAGAAACATTCATTTCAGAAGAGAGAAAAATGCACTTTAAGCCTGAAAGGAATTCTTTCAGGTTATTCTGCATGGATGAGCTATGCGGGTTAACGAAGATCATTAGCATCATAAAAGGCATAGGGAAATGACAGGAAACAAAGAGGAGTATCTGTGCTTCCAACTGAAGTTAAATCCTTCTGGTAGTTTTCCATGGGATGAGTTGCCAAAAGAAGAGCTAGATGAGCTAGATGAGGCAGCAGAAATATCGGGGAGGGGGAAGAATTGTATCAGAGTCTGATATGCACATTTACAGTATTAATACCAATAACCTGCAAGCAAAGTGACTGCCCTACCAGAAGACTTTGATTTTGTTCCCTCTGACAGCTGCTTCCCTGTGGGGTTGTTAAAAGGTACCTGAATTACTGGAATTAGGCTTGTGGTGGCTTCTTTTCCAGTATTTCCCCTCAGGTCTCGCAGAATCCTTTAGCCTGGGCTTTTCGAGACAGATGGAGCCTGTGTTAACAGCACTGTCCCCCACAGGACTCTTAGTGAGGGATGGCTTCAGGTCCCACTCTGAGTCAGAAGAGGGGGAAGATGTTGCCACAGCTGCAGCTTTTCCTTGCTTTGTGCCTTTCAGTTCTAGAAGGCCTGGAGAGGGCTCGCTGCTGGACTCTGCCTCTTCAGATTTGTCCTGAAAGGCCAGAGACCTGGAGGGAAGAGGCCACCAGGCACCAGCACAGGGATGGCAGCAGCAGATGCACCTTACACAGGCTGATAAACAGCAAATACCACCATCACAGTGGTGGTGGAAATGTGGCCAGCAGGGAGAGCAGAGCAAGCAGCGCTTGGCAAGGCTACGTACAGCACAAACAGGAATCAGGGCTGGCTTAGGACTGCAGGGAAAAATACAAGAGTTAGTGTCCTGACTTGGTCTGGGCTTCACCCTGCTGGTGAAAGGCATGTGGATCATCTCCACAATCCTCTCCCACAGGCTAGGAGGGATCCACAGAGCCACACCACGGGGGAGTTTCACTTCCTTGTCATTCCAGAAATGGACCGTAATTTCTTCATCTTCTGAGGCTGTTAAGAGAAAAAGTAAGCAGCCGTAAGCAGCTGGGCAGTGCACATAGACAGACCAGGCTTTGCAGCTTTATGCACTTTCTACTCCTGTCAAGGGGCAGGATCAACTCTTGCCCCTCTCTAACACCTCAGAATGCCACAGAGGTGAGTGGGCAGCCTGGGCACCATCATTAAAACAACAGGCCTGGCAGCAGCTTTCCTCCCAGCTTGTCATCAGATGAACAAGAAAATGATGACAGAGTAATTTTTGTTGTTGCTGCCAAAGTTAGCAGTACTCCTCTGAGAATAGTATTTTGGTAAGTCAGTGGAGCTTGACTGTCAGACACGGGAAGAATGAACGAGCTGTTGAAATCTCCTACGTCTGGGTGATAAAATCACCCCCAGATGTACCATTTGGTACAAATGTGAGCATTTAAGCTCGGATGAATGCTTCCTGAAAGTTGTCTCACTTCTATCTATCATGAAAAGGCCACAGTCCTGCACATGGCAGACACAGCCTTGTCCCAGCTACACCCACAGACACAGATGATGACATTTTTATGGGCCACAACTTCCTTAGGGTCAGACTGGTGAGGTTACACACAGATATCCATCAGCAGTCCCATCAGCTCCTGAAAGCTTGGAACAACACTAAACTGTAGTCTGTGCTCTATTTCTCTGGCAGCAGCACTCTGACCAGAGTTTATCCTGACAGCCTCACCTGTGTTCCAGAGGAACAAGAGGAGGAAGAGGGCAGCACTTTTCTCACCTCGTAAGGGATCCCTTGTCTCAATGCCTGTGAGGACAGTTCCTGGGCCATACCTGGCCCTATCTGGCTCCCAGGGTGCCAGCACTCTGTCTCCAGGGAGTAAGGAGTGCTTCATCCCGTTCACATATTCCAGGATGTCATCCTTAGCTGTTTTTTGCACACACACTGGATGCCTTCCATGTGACACAAGTGGTTTGGCAAACTCTACCAGGAACATGCCTTTTTCACTCTGTTACCAGGAACAAAATAACAATTCCAGTTATTTTTCCAGTAACAATTCCAGTATTATTCCAAAACAGTACATAATGTGCCAGGTAATGCAACTTTCACTAGGAGACCATCCTGTGCCTATATGACTAGGCCAAAACAAGCCCTAACAGCAGCTAAAGAGTGTGTGGTGTTAGTTCAGCATTGAGACAGCCAGAAGAAGCTCCCTGAGGCTCATCAGAAAGCAGGATGAGTGAAGCATATGTTCAGATTCACTGCCACTAGGATCTGTATTTTCTTTCCCAAGAGAAAAAGCTATAGACAAGTGTATTTCACAAACCCTGCTATGTTTGCCAAGGAACAAGGGACACTGAAGCCATTCAGACCTGTTCAGTCATGTCCAAGTCCTTCCTCATTACATACAACACTAGCTCTGCTTCTTGATAGGGGGGGGGGTGTTGGGAATTTTTAGTTTCTTTTATACTAAGGCCTGTCAAGAGGCTTTCTATCAACAATGAGATGAGGTACTTCCTGTTCTGGAGAAAGGATAGGCTCTTTTTTGTGTTAAGTTTGAAGTGCTAACAAACCAATGAATTAAAGCTTTCACTAACCTTTCTGGAAAGACCCCGAGCCATTGGTCTGTGGCTGACTCAAGCTGGACATGTGTACATAAAACACAAACCCTTTTTCCTGTGCTGTTGATGGTTCCGTGTCTACACACAACAGCAGCCCCTACACTGCTGGCAGCAGCGCTCGGGCTGGCTGAGCCTGGCTCTGTGCCCAGTGCCAGCACAAGCACAGGGCTGCTCAGGCACCTGCTGTCCTGGTGATCTGTTCTCCAATCTCATCAGCTGAGCCAAAAACTGTTACACTGAACTCTGGTGCTGTCTGAGGACTGCTCCCTACTACATGTCCCCTCAGCTACCACACAGCAAGCATCACTCACCTCTATCTCCTCTTTTACTGTACCACGGTAATAAAATCCATCTTGTTCCCCTCTCACCAGCACAGGCACGTTGCTGTCTGTGCCCCCTGATCCTCCCAGTCTCTTCCATGTTGGGCCTGGGGAGGGAAGGCAGTGGCTAATCCATTGGCACCTCGAAGAAAAGAAAATGGGTCAGCCCTGAAAGAAATAGATTCTGTAGGTCATGAAAAAAGTAATCCTGTAAGATTTAAGAACTGGAACACTCCACCTCATTTTGTAGCACTCCCACGGGCCAAATCATGTGGGAAGAAACAGAAAACTTGCTTGTGCTGGGATAATTCCTTGATTTTGGGGAAAATACATCAGTGCCTGCTTTTACTCAGATTTCTTTGCTTTGGGGTTTACAGGAAGTGAGCCAGGAGCGTGCTGGAATCCTGGACCAGCATTACCTGCACCAGCCCCTTTGCTGTTTACCTGGCAAGACAATGCGACTCTTCAGATCAGGAGAAGGAATCTATCTCCAGTAGGTGCACTCCAGAGTGCTGGAGCTGATGGTTTACACTGGAGCATTCAGGGAACAGCAAAGCAGCAAAGTAAACAACAAAGCTGCTGGTTGATGACAGGCTCTAGTTCAAAACTGGGAAAATAATCCCCTGTCACAAAGCATTAGAAACATTTCACGGAAGACAGCTGCTAATGCAAGATGCTCTTATTTATCCCAATAATATTAAAGGAATGTTTCTTTGAGAAGAGGCTTACTTAGGCTTTGCTCTTCATAATCTCCAAGGTAGCAAATGACTTTAGTTAATACATTTAAAAAACTGCCAGGGCAGGGGTGGGAAAGCTCAAATGATGTTCGAGCTGCTAATTTATTAATCTGACACACCAGTCTGGTTTATCCTAATAGATACCATGGAAAAAAACAAATCACAGACTTAAACAGGAACTTGATTTTACCTCTGGGGGGTGAGGGGCTCAGCAATCCAGGCAGGATACACAACAAAAGAGCTCCTGCAGCAGGGGTTAACTGTAGATACGGTACTGGAACACGAGAACTTGTCCAGAGCTGGCCTCACACTGCAATACCTGTGACCCCTGGGCAGGGACCCTTCCAAATGAGCCATTCTTGGAAAAGCTGCTACCTGCAGGACTCGGTCATGATATGTTGGAAGAAAAGAGACAATGTACTGACATTTCTAACACAAGCAACTGCTGTCCAGTGCACCTCAAGAACCTAGTAGTTTTGATTAATTGTTTATTTTTGTTTAAAAACACTGAATTCAAACGATTCAGACTGGCATTTGGCCAGATGAACCAACATCACTGAGTTCAGTGATCTTCACTCACCCAAATCTTACCCTGGTAGAGGGGCAGAAACACCCAAGGAAACTACAAATGCTGTGCAAATCCCCGGGAAAATAATAACTTTCACCTCCCTCCAACATTTGTTTCCCTTTGTAACAGCCAGCTCTCTTTTCTTATACCTACATTCTTCCTTTAAAGCTTTCTTGTACACAGACCCACCAAACCTTCCCTGTTTTACAAGCTGAGACAGAAATTACAGCTGAAGCTGACAAGCTGAGTAAACATGACAGGTTTTGAACTTGATGTTAGATTACATTTTCCTATTATTTATTTATAGTGATGCATTAAGAGGAAATATTTTGATCTTTCAGCTGTCCTGTCATGTTTTATTAACAGTAGGATTATGGCTTGCAACAAGAAAGAATGAGATGCTCAGATGTGACAAGTGATACTATTCAGAGGCTGTCACAGAAAGATCAGTGATGTGATGCTATCTCTGGTAATTTCAAAAGATGTAGCAGACAAGCTTCCATTAATTTTTTTCTTTTTAAATATTGCTTAGAAACACTTAGGATAAAATGTGCATGGAAATTCAACAACATTTAAAATTTAAGTGCTTCATTTATTTTACAAAATGCAGTTTAAGCACTCATATTTAGATGATATTTTGTCTCTTATCTGAGAAATATGATCTGGAAGTCTTTATTATGGTGATTCCCAGATATATACGTAATTTTAGAAAACTAGCACAGCAAACCCAGCAAGAAGACTGAATTAACTGCTGCAAAATCCATCTTTAAGTCAGACAATCAGCATAATATATCCACTTATTGCACAACTGCACAAACTCCTGTTATAAACCAAAGCAAGATGGAATCAGTAACACCTTGCAAAGAAAGGCAACTATCACTTCCACATTAAAGCACATTTTAACAACATTCAGCTGAGAGTAGGGACCCCTGTTTCTACACAAAACAGTGCACTGACAAAGGCAATTATGCTGTTTTCTCTGGATAACTCCAAGTACTTTGGCACAGCAGTATTTCAGACTTACCAGCTATTGGTAACACTACATCTGGTCCGTTTGGATTTAGTCTGAATGCAGAAATCTCACCCTTTTGCCTGTTGGACACAGGAAGCTTTTTGCTGCCAGTGTTTCCCAGTTGCTATGGAGGTTCTTGATAGGTTACTCCCAGGACTGGACATCCTGACCTTACTGGTTAAAACCCAGCAGAACGTGACAGCAGAAAGGACCATTTGACTGCCACACATTTGCTCGGTTTTCAACTTCCCATGAATCTACTGCACTGCAGGACTGGAGGGGCAGGGAATGCATTTTAAGAGAGTGCCGTGTCCTCTAGGCTTCTGCCTATGATTGCAGGGCAAAAAATGGCATCAAAGGTACAGTTCAGATCAAGGAAAATAAAAATAAAGCTTACCACCATAGGGTGTGACAAATAAATTGGTTTGAAATGTGCACAGAAAGGTTGAAGCTGAGACAAACCACGGTCAAATCACTTTACAACTTTCTCCTTTCACAGTAAGGGGGAAGGATTAATGAATTCTACCCCTCTCTTACGAAGTGCCTATCAAAAATGTCATATCATAATGCAGAAATCTACCTGTTAATCTCTGCTGAGATCCCCAATTTTCATTTCCTCCTTTAAAAGAAAGACAGAGTTTACATTTGTGGGTTGATTTTTTGGTTGTTTTTTGGGGGTTTTTTGGGGGGAAGGAGGTGCTTGGAATATTTAATTGCATTTTCCTAGGCAGGTTTCAATGCACTGCTATAAAACCAGTGTAACAGGGAGGGATGACTGCACCTAGGGAGAAGGATACATCATTTAGGAAGTCTGTAACCATTTTTTTGGTACATTCTGCTGCACAGACAGCCTACATGCTGTCACGCTGTCAGCAGAATTATTTAGTATCAGTGATTCCCTCACACAGAGTAAATGTTAAGGACACTTTACCAGTTAGGAGCTAAACTCTCTTCATCACCTCCACACAGTTCTATTTTATAACACTTAACTGAAACCATCAGCAGTACAGAGGAACAGACGAGGAGGCTGGGGAGGACCACTCCAGACCTCAATGATTATCAGTCAAAGTCCCAAAAAGTTTCTATTGCAGGATTGTTTTTATGCCCATGGCCAAAACCTTGCCAGCCCTCTTTATACCGTGTATTGTGTAAGCAGTCCTAGTAATTTTTAAGGGCACTGACGTCTACAGAAGAATCCGATTTTCAATAGAAATTATGCAAAGTCAGAAGTTTTCAATGTGATTAAAATATTCACTAATAAGAAAATGATGGAACAGCACTTGCAAAACTTCATGTTCTTCCTATGTTCAGTAACTCTGCTTCAGAGACCTCCTACCCTACTCTATTTTTCTCCCTTTTAAACTAAATTATCCTTTCTGTTGGCATCTAACAACACTCCTTGGAACCTTTAAAAAGATATTTTAAAAGAAACACTGGCAATTAGACTGAATATTTTCAGAAAGTGCATGTGCGAGTAAACCAGCAACATTAGAGAAAATGAGAAGAATTTCAGTAGAAAGATTTTATTTTAAAGCATGCAGGTTGTGATGATACAGTTACTTCACACATATAGGTGTTACATTTTTAGTTTGGTGACAAATTTAGAAATGCGTTCTGATTTTCATGAATTAACTTAGGTCATTCAGCTGAGATTGTCCCAGCTGTCTTTTTCCTATCTAAGTGTAGTTACTATCTGCAACGTTAAAGCTCTTGTGTGGGCTGACACTGACGTGTGCCACGATCTGCTCCTAGGAAGTGCCAGGAACAAGCACGTCATTAACGTAGTGGCTACTACATTCCCAGACAGGCTACCTTTGGCTTGCTTTGCAACGCTTTAGATCGTCTTCAGAAACGGGGTTTGTTTGTTAGTGGCTTTAGGTGCTTGGTTTGGCTCCGTGACACCTTTTCCTGCCACCACAGGTTCAGTGCACAGCACAGACTGGAGGTACCTAATGTACTTTATGGCAGCACGGAGGGTCTCCACTTTGCTGAGCCGCTTCTCCAAGTATTCCTTCGGCAGGTGGTGCCTCAGCCTGGCGTAGCCTTCATTGACACACTTAACACGCTGCCTTTCCCTCTCATTCCTCTTCCTGATGAAAGCTGACCCATACGAGTACTCACTTCTGTGGAGACTGGAATGGGGCATTTGGTAGGGAAAGGGGCAGGGCTCACTGTAGAAGGTCTCCGTGATGAGATGCTCAGACACGAAGGGAAGGAATGACAAATCCTCAGACAAAGGGACCTGGTTTGGTGTTTCTGGGTACACGTGAAACGTGACCAGTGGGTCTGCACAGAAAGGCCTTGCCAGCTGGATGTGCTGAGCCTCAGCACAGATGAGGTTACAGTAGCTTTTGCCATCCATCAGGTTCTGCATTTAGCCTGGAAACACATAATTACAGAGTATTTTAAACAACTCACACTGAACAGTAGCAAAAACTCACCTGGACTTACCAACATTTGGCCTTGCTGACATTTTCCAGAAGAGATTTTTTTAATGCATTTGTGGCATTTCAGAATGGTGTTGGAAGATTAGGTAGAACAGGCCATGTCCCATTTGAAAAGTACAAGAAAGTGCAAGTCAGTCACACTGACTAAATTAATACACAATAGATATTAATAAAGTCACTTAAGTTTCCTAAAGGAAACAGCAAGCAATCTCCTCTCACCTCAGCTTTAGAGATCAAGAGAATCTACCTATATGTATTCCACATAGGTCTAGCTTGCTCCAAATCCACCAACACTTACATGTCTACAGACAACAAAGCAGGCCAACATTTACACATTCTCCCCACCCTCATCCCCTCCCTGAAAAAACCTAAATTTTTACATTTTACATTTCTACAATTCCAGTAAAAGACTCCCTATGCATACCAAAGAGCCTTCGAAGACAAATTATTTTTCTCTCTATTCACTTGATGCCTCATTTAATATATCATGTTAATAAGATGGAAAATTTGTGCAGAGAATGGATTTCAGTCTTAATTCCATGTCTGTCAGGTATTACATGCACTCATACAAAGGTTTACAAGAAGTTTAGAGAATTTAGAAAGACAAGAGAATTTCTACCAAATCTACCAACATCTCCTTGGATCCTCAGGCTCCTTTCTGCACTCACCTGCAGATTAAACACAGACATGAAATACTAAAAACAATCCTACTGCTAGAGGGTTATGAAATAAACAATTTATTAAAGGAAAAATGCATGTCCTAGTAATACAAAGAAGGGATGGCACACAGTTGTTGGGGCCCTGCTAGAAACCTGTAAGTCAGACTGGCCTACCCTCATACCCTCTCTTCAGAGCAGCATTACAGCAGGTGTAACATCACATCACCCTGGTACATTTATTACATTACAAAGATCATCTTGCAGTGGTTTATAAGAAGCTCCACTACAGGGCCTTCCCAGTATCATTTTTCAAACAGCTAAACATCAGCCTAAGTGCTGAGAATGTAATGACTGTTACCTAATAGCTTCTTAAAATACATTTGAAATAACCAGTTAATTTTTAAAGAATCACCGTGAGCCATCCTCACAGACTGCAAGCAATACTTGCCTACACAGAATTGATCCAAAAATGCTTTTAGTCACCATCCACTTGTACATCCATACATTGCTGTCTAAAGCACTTAGGTTCTATTACATCCTCTAAAATGGAAACCACACCTGAACATTAAACTGGGTTACTAGAAACTTCTGGATTCCATACTCACAGAAATCTGGCAAAGCTTCAAGTGTTCCAACCACGGTTCCAAAACATAAAAGGGATTCCCTTAATCCTTCACAAGGATATGGGGATAATGTAATGTTTTCTAATGACTTCATACCTGCCACATTTATACAGAGACTTCTTCCTTGGTACGGACTTATTTTCACAACATATTCTATGAAAATGCCTCTGTATGCAGAGTTGTCTCTTTTCCTAATGCACACAGATTCCACAGAAATCTGTGAGTGAAGAATTCATTTATAGCTGTAAGGTATGAGTGGGAGTCACATGCATCTTAAACAGGTACTTCTGCAGGTAGGCTAAAAGCATGAACACACGTCCATTTCACATTAATATGCATGCAAAAAAAATCAGAGGTGAATATACACTCTTCATAAAACAAAAAGAGTAGACAGTCAACTTTCCCTTTTCCACTTACACAGGCTGGGTTATTGCCTAGAAACTTTCGGCTGCTAACAACTTAAAAACACTGAGGAACTAAAAAAGAACATACATAGCAAAAAAAAAAAATTACAGCACAACATCCCTCCAGAGCAAGCAACCAAAACCAACACAACCCCTCATGAAAAGATACTTGCAGTATTTGTTGCTTAGTACTGACACTTCTGCTGTAACAGTGTTACATAAAACAGTTACCTGCTGCCTCAACACCTGCACAAAGTGCAAAATGCAAGTGTTAGGAACATTTTCCTGTTAGACTAGAGACTCACCAATCTTCAGATGAAAGTAAAATCCAAGGAAACAAGACGTGCTATCTTAAGAGTGATGAATACCAGAAAATATCTGAATGATATTAAAAAAGAAAAAAAGTTAATGTTCCATTTTTCTTACACCTTATTAAATAAGGGATCACATGAAACAGGATTCATTCCAAAGCTGTGAAAACACTGTTAGTAAATGGCTGATAGAAGTGATTTACAAGAACATTGATATTCAGGGAAGATCTGTGGCTAGATACAGCAACATGCAAGTTTCTTACCTGAATTATGTAGCTTGTTCCACTGAGTCAATGACTGCTGCAATTTATAGTCAATTGACAACATGCAAAGTAGCTTACAGTTAGATCTGCTCATTTCTGGTTGGGCTTTTCCACCCACACCACAGCTATGATGGCAACAAAACTTGGCATTAAGGGCTAGAAATTTTCAAACTGTAATTGAAGACATCCAGATTACCTGAAAAAGTAATCAGGAAGGTGGTTTGTTCACTTCCTGTTTGCATTCTGTTGCAGACTACTACAGTATAATAATGAAAATACAAAGCAGTACTTTCATTTATTGGAATTTTGTACTCTAATCTCTAAATATAACAATCAGTTAGAATTTAGGTAAATATTCACTATCAAGGCATAAGCAAACTAATTTTCACAGCTTCATTTTAAACACAGAAGAACACCATTTATTTAGAAATTTGTAATGGATTTCTCTCCACTAGAAGGGAGGACACATATTATTAGTCAGCTTAATGCCTTTAAATTCAATCATTATACCTCTAATTTTGGGGAATTCTCTTAGTATTAAGTATAACATCATATAAAAGGTGAATATATATAAGAAGAGACAAGATTTGAAAACAGTGAGCCAACAGTAGCAAGACAAGTTTCGCTTAAAAAGAGAAACAGTATGGAATCTATAACGAAATGTATACATGTGCATAGATGCTACATATATCAGTATATAGCTGTCCAACTGTACAGGTGCAAGGGAACAGGACACCTATCTTCAGAATTCCCACATTTTACAGGACTGACATTCAAGACTATCTCACTGTTTGGCCCTTCTATTGATCAAAGTATAACCACACAAAAAAGTCCAAACCCAAACCAGTTTAGCTTAAAACTTTCAGAAGACACTGTAAGCTTAGAAACACTTGTACTACCAAAAGATGTACATACATTCAGTCCTGCTTCTTGTGACTGTCCACCAAGGAAAGCTTCACCTTTTGCTGCCCCTGTGTGGGGCCACAGCACTGCACCCAGCATCCTCCTTCCCATGCCAGCTTCAGGCCTCACGGGAAAGGCAGCCAAGAGGTAGAACAACTCCCAGGACTGGGAGATGGAGATACTCAACAAACAAGGCATGTATTCCACAAGCAGGTTGCGTTATTTTTCTTTAGTGGACCCTAAATACATCAGTGTCATAACCAGTAACCAAACAGCACCAACTGAACAACTTTCCGCTCATCAGGGAGATGTTGAACACAAAATCTGAACCCAAGCCTGAATTTATTTTTCTTGACCTATCAATCCTTGTGCAATTTTTTTTTTTTATTTAAAGCAAGAATCCTGTGAATCCACCAATTCATCACCTGCTTTAAATCCCTCCAGATTAACTCAGTTTTGGAAGTCTACAGGACTGACATGAAAATGAAGCTCTGTATCTGCAGAAGAGCTCAGTCAGTGCAGATGTTATGGGGCAACTGTGTTTGCAGCCCTAACTTGGCAGAGCTATGAGCAGAGGTACAGTCTGTCCCCCAGGCACAGACTAAGCCAAAACTGCACCCAGAAACAGAGTACTCTTCCATGTACCTCCTTCCACACCGGAACTGAAAACTGTCACACAATAATGTAACTGCATGTGCACAGCTACATCTGAGTCAGGGATTAAAAACTTCTTTCAATTAGCAATTTGATGAGCCTTTCTTTACCTAATCACTGAACAAGTGCATTTCTACTCTGAAGCATTTTTAGAGGAGTGCTTTTATGGATGGAATTTACATGCAGCATAATGAGGGACAAAAAATGATGACAAACTGATAATGCAGATCCATTTTTCAAAAATCAGTTTGATCTTTAATTGTTACATTCCAAAGGAGATATATGAAAGTTAGTCATCTAGCAACTGTATAACCTCTGAAGAGAGATGAGTACAGAGTCACAGATAAAAAAATACACCTAACTCCCAAGATGACAGGTGCTAGAGAAAGTATGTGCCTTACACCATCAACCCAGACAAATGCAGGAAGATTTTTATAATAAATATTTCATCATATACTAACTCCTGAGACTTTACCCATGAAAAGAAAGGGAAAGATTTTTTTAAGAGCTATCATACACCTACAATATATTAAGCTATTAAAGCAAAATAGAACAAAATGTCAACACTGTCTTGAATGTGCACTGCATTTGAATTTATCTACATCACAGTACTTGAAATATGCAGCTCCAGGAGTCAGTGTCCACTTATGTTTTGCCTTAAATCTGCAGACATCACTTGCCATACAAGCATCTTGAAAGTACGAGTGCAAGAAACCAAATTATGAACACGGCCAGCAGGGTTTCATTCTCTGAGACCAAAACTACACTGCAAGACTTCGATTTCCAGTACCTAGCATCAATCAGCAGAAAATCCAAGTATATTTACAAAAGGTCTTTACATAAAGTGATTAGTGAGTTGTAAGTAATTACTGTGTTCCCAGGTACTTTTTAACCACATAAACAGTAGAGAGAAATATATAGTTAAAAACCACCATAAAGTCACAACTGTAAATAATGTACCACAGTGGCAACCCAAGGTATCTTAGGGTTTGTTTTCTTTTCAGTTTTGTTAGTAAAACAAATTTGAAAACAAAGATCTAAGCTTTTGGTTAATTCATCTTTTTAAACTGCTTCCACTCCAGCACATTCCTTCAAAGTTCAAATACTTTTTAATTTATTTTTTTTTTAAATCAATAACAAATCATTCAAGAAAACTCTTCTGAATTGGCAGGATCCGGAAGACTTCTGTCAGCTCCTTCCACTAGTCCACATCCCTGGAGTTCCTTCCCTGAGCCCCAATTAGCTCAGCACAACGTGACGGTCAAAGACAGATTTGCGCTGCTCCTGGACCTGGAGCTTCCAGCGCTGCTGGGCGTACTCCACTTTGTTCAGCACGTTGGCGCGGCTCCGCGAGCGGGCCAGCACGTCGTGGGCGTTTGCAAAAGGCTGGTGGTCCTGGAAGGGCAAAAATCCAGAGTTACACCTCAGCAGTTCCAGCTACAAGGCTTTTGTGTCGCTACATCCCACAGCATGTGGGGTTTGGTTTGGTTTTGTCTTTTTTTGAGGTAAACGAGATGTTAAGCTGGTCAGTAACAATGACCAAGCAAGGTTTTGAATTGCTGGAACTGTACTTCAACTCCTCATTCACAGGAATTTTCACAGGTTTCCCAAACAGACCACACTTCATTGTACTGTCAATTACCTGCTGCCCAGAGACATGATGGTGAGCTGCAGGATCAGATCCACAGTCTTACATCCATTAGCAACTGGAGAGACAGCAGCCCAGAGCAGACCCAGGCACCCCCATTACTGTGGTGAATGCACTTCACAACCGAATTAGGGTCAGTTCTCTGCCAGCTCCTGGCCATTTCCTGCCAGGCAGTTCAGGATGTTCACACACAGCTTCTATATCAAACCAACGCACTCTGCTGTTTACCAAACAAAGCCTATTGTGCTGAGCTGCCTGAAGGCACAGTGTCAATACAGCTGTTTAAGTGACAGAGCTCAACAAGAACCGAGTGCTTGTTTAACGTTTACTCTGACTGTTTTCTAACAGTACCTGCAAGGCTTTAGTTTCTGCCAGCAACTATAGCCAAGTTACAAACAGTAAGAGTTGGAACTGAACTTCTTATTTGGCTATCAAACTGTTTGGAAGAAGTTATGCTGCTAAAGCTATGCCAGAAGGCATCATATATACAATGCATAATGAAAAATAACATAAATATGTCCTGTATTAAATAACTGTCTTTTTGTATACCTACATTTCACATTCCTTTTTTTCCCAGAACACTTTTGAAGACATTTACATTAATGGATACTTTATTTGTGATACGACTGTGTAGAGCAGCTCAATGACAATTCTCAGCTGTACAGAGATTATCATTAATGATACCTATTGAAATGACTGCTCTAAGTCCCAAAGCCACAGTGAGCATTAAAAAAATATGCTCACCAAGAACAAGAGACAATCCCTGATCAGAAGAGCTATCATCTCACCTTAAAAAGTTATACACTTGGATATACCTAGAATGGGCACTTAACAGGAGACAGGTCACTTCATTCACAGGGAAAAAAAGAATCTATAATAGCAACACATGGTTTTCTACTGTAGAACACATGGTGGGAAAACACAGGACAGCCTAGATGATACTGGTCTTCCTGATAAACCAGAATCTCAGCTCCAAGGCTGGCTACTGTCAATTTCTATGTAGACAATAAGGGGAAAAAAGAATTTAAGAGGAAAGAGGGCTAAGGAAGTGGCTTACATTCATCAGTCGCCACTGTCACCAATGGGCAACAAGAAAGAGTGAAGACACTGCCTTGAAATTCAGCCACAAAATCCATGGACATGGTATTTTTGAAGTGTGACAAGAATACCTCAAGAACTTGCAAAAGGAAAGGCAAGGATGGGGATAATTCATAAGGGACCTTAAATTATGTTATGTTCACAGAACAGCTACAACAAAAAACTACATTGGTTAAGATGGATCCAGACTTTAAGGTAAATTCATTCTGCAGTTAACCTGGGATTTATTTCACTTCTTCCACCTACAGTCAAAAGACTAACTCACATTTGAAGGCATTAAGATAATTTAACTAAGGTATAAATTTGTCTGAGGTATAGCATACAGCACAAGCTCACTTAATTCAAGTAGGAACTGCCCAATTTGCTATAAGAATGCACAGAGAGGAAGAGTCATTCAAATACTTCCTTTCAGAAAAAGAAACCAAAAAATGTCAACCCAAAATCCTCCTAGAGGTAACTGGGAAAACCTTATGTTGTCAATACAAAGACAGTTGAAACATGTCTACGTGTAATACACAGGGAAGTTCAGAAACAGTGGGACATAATCATCAGTGTCACTTAAAAAGGTGTTTCTGTTTGGCAGGGGGGTAATTAAGTACTCAAAATTAAGCATTTTCCCAAATGATAGTTTTTATCAGCTATTCTTTCTTAATGTACATTGATTTCACAACAAAAATATGTGATTGCTACCCAGTGCTAGAGATTGGAAAGGCCAGTAATGACAGGAAACCACGTCATTAATGGACTACTCCCCTTCTTCTCCCAAAAAAAGCTCTTCTGATCTGTTGGAATATACTGTCACATTTTGATTTCTGGCTGTAATACTAAGAAATTATTTCAGCAACCATCAGTATTCTGCTTCATTACAGCAATTTCTTCTTGAAGTTTTAGCATCAAGAAACTCAAACTGGAACAATAAAAGATGCAACCCCCGTACTTTCTTTTTGTAGAGTGCAATCTAAGCAGTAAGCACTTCGCATAAAAACGATCACTGGCAAGACTGGATCATTAACTCTTAAAAAGTTGTACTCCTTATATTCCTACCTCCACCCCTACTCTGCTGCTTCTCTGTGAGAACAATCTGTGCCTAGAGCTGCTGCAACTGAAGCAGTTCTCACCTTACTGCTTTCTAACCCAGTGAAAAATGAAAGAGTGGCTTCACAGAAGTCATCTCACAGCTTTCTTTTCCTCTCCCAGCATGAAAAGCATTTACACTGCCTGGCAAAAAAAGCTGCTCACTCCAAATAATTATTTATCAACCAGCCATCCCACTCTTTATGCTAACCAAGTGCTCAAAGACTCTGGTGAACTTACCCCAATATCTTCATCACTTTGTATGAGCTGTGAATGTCCAAGGAGACGCCTCTTCAGTATAGGTTCCACCAGGGTAAGGTACACCATGTACAGAAGAAGTAGGCCCAGAATAGACAGGTATATGATGATTGTCACCTACATAATGCAAGCACAGTTTATGCCAAGACTGGGACATTTCCCCCTCACAACAGGCAGCAAGGACCAAAAGGTGAGTACAGGCAAAGTCAGATCTTTGGTAGTGTCACCAGATGACTTAAAATCCATAAAGAGAGGAAAACCAAGAAATTACAACATGGTATTAAAAGGGTTTGGGGCAGATCGAAACAGTGAGACCTTGCAAAGACCCTTACGCTATCCCTCTTAAAACAATTCAGTGTTATAAACCTCACTTCCACCAAGACAACTGTTCAGCCTGGCCATTAAACGGGTGACAAATTTGGGGCATCACCCAGTGACCTCCCGTTCTCTAGCACAGATCCGCATTCAGTCACCAAGCAAAACGGGAAGGCAAAAAAAATACAAAACTTCTACATTCCCAAAATAAAGTAGTCTGTGTTGTAGAAAACCAAAAGATATACTGCAGTCTATTCACACCAGTCCAGGCCCCAGTGGCTCCAATGGGACAAGAATGTGAAGAACACAGAAAATATCTGTTAGAACAAACATGGATAAAGAAAATTTACAGTAAGCAAGTAAGGCAGCCGAGTAATGAGAGGCCCTCTGAAATAATAAGGAAAACAAAGCCCAAAGCTTGACGAAATATCTTAGAACACTCAGAATCTTAGCAAGGTGTGAAGCCTGATCTCAAAAGTGGAGATGTTCAATAAAGGCTATCAGATTCACTTCTTCAGCTAAAGTTTGATGCTATTGTTACTGCTCAAGATTGTGAGCAATTACTACAAAAAAAGTTACATTTTAGGCTGCCTTAGAAAAGTTTTCCCTTTAAAAATAGTATTTCTCTGAAAGACAACAGACACATTTACTGAACAGTTGAAGGCTTTAATATATGCCAACAGAATTACACCGCTTACCTTAATTGTGACTGAGCTTCTCTCCTCATATTTGCACTCACAACGTAAACAATATGCTTCTACATCGGGTCCAGGGACAGGCATAGGCTCCACCACATGGAGACAATCACTGAGGAAACACAGAAACTGCCCAGTCAGTTTTGAGCTGGCTTTAGCTGGGCTGTTCCACTCTGCTCTGCAGGAGCTGAGAAGCCACCTTTGTTGTTCTAAACTGCAGGTATAAATAAATCACTACGCCACAGTTATTTCACTTAAACGAGAAATTCAGCTACTGACAAGCTGCTAAACAAGTTTGAAGATCTTTCTAACTCAACACAGTGTCTTCATTTTTCAGTGAAAGTATTAAAGCTGTTAGCAGAACAAGTCCAAAGATATGAATCCAACAGAAATGCATCATTTGACACTGACATCATGGATAAAAGTAAATTCCAGCTACTAATTCCACTTCTTTCTTCACCATACTCAAAAGAGCTTTATTCCATCCTTTCACTATCTGAAGGGAGATTAGCCTCTCTTTTGACATTCATGAACTGAATTTCTTTTTTCTTGTCATCACAAGGCACAGATATTAAAAAAAAAAAAAAGAGGAAGTCAGATGGGTTGTTTCTCTAAGCAGCAAGACGGTGAATAAAGAGCATTCAGCAAAAGCATTAGACTTAAAAGATTACCAAATGAAAGTCAGTCTCCTGTGGAAAACCCTGGCTGACAATATTATGGGCACTCTATACCACAGCACTAAAATCCAGCTGCCATGAGACAACTGCTTCCAACAACAACTTACGTAATGTTGGTCTTTCTGCTGACTCAGGGTGCTATTCAGAGTTCAGACCCCCAGGGTCTGCAGAGCACTGACAGAACCAAAATCCTGTTTCACCTTTCCCCTGGTTACCTCAGTGTTGGCACAGTCGGCAGCAGGTAGTGAAACAAAAGGCCTGGAGTGACAGCAGCAGCCTGGGACTCAACACTCTACTGGGCTAAATTACAACACTGCAAACACTCAGCCAGGCACCAGCTCATCTCTCCTGTCTTCTTTGTATTTCTTCCTCACAGCTGCAACTGCTCAGTGCCACCTCACAGCCTCTGGAGGGGAGTGGAGGGTTTATTTTTCTCATTTATGTGAAAGCAGAACTGCATTCTCCTGTGTGGAAGAATGCAGCATTCAAGCTAGAAAAATCAAAAATACATGCAAGGTACAATCTGTGCAATTGCTGTTCCTGTGACCGAAAGCCTGCATCAATACACCGCACAAGTATAGCAGAAATCTTGTATGTTGCTTAAATACAGTACTAAGTCTGTTACTGAGAAGAGAAGAAATATTAATATCAGCAGTTTTTCTTCTCCAAATCGGTGTTTCAAGTTGCTAGAAAGTGAAAAATCTACTGGAACCTCACAAAACTCCAGAAACAACAGTTCCTAAATGATGGGTTGCTTTTCAAGAGCAGAGCAAGCAAAGACAACACTCCCAAGTCCCAGTTCCAGGTTTGTGCTCCCTTGCCTTTACACCACTCCAAATCACTGGATTCAAAATACACCACTTTCTTCCCTTCTGCTACTTCCAAGTCTAAATAAACAATTAAACATGCAAGCAAGCAAACCAAAACAGAAAACAGGGCATAAACTATGGGGTTTAAGCCTTGTCCTTGCTACAGCTGAATTCTGAAGTACTTTTGAAAGAAAAGCTCCAGAAAGATATGGAAATGCTCTATTTTGTCCTGGCACTACCATAGGAGATTCTCACGTAATCACTACAGGACAAGTATTTCACCAGTAAGATTTATTATCATTTCACATGTGCCACACACACTCACCAGTCTTTCTGTGAAACATTTTTGTTGTAAATATGGCCTGAATGGTCCTTGTAAGGAGGGCAGATGCATTTACACCGGACATCCTCAGAATTCTAAAAGTAAAGTAAACAACAAGCTTAGAGCAAACTAATCATCAGTTATTATATTAGTTATACTATCAGGGGTACAGAAAGCATTCTTCATATAATACATGAAATATTCAACACAAACTACTTGCAAGTACCTTTGAACAGTCTTACTCAGGACTTGTAGGAAGTTTAAGAACAACCCTTCAGAATTACTAAGCAAGTAGAGCAATTTGTCAAGTAACACTATTCTTTGAGATAGAAACACATTCTTGAAGGAAAAAACATTGAGTTTAAGCTCATTTCTCTTTTTAAGAAAAAGCACACATGCAGAAATTGCTGATGTTGATTACTCAACTATCCAGCTCATGAGGACAGCTGCTTAGCAGACACAGTGATGAGCCTAAAACAAAGGAAAGAATACTAAACTTATTTTAGCAAATAGTAAGAGACAAAGGATAAACGTGGCTTATCTACAGTTCACAGCAATTTCTAGTGGCATTACAAAAGAATGTGTGAACAAGGATTGGTAATGAACTTCTACACTGAACAGCCAAGTCAGAGTAACACTAAGTGGGCATAGGTCAGTTGGAAAACCTTGACTGCAGTGGCACAGAATCACAGAAAGGTTTGGGTTGGAAGGGACCTTAAAGATCATCTAGTTCCAACTCCACTGCCACAGGCAGGGACACCTTCCACTAGACCAGGTTGCTCAAAGCCCCATCCAACCTGGCTTTGAACACTGCCAGGGTCAGGGCATCCACAACTTTTCTGTGCAACCTGTGCCAGTGCCTCAGCACCCTCACAGAGAATAATTTCTTCCTGATATCCAATCTAAACCTATCCTCTTTCAGTTTAAAACCATTCCCCCTTGTCCTGTCACTACATGCCCATATAATCAGTTCTTCTCCATCTCTCTTACACATTTCAGGTACTGCAAGGATTTCAGGTACTGCAATTAGGACACCCCGGAGCCTCCTCTTTTCCAGACTAAACAATCCCAATTCCCTCAGCCTTTCCTCACAGGAGAGGTGCTCCACCCCTGTGATCATCAGTCATGGCCTCCCCGGGACTCGCTCCAACAGCTCCATGTCCTTCCTGTGCTCGGGACCCCAGAGCTGGATGCAGCACTGCAGGTGAGTCTCAGGAGAGCAGCGTAAACATACACCATAATCTACACACTATAGATCAAACCGCTTCTGGTCTCGCCACAGAGAAGTCAAACAGCTGATTACCATTAAAAAGGAGAAAATTCAGAGCGTAGAAGACACGGTGTTCTCTGTCCGTCACAGAGAACTACGGCAATAGTCCCAAATATTAAAGGAGAAGGACCAAGAGCAGAGCGCTTGCACTCAGCGCGGGTGAGGCGGCCGGAGCCGGGTGAGGCCGGGCGGCGACCGCGGAGCCCCGCGCTGGAGCTGCGGCAGGCCCGGGGCTCAGCCCGACCCGGCCTCGGCAGCCTCGGGAACAGCAGCTCCATCTCCACTCGTGGTTCTGTGTGACGGCGTCCCCGGGCACCACGGCAAAGCGACATCAACAGCTACGAGCGTAAGGCGAGCGCAGGAACCGGGGCTGGCGCCGAGGCCGCGCCGCCGGGCCCTGCTCCTCCGCCGAGCGGGGCAGGGCAGCGCCCGCACGCAACCACCGGCCCCGGCCTTCCCCTACAGCCGGCCGGGGAAGCAGTGGCGCCGGGAAGGCGAAACGACCCGCGGGAACCGAGCGCCCGGCGGGGGCGGCGGGAGGGAGGGCCCGGTACCGGGAGCACCACCGTGACCCGTCCCCCCCGCCCCNCATGTCGGGCTCCGCCGCTCTGTGGCCGCTTTATCGCCGCTTGTCGCCGCCGGGCCGCCGCCGGGCCCCCGCCGCCATCACTTCCGCCTGCCGCCGCCCTCACGTGGGGCGCCGTCCGCTCGCAGTGGCGGCCCCGCGGGAACGGCGGCGCCGCACGATGGTTCCGGGCCGCGGGCCGGCCGGCAGAAAAATATTCCTGGAATCATGGAATCATCAGGATTGTAAGAGACTTCCAAGACCATGCAGTCCAACCACCAATCCAGCACTGTAGCCACTAAACCGTATCACCAAGCGCCAGATCCAGAAGCCCCTTGAACATCTCCAGGGACGGTGACCCCACCACCTCCCCAGGCAACCTATTCCAGTGCCTGACCAGGCTGACAGTGAAAAAAATTTTCCTAGTATCTAATCTGAATATCCCCTGTCTCAGTTTAAAGCCATTTCCTCGGCTCCTCTCACTGCAGACACGGCAGAAGAGACCAACCCCCGCCTCACTGCACCCTCCTTTCAGGCGGGTGTAGAGAGCGATGAGGTCTCCCCTGAGCCTGCTCTTCTCCAGGCTAAACAAACCCATGTCCCTCAGCCACTCCTTACAAGACATATTTCCTTAGCCTTTCAGGAGCCTTGTTACCCTTCTCTGGACACACTTCAGTATCAACACGTCTTTCTTTAAAGAGAGGTTAGGCTGATGGCCCTGTAGTTCCCCCGATACTGGAATATCGGAATGGGTTAGACGTGATGATCAGTAACACTCTAAATTAAGTGTGTGAGGAGCATATAACCCAGTTTTTACACATCTGAACATACAGTTATATGAATCTTCATGCATTTTATAGACAGCTGTTTTCTGAGAAGACATCACTAAAATCCAGCAATGTTCCCCATTTGTCATGTGGTTGTTGAAATAAATAAGATGGACAAATTCGATAATATAAAATAACATAAATTTATTGAATGGCCGAAATATCGGAAACGCGATGCCACGATCGAAAAGTCACAGTACCAAGCCCGGGATTGGTACTGGGTGAACGAAAGTCTAGTCTCTATCGTACCAGACTTGTCTAGTTCACAACTGCTGCTTTTTGCAGCGGGCTTATATACTATGTTTCCGCGGCAGAGTTCGGAGTTTTGGAGATTAAGTTTTACTCAACATATTCATGAAGGAGTTCTATTCAAAGAACTAAGGTGGACAAAAGCTCATCCTGCCTTTGATTAGTCTTTTCANCCCCCCCCACCAGGATCCAAGACACAATTTAACAGTATGACATTTCATATCTGAGCGTGAATTAACTGATTATATATATAACAGTTGTTGATTATTTCCACCCAAAAGCTGTGTTCACCTTCTTGCAGAGGGCAGCCAAACTTGGTGAGAAGCAGCGTTTCCAGCTGTGGTCCCTAAGACCTGGCAGACCAAGCAGCCTATGAGTCTTCTGTACTTGTGTAGGGACCCCAAATCCACCTGATGCTGCCAGGGCTGGATCCAGCCTGTCCCTGGAACAGCAGCCGCTGCTGAATAAGGGTTTGAGCCCAGCCTGGGAAACAGCTCGGGCTCATCTCAGCTCCTCTGACACCTTCACAGACTGACAGCAGGCTGTGTGACTCAGCCCATTTATTCCTACTCCTCCTTTCCATACCTTCTGTCTTTCTTGTGGCCGTTCCGGTACTGGAAGGGAGCCTACAGAAAAAGTGGAGATGGACTGCTTACAAGAGCAGGTAGCGACAGGACAAAGGGAGTGGCTTCAGACTGAGAGTAGGTTTAGATTAGATATTAGGAAGAAATTCTTTACTGTGAAGGTGTTGAGGCATTGTTTGACCAGAGAAGCTGTGGGTGCCCCATCCTTGTTATCTTCAAGGCCAGGTTGGATGGAGCTCTGAGCAGCCTGGTCTAGTGGGAGGTGTCCCTGCCCATGGCAGGGGGATTGGAACAGGAGGATCTTTAAGGTCCCTTCCAACCAAAACCATTCTATGATTCCATGGTTCTCTGTCTAAACTGCTCAGCAGCAAAACTGTACATGGCCAAAAGCTGCTCTGTTTCCCCTCTCCCTCCCCAACCCCCACTTGGTGGCTGTAATTTCATAATCCTTTAGATTCAGTAGACTTTTCAACTGTGCTATTCGCTCCTTCCTAATACAATAGGTTGTGTAATACTAGCGGCGCATCAGACATCTCGGGAAAGGAGCTCGAGTTACTATGGAAACACAAAACACCTTTATTTAAAATTCAGGGGAAATTGCCAGCAGACTGTAATGAGCGTACATCAGGTTTCAGCCTTAGCCAAACAATTTGTCTATTTAACGAGTGTATCTGCAATGAAAGTGTTTTGAAGCGTGAAGGTGGCTCTGTGTCTTCCCCACCACCCACAGCCATAGTCTACGATGGGCAGATTGACTGCTGAGTTGAAAAACATGCTGAATCTTTAGAAAAACACGGATCACATTTTGAGCTGAAGTAAACAATACGCAGTTTCAGAGGCATCACTGCCTTTGGAAGAGTTTGGTGTAGGAAAAGAGAGCCTGATGAAGTAATTTTTTAGCCCAGTCAGAGAGGTCTGATACACAGGTAATAAATGCACTTTTATTTAGGTGGCTGGAACAGCCTTTGGGACCTTCAAGCCCAGTCTTGGAGTTTCCTCAAAGCCAGGAACACCAAAATAAAGAAACGGGAACCTGTGAGCCACGGGCTCTTGTTGCTGCAGGAGGTAAAGGTTACTTCTTCCAGATGAGTCTGTTCTTCCCCTAGAAAACAATAACGAGTGGTTAAGTAAGCAAAGCTCCTGAGTGAATTAATTAAGAAAAGATCCCTGGGAGTTTCTGTCTTAACATTTAGATTTTTTTCAGTTCTGTTTCCATTCTTTTTTTTTTAATGTATTTGTCAGCACACCAGAATCAGAAGCAATACTGTTAAACTACAGTTTTAAAAAAATAGGAAAGGCAGCTAAAAAATGTATACAAAAGTTGATTTTCAGGAAATTATTAAACGGTTGCCATGAGCATAATTGCTTTTCAGCTTGCTAATCTTCCAGAAGGGCTGAAGATGTGTTTCATCTTCAAGAGAGCTCTCACTGGATTATCGGCAGAGTCTGAGCTTTAGTGGCAGCAGGCTGCTCCCTGCACTGCTAACTCTGTCCCTGCTGGACCAATCCTCTTCAAGTTAATGGAGCTGAGCTCTCTCATCTAATGTGCTTTTTAAAAATAACATGCATCGTGCTTTAATAACAAGATTTGTTTGAGAGTTGTAAGCATGCACTGGCCTCTCTAAGCTAAACCTTGCGCTTTGCTGTCAGTGTGCTGTGTTAAATTAGGGGTTTTACAGTTTCGTAGTTGCTCTCATGTTTGTTTCCATTATCAATACTCACACACCAAGTGCCCCAGAGAGCTGCTGGCAGTGCCTTTGATCATTCGAAGGCTCTGCCTCTGAGGCCCTGGGGAGGGGGGAGCCTCGGTCCCCCCCGGCCATGGAGGGGTGAGCCATGGGGTGCATCCCCCTGGGCTACTGGGGCACCGCCTGAGCCAGGCTTTTGGGAACAAGATTCAAGGCTGTGCAACGAAGACACAGCACAGGCTGTGCATCTCTAGACATTGGGCAGGGCAGCTGCTCCAGGGACACATCTTTCCTGCTCAGTCATCTTACAAAAATAGCTTATAAAGAGCTTTATATTTCCAGGCACTGTACGTGCAGAGTGAGCTCCTGCATTTCCTTTCCTGTTGCAGGAGCCTTCCCAAAGCCACATGGTCTCTGTAGCCAACAGTGCACTGAGCTGTGCCTCTGCTCCTCCTTACTGTGCTGCACTGATTCACACGTGAAAATGAGTATTTTAAAAGCTTTTCTCTGCAAAGTACCTTTATGCTCTGTGGTAGTTACACAGGACTCTGCTGTGCTGTGTCACACAATTGGTGTAGGGCTGCTTCACACTCTGCAGCTCGACGGGCCTTCACTGTCACAGGGTGGATGTTCCTCAGGGCAGGTAGGGATAGATGCTATTTACCATAATTTAAATCATCCACATTATGATTATTTTTTACTAATGCAAATTACCATCTTTTTATGTCAGTTCAGCCTATTCACATTCAGAACTTGCCTGGCTTCCCTTTGTTTTCCCAGCTGAGAAAATCTTTTCATTATCAACAATGATATAAAAGAAAAATCTGAGGGGATTATGTAAATAAGTGATTGAATCAGCACTTCTGCACTTACTGCCATCATGAAAGTGGTGTGACATTTGCACAGAAGAAAAACAAAGTAAACGCAGATTCTTTTTTTGGTCTGTTTCCTACATTAGAAAATTAAAATGATGGCAGCACTTGTTGTCACAGCAGCCTTTACTTAGCAAAGAAACATGGGAAGAGATTAATTACAATGTCAGTTGCTCTAGGCTAATGAGAAATTCACCTTTCAGCAGATTGGTCATCAGCATCTATCTAAATATGTTCTGTCACTGCTATTGCATCCCTTCAAATGAACAGCACAGTTTTGTCTCGTGAGTTTCTGTTTTGGGCCAAAACCCCAGTGGCTCAATTCCAGTCTAGCTGCTATTCTGGCCTCGTGGTCTTTGATCTCTGGAGAATACAAAGAGAAATCAATGCCAGTGGGGCGGATGGGGTACAAGGTTTACAATAAAAGCGAGCTGTCCAAATCTGGTTCATCTCAGAGCCCCATTACATTACAGTAATGCAATGTAATGGCTCGTGGCTTCCTTCCATAACCGAGGCATTACTTTGCAATCTGCTGTCAGGGGTTACGTAAAGCCTTTCACAGCAGAAATGCATGCATATGGAAAGGGCAAGCTGGACAAGCTGTTTACCTCTGTATTTCTATATTTGTATTGATATTTATGATATGAAGCAAATGGAGGGAAGTGCTGAAAGAGCTGTACATTTATTTTATCTTTCTGTCTCAGTGAATCCACTCCTGACTTTTCTGCAGGCTGTGAGAGTTCAAGGTCCCTCTCTGCTAATGCAAGGTCAGTCAGGGCTCTCACACACTGCAGCAGCTGAGTCCCCACATCACATACGTGGGGAGCACGCCGTGTTCTGTGTATGGTTTCAATTAGTGACATATGTCATGCTCTTATCAGTGCAATTCCATCTGCACGTCCCTTCCTTCAGCAAAGGAGACATGCTGCAAATACATGGAACAGCAGCTTGTAGGTGAGACAGGGGCTTCAGCTCTTCAACCATCATCTGTAAGTCCACAACTCTGGCTTCATCCCTTGCAGCATGAAGAACAGCTTCTGCATTTGTTTGTTTAATCCAAAACTTATAAATAGTCTCTGCCAGTCCTGACCCAGCAAGACCTCAGATGCCCTGCATGTATTGCTCGTGGGAGAGACAAGGTCAGTGCTGCTCCACACACTTCGTCTGCTGCTCCTTGTTCTACCCCAGAGAGCTTTTGCTAGAGACATGGAGGCAGACATGCCCAAAAATGAACCACAGTTTCTTCCTCATACAGAGTAGTCCACTAGGATTACTCTAATAAATTCATGCTTACTGTTTTATATTCAAGGGGATCAGCACAAGAAGTAAAGTTACTATGAATCCAGAATGTGCTCTACCTAGTGCAAGCCATTTCATTCCAATCTTTGCTGCAGCCTGCATGGAAATACCATAGCCGGGGAGAGAGAGGTTAAAGGCAAGGTAAGATTATGTTTACGATACAACTCCAAGCGTTTTTGTGGCAAAGTTTATCATTACTTTCTTCAAACTTGTTGCTAAGCAGAGGCTTTCAATAACCTCAGCAAGAAAACTGGGAACCCCTCCATGCCTTGACTCCATTTTCTTCCCTTGCCTGCTATTTTGGTCACTTGTCCAAAGCACGTATCAAGCAAGCCCTGGATGGCTGCGGGCCCCTCATTCACACTTCAGTGTGGATAGGAAATAAGGAGTGTTCACTCAGCACCTTGCTGGCCTGGGTCAGCAGCAGCAATGCAGATGCCTGCTTTAATTAGGAGATCTTTACTTTGCCAGCAGACCTGGGCAAGGCCAAAATGAAAGCTTGGAGGTAATGAATTGCATTTTGCTCTGTTAGCCTTTTTTCTGTTAGCATTTTCAACCTCTGTCAGATCTTGTCTTACCTATTGCATTTAATTCTGCTTCCACTGGTCTCTGTGGTGCAACGTTAACAATATCCTTTCTCTTTTAGATACTTATCCCTAATAATTGAAAGAGCAGGAATCTCTGTATTTTTTATCCAGGAAACCATTCACTACCATTGCTCGTCCCTAGCAACCACAGTATCACACAAAGTATTTCTTATAACGAAAATTCCAACAATTCCACCTACATAGGCCTCCACAGAGAAGGTAAGCTGCATTCAAAGACAGCATCGTGCAAGGTGAGTCAGATACTTCAGATGACCACAAATGTTAACACTATGGCCATATTTTGTATTCTGAGCTTGCCCACCATGGTGATGTACTCACTGACCAGGATCAACCCTTTGTCTGCTGCCATTGACCATTATGGATGCCAGATTCAAAGGCAGTTAAAATGTGCCCAAACACGGTGTTTCCACTCAAATCAGGAATGACACCACTTTCACACAAAGGGAGGTTCTGGCCTTTGCATTTCCTTCAGGTCCTATCTCTGCCAGAGACAACCTGAGAGCTGGCTCTCCCGGTGCTGCAAACAGCATCGATTTTGTGCCACCGCGCTGCCAGCGTTCGTGTGGAGGATGCGGAGCAGCGAATGCCCTACTTGCTCTGTTCCCATGACAACACCCTGCAAAGCAGCTCCTGCGAGCTTCCCCCTGACTGCCTCATCACACCCGACAGCGTGCCCAGGCTCCGACTTTCAACCCAGACAACGCCTCTTCCTTTAATTACCAGAAAGCCTTTTCCAAGGAAGAAAGATCTGTTTGAAATAGCGGTGTTTTGATTGTCAGAACACAGGTATTAAGCTCTCCACCACCCAGACACGGGGAGAATGGCTGGGTTTGCCATTCATGCTGCATGCTGCTCCTTGGTAATGTAATCAGGAATGACTTTTGGGTTGGCTCCAAGAGGGACTATACTCTTTTCTTCATTGGTGCTGCTTCTCCTTGTATGCTGAAGTGAATTAATATCTAACAGCACTTCAAGTAATTCCTGATTTCATGTAGTACATGGCAAGTAGCTGCTTGGACTAATATTCTGGAGAAAACTGTCTGCTTTTCTTGAGGGTGAGCCTTGTCCTGCCAGTCCTCCAAAACTGTGTGCCTCCTGGCATTCCATGAGCAAAGCCTTGAGACTGATCAAGCCAGCAGTTCTTCAGGCAAAATGAGCAGGAGCAGATGAGAAATATGAAGCATAAAGATGAGTTCAGAGCATTGAAGCTGGGTGGCAGCGGAGGAAAGTAGGATAAGTTCTCCTGCCTGCCAGTCCAGTGTAATGCTATAGCGAGGTAGAGGATGATACTCCTTTTCTTTTTTTTATAAACTGTTTTTCTGTACAGATTCTAAGCTTTTCATATGTAGACTGAGATCTCAGTCTGTGGCTTTGGCTGTACCACTCCCAGCTGCTCAGTATTTGTCTCAACGGGTGCATGTTGTCATCTGGCTAGGAGGGAACCAAAATTAGGCTTGATAATCAATAAATGGCTGAGATCCTTACTAGGACTCACCAAAGGACCCACAAAAGGACTCCTCCAGGACTACCCAACTGAGAGGAGCTTGCAGCAGAATGCTGATATTGTTATCCTCTTTCTGGGGTTGGGAAGTTCTCTGTCCTGCCATGGGCATGGCCTTACCCAGGACAAGTTTTGTGAGGTGTGAGTAACAGGGGCTGCCTGCACTGCACCTGAGGATGGTAACAGGCCCAGAGGCGACAGCACATAACCCATCCTGGGCACTTGCCTCACCAGCAGCAACTGAACTCACTGCGCCCTGGCTGAAGAGTTTTGCAGCACAGCAAAGACTCAGAATAAAATCCACTGCAAAAGCCAGTCGCCCTGGTAGACAGAAAGCATTCTATGGGTTATTGAGCTCAGGATGTCCACCAGAAGGCTGTTCATCCTGCTGCTGGGTGATGACAACAAACGTGTTTTGATTTGTTCCACTGTCAGTGTTGTCCAGCCCAAGCATTTCTGTGAGCCCAGCATCAGCCTGCAGAGTACCTTCCACTTAACTCAATTACTGGCTCATTTGCTATTCCATTTTATTTGATCTGAGCCTTAAAGACCAAACCACGTGTACTGCAAATTACACAATATCCATCCTTAACTTGGACGGCTTCAAGCAGGTGCTGAGGAACAATTAGATCACTGTCTGTAGAAGCTGCTATTTAACTAAGAAAGAAAAGACTACTCTAAATAAGACAGATGCAGAGAGAGCTCAAAGCTTGCTCACACTGATAATGAAAATTAATCAAACATCATTAGCAGTCTCCAGAGAGTTCAGTACATCATGTGCTTCTGGTTGTTCTCTGCCTGACAAGAGCACCCACTTCTCTCAGCTCAAGGGCAGAAAAGAGATTTGCTGCATCAATTAAAAGATTAAAATTTGGGGCCTTTTTCAGAGAGAGTTGGGTGGCTTTCTTTGAAAGCCGTTTGGGCCAGCCCGTGGCTTAGTGGTGGTGAGCAGCCAGGATCTCTGGGGAGGTCAATAAATGCATGCAGGTGATTCTACTAAACACACAGCCTTGCTTTTCTTCCCATAGAGTGGGACTTACCTGGAGACAGTCCATTCTGAGCAGTGCTCCCTGGGAGGCTGCTTCTACACCTGAACGCAGCTGTGATGGGTAAGCAGCATATTCCATGCAAAGGAGTTATCAGGAGAGTTGGTTACTAATACCAGTCTCCTAAGGATTATTTTAGCACACAGTTAATTCTACTAAAACCTCATGTCCTTCCTTTTGCCATCCTCTTTTCTTTGCTGTCCAAGTTGCCCTAATTTTAACTCATCAGCCTCAAAAGCTGGACACTGAGTCCATTCCATTTGTATTGTGTTTAACATACTGGACCCCTGGTTAGTGCTCCTGAGCTTTACAACAACTTAGTGGGGTTTTTTGGGGATTTGTGTTTGTCTCCTTTGGATCTAGTTGTTTACCCACTACCACCACTTATGTTTATAGTTTGGTATTGTGGGAGTTGCACGGAAAGTGAATAACTGATCTTGCTGGTCGAAGATATGTCAATTCAGGCTTAAAAATCAAGAGAAAAGAATCTAAAAGAGTGAAAGAAACTCAAGGTTTTTGTTTGCACATGAGCACATAGTGAGGCAGACCTGCAGCCCTCCCACAAACCAGTCTTAAGGCTGGTGCATGTTATCCCTTCATCCTGTCATGCAGAGTCCTGAGAGCTTCTCTCCTGAAGCTGGGCCTTGGGGATTGAGCCTTGGGATTGACCCACTGACCTCCCTGCAAATGTGTCTGTTCACAGTGCCAAGGATGGGGCTGTGCCTTTGCTGTGCCTGGCCTCAGCTGCATTAGCTACCTGTGACCCTCAGGAAAAAACAAGACATATTTTTCTCCTAAAGCAATAAGAGGTGCATCTGGATCACCTTAACTTGATTTGGGATGGCAGAGAGCGGAAGTGCAGGGAGAGCAACTGATGCGGGCTCATTGTCATCAGTGTCTTCTAATACAATTTTTGAATGAGAGCATCCTATTAACTCCCTGTGTACAGACTACAGTGATTCACTGTGCTAGAGCTTTCTCCCAGCAGCTTTCTTCCAGCTGCCACTGTGCCCAGATGCTCCCTGGATAGGTACAAGTGAACACAGTAGGCACTTCCTAGCTGTTAGAACCTTGACCAGGACCATGAGAGAGATGTCCCCACTGAGACATGTCTCAGCCCTCACAGCTAAACCTGAGATCTTCACCCTACTCACTACTTCATTGGAAGTCACTGAAGAGGACACTGGAAGGTGGCTCGTGACCTTAATATCACAGCATAGGAAGCAGCAGGAGGAAGGAGATGCCAGGCAGAAGTTTTCTTGCAACAAAGCGTGGTCTCAGTTGGAGCAAATTTAGCCAGGAGAATGCTAAGCTGTAAATGCCAAGTTAATTAGTCCTCATGCATACTTTGTTTTTAAAAATACACTGTCATCTCCTGAAGGAACAAGAGCCCATTTCCCCTTCTGTTAGCCTTAAAAGTCAATCTGAAAAATGCCATTGAAGTCTAAACCAAGAAGCATCACGATGCTTTCAGTAGAGAAGCGCTCTGTGAGTAGGAGCTTAGAATCCACAGATTTCCTCTCTAAACCTGCCGAACCAGAAGGCTGAGCAGCCTTCCCAGGGCACCTCTCACAGCAGACCCACTTCACTGGATTCTCATATGACTGTGCTATTGAGGCCCAGTTTCCTTGTTACACCAGCTCCAAGGCATATTTTGCCCAATTATGGGTTTTCTCCCTCCCCACCAGCAACCAAAAAGGCTAGTGGCAAAGTCCTCATCACTTTTCATGTGTCCTGATCTCTACTGGCCTGGATAAAACCAGGTCACTGGGCTGCAATGCACTCATCCTGGGCTTTGTCTTCCACCCAGGGATTTTGAAATGGTTTTTTGATTTGTGATCTAGGAAAAACCAGTTATTATCTCCCAATTACATTTTTGTTTTCAAATTAATAGCCAGTGCCGTCTGGTGTTGCACAGTTTCTCTTTGCCCCTGTTCTCCATGACTCAGTATGTTTTGCATCTGTCAAGTGCCTGATCACTCGCCTGATCGCGCCATGTGATCTTGTTTGTGGGGGAACAGAGGACTGAGGTTTATAACAACACTTTAAAAGGTATTTGTTTTCTCATTGAGGTCGCAGATCTCAATATCGCTCCTTCCCTTACGCAGTATTTTTCAATGCTGCCTTTGCCAGCATTGCCATTGAGATGCTTCCCAGCTGGCAACACCTGGAACATTCAATGGCCAGCTGTGCAGCCCTGGGTTGCAGGTAACAGCGGTACTTGGCCCTGCCTACCTTCTCTTTACAGCAGAGAGAAGTTTTAGGTGGCTGGGTCCAGGTCTCCCTCCCCAGTCTTCCTGTTAGTCCTCTCTTAGTGCTCCATCCCTTGGTAGGAGCATCTGCTGCCTTTCTTCTGGCACCAAGCCAGGGCACCGGCTTTCTGCGGCCCCCGTGTCACCCGTGGGGCTGCTGCCAGCAGGAGCACAGGGACACTGCAGCCCACTGCCCCCCAGCACGGTCCCTGCACTCCAGCCCAGGGCCAAGCACAAGCCAAGCCAAGCACAACCAGCTGGATACCACAGCGGGGTCTGTGCAGGCTGTGCCACCCCACAGGCGATGAAACCGCAGAGGCACCTCGAAGTGTTAGGCAGTGGTTTCCTCACCTGCAGTAGCTCCGCTGAAGGGAGGAGGTTGTTTCTCCTGCTCTCTGAGAAAAAGAGGTGAGAGGAGGTGAGCAGTAAATCAGTGCTGGCCCTGCCACTGTCCAGGGGGAACAGGTGGAGACACAAGGGGCTGAAACAGCATTAAGAGCTCCCCACCTTCTGCGGATCCCCCACCGGTTTCTGGATACTGGGCGGCTTTAGGTTTAGCGAGCACATAACTTTGCACCACTTCCCCTTGTGCGAGCCGAGGCGCTTTTCTGCAGAATCCAACTGCGTCTCCCTGCGGGGGCAGCCACGAGCCCCAGGCATCGATCCTACCGCGCTCAAAAAGCAGAGAGAAAGCCCCTGCAGCTTCCCCCCCAGCTAGTTCTCCTGCTGCCGTGGCTTCCTGTTATTCCTAAACTCCCGATATTTTTAGGTTGTCGACTGTCTTCACACCCACTTTGGGAGGGATGAAATCTCATCCTGGGGAAGCGGTGGCAGCACCACTCTAGTAAAAAAATCATTAAATCAATTGCCTTTGCAGCAAAGCCATCTCTGGTGAAATGTCACTGATACCTGCGATGTCATCTCCAGAGCCTGCAGCCTTTCGTCAGTCGTGTGGTTGTTAACAGAGGAGGAGGAGGAGGAGACCAGTTGGGCTACTGCCAGCAGTGCAGAGCCCATGGAAAAGAGAAAAAAGAGGAATGTCAGCTTAGGAAAAGGAGAGGACTTTAAGTTGATGGACACCTGATACTTCACTTCCATCTATTAAGCAGCAGGTGATAAAGCAATACAGACCTCAGCTGATGTTTGTCCTATAAAATAAACCCAGTGATATACAGCCCCAAGGCATATGTTTATATAGAAATAAGTCATCAAGTTATTTGCTTCTGAGACATAAGACTTTGATTTGTTTTCACAATATGTTGAGCATCACTTCATCATCAGTAATAGAAAAGCCCATAAAAAAAGGACCTCCCTGGAGAGCTGTTAGATAACAGATTACCCTGGAGATAACTGTGAAGAGACACCCCAGCAGGTCTCATCTAATCAGCTGCTCCGCTGGTAGAGGTGGTGAAAAAATGTTGGTGGATCTCAGCAGGACCCAAAATGCATGTGAATGATTGCAGTAGGTCTACTCCTGGCAATGGCCTCTAACTTCCCACTTGGATCAGCAGTAAGTGCTGCTGCAGAGTGGCCAGCCCAGAAGGAGTTGATCAGCAAATGTGGTGGAAGGTGGTGGGGTTGTGGGGAGAGCTCCGCTCTGCTGCCCCAGGGCGCTCCTCCTCTGCTGCTGCCTGCCCACACGCCCTGAGGTGCATTACTTGCAATGAAGTACACACATGAATTGGGAGCCTGACAACCGCTCTCCACCAGATCTCCAGGTCTCTAAAATTTTCAGCAGGTGTTGATGCCTTACCCACATGGGCCATCTTAATTGCAAGGGCCCAAGCATCAAGATCCTGCATGTTCCACCAGCTTTTGAAGCTCTGCAATAGGCTCACCAAGATTCTGTTTAATGTCTTCTTCTTTGGGTGCTTTGTCTCGGCGTTAGGCATGACCAAAATGAAGACAAGACATGGTCTTGGAGGGAGTAAAGATGTTTTGTCCCATCACCTCTGCTGACCACATGAGCACAAAGGACAGTGCTTCGGCCAAGAAACAGCTGGCTCACTTTCCCTGAGGGTGCTTGGGAAGGCAGTTGTGCTTCCCCTCACCTGTGAGATGTTTGTGTGCAGCATAACCACATTAACCAACTGAATAAGACATTCAACAAAACCCTCTACCACTCCAGAGGCTCCTCACAGCTGTCTCTTTATCTCCTGAGTCCTCCTTATCTCAGATGGCTGCAGGCATTGCCCTCTTCTCTGCCGCAGCCACCTGGCAAGAGGCAGCAGGTCCCTCAGTTACAAGACCTTCCTGCAAACCCATGTCACGGAGAAGTTGCCAGAGGGGCACCTGTGCTGGAGAGGAGCAGGAGCAAGCACCAGGGTTTGCTGAGCTGCTCTGCAACACTCAGCTGCTGTACTATTTACCCCTGTGACCATGCAAGTGCTTGATGCAGAGATCTGATATTATTTCCTGTATTCTATAATCCCTCTACACTGAGGTGAACACGTCTTCTATAGCAGTTGTCCTGTCCTATAGAGCTCCTGTTCACAGGAGCCACCTCTGAAGGGCCACTAGCTCCAGGGCTAGTCCCACTCTGAGCAGAAGGGATGGAATTTTGCCCATTGATTTTCCATTTGTGTGTGCTGGGACTCTGCTCTCTAGTCTCAGGAATAGCCTGAGTAAATCTAGAAACCTGTAGCAGCTCCAGGAAGCATGAGACATTATTTTTGCCTGTACATTGATCCTTCTCATTTTTTCTCCACTTCATTGCTGGAGCCTGGTTTCTTTCCACCCTCAGAGGAAGTGCCAGCCCAGCGTTGAGGGGAGCCAGTTTTACTGGGCTTGGAGTATTGCTGCTCCACCAGAGGTTGTTGCTGTGAGACTTGGAGTGGGTGAAAGGATAACTTCTCATCAGTAAGACAGAGCTCAAGTACTGCTGAAGCAGCCTGAAGCCCATCCAGGCAGAGACAGGAAGTCCCTAAATCCAGATTCAGAGCTTTGGGGAAGACCCTGATCTCTGTCTGGGGTCACATGCCTCACCTCTCTCGTGTTCTGGCCACTTTCTTTTCCCAGCTTTCCAGAGTTTACAAAGGACTTTCGTATCCGCCTGCACTGGCATTGCCCCAGGGAGCTAACCAAACACAGCACAGACACCAAAACAGCTTTCCCAAGCGTAAACCTGGGAACAGCAGGATCTCATACCTCCCTCGGGAGGGAGACACGTGGCGACAGAAGGTTGGGATTTCAAGTGCTCACCTTTACCCCAAGTGCTGTGTGCCATTTAGCCTGCCCTGGTTAATTCATCCCCACTGCCATTCTCCCTCAATTCAATGGCAATTCCCAACAGCATTTTCAAAAGCACTGCAGAGCCCCATTTAAAGAGTGAAACAAACTCCTTTTCTTAACAGAGACCTGCATTGAAAACAAAAAAAACCCAGCATATCCAGCATACAAGCAAATAAACAGCAATAACAGTGTAACTTTATTTAGATTTAATTTGACATTTAGCACAGTTAATATGCACAGAAAGAAAACAGTACCAAAATACCAAACTCATAGCATATAAAATAATCAAATATATTTCATATTTAGTGAAATATTTCTACAACACATCAGTGGGACTACCCTGGGTAGCCCAACCCTGTAAATATATATATATATTCATATTTATAGCTGTGTTATATAAAATAGTGTATGTAGAGAAAGCACTGAAACTTATCACCGAAATAGAAAATAGCTCAAAATACAGATAGTTCAGGTTTGCTGGATATACCCAATATCGAAAAGAGGTTCAAACCCACTGCAGAAGGTAAAGCTTCAACTGAGATGCCCTGGCAGGCGTGGGATGGCCGGGGTGGGCACACACTGGATCAGCTGGCGGGAGCCTGGCTGCCGATGGCCGTGAGGTGACAAAACTTTCTGATTCTCACCCAGAACTATCAAGAAGCTTCCAAAGTGAGAATGCTGTCAGTGCTTGTGGCTGATGCTGGGGCCACAGTGCTTTTTGCTAAGCCAGAGCTACCGGAGCAGCTCCTGCTCCTGCAGCACAACTGGATCCCTTAAGGAACCAGCTGCAGCAGGACTGGCCATCAGAGGATGCACAACATCACAAGGATATTATTCTGAATTTTAAAGATTCCTCTTCAGCAGATGACAGTGATTAATTCCCGTAAGATTTTGAAAACATAAAAAGCTGCATTTGTGCGAGGCCAGGCTCCCCCAGGCAATATCACACAGCACGGGAAGCAGCAACCCTGCTGCTCCAGGACAGTGACACCAAATGAATGCTTGTCCTGGCGAAAACTCCCACCTCCCCTGAGGGTAATCAAGGGTTGCACTTAAGAACCCAGGCAATTTGTAGACAGATATAAAAAATATGGCATTTCTGGCGGCAGCAGCACTGAAGTGCAGCTGGAGTCAACGACCTGCACCTGCCGTGGCCTGGGTGCTGCAGGGGCTTCAGGCTGGCTGCTGGGTGGGCAGGGATAGGCACAGGTCCTGGTGGCAGGGGGAACCAAGGGCACTGCATCTGCTGCTTTCCAGACAACACACTTTCGTGCTTGTCTGTTGCTTTTTGGCCCAGTATAATGATTGATTTACTTGACCACCCCCACAGGAAGGCAGCCAAGACTTGCCCAGAGGATCCCTCCTCAGAGGGTTTCGAGCCCCAGCCCCTGGTGCCAACCCCACACCAGGAGACCACCCTGGGAGCCCTCCCAAGCCCTGTTGCTACACTTCTTCCACACCACTGCAGAGAAGCCAATAACCTATTAATAATTCTGCAATTGCTCTTTCTCATCAAGCCAGCAGTTGCATCCCTAATTACATGGCAACAATACTATGCTAACAGGATGAGCTGTAATTCCTAGGTGGTATTAACATTGTTATTTTACTCCGAGTAACTTCCTGGTAATGGCCATTTGAATGTGGCAATATCGATTAAGAGAATATAAATGCTTAGGCCCTGGAAAAATCATTAATAAAAGTCTCATTCTGATAGCCTCTAATCACAGCTAAGTACAATTACTCATACGAGGCCACTATAAAAAGTATTTTTCTCATCAGAAGAAATTCATAAGGTTTTCCCAACAGTTTGTAATAAAGAGGACACTATATAGAAAAGTCCAGAAAATAAGCACACGTTTGTTTCTCAAAACCCATAGATAAACATGACAATATCTGTAAATTACTGGCTACGAACAGGATTTCATTTAGCTCTACTCAAACAGTAGCCTGGTATAAATGTTTTCAAAGCAGCGTGTTGCTGTTTCATCTGGAACAGCTGCACAGGATTTCTTTGATATCAAGCTCTTGTGTGGGGATGGTGTTTCAATTTCGCTTTATGCCTCCAAACTGCTGAAACTGGAAGGAAAAGACATTTAGTAAAACAGGCGTTTTTCATGAAAAAAAAAAAAAAGGCAGCATAATTTGGCCTCGAAAGCAGTACTAAGAAATAATTTATCGCTGCATTGGCGACAGAACCACGCTGCGTCTCTCGCATCTCTGTTTCAAAGGAGACAGGGAAAGCAGCTTGTGGTCTTGCATGGCTCCCCCACAGTGTTGTACCTGGCACTCCCTGGGCTCGCAGGCTGCACCCAGGGCCATGGACTGGCCTGGATACATGGCAGGTGGGTGGCTCGGACACAGAGCAGGCACACCTGAGCTCTCATCCTGACTCCCCGCACTAGCCCATACATCCTTCCTGCACTCCCCAGTGCCCATCGATACAACCAGCTGAGGGAGGTGTGCTCCTTCCGCTCCTGCCCCGCTCCCACCCAGGCCCCTCGAGCTCGGCAGTGCCCAGAACAGCAAGTGTGAGCTGCACGGGGCTGCAGGACATCCAGAATCCCCATGGCTGGTCACGACAGGCACCTAAAGAAGATGCTGACCTACATCATCCACCAGACACCTTTTCTTAAGCAGTGAGCAAACGATTTTTAGGTTGCTCATCGCTGAGCAACCACAAGTGCTGCCTGCAGAGGCACAGAAGTGCAACCCCCCCCCCACCGTCAGGCACTCGGTGCCTGCCGGTTTCATGAGTCAGAGGCAGGAATACATCTCTTCTTCACAGCACTCAGCAAGAAAGAGCCTCGTGCAGTGCCTGGGAGGAGGGGGTTTGCCCTGCCTGCTGCCTGCTTGCCTGCAAAGCCAGCCACCATGGCTACATGCATTTAGGAGGTACAGCATATATTTATCTTTCTTTAGAAAGATAAGGCTGGAAAAATCTGGGGCACCAGGAAGAGCTGGCAGGAGGGCTGCCGGGGTATTGTGGGGAGAAGTGGCAACGCCATTATCTCCACACACGATCTCTCTCTCATACATTCATGTGGGCTTGTCAGCCTTGCTTCATAAGTATTTTCCAGACAAAGGTTTGTTTGCGAGCACTGTCAAAGCAGGGCTCAAGGAGTCTTCTTAGTGACCTCCAAAAAGTACACTTCCTAAGGCATTCCCCTGTGCATGTCTTTTCAGACATCCACTTTGATGTACAATGTTTACTAGAAAAGAAAGCAGTAAAAGCTGACAAAGGCTGCCAAAAAATCCAGGGACTCCGTTTCAAAATTTGATGAACTGATGAAAACAATTTCTGCCAGGGTCACTGACCTCTCACTCGCCTCCAGCAAAAGGTCTGGCAACTCCTGTGTGGCCCTGCCAGGGGGCCCTGCCACCAGGCTGAGGGATGCACATGCAGCTCACCTCCCCAGACTACTTACTGCTCTCCGGCATCAGCACTGTCAATGCCCACAAATGGGATTTCTTCCCTGTCCGTCTGCCCCAGAACAAGGTGGTGCTTCTCCATGTTTATGACACACTGTAGAGAATGTATGTCTTTAGGTAAGAGGAAAAACTGCAAATTAGAGTGGTCCCAGCTCCCCCACCAGCATGGGTAAGCATCCTGCTGAAAACCCCTACCTTCAGAGACTTCAGTGTCTGCAGCCCAAAGGAGAAGGGTTGCTCGTTGTCTTCTGAAAAAATTAGGACCATTCAGATTTATACATTCAAAATGCCCTCCTATGCTTTTTGTCAGTTACTCCATCCTTCCTTCCTTCGTGGTTGCTCTGCTAAACAAAACCCTGTTCATAAAGGGACTGACTGCAGAGAACAGGAGGGCACAGCATGGCAGGAGGGCAGGCGGAGGTGCCTGCAGGGAGATGCAGGGGTTGCTCCACCAGCATAGAGCCAAGCCTGCTGAACATATCCTTCCCCCTCCCTCTGAGGGGCCAAACGAGAACTTACTCTGTTTTAATTGTAACATCTTCCTAAAGCTTTGTTTTTCCTGCTGGGGCAAGAGGAAGTAGACCCCAGCCCGCAGTGGAGGAGCAGAGGGTTGTACACTCACCCACGACAAAGGCAGCACACTCCACAGGGACCGCTCCCACCGTGAGGGACAGACACTCGATCTGGCCGATGGCTCTCACCTTGTTCGGCAACGAAACCACCTCATCTTCGACAGGGAGTGCTTTGAGATGCTCCTTTAACCTGTGCATTGAAAACACTCCTGACATCAGATGGCCACGGCTCGGCTGTTCCGGCAAGGAGCAAACAGCGTTTGGAGGGTGCTTGCACCTGAAGTGCTCTTAGCCTTGCTCCTTTAGCGCGCTGTTATTGGAAAGCTGCTTCCCCGGCAGGTTCTCTGTGGATGCTCTGCAGGCAGCCAGCAGCCCACACCCACATCAGACCACAGCAGGACCCACAGTGCAGCCCTGGGGCGGCCCCAAGCGCAGCTCTGTTCTGGATTCCGAGTTTCACCTGAGGAATCTTTTTCCTACATTTCCTCGAGACCTGGGGAACATAAAATTGCTTCTAAAGCAGTGTGGGTGTGAGGAAGGGTTAGTTCACTCCAGCTTCCATAAGTGGAGCTGACACTGTGTCCCCATGGAATCACAGAGACGTTGAGGTTGGAACAGACCTCTAAGATCATCGAGTCCAACTGTTAACCCAGCATTGCCAAGGTCACCACTAAACTCTGTCCCCAAATGCCACACCCACACATATTTTGAACACTTATAGGGATGGTGATGCCACCACTTTGCTAAGCAGCTTGTTCCAAGGCCTGACCACCCTTTCAGTAAAAGAGTTTTTCCTAATAACCAAACAAAACCTCACATGGCACAACCTGAGACCGTTTCCTCTGGTCCTGTCACTCATTACCTCACTCGAGCCTCCTTTCAGGTAGCCGTAGAGAGTAATAAGGTAACCCCTGAGTTCCCTTTTCTCCATGCTAAACATGGCTCACATCCAGGGCAGCCCAGTCAGTGTTTGTTAGTTTGTTAGGTGCTGCTGCTGCTGGGTTTGTTCAGAGGAAATGGGGACAGATCAATCACATCAGCCCAAAGAAAAGAAGAAAAGGATGTCAGAGATATCTCAGGTACAGCTTCTATCTACACCTTTTGAACCAGTCTGACAATTCTAATTAATTATTTAGCTTCAGTTTCTCTTTTAAAGTGAAAAAGAAACTAATGGGAAGGCCGTTTGAGGCGCTGATCTCTCCCTCAGATAAAAGCTGTATCCATTTTCAGCTATTTGATGTTCCTTTCTGCTGAGCTGCATTGCAGCGGTGCGTGTGTGTGTGTGTCCGTCTGTCCATCTGTCCTAGGGGGACCAGCCCTCTCAGAGGCCCCAGGACTGAGGTGGGCATTGCCCACACCATTTAGCACAGGTGCAAGGACCAGGAGGGGTAGCAGAGAGAGGGAGCTGGATCCCCTCTGCTGCTTTCTTGGGGTCTGGCCTTAAAAATCAGTGGGAACATATCAGTGAGAAGTTTATGAGTTCCTTGGCCACCTCCTGCACCTCCTACAGCTCCACAGGGGATTTCTCATGCTGGCAGCCTGTGAGCCTACTCTGCTGCTTTCCTCAGAGCGAGGGGGAGAGAATGACTGGCATCATGACAAGACACAAAAAGATTTTTGAAAAAGAAGGGAGGGATCGAACCTGAGCATCAGACATGTGCTGCTTTGAGTGCCCTGAGACCTGGGCAGCAGAAACAGGCTCTAACCTCTTTCTTCAGTGCTCTTTGAAGGACAGGCTGCTGCAGCACAGCAGTGCTGCAAGAACTGCACTGGACACACGCAAGAAACACAGGGAGCAGAGGAACTGTCCCCGAGCACAAAATCCCTCCAAATGCCATCCCGTGGCCATCCCAAGCTTGGCTGAGCTGCTCCACAGACTGGGACAAGGCTGTAGTAAGCACAGCCACCTTCCAGTCACTAAGCACTGTTGTGCAAAGAAGTAATTAATGTTAGGACAGAAACAGGCACCATTCACTCAGGGCCGTGCAGTAGTGCTCAGGGAGCAGGTGTCAATTTTTTTTGCATAATTACTGCAAGTTAGCTGCAAAAAGCAATGACTCCATGTGCCAAAACCTCCTTGATATCCTGTGAGCTGATGCTTGGTCCTGTTCCTCAGATCAGAGAGTGAGTTTTGCTACAAATGGCTGTCAGTCACCTTTCTAACAATCCAAAAATACATTTCCTTTCCCTTTAACCAGGAGAAATTTGTAATTGGGAGCAGCACCAGACACCCAGTTCTGAGAACATGCATGCACACAGCTCCTTTACACTGGGTGCTGGGCCAGCAGTGCTGCAGCCACTGGTGGGGGTACATCCAGCAGCCTGATCCCTGCCCTGCCACAGGAGCCTGCTGAGCTGGGCTGGGCTGCAGCCCCACGCCTGCCCTGGAGACACAGAAGGCTGGGGAAGGTTCAGCTCTTTCATGAGGCACTGAGTGACAAGCAGGCAATGAACAAATACAAATGCATCCAACTGTCTGAAGGGATTCCCTCAGAGGTGAATAGGGTGGTACCAGTGGCTGTCTATTCCCCTATCTCCCTGCCATTTAAGATTGGGACAGGATTTGGTTGTAACAGGAGGCTCAGGGGCTTGCCCAGTCACAGCCCAAAGCACTCCCTTCTAGAATGACCTTCACTGACATGAGCAAAGCCCCAGCCCCAGGACACTGCCTGTGCTGCCAGGTGCCATGCTCCTACAAAACAGAAATCAGCTGGATATTTACCCCAGCCTGTCCAGGCAGGCAGACGACATGAGGTTGTGCTGTGAGCCGGTGTCCACCACGGCCTTCAGCTCCTTCCCCGCACACTGCAAGAGCAAGAAGAGATGGGAAATGATGTGTGGGGTTCAGGGTGAGCACAGAGTGTCCAGGATCTCTGGTCCCCATGGACTCTCCTCATGCCAGCTCATCCCTGCTCCCCTGCATGTTCAGATGCATGTAGGGTCCTGAGCCCTCCCTGGCTCATTTGCCCCTGCAGAGAGCAAACAGAGCAGCCCCAGGCAGGAGGGAATATTGTAGAGAATGGGAAATGCAAAAGAGCATGGGGCTAAGGAAGAGAAATTTGAAATAACCCTTGGGCAACAAAAACAGGGATGGTGTTTGAGGAAAACAAGCAGGCTGTGAGCACAGGGCTTTGCCATGGATAATTACACCTCAGCATTTCAGCAGGCTGCCCCAGCCTAGCTACCCCCTCTGCCCTGATGTGCAAGAGAAGACATCCATCAGACCAGTTTTCTCTGTGATTCCCAGGTGGGCATCTCTGCCACAGCAGCCTGGAGCTGCAGAGAGAGTGCATCCCCACAGCTGTGACAATCCTGCCAGAGCACAACCCTAACTGGGAAACATGGAGAATGAGAGCACAGCCTGAGTCTGGTAGAAATAAAATCCGCAGAAAAAAAAAACACAAAAGGCTGTGGAGGGACTATTACCTGGCAGCTCACCACTATGAGCTCTTCATCCTCCGTTTTCCCTGAGCTGCCCAGCTTGGTTTGGTTCAGCTTGGTCTGTGATGAGAGATCACCCTTCGGAGACCAGCTGCCTCGGCTGCATCGTAACTTGGATAAATTTGTCTCCATCAGGCGCTTCTGCAGGATGTTATGTGGTTGCTTTAAGAAAGAACACACACAGAAGAGCAGGGTGAAGTCAGAGGAAAGCCACACAGTGACTTGTGTCACGAGACTGCCTGTGGTGCCCACGGGCCAGTGCTGCTCTTGTGGGAGGGAGGCCCTAAACTCTCACTCTCCCTAATTGCCAGACTACAGGTACCCTTCCTAGCTAGCTCTGGCTTACCTGGTTTTGACTTAAAGAGAACTACTTTGTATTGCAAAGGGAATAATACTTCCAAAATATTACCCAGGGAGGGATGCCTTTCTTTTACCAAACTCAAGTTCAAGGTTTGATTGCATATAGGAATCCAAACAAGTCTGGCCTTTTCAAGCTGCTGTTTCATCCATAATTGCTTTCATCTCTTGATATTGGGAATTCTGTAGTGATGTGAAAAATTAGGATGTAAGAAATTGCCTTTCCAGTGACATTCACCACCTAAGTATGAAGAAGGTCTAAAATTGCCCTGTGTGTCTCTTCCCCCCATATTTTTATTTAGCTGCTAAGGGTGAGTAAATGGGACCAATCCTGAGTGCTATGCCACAAGAGGAAAGGGAGAGGAGGGGAAGAGGTAAGCTGGTCTGAGGTAGGTAGGTATTCTCCCAGGAATTCCCAGCACTTCTCTCTTTCTCTGTCATTTCCTTTTGCTCTGGGAGAAGCATGTCGCCTCTCAAGATCTCCTCCAGCCTCTTTCCCAAAAGCCTTTTTACGTTTCGTGTTCATCGCAGATGGATGCACATACTCTGCTGGAGGTGAAATGACTCTGCCTGATTATCTGCTCATTTCTCTGCCCTGCTAATCTGCCCTCCCCATTTCTGCCTCTCCTTCTGATTCTAATTTGTTCACGGTGAGACATTCTTACTGGCTTATTCCTGAATTTTTGCATTCATGTTAAATATGCCTGTGTGTCTGCAGAAACATCTGAACCAGCAAACTTCCTCATCCCAAGGGAATATCAAAGTCAGGATAACTTTGAAAACCTCAGTCCACGGCTCCCTGAGTTGGCCAGTGCCCACCCTTGTGCACAGCATGTTAAATAACACCCCTTGGACAAGTCTAATGCAACCTGGCATCATCCTAAAATAACTGCAGCCATGCTGGCGCTTCAGATCCCGCTGTGGGCGCAAGGCGGGCGGTGGAGCTGGACCTGACTGATGGGATGGGGCAGCTGCAGCCAGCACCAGTGGTCACTGGGACATGTCAGCTCCTTGCATCCCCACTTTCCACTGTTCTTATTTCTGCTGCTTGAAATAAAATCCCATGGCCATTTTGGGTTGCAGGTGCTGTGTCTGACCACCACGCTACAGAGCATGTCCTGTGTACAGGCAGTAACACAGCCACACTTCTGATGGGGAGAATCAGGTCTGGCATTGTGCTGCCTTCCCAGCAAGGCCAAGCAGCTGAAACCAGTATTATTTAACTGGGTTAAAGGCAGGCAGACTGGCTGCACTGGTACTGGACCCTGTGTGGAGGGACAAGCAGATCAGACTGGAAGGGAGGGCTCCCTTGCAGAAGGCAGAAGCTGTAGGTGCACAGTCAGCACTGTGATCACCTCCAGCGCTCTTCACCAGAGCAAAAATGCAAGCCAGGGTTTTCTGACAGTGGATGGGGCGTCCTTTTTACCCTTTATGTTTGACTGCAGCTCAGGAACACAGCTGGAAGGCTAATTCCTCACATCATTTAAAAACAACAAAAGAGGGGATAGGGGAGTGTAGAAGTAGATGGGTGAAGCTCACCCAGCTGGCCAGAAGACAGCCTGTCACACAGTGGTCACCTCCTTTTGCCCAGCCCCACTCAGGCAGGACCAAGAGAAATTTCTGAATGGCATCATCCAGGACAGTCTGGGTGCTCTTCTGATCTGCCTGGCCTCAATCTCCAGCACACTCCTCACTGCTATTTTAACTGCCATCTACCCTTGAATTCAGCCTTAATTGTTTTAACTGCAAGTTCTCCTATGGACTGGTAATCAGTAACATACCTGGGTTTTCTCAGGCCCTGGTTTTATGAATCCTGTGTGGGATCTATCACCAAAAGAAAAAAAATCCATCACTCAGTGAACATAAGTTACCAGCACAAATGGAATTGTCTTTTGTTGACACTTGCCCTTCTGAAAACCACAGCAAATCCTGCCTCTGGGGGGACAAATATTCCTTATGTTGTGCTCCAATACAGAAATAATCCGGCAAGAGGGGACTGAAAAGGCTCCCTGCAGCACCATCCTGTCTCAGGCTATTAGTTAGTTTGCTTTAACTTGGATTTCCCTTGACTCTTGTGTGCAACAGAGTGAGGGATGTTAGTCACGGAGATGACTCAAGTGATGGATACGTACTTGGTAAATGGATAATGTGCCAGGGGACATTTGCAAATACACATTTTGCTGGCAAACTGCAAGCAGACCATGTCTGGGAGGGAGGGAGAGGAGGAAAACCTCCTCCTGACAGCAGTGGGGAAGGCAGCTGTGTTCTCCCTCCAGTGTGGGCCTGGCAGTGTTTAAAGGAACCCAGATTACCTGGTACAATATTCCTTTGCGTTGCACGAAACTGTTGAAAGTTTAATAAAAATAGAAAATGTTACGTTTCATTGTGTCATTGAAAAAATAAGTTTTCCTAGTGTCATTCAGCACTATATAAATACAAAGCAGGATTTCCAACCCTGAGACCTTGCAAAAACCCATAATCCCCTAAAAATGTCACAGTAGAAACCTAAAGAAGCGAGTGGAGACACCATCTATTGCTGACCTTATTTACCACTGTCTGTATAAAGCACAAGTAATTCTGCCCAGCTTTGTTCCTGTCTGATTTATAAGCAAGTGCATTGCTGCAGCTTGCAGTATTCATTTCTTTGGCAGGTTTCCCTCTATTTTGGCTTCTAGATCTAGGGATAACAAGACCCATCAACAATTTCACTCAGGTGGAGATGAAAGTCAGGGAAGACACCAGCTCCCCTCCTCCATAAACCCTTCTCAGGTTTGCCCTCTCTTCTGTACCTAGAGAGTAGAAAAAAAAAAAAAGAGTTTTAATGCATCAACAGAGCTCATCCCAAGAAATAATCAATTTCTCTCTCTTCTTCCCATCCTTCATCCAAATTCATGTCTTCTACCAGCATCCTGTGCTGTCAGCCCCTCTCTTAGGGTGATGAGGTGGGACGAGAGCTGCCTCTTGCACCCCTGCGTGCCTGGGCAGCCACCAGGTCTCCGGGCAAGGCAGTGCACGCAACATCAGAGCTTTTTGCATTTCAGGCAGGACACACCAAATTCTGGGGCGTGCCCAGCAGGGAAGTGGGGACACCTGAACGCAGCCCCAGCTTCCCACAGCTGGTGCAATTCGTGCAGTGCTGCACCAGCTGTGGGAAGCTGGGGCCGGGGGCACAGGGCACCCAGGGTTGTGCTGAGGGTGCCCAGGGGAGGTCTGAGGGCATGATGGAACGGGGAAATGCTTTTGTTGCTCTTTCTGCTGTTCATTACTATTTATGACTTTGTTTCCCAGCTTGTCAAGAGATGCGGGACAGTTTCAGGCAAAGCTATTCCAAAATGATCGGGTGGCTCTCGGGGCAAGGGAGCAGTGTCAGAGCACCAGGAGGAGCTGCAAGAGCCAGCACACCCTGTCCAGGTTGGACAGGGAGTCACAGTTACCCCGTGAGGAAGCCCACATCCCAGCTAAAGACCATCTCATGCCAATTTTCTGGGCTTCAGGAAAGGGGCTAATAGAGGGAAGAGGCATCAAAAAAAAAAGCCATTTCTGTTCTCTACATCCAGCCCTACATTTGCCAAATTCAGTGTATGCTTTTCTATAGCTTGGTGTCATACTGGACAGAGTGGAGTACATAATGGGAACAAGGAGCTAGAGTTTGGCCCGAGCCAGAGTATTTCACTGGAAATGATGAGAGCTTTGAAATGGATGATTACAACAAGTATTTATCAATTCTGCCTGTGCACAGCATCACCGAGAGAGCTGCTTCAGGAGCTGAGTAATGGCACACAGACTGGGGGATGCCAGCACACCCACCCTGGTGACCTGCTGCTGCTTCGCTGTGCACAGCACCCCCCGCACTGTGGCCGAAAGGAAGGGGATTTCTCCCCAAAACTGGAATGCTTGCTGCCAGCTGCCGCAGTGACAGACAGGATCTGTTCTCACCACCTGTCGCCATCTCTGAGGAGCTGTTCTCTCCTCTCTGCTCCTGCCAAGGCTCTTGGAAAACCCCCGCGGGAAACCCTGCGTTAATAATTCCGGGCACGTCAGAAGCCCCTCCGCCCACGTCAGCACAGCTGCCAGGCAGCTTTAGGCACAAAAACGTGCTGCTTTGTGAGGACATGCACAATTATTCACGAGGAAGCCATGCAAATGCATTGGGCTAAGTCCTCTGATGCCCCGGGCCTCCTGACCATGCAGCTCAGCCCCTCTGGGCACAGGCCTCTCAATTTGGGGCCAGGCCAAAGTGGAGTCCCATGTTTTGGAAGGTCTTCAGTCTCAGAGATGCACAATCTCCTGCTCCTCCTGGGGACGACTCTTGTGACATCCAGGCAGCCATGGCAGTGGGGACACACAGTGTGTCCTCTCTCGGCAATGCCCTCTCCCACCCTGGCTGTGTGAGGGGTGAGTGTGGCAGCATCGCTTCACTGCAACACAAACCATGGACACACCTCTGAAATTCAGGGAATCTCCTCTGGGGCTGTGGGAACAGGCCTGAGCATGTGCCAGTGCTCTCGCTTTGGGGACTCCCCGTACACTCCATGGGGCAGGAGGCTGTGGCCAAGGGAGCCCCGGCCACATGTGCCCACTGTGCCATCCCCCGCACTGTGGCATGGGGACAAGGGGGATTTTGCAGTGGGTGGCCCACACCAGCTGGGTTTTCACCCCATCCCCAGCTAGAGACCCACCCCAGCCAGGGTAGCTAGACAGGCATCTCACCTCTGCCACACTGCACCTTCTTTTTGTTCTTGGAGGGGACTGGGAGCTGTGGACCTCCCCAGGGCTTTGGCATATCCCTTGGAGAGAGGCCCCCCTGCAGATCCTCCTTGCAGGGGCTGTGGGTGCAGCAGGGGTGATGCTGCAGCCGTGGCACAGGAGCAGGGAGGACACCTCGAGTGACATTTCTGTGTCCAAGGTGGTGACAAGGAGCCCCATGCTCTGCCCCTGGTGCTGGTGCAAAACCTTGTCCTTGCTGTGCAGGGCAAAGGACTTCAGGGCTCCGTGCCAATGGCTCCTGCTGCCTGTTGCTTCTTATCTGGGCAGAGCAGAACCCATCATCAGGGACTCAGCCCCGCATGCTGGGGGTCGCCGAGCCACAAAATGTCATTTAGACTCTGCTGATAGCAGTAATAATAACACCATCACTCCCTGAAAGGCACTTTAGCTCCCTGCTGGAGAGCTGCAATTCAGTGGAGACCAGGAAATCTCCTTCTGAGTCCTTCCCTGGGCAGGGGCTTCACTTCCTACAACTGCAAAACACTTGGGGTATCAAAAAAAACCACCTCCATGTGCACTGCAGAGAACAGCCAACTCATTCCACTTGTCTCAGGCAGGCAGAGCCAAGCCTAACCCAGCTGAGCAGGAAGGCTCTGACAGAACAAAACTACGCCACTAAAAATAAGAAGATTGACTTTGTTTTTCAATAAAACCCATTACCAAGCATTGAAAAAAAGCAGCTATTGTTTTGCAAGGTGCAAGAATTTTGCAACACTTGGGCAAGAAAAGCTAAATGAGCTTTCCCTGGTAGGTATGTTTCCTAAATTTTACTCCTTATGTCAGAACTTTTGATGTTACATTGAAGTATCCCTTCTCAGTAGAGAAAGCTCAAATATTTGCACAGTATTTAGAAATGCTCTCCTGCCCCCAGACATGATGAATAATAAATACCAAGTACAGGACCACATCGATCACTGTATATGTAAATATTTTAAACCTAACATTATGTCTCTTCGGTTTTAAAAAACCCCATATATGCATAAGCCTTTATCCTAGGGTGAGCTTGACAGTTTTATATTCTGAAATACCAGTGATTACACTTTACTGAATCTTTATGATCATGTGTTGTGTGTAAATACACATCACAGGCAAACATGTGTGTATATATGCATTTATGAAGCCATTTTGACTTACTCTGACCCAGAGAGGACTTTTGGACTGCAAACAGTATGCTATTTTCATGCAAAAGTAAAAAAAAAAATCTAAAAAATTTAAATGCTATTAACTCTGAGTGCCAGGCATCTAAAAGCACCTACTAGAAGAAAACAACTGTGGTTATAACTAGCATCATATTTCTACTCCCTTCCTTTTACATACAAAAGTCCTATTTTTTACAAGTTGGTTTCCACACACAACCAACTTATCCTAAGAGAAAAACAGCATGAAGAAAAAACAAACACTGCCCTACCAGCTTAAGTCTCCTTCCAGTAAACACAATAGAGCCTTACAGTATCTTTCGAAGACCCCAGCTTCTTCAGCCCATCCAGAGGGAGGAGATCTGCGGAATCCTTGTGAATAAACTGAACCGCCTGCTTCATCCTCCTCTGCTGGCGGAGAGACGCCGCTTCCCTTATCTCCACTTCTTTCCTGCTCGGCTCCGTCAGGATCCCCGAATAAAACATCTCTGCGCCCGCGAGTGGCTCGCTCCTTGAAGATGCGCGTCTCGGGGAGCTGCGATGGGGGGGATGCTCTGTCGCCTGCGCTTTATAGCCCGAGCCTGGTGACGTGAGGAGGCCGGCAGGTACCTCGGCCGGAGGGGATGGGCACAGCGCGGCACGCGGCGCCCGCAGCGGCGGGGAGCTGGGGCTGCTCCGAGGGGATAACACGCCGCTGCCCTTCCTCCCCGCCGCCTCTCCCGGCAGCACGGCTAACCACGGGCGTTCCGTGGCTCTCAAAGCCCTCGCGGACAGAGGAGAGCACCGGAGCACCGGCACGGGGCTTTGAGAGCTGCACGCAGCCCCGGGAGCCAGCACAGCTGGATTGCCCCGAGTGGGGAACTGAAGCGTCACGACCTGGGGCATTGCTCAGCACCCGTGTGCTCCTGGGGGCTGCTCCCCTCCGGGCCGGGGTGATGCAGCCCCGCACGGACTGCGCAGCTGGCCATGGTGGGGTTTGGTACCTTATGCCCGGGGCAGGCTCGGGATGCCCCTGGTCTCACCAGAGCATCACCAGCACAATCTCGACCACCACTGCCCACTCAAATGCCTGGGAAAACTGTCACAAAATTGTCCCAGCCAAACCGGGGCACCTTAAATGTGGTTTTACACAGGATTTCTGTACCCATCAAATGTCCAGGTACAGCACAATATAACTAATCACTAGCACCCACACAACTGATTGTTAATCAGAGCAAAACTTTGCAAAGCAGCTGTAGTTTTGCAGTTTTCATGCTGCTTGTCTAATGATCCAGATGTTGCTGGAGTCAATCCTGCTGTAGATACTTACCTCTGATCCCAGACAATGCTGGGAGACATGTTAGAGGATGAGGATGCTGGCATTACCTTGGCTTTCCAGAGGTACCCTTTATACTTCACAGGCAGCTCTTAGCTTCCAAGAAGCAAAGTCCTTTTTCCTGGGGCTCGGCTGTCCTTTGACTTGTTTTACTTAAGCGTGAACAAAGTCTCCAGGAAAATTCCTCTACCTCTTTCCATTACAGTCTACAACACGAACTAATACACATTAACAAACTTAATAGCCTTTCATGCTATAAAGACTGATTAATGCAATAGTTAGAGAAGGGAATTTTCTCGGCAGGACTCACAGCACACTTGGGTTTCTTTCACTGCAACAGCGAGTGAGGGTAGCAGGTGCTTCCCTGAACTTTCTGCTTTCCAAGTACTTTGTTACATGGAATAGGTGCAGAAAAAATGCAGCTCTGCCTCAGAGAGACAGTACAGATCTGGAAACACTCCACATGGGTTTGCTTCTTGCTAAACTGAGAGAGACCTTTGATGTACTAGGCAAAGCACAAGAAAAGCAGAGGTTAGCCCAGGATTTATGCCAAGCCAGACTTCCAGGACACTTCTCACCTTCCTGAGGAGCTGGGACACTGATTCTCCTTTGCTGTCACCCACCAACAGAGCTTGGACTCCCACTTTCTGCTCACCAAGACACTACTGGTACCCTGCAGCCCCTGCTCCTGGCCTGGGGAGTGGGGCTGGCATAGAGCAGGGCTGATGCCAGAACAGCAACCCTCTGTGGGTAAACTTACACACCTCAGCTCTGCAGCCACAGAGACATGTTCAGCCCCTCCTCATGTGACCTGGGAGAGGGGAGGGAGAAAAATCAGATGCTGAGACAGAATGCCATAAAACCCAAGCCCATTATTTCACAGCCTCACATAAAGGCCTCTACACATGAGCCAGCCCAGCTCAGTCAGTGTGTCAGCCTGCAGAAGGATAACAGGGCTGACAGTGTAAAGAGGGATATAACTTTTATTCCCTATGCTGACTCAGCTCATTACATGACAGGACCATTGTGCCACTCTGGGCACACATGGCTGGGAGGATAAAAGAACCTTATTTTTTACCTTGGGAGCTATTTGGCACTTTTCCAGCTGCTTAAATAAAGATACATGACTGCATCCACGCTCTCCCACAGGCAAAGAGGAAGCAAAAGAGCTGTCACTGAAACCAGGAGGCAATTTTTAGTATAAAAATTCTCGGGAGTAGCAGCACTCTGCCCAATGTATTAACAAATGCCCAGTCAGCTCTGGCTTATTTCAAGAAGAGTAAGCTGCAGGCACAGGTGGAGCATGAAAAGCCCCCTCACACTGCAGCTCCGAGGCTGCAGCCTGTGTTTCCATTCAGCACACAAGCATTTTGTCTGAGCCCTGCAATTTCACTTCTGCTGTACATTACAAATTCACTTTGTGCCAACAGCTCCCAAGAAAATCTGCTCAGTGCTCAAGAGTAACAAATGAGATAAAGACCTAATTCCCCTCTTGATTTTTAATCCTGAGAAAGAGAAAAGGGGGAAAAGCAGTTAAGTCATCTGCTCAATTTATGCAGGGTCCACACTGAAAGAGGGGCTCAGTTTGGACAGCTCCCACCCAGGGGTTAAGTTGGTTAAGTGGTTAAATCATTTGTTTGCAGCAGATTAGCTGGTGGTATTTCTCCCCGTCCCCATACAGTGTATCTAAATAGGGGCACATTTCAGAAAAATTCCCATCCACTCACCGGAGACAGGCCTGTGCATGACCACTGTCCCTCACTCCGAGGGACAAAACCACTTTTCCTGCTCTTTCCTGCCCCCAGAGCAGCACGGAATGTTCCCCCGCACCTCCATACAACGTCAAGTCCGATGTCAGAAAGAGGCTTCACGGGGCTGTGATGGAGAAAACCCCTCGGGCCTGGGTCTGTCCCTGCCCCCAGGACAGGCTGGCTCTGCCAGGAAGCCGAGGTGCCACCACGGGCAGGCACAGGCTGCAGGACACCGGGGGCTGCTGGCTCTGGTGGGTACCAGCAGAGCTGCCGCAGGTTTGGAATGGGCTCTGTCTCGTGCCCGGGGCATCTTCCGCAGAGCTTTTCTGCTGGCCCAGAGAAGTCCTCGGTGTCCAAACCCACTGCAAAGAGAGAACAGAGGGAAATGGTGCTTTCCCTGGCCTTTCCGATGTGCCCTTTGCCATCACAGCTGGGGACAGGGAAGGCAGCACCACAGGGCAGCACGAGTGCCCTCGGAGGGAGGGGAAGATGCGCAACTTTGATAAGCTTATCAGCCACCCTACAAGGCAGACAAAGCGACACCGACACAGCCTTTCAAATGCAGTCTGCTTCACCTATGATGGTTATACCCCTATTTACAGCCGGTTTGTACTGGCTCAGTCCCCAGTCACGCCTGCAGCTTAATCAGCCTGAGGGAAGAGGAGCTGCGGACTTTCGTTCACACCCCCATTCCATCTCCTCTCCCGGTGCAGAGGAAAGCAGCAGCAGGCAACGCAGGAAGTGGGTCGGTCCTTTTTTTTTTTTTTTTCCTTTTCTTTGATTTCTCATCTTTCCCTAAAAAGAAGTGATTTGTTAGTGGTTGCCATATCCTGAAGAGATGGCCCAGAAAACTCTGAAGAAAGGACAGAGCGGTATAATTTAACAGAAACAGAAGCAGGCAGTAGGTCCAAAAGGAATAATTTTCTCAGCACAGAGAGAAAAATTTAGAGAATCCATTTCCACAGAAAAGACTATGAAGAGCTTAAGAAAACGAAATCACAATAATTGGTGTATTAAAGTAAGCTTTCTGTCCATGAGTGCATTAGTAAGGGTCAGTTCTAGCATAATCAGGAAAAAACCTTGAATAGTAGGGAGGCTACAAATCAGTCGTTTTCTAAAAATGTTGGATACAAAAATCCAGGAGGATTTACTGAGCTACCTAATTATCATTTGTAGCAAGACAAAGCCTATGGATAGAGCTAAAGAAATCCTCTAACATACAAAAGTAGAGTCAGGTTGAGATTCCTGAGAAATGTGGCCCATTTTGTCCAGGAACTCCATACTCACCTTCTGTGTTTCCAGTGCTGACCGAAAGAAAGGATTTCCTGGGCTGGGATATGGGCCCCATCACAGGCACTTCATGGAGACAACTATTCCCAGGGCATCTCTCTGTGTTTATCCTGGGTGCAGCTCCAGCCTCCTTCCCCTGTGTGTGTTCTGTGCAGTGCCTGGGCTGGTGGCATCAAGCACGAAGCAGAGGCACGGATGACTCTGGAAGAGGAATCAGACATTGCACAGCTTCTCCCAGGAGACTGAACTGAATTTATCTGTCTGGTTCTCTTCACACACAGAGGCAACAGTTGGATGAGAGTTTCAGGAACACAAAAGCTGCACATGTCAAAACGTGAGATTAAAATGGCAAGTCTCACAAGAGCTCCCTTACCTTTATTTTCTCTTTTTTAAAGAGGCTGAAACATGAGGAGAGCTGTTTTTCTTCAAAACAGGAGGAAATGGTGTACGCAGAGGGCAGGAGATGTTTCTCCCGAGTATGCACCCACAGTAACCTGTTTATTATGTGCAACAGCAAATTACTTCGGTGTAAAATTTCCAAAATGATTAATTTGAAGAAACGTTAATACATGCTATTTCTCACCCTCCCATACGTATGTTAGAGCTGAACTGCAAATATTTATTTTGAAATAATCTACACGTATATTCGAAGTGCCAACCATAACTACCTCACTCAGACTTCCCAAACCTCAGGGGATTTCACTTCTCCTGTCCTGCAAAAGGCAGCTTGTGTGCTGAAGGCTTCCTCTGCTGCTGGGGCATTCCAAGCCATAAATTTTACATTCAGATCATTAAATATATAGGAGGGATCTTGTTAAGGCTAAACCAGGGCGAGTCACTTCACACTAAACAAACACAGTTTTCTCGCTCCTTTCTAACTTTCCAGAAGCCTGACATCTGGAGACCAAGGAGGAGCAGGGCAGGACACACAGGCATGCCGCTGCTGCTCGGGATTTCTGAGCTCTGAAAGCCAGGAGGAAGAGGGCGCTGCTTTTCTTCCCATCAGGTTCTCTGTCAGTCGAGCAGGAACAAGGAATAACCGGGAGCCTGTTGCTCCGGAAAAGCAGGGGCTGGTGGGATGAGATGCTGGCTCAGAGGGGTAGGAGAGGGCAGGGAGACCCGGGAGACACAGGCTCCCCGCTGGGTTCTGCAACGAAAAAGATCGCAGGTAGGATCAAGCAATGGGGCTGGGATTTCCTGGCTCATCCTAGAGCCGATGAATTCCACGCTGTTGTGGAATTGCTGCATTCAGTGTCTGTCCCCAGGCCCAGCTCAGAGCACCTCGACAAAGCAGAGCTTGACAACGAGCTGTAAAAACCAGAGGTGGTACCCAACCTTCTGAACAGCAACCACCCTACAGGCAGAATCTTGCTGCGACTGCTCCAGTTTGCTTCTTGAAAGAGTTCCCAGCTGTCCCTAACAAAGGGATTCTGGGCTCCCCACATCAAGGGAGCACAGGATGCTGTCACTGTCATTAGCCACTGGACTAATGCCACCTAACAAGAGACATGGTGAAGCAGCCATGCAGGAGCAAGAGCAGCACCCAGTTTTCTCCAACAGAGACACGCCATTGTTTCCACCCATATTTTCCTTGTCCAATTAATAATTTTCTTCCTTTCTTCTGCCCAAGGTACAAAGGCTGTGCACAGGACTCAAGACTCAAAGCCCAGCCATGCTAGCAGCCAGTGATTTCTGGATACAAAGGAGTAAAATCTTGGTCTAAATACTCCAATACAACAGTCCATTTCTATTCACCAACACACTTAAGCACCCACTTAAATGCTTTTGTGAATAGGAATTACAAAATTTCTCCTTCCCAGCATGGTGAAAAGTCACTCCTTAGTACACCAAATACCAGTGTGCACACAAAATCATGTGCAATAGGTATACATATCCCTTGGATACTTGGGACATCTGTGTTTGCTTTTACATCTCTGTGGCTAATTAATCATAAGGCAGCTGGCCAGATTTTTCCTTGAGTCAACACCTTGATTATTAGTGGAGATACAGTGGGGATACGTGGTGCCCACAATGACATCTGTGCCTAGCTGCAGTCATGGAAGTAGTTCCCTAACCCATCCCTAACTTGGCAGCAAGAAGTTTTAAGTATTTATCCCTTGATTGTTGCAAACATAGAACACTTTTATTTTCTTCTCAAACAGAAAAATTATTCTCAGAAACAACTGGCACCATAAGCCCATGACAAACCAGGAGGAGAACACATCACAGTCATTTTCCACTGGGATCCTGTTCACCAGGGTGCTTATATCCAGGGTTTTCTTTTCCATAACCCCATGGCTTCATCAGTGCGAAGTGCACACTGGCTCCAGGATAAAAGATGGAAGCTATGGAGTGTGTGAGGCCACAGACTCAGTGCTTTGCTCTCTCCACACAACGACAGGACTGAAGTAGTTGCTGTAACCTGAACTGGGGATGAGAGCAAACCAAGGCAGTTTGAGCAGGAGCAAGAAAAGGAGAGTCTGACAGCTTATACAGCAGAAAGAGTCTTCTACATCTCCCGTCTTTGGGTGACAAGTTTAGGGCTGGCACAGGTATCTGAAAGCTCCCTGCCACAGGGGGGAACTCGAAGTCCTGAAAGGAGTTATGCAAACTCTTTAAAAGCCCTCTGCTTTTTCTGGCTTTCTAGCCAAAGAACTTCCCTCTGACCAAGTATAAATCTGCTGCAGAGGCATTTCTCATTCCAGATGCTTTGGCGTGATACAATTCCTAAATAGCAGTACTTGGGGAGAGGGAGGGGGAACTCCTGAAGCAAACTCTGTGGAATTTACCTCATGGAGAAGACAAATCTCAGAACATAATTTAAAACCTTGCAAAAAAAAAAGATCACTCTGTCTCTGGAACAGGACGAATTCAGGTCAGCTCTGAAGCAGAACTGCCTTTTGAAGGGTTCCTCTATGGCTTACCCAGTTTACCAGGTGATGGTGACTAAAATAACAAGCTCCAGTGATGCGGTAAGCAAGTGAGTTGAACAAAATTGGAATTTCCCAGCTCTTTTGCAAAAGCCCCAAGAACAGGTGCTTATTTCAACTCGTGCCAGTGTGGGATTCACCAAGGAACAACATTCTTACTATACTTTTAAAAAGACTGACTGTGAACCTTTTCTGCCTCTACCAGTTAAAGGAGTATTCATAGAAGGATTTCCTTTGGCAAATATTTCCACCTTCTTATGGAGCTTGGATCTAGGACAGCTTTGCACCTTTCCTTCGGAGGAGAAGAGAAGGGAGTAGCTAGTTATGTATATCGAGTCTGAAATTGATCTGGTTTCACAACAGACCAATATTCAATGAACTCAGGGACTGAATGCTGTAAGTTAAAGATATATAAATTTTGGGACTTAAAACATTCAAATCCTAAGTTCATCAAATGCATCAAAATATCCTTATTTTGGAACTTTGAGATAAAACAAAATCTAAGCGTAAGATATTTACAGTCTCCATTTAAGATAAAAATATTATTTACATCAACATTTGAGAGGAGGTCACCACAGTGTTAGTCAAACACAGGATCTCTCACCTCTGTGGAGCCCTTATGTTTATTTTATGAAGCCAAGGCTCCAGGACTCTCAAGTGCTGCAAGTATAAGTGAGCTCCCATTGTACCCTCCTGCCGCGGCCCATGCAGAGCTGCAGCAGCTCCTGACGGGTAAGATTCAGTCAGAAATGTTACTGGATACTCAGGGCTAATATTTGCTCACGTACAGAATCGTCAGCAGGGCTTCGGTGTGGCTCTCCTAACACAGAGGTTGTGTTTGCCATGTTGTGATTTGGTTAAATGTCTGCACCTTCAAGTCGAGGCAACTGAAGGACACTTGAGCTCACACCATGGCCCAAAAGGAAGGCAGCTGCCCCAGGAGAGCAGGAACACGAGCACTGCGTACAGGAATGATGAGGCACACAGCACTTTGAGGTGTTTGTGCCCTGCCTTGGGTGTAATTTACTGCAGGATCATCTGTCCAACCACTGATAGGAGTCAAGCTGTGATCAAGCTGAGCAACCAAACGATGTAGGAAATCAGTAGCTGACTACACACACAATTTCATTTTCAAAGACAAATGTTCGAAGTCCATTATTGACATCTGTAAGAACTGAGTCACCAGAGTGATGGGGTCAGGCAGAGTGCCAGAACCGCTCACTGTTCTCGGAAGTAAATAACAGCAACTGAAGTTACACATTCACGGCCCATTTCCTCCAGCTTCCTTTGAGGTTTATTCTGCCTGGAAATCAACAGCTTTCAACCCACACATTTCCTCACCAGTAATTTGGAAGAGATGGGGAGCAGCCTTGATCAATGGTCAGAACTCCGTTCAGAAGAAGGTCTCCTCCCACTTCAACCTGAAGTGGCAGCAATACGTGGCCCGGCAGCGCGGGTCCTTCCAGGCCCCATATTGCATTTTGTAAAAATAGAATGACTCAAAATACAAGGTCACTTACAAACCACCCCCTCCCCTTCCAAACGATTGATCAGAGGCAGCGGTGAGCCCCCAGAGCTGCCGAGGTATCGAAGCCACAGTTTCAGCCGTCTGGCTGGTTATGGGGTCCTGCTGCAGAAGCCCCATCCAGACCCACCCGCTGTTTGCCAGCAGGGATTTTAGCAGGATCTGTCTTTGCTGGGGCCACATGCTGCCCTCTCGTGGGAAGCCCTGCGGTTGGTACCCTGCTGCCTGGGCACGGCCCGAGCCCGGGGACAGCGCCGCGGGGAGCTGCTCCCGCAGCCGCGGCACAGCAGCTTCGGGCAGACCACCGCAGCCTCACTGTCTCAGCCCAAGCCCTCAAAAATCTCCTCATTTGAGCACTTTCACAATATCCCAGGCAAGAACAGACCCTGAGAGGTGTCTGAGGGACGGATGAGGCTCTAGCATCTCGCATGATGTTACGCCAGAGCACGTGTCCAGAGTATCCCTAAGCCAGACTACCTTCTTCACCAGATTTTACTTCTCCAGTCCTGCATGAGGGAACATATTCTTCTGGGATAGATAGGCCTTTTTTGTCCGCTCCAAGAGCAAATGGTCAAGTTGGACTTGTGTCCTGCACAGAGCTGGGACAGGCATTTGAGATGTGTTTATTCCAGCATCACTGCATCCCTCTCACACCACAAGCACTGGCTGCAGGGCTTTCTGGACAGCCGTGGGGAAGACAGCAATGCCTGCAGTGTTGAGCCTTCAGTTCCTAGAGTTAAGCTTCCTTCTCCCACTGAATGAAGTTGCTGTTCTCAGCATGGATGAGCCTTTTCAGGGTTTTATTTTTGTAAGTTTGCTGAGAGAATTAGCACCTACAGGAGCCAGGGCACAATAGCTGTGCTATGTTAGCCAGACAGGCCCCCTGAGCACTTTTCTGTCGGTCCTGTTTTTAATAACTGGTCTCAGCTTTTCCACACAGCCCCTCACACCAGCACTACATCAGTAACAGCAAGCTGGGGGCCACCCAAAATCCGTGAGCAGTGTTGTGTCACATAGAGACTTTTCCACTGGACAAGGAGATGCTGAAACCCAGTTTTCTGGAATGCTTTCTAAATGTCCACTTTAAACCTCACAAAAATCACCATCCCCTCCCTTGCCCTTAGCTGCTTTCTGCGGTTGGGTTTTACCCCAGGTAGCACCCCCAGAAGCCAGGTGAGCTGGCATTTTGCAACAGGTGACAGCTACCACTCTTATATTTGACTGAGGCACAGAGGATGAGGCTTCCTGTAGCCAGCCATAAACTTGTCCTGTACAGAAGTGTTTCACGGATGTAGTATGCATAACAGGCAACACCTGAGCCAAGAACTCCTAAAAAACAAATTGCATCTCAAGTGACCACTTCAGAATATTTCAGCTTCCAATGCAACTTTTTCTCTCCTTAAAACTGTAAACCCTTGATTTCCTGATCCCCAGAATCATCACAAAATGGAAATTTCACAGCATATGATTTGTAAGTCTATATTGCCTATTGAATAAATTTCCCCGTGGAAGAAAAGAGAGGGCTTTGGTTGCATCAGATCAAGTCTAGCAGCTAGACAGTGTGAGGGAGTTTCTTTTATGAATTCTGTATTTATAGACATCTCCAACAAGAAAAAATATTTTGAGGTCTTCTTTTCTGACCTGTTTTTTCTCACTGTGTACTAAACAGGCTTTGCTTCATGGAATTTGAAAAACTTCCTCTTCAAGATTTGCTTAATCAGAGAAAAAGCTGCACTAACACACATATATTTAAACAGAGAAGGATACTTTTTTTCCCTTTTTAACACCTAAAGTGTTTTAATAAGGTAGTTTAAAGAGCAACATGAGAATGTCATACATAATTTGCACTGACTTGGAGAAAAACTAGATGAACTTACCTACTGAGTGGAATGTGTCCCTTGAGTTCTCTAAGTCCTGTTTTCCCCACAGGTGCTCTACTTGCATCGCTGCTCGGGGGTGTTCTCTACAGTCCCAGCAGAACATGTGTTGTGGAAAGCAGACTTCCACAAGAGAGAGGGAAAACCTGCCTATGAGCAAAAGAATTGTTCAAATATAATGGGCAGCAGCAAGGGGTGTTGTAGGATGGGTTTGTTCCAGGGATCCCCAGAAACAACCCCGAGTTCAGCTCAAGTTCTTTAAGAAGTACTTGTTTGTCTCCTCCAGCAGCAGCCTTGCACAAGCACAGTTCGAGTGGAGCAGCATCCAAGGGAAGAGTGGAAGTGTTTGCATTTTTGTTGTGACAGGTTCTGCAGTCTGCATCGACTGCATTTACAGGATGCCATCTACATGCACGAGAGAAAAAGCATTTGCATTTAAGCGTATTTAATTCAGAAATATTTGTGGACCACTATCCTTGCATTCTGTTACAGAGGATTATCATAATGCCATTGCCTCCTGCTTACCCACACCAGACCTCCTCTGATTCCTTGGATTTAAATAAGCTTCAAGTCTTCCTCTCCATATTCCGCTCTTAATTATTTCTGTTATGTAAGCACCCAGACGTCCCAGTCAGAATTTCAGCTCCCACTGTTGTGGGAGTTCCCAGGATAGTTCACAGTGACATTCCCTGTCCCAGAGGGTATCTGAGCACTCGTGTCCATCACTGCAATCCAGCACTGGCAGCATTCACAGAACCAGGAAGAATATTTGAATAACAGTTTTCTCCTGTGATCAGCCTGTGGTAACCATACTTTTCCAGGACCTCTATATTCCCATATGTCATTTACTCTGCTGTCTTTGCCACGTAAACCAGTGTCACCTTTCCACAGCAAACAGCTGAATTACCCAGTTGTGTCCTCCAAAACCACACCAAATGAGCCTGGGTGGACACATTCAGTGAAATACAGAACAGTTCTTGTCTCTGTGATCAAAGGAAGCTAAGGGTCAAACAGGCAATTGAATAAATTAAGCAGAAGATATTTGGATTACTTTTATAAAAGTTTGATAGACTAACTAAAACTAACAATCTCAACATAATATTATTTTTTAAAAACCCAGAAAAACGGTATTAAAAATTATTGTAGATTGACTTATTTTCAATTTCCTATGACCTAATCCTATTTTTCAATTCTCAGAAATTAAGACAGGGAATTTAATGACACTGTGGTATAATCTTAAAAGTATTCTGGGAACTGGTGTCTTAACACAGGTTTTCACCTTGTTTTCCTTGGTTTGGTGGTTTTTAAAAATTATTTTTCATTTTAAACAAGGTGGTTTTGTTTGTGTGAGGGGTTTGGTTTTTTCTGTGTTTTAGGAAAAATAATCAGATGAATCTACAAAGTAATAAAATACTTTGGAGTTACGTTAAGTTGTTTATCCTGTCTTCATGCAGCTTGTTACAACAGAGCAATTGACTCCAGCTCACCATATAGGAGACATTTTTAGAATAATTTCTAGAATTAATACCAGGATAATTCTGGTGTTTTACTTGCCAGAATTATGTGTACCTCATACGTGAATAATTGTATCTTTATGGGCAGCCTAACAATATACCACATGAAACAGACTGCTGTGGTAAGCAGCTGTTCCCAGGATCAAGTGTAACTTGTTAAACAACCATTAAATTTGTCAAAACTACTATTTAGCACAGCAAAGACAACTAAAAATATTACCCAAGAACTTCATGCAGCTAAAAGTTCACTGGTTTATTTCTCTTATCAAGAGTAACAGTCTGAAACATTTTACATTAATTTACAATCATCAAAAAGATCCTTATGCTTATCTCATGTAGGTGACATTGAGACATCCAGTTAGCACTAATTATTATTCCAAAAATTAAATCTTGTTTTATAAGGTTAAACATTTTTGAGTCATTCGTTGCCAAAACACAACATCAGTCTACAACCACACAGAAAGTAGAAATTGAAATTTCTACAGAGCCACTACCATCACTATGAAGATACAATGCCAAGTGTTTACAACATTCTGCAAGTTATCACTTCTCCCAGCATTCAAGGTAGAAAAAATTCCCTCTTCACTTCTTACTGTACACACAGGAATTACAGTAAAAGGGGAAATTTTGATCCATAATGTTAGATCAAGGGTAACAGAAGTGCTTCTGAGTAATTTGCTATTTAAGTAGGAAACGAACAGGGCTGTGGAACAATGAGGATTCTTCTCTGAGAAAGGGCAGGTTTTCTCCTCAGCCTCAGACCGTGCACACTCCTCCCCTGCCAGCAGTGGCAGTGGCTGTGCTCACGGGGCCAGAGAGGCAAAGCTGAGGTCACTGTGCACGCCCGGGCCGCGGGTCTCAGGCAGCCGTGCCGAGCTGGCACAGCAGGGCTACGAGAGGAGGTGCAGTGTGGTGAGCCCAGAGCAGGGCTCCGTAACTCGTGCACAGAGCAAGACAGCCCAATTTCACCCACTAGAAACATTTGGATGTTTCACAGCTTTGGCTTTCTTGAACCCCGGTTGAAGCCAGTCACTGATTTGCGCGTCCCTCAGCGCCACGAAACGGAGGTGTTCAGATCTGCAGCCTCCCTGGGAGGGAACGCAGCAGGAACTGGCCCGTTTTCCCTCGGCACTGAGCACACAGCAAAGCCCCTCCGCTGGGCTTGGCCCAGAGGCTGGCACACCGTGGCCCTCTCCCCGCAGTGCCCCATGGCCTGAGCAGGAGTGCGGCAGCTCGGCCGCTCCAGAGGGCCCCGCCGCCACGCCGAGGTGGCCGGTGGCTCGCTGGGGCTCGCTGGCACGCTGCGGCCGGCACGGGCAGCCTCCGACAGCGCGGGGCTAGGGGCTGTGCGGCCGAAGGGAAACCATCTGGAAATACCTTCCTGGGCTCTCTCCACAACAGCACACTTCACCACAGATGCAGCAAGGCCTCTCACCACCCTTCCTCCTGTTTTGGCATTCCTCAGCCATTCCCCTCCCCAGTCACACTGCTTTGTGTCTTCTGCCAGGTAATCCCGTCCTGCTTCCCCTCAAAGGCAGCAGGGACCCTGCTGAGGATGAAGCACAGCACACAAGGACCCGTTTTCCTTCTCTTCTGCTCTGCCAGCTCTCCCCGTACCTCGCTCCTCTCGCCGCAGGCCTGGCAGCCCCATTCCTGGAATGGGCACCCACCACGCTGCCACAGCCATCCCGCAGCAGCTGCTGGAGCCCCAGTGCAGCCAGCTGGGAGACTGCTCTCCCTCCTGGCAGCAGCACAAACCTCTTCCCTGCTCCGCCCAGGCCATGGCAATTCCTCTGCAGCAGCAGCAGCAAGCCAGACACGGCGCCACACAGCCCCATCCTGAGAGGATCTGCTCCCCAGCTGTGGCCAAAGCCATTGTCCCTCCCCATCACACCATGGCCAAGACGTGTCCTTGCCCCACACACACCACCACGGCACAGCAGCTCAGCAAGGCTCAGTCAGGAGCACCCATATTATCCCAACAGTGCAGGGAGGAGATTCAGAGCCCAGCTCTCGATGAGGGTTTCCTCTGTCACACTGTGGATGTGGTATTATTCACATACAGCAGTTAAATACCACATGCCAATGCCATGAAACCCAGGAGATCTGACTCCACAGCCTAGGAAAGGGAGCATTTGTCCTGGCTACCCTGTGAAATGTAAGTACCTTTCTTAAGATGGCACAGAGAGGGAGTTTGGTGCCCACTGCACCCCTTGGCATGGCCAGTGACCAAAAGACAGAACTCATTAAGTCCATTTCCAAATGGATGGGACTGCAGCTATCTCCCTTCAAGGCAGAAGGTCCCCAAGGTACATTACTCTGAGAGAATGGATTGTATGGCCAGAGGACATGCAAGTGTGGACAGAATAGCACTGAGAAAACATTTTGATCAACACAGTTCTCCCTACAGACCCTCTCGGGATAGCCTTGTCTCCAATAGGAAACACAACCTGAGGAGAAGAACACAGAATCTGGGAATCCTGAAGAACAACTTGCCATAGACAACCTTTGTGGCCACAGGCTGGCTGAGTCACTGTACCTCTCCTTCTCTCCAGCCAGACAGGGAAAGCAGCTCTTCTCTGCTCAATGAGGCCATTGCGAGGTGTTCAGAAAAAGTAGAGAATATAACGATTGTGGCTTATACCTTATCCAGCTTTAAACAGTGTTGTACCAAGAGCACCACCCATGCAAAGCCTGCATTTAAAATGGGGCTTCTGTGTTCACCTGCAGGTGCTCAGAGGACAGAATTTTATACAACTTGGAAGATGCCTTTGCTGTCCCAGGCCTATGCACTGGGACAACACTGGGGTTTAGCAAAGAATCCGATCTGTTCTAACAGTTGCAGACAGCCCAAAATGGAAGTGTCCGGTGGGTCAGGGGCTGTTTTCCATTGCTGTGGTGCCCCCAGTTTACTCTGGTATCACTCCGTGTAAGCCCATAGGTCATTAGCATGGACTTGGTGTGAGCCAGACCCCAAACATTCAAGCTGAAATTCAACCCTTTGCTTCATGCCACATATAGAGAAAAACTGCACCTTGTGCAGTTCTTGGCCTCACTGGCTTGAATTAAAACTATGTCAACCTTAGCTCTGAATTTCCTGCATAGCAAAAGTTGAGAGAGACATCAATCCTGTTCTCACTTTCAGCGAGACCAAACATGAACCCAGCTTTGTTGAGGTAACATTCACTAATGGCAGCTCAGGGTTCATCCCAGACCACACTACTTAGCCTGTCTGTCCTCATTAGCTTTTAGAGGTGCTGATGAAGCAACGGGACAGAGCTCTACAAACTTATGCTTGGCGCCTTTCAGTTACAGAAATCATGGGCAGTCTCCAATTCAGGGACCCGTGAAGTATCCTTTGGTACCCAAAAGGTATTGTCTGGAAAGGAATCAAAATTCTGTTCACCAAAATATTTATATTAGCTGAGGAAGCCAAACTCCGCCAAGAGGGGAGCTGGCGAGCTTCCCCGGAGTGTCTCTGCCAGTGTGTAAAACACAGAAAGCAGCCCCACCTACCACAGCCCCCTCTGTGCATGCCCAGGGCTGGTTTAGCTTTGGAGTACAGTGCCAGCTATTTGTAAGGCCTCAAAAATCTGGAAACTTTGGAGCGCAGCAGCCGAATGAAGGATCTTGGGAACATCTCTCTTGACTCTTGGGCTGTGTACTTGAAGTAGTTCTGTGGATGCGCCAACACGTCAAACAATGCTTTTATCAGCTTCTTGTCCTGGGAAAAGAGAGGTAGATTTTACAGTAATTACACAGAGGAGTTAGGGTCAGTATTACAGAAGTTTAATGCCTGTCTAACTCATAAAAGATCATGGGCATTTTACTTTTCAGGTGTTTCAGGGGCTTAGAAACGGAGCAAGGCTGATATCCAGGCCCCTGGGAAGTCACTATGGGCATTCCATATTAGCAGCACCAGAATTTCTTCCCTCCTCATACATCCAGGAACAGCAAACTAGCAAACAAACCACAAAATAAACACACACTTGAGCTGATATCCAGCAAAATAAAGGCATGCACTCAACTTGCTTATGGAAGTCCCCTAACCAAGGTCAGAGAAATCCACAAAGAGATTTCTTTTGCCCAGGGAGGAAAAGCCTTTGCTAATCTACAGGCTACAAGGAGCAGCACCAAGTGCTTTCCCAAAAAATTAATTTCCCTAGTAGGTCTGATCAGCCTTCAATCCCCCTGAGCAAAGGGTCCCATATCCACTGCTCCGCACAATCAGGATCTGCAGATTCAACCCATTTCCCTGAAGCAGCACATGTCTAAGTGCACCAAGGAACAGACCTGATGCAGGGCAGGAAGCAAACTCACACCAAATAATATAATTTCCAATCAAAACCAACATGTTTAGTGGAAAAAATGTACCTTAAGTATTTCTTGATGATTTTCAGATGCATAAAGTCTGCCATCCCGAACAATGTCTTCTATTAGCTCTTGGTAATCCTCTGTGGGGAATGCACAAGAGAGTAATTTGCAGGTTCACTTTGCTTGCATACTCAATACCTCCCTTGGCTACCCATGGAAGCCCTGCCCTCAGAAGAACCAGTGGTACTTTGTCCTCATATTAGCAGTCAGAAAATATTCCAAACATTTTTGTGTTTACTGTGAGAGCAGCGTACTCTGCTGAGCAGCTCAGCATCAATCTGCCAAAAGCAAAAGAAATCACAGAGCACCCAAGACTGGAGTGCATGCTGTAACCAAGTAACCTGCTTCAAACCAGCTGAACTGCAGGAACACATCTGCACACACCCACAACCTGTTATTGACTTCTTTCTACAGGAAGAAGGAAAAAAAGTTATGGAAGAGGATGCTTTCTTAAAAGTAAACCCCTGGTCAATCAAAACCTGAAATTCTTCAAAAGGAGAGCTCTCCCCTGAAAAATTATTTATCCACCACTGGTGAAATACTGCAGACACAGCAGGGATGACTCCCTCACAATTAATCCAGTGTGAACAGAACTTCACTTATGCTGAACTGCAAATCCTCAGCCCCAGTTTCACACCTCGTGATTTTGACAAGCATGAGGTGAAAATCTTTCCCCTCAAGCTTCTTTTCAATATAGATATTTTGCTCTCTGGTTCTAGGTCACAAATGGTAGCAGCAACACGATAAATCACAGGTACTTGGGCTCTGCCTAATTCCTAACTGGGGCCACCCAAAGAAAATGGAAAGGCACAGAAGTGCATAAAAATTAGATTTTAGCTCTGAGCTCTGCAATTTGCAGGCCAGAGCCCAGAACCCCAGCTCTGTGTTTAGGTCTGTGGAAGACTGGAAACACGGTGGCACTTAAAAGAATACAGTGTACTGCAGAATTCCTTAAATTAGGTTTAAATGAAACAGCTACTGGAAGCAGCTCCTAGTGACACTGCTGGGAGCACTGGGCTGCCCTGCTGCCTAGGGAGGGGAGTTCTGCACTGCTGCAGCTGCACTAGCCCACATCAGCCCAGCTGCTCACACCCACTTACCATCATAGGTTACATAAGGAACTTGGAATCCTTTGGCACTGTTCCCTTCATTCGACTTGAACTGGATCCACAGTTTCTTAGACCTGGAAGTGAAAGCTATGGGGCGCTCGTAGGTCTGGCAGGTCTCGTACGTGGTCACCGAGTTGGAAGAAGCTTTCAAAGAAAACACACAATAGGCAGTTGTGTGATAATGCTTCATACCAACGAGCTGTTGTAGGAAATAGGTTGAACTACCATCACAAAAATGCTTGCTGGTGTAAAGAAAACTCCTCAAAATGTGGCAGGCCATCAGTGGATGGCAGGCCATCAACAAGGGACTTCTTGGTGAGGGAATATTTCCCTTTTTCCTAAAAAAACCACTCTACTGTTTGAAGGATGTGCCTATATAGAAACCGAGGTTGTTTATCCCCACATCAGGCACCTGCAAGGATTAGCAAGCATTCCCTCTTTCCTAACCCAGGCTAGAACTGCTCAGCATAATGCATGACTTGAACCACCTACCCCTTCTCAACAATATTTCTCTCAGAGTTCACCGACACATCATAGCCTTGCACCCTTGTTTCACCAAAAACTATGGAGCAGCACTGACAAATATGACTTCTCCATTTGCCATTTAAAGAAATTTCTGCTCTTAAGTAAAGGCCAGGCTACATTCAGCTTCTGCAAACAGCAATGCCAGTGAGAACCCTGTGTTGCCCACTGAGGTATGCCTCAGTGAATATTTCAGACTCACAGCTTTTTCTCATCACCAGGTAGTCTCCACACTCATCTTCTATGGGCAGGAATATTTCTGGAACCACGATCAGGATGCGGCGCTTCGGCGGTGGGTTGATATTCCAAGTGCACTCCGCGTTTGCAGGGTAGTCCCCAGGATAGTTGGGTGATTCGATATATCCAGTGTAATCTCCCAGTTCCCCTCCACACTGCCTGTCTGGAAAAGGAACACGGGATGCAGGACAAGGCAAAGAGAGGTCACCTTACAGCTCTCCTGCAGTCACCATCAGCTGCACGGGAGACAGACACACACCTTCTCCTTTTTGCATCTGCTGCAGGTACAGTTCTCTTTGCCAGCCTCTCACATTTCTGTGTAGGTGTGTTTACATACATCTGTGTCTATATAGGGACTCCAGAGGTGGTTGTGAGCAGTCACATCTCTGCCCTCCATTCTCCTTCTTTAATTTACCCTCAGCTTCCCACACCACAGCTACCATAAATCCAGAACAGTGGCTCGCTTTGTAATTGCCTCTTCCAAAGGTTGTTATTAAGAAGAAATGGTTACTACAGCTATTAAGTTGTGTGAGCCAGCTTCCAATCCTCTTAATAGGAGGGAAAAAATCAGGGTGCTGAGAACACAAACTCTGCTATATCAAGGGAGGAAAGATTTAATAGCAGGACCCCGAGCAACCCAGCACCAACTGGCAAAACACAGTCATCGCTTACCTTGACAAGGATGATGGAACCAGTCTGCAGAAATGCTCTCTCACAGACCTCAGTGAGCCATGTGGGGTGAGATGCAGGCAGGCAGCAAAAGAGGAGCAACACCTCTGCCTTCTCTCCAGCTCCCCGGAGCAAAGCTAAGTTTTGCCCTCAGGGCCACTCCAAACATTAATGGCCCAGTCTTTTTATTTGTAAGAGAGCATCAAAGCCATCTTGCTGTACTTACTTTTGCACTGTGTTATGTTTGTTGACCCATCAAAATCAGTAGTGGTGTTTCCAGGGCAGGAAATGCAGTAATTTTGTCCAAACTCAGGCTGGTACGTCCCGATTGCGCAGCGAATACATCGGTGAGTTGTGGTGTTGTAAAAATGGCCTGGAGAACACTGAACTGGACAGTAATTAAATATGCATCATGGTCAAAAAAGTGGCAGTAGCATACTAGAATATGCTTTAATTTACATTTAATTACATAATACATAATTACATGTAAAAGACCTAGCGTGTAATTTCAGAAACTGCCATATTAATAAACTGTGGGGGTAGCAAAAAAGAGGTAATTAAGAAAATTTTAGATCATCAGGTCATTTTGTGCAAGTTCAAAGTTCCAAAATGCAGCAGTATAGAGTGGTTGTATGTGAAAGCAGCAATACAACCGTATTAATAAACTATGAGGGTAACAAAACAATTTCAGTTTACCAGGTCATTTTGTGCAAGTTGAAAAGATCTACTATAAAATGCAGTTTTCTGTGCTGCACAGTCCTTTTTTTTTTATTCCTTTTAAGCTCTGCTTAATCCCAGATAATTCTTGCTGAGTTTTGGAAGCTAGCTCAGCCAGGAGTCCTTCCCTACATGCTGCCCCAATCCAAATGCTTCAGATAAGCTCCAAATAGTTCTTGCATCTGTGATTCCATGTCTCATGTGGCCTCTTCCACATGCAAATTCCTGAGCTCTTCATTCCAGTTAATAGAAAGAATTCCTTTAATCTCCACTCCAATTTGAAAACTGAACCTCATTTATAGACTTGTTTTTGTTTATGTTAAATAAAACTGAAATCAGTTCCTCTTATCTTCATCCAGAGTTTTAACATTGTTTTTTAGTACTTCAATTTTGCAAAATTAAGTATGAAAAAACAGTAATGTGGATTCAGTGATTCTACACTGAAGGAAACTATTAGATATCAAACTACTACCAGTAATACTAATTATTCAGTGATACTGCAAAATTCTTATAATATGCTGCAATTCTCAATAGTAAACATATTTCAACTGAAACTAGAGAGATCTCTTAATCCAAACCACCACCAAATGTTTGCATCAGGACCTTATTTCTATCCCTTATTTCTGCTCTGCAGCAGTAGATTTTCTGTTAAGACTTCGTCCTCTAGTGATTTCTATCAGTAATTTTCTTTTACCCATGCTTTTGGTAATCAGTTTTAGAAAGAATTGAGGCTTTACTGAATTTCCTCTCAGCCAGGCCAGGCCAACCAGCTCTGAGATTCCTGGAAGGACTGACTCTCAGAAGGAGGAAGAACCTTCTCTGAATGCCCCACTTGAGCAGCAGCACTTATTTTTGCCTCAGATTAATGCAGTTCATCAGATAAATCTTGGCCTTACCTCTGGTCTCACAGTCCTGAAATAAGGATGCCCCGCTATGCCTTGTTGTTAGACCTCCTCCACAGGGAAAGCAGGATACTCTCCCAGCTTCAGGCTGGTATGTTCCAAGGGGACACGGCAGACAGGGCTTGAAGCCATCAGGAGAATATTCCCCTGGGGAGCACTGATCTAGAGGAGGAAGAACACACAGTACAGATGAAGCTGTGTTAGTGAGCCTGCACAGGACCTGCAACCCCACAGTGAAACTGCTCTCCTTTACTGGGGCAGCTGCAGCCAGGGGTCCAGAAATGAATGCTGGCAACAGCTAGAGCTTAATACCTCCCATGTGCACTGTAAAACAGCCACTGACAACCTTTGGTGCTAGTGAGCTCTTCTGGGAGCTGGAATGGATGTCACACTTTGTTGCAAGGCCACATTGGACACTCAGCTTGTCCAGTGCTCTCTGCTCATCTGTACAGTGCAATTATTTAGTGATCATCTCGTCGTTCTAGCTAGAGAGCTCTTGAACTCCTCCCAGATGAAATAATTTAGTAGTGAACCTAAGCTGCCAAAAATGGACTTCCAGATTTCTAGAATAGTTTAATCTTAATATTATTGAATATTCGTATTTCATAACCATTAGTATTACTGGATTGTGTGAAAACCTCAAGTGCAACAAATAATTGTGCAAATTCAGTAAACTAAACATTGTGCCTCAAAGACTTTTAAAGCAGAAATATTCTGGCCATTCCTCTGATACTGGATCTTGGATAATGATTATGTGGACTCTGGACTGCTGTGTTCTCTGTGGTGCATAGATAGCACTGACTCAATTTGACCGATTTTACTTAAACACACACCTCAGTATTATCTAGCAAGCCCAGCAATATTCATGAGTATCCTCGAAAAGTTCTGGTTTTCAAACTTTTCACAAAAGAACTGGCTTTGGTGCCGGTATTTAATAATTACCCTCCTCTGGAAAGGCACAAAACACTGTTGCAGTTGTTCAGCTGTGCTGAAAAATTCTGTCCTTTTAAGACCTGTTACGATAATAAACTGTTAGTTTTAGTTTATAGCTCCAATAAATCACTCAGTGAATAGCTGTTTTGTTAGGAAGTTAAATTGGCCTTGGCTTCATTTCAGGATATGTGACCAACAACAAGCAGGGCATTAACTACCGGTCATGATCAATGATGAAGAGTTTTGTTTATGGCTGATACACCGAGAGGAATAGCTGAGTGTTCCTCCTTAGCTCAAAAATAAAACGCAGCAGGTCAAGCCATGCTCTGTAGATTATCAATGAAAGCTTGTGAGGAAGTCTTAGCTCCTGGTTCTAACTTTTTCCACCACACATCACCTCTGCCCTCATAAGGACACACATTCATTTGCTCCCACACTTCTCAAGCCTTTCTCCATTTTATAAACATTCCTACAGAACACTCATCTCTGTACACTTTGTGCACTTCCACAAACATGAATGAATTCAGGCTTTCATTGCAGCACTCCTAATAAGGTAAGGAAAGAGCACTATTTACAATTCCATGACAAGGAAAGACAATTCAGGGTTAGGAAAGGTGATTCTGAGAAGTGGCTACTGACTTCAGAAACCTAGAAGAAATGGAAAGACCTGAGCAAATCTCCTTCCCTCATAAAACTCCATGGCTTTATGGGAAATCAATGCTCTGAGTGGCCTTGCTAGAAAATAGCTGCTCTCTGCTCTCTCCCCTTAGCCTATTTCCATTCATTTTAATCACATGTCAAGTTTGGGGTGGTTTGGGTTGTTTGGGTTTTTTTTGCATTTGGGAGAAGGGGTGTCTCTGTTCTGTGTTTCGAACAGAAACACTGCCCATACAAATTCAATCTTACAACTGTACTTCAGGTTTCCTAAACTTGCTCAGAGTCCAGCAGAACAGTAGGACATCTATCAGAGCTGAAAGGAAACCTGCCCCAGGCAGGAATCAAACCCACAACTTATGTGGAAATGTTGATTTGAGAACTTATCCCATCAGATCTCTCTTGACAACTTTACCATCTGCATCTTACTTGCCTTGAAACCACATGTCATGAAAATTGTGGAGCTCCCTGTGGAATACAACTTGAGTTAATCTAAATCTTCCTGGATTCTTCAGCAAAGTGCCTAATTTTTGAACATTTGCATTGAGGAAGTAAACTTAAAAAGATCTCAGACATTACTGAGATCTTCAATCTGGGCCAAAGGAAAACTTTTTCCATTAAATCTGAATCATTTGAGTCAAGTATTACCTTTTGATTTTCCTAAGAGGTGGCAACAACAGAAAGAAAAAAGGCTAACCAGCTACCAGCACTGCACCACCATAATAGGGTGTTCAAAACCAGCTGAAAAACACTCTGGCCTCTGAGACACACCAAACACTTCAGGCTTTGACTGATCCTATGTGCATTTGAGAAAAGAGGTCACTACACCCACATACAGATCTTGCTATTTACAGTCTAACAAGTACTCAATATTCAATGCAAATATTAGAATTACTCCCTGTCATGTCCAAGTTCTAATGCCTCAAGCTCACAAATATATCACTTTCTTCATGTGACTAGATCAAACGGAGCTTTTCAGAGTGTTACAAGTGTCCAGATAATTCGATCCACAGACACATTCCCTGTAAACTGCTCCCAGTTCCTCCTCATCGTCCACCTAGAAATGTTTCAAACACAGGCCCCTCATCCAGCCCCACTGGAGCACAGGGCTGGGGTAATGAGGAAAGCCTGTTTAGAAGCTCACAGTACTCACAGGGGCCCAATTCAGCATAACAAACAGTGTTAGATTCAATTAGAGTAACATTAATAATAGGGATGTTATTCCAACACAGAAATCATCCCACAGAACTCCATAGGACTGTGCATAAAATTAGGATGAGCCTTCTCTTAAATAAAAGCCTAACAAAATAAACAAAAAACCAAAAATCCACAAGAAACACCTCTAAGAAGTTCAACTTTTCCAGATATTTGCTTAAACAAAACAAATACAGAAGTTTATGAGCTTCATTTTGCAAAACTAGAAACAGTATGGTCCCACCTGACATGTGGGAAATACCCAGTCAAAACCAGATCTGAAGATTTGCAAATAATGACATTAAATCACAATTCCACTGGCTGGCTTTGCTCTTTTTTTCAGAAACTTGATTGTTTTTCTCCAAATGAACAAAAGAACCAATTGCCTCTAGCAGACTTCATTTCTGCAGCCACTGTCTTTGTTTATCTTCAATACCCATTAAAAACCTGGTCTTGAGTCTCATGCAGCTGTTTTAAAGGGGAAAAAAAGTGAAAGCTTTTCTGATGCAAAAACAAGAAGAAAAGGGGGGTGGGGATGAAGAGAGGGGCCCACAGGGAACGAGGATTAACAGTTACAAAGACATTTAAAGGCTCTTCCCCTCTTTTCAACACATTAGCCTTTGAGCATTTGCTGCTATAGACAAACGCTGTAGTATCTCAGGGGCTGAGAAGGTGAACCTAATAAAGGAGGTCATGATCCACCAATTCACCATTTTCTTAAGAATGATGCCTTGACTTTATAAGGAAAATCACCAACAAGTGATGCAAATTGATTCTGAAGCGGCATCCTTTAAGTTATTGTGTTTTATCGGGTCACACATTTAGGTCACATGAGATGGTTACACATCCTAAGGATTTATGTCTTGAATCTATGATTGTCAGGGCAAGCAGGTTAGCAGGAAAAATAGCACCCTTTTCCCCCACTTGATAATTCATTTCTTCTGGCTGGATTTTCATAAAATTGAAAAAATAAAACCCAACAGTAGTTGTGTAACACAACTATTAATTATAACGACTGCAAAGGCAGACAGCACTTTGCTTTTCCTTTTAGATATCTCTCTCATACTTTCACAACGCCTGTATCATACCACATACAAAGTTTTGAGATGTGGTTACTCATTTTGGATGAAATGTTTATATTGTGTTTGCATCCTCTCAGCTAAGGGGACAAAACTGCTGAATGCTGAGAAACGAAATGTGCTGGCACCTCCCACACAAGATGAAGCTGCTCATCATTTACATCAGAGCAGTGCCTGTGCCAGTGCTGCTCATGCCTGCTGTTCTCTGAAGTGACAGCTCTTTGGGTGAATCCACTTGCAACTACTGTGGAGCAAGGACATGCTGTCATGTCCTTTTTTGCATCCATTTCAGGAAATGGTAATTCTCAGTGCACCTCCTTCCACCTCTGAAAGTATTGGTGCATCCAACACAAAATAAAAAAATACCAAATGGAACAGGCAAGGTGTACTTTTGACTCCATGGGATGTGGTCAAGGTATGACAGAGTTTTAAGCAATGGAAGAGCAGCTAAATTGCTTGTTGTTTGAACTTATTTTCTTTTAATATGAAGGTTTCCGGTAAACCAGTTTCTGAAAAGGAATTGGTAGGATTTAAAGGGTTGGTCTTTGGCTGTTAAATCTGTCTGAAGTCAAGCTCATACTGGAGAATGACCACTTGTAGCTAGGCTAGTGGGTGAAACTGCATTTTCCCCAAGACAAATCTCCTCTCAAGGAAACCTGTAGCACTTCCAGCATCCTCAGAGGGTTCACAAGCAGTCTTGACGCACTGACATTCCAAAATGGACGTTTGTTACCCTAAGATCTAGTTCAATGCAGGAAGTTCATACATCTGCTAGGAGAATCCAGTTCTCTGGGAAGGCTGATGAAAGTTCCATTTTGCTGCATGCATTTCATGTGATATCCATTATTGCAGACCTATCACTGGTTGCTCCTTGGAGACCGTACACAGGACTTCATGGGATTAACCAACATGAGCCAATGCTGAATGAGCTTATCATTGATACACAGCTCACACATAACAAGGTAGGAAAACGCAAGACTTGAACCTCTAAAGCACCAGAAAATCCCAAACAGAACTGTACAATAAACAGCAAACTTGAAATAAACTACACTATCCCTTGGAATCAGCAGTGAATTCCCATTTACCACCAATAGCTGTTTAAAGAACAGCAGACACACACGTGCAATCATCCAGCATATTAAGAATGATAAAATACCTTGGAAACCACATCTAATTTGTTCCTGGTGCCTTTCTAAAGCTTTTCTTCTGTGCTGTGCCCCACTCAAGACAGTAGGAGTTAAGACAGGAAAATCAGGGATAGAACTACCTCACCAGAAGTGTGAAACCAAATGAAATTTATCTTGCTGCTGCAACTGCAGACCAGTTACCCAGCACAAAAGCTGTCAGAGCAGGAGCTGGACTTCCCCTCTGACACTGCTCAAATACAAATAATGTTTCAGACAGTGCTTTGCCAGGAGAATTCTATCACAGGAAGAGGACCAGCACAAGACTTGCTGAATAAATAAAACTGTGTCTAACCTAGCCATATTCCAAGTATTTGAAAACAATGAACTAAAACCTGCATTTCACTCAGTAACTGCATCAAAGAAGACTTGTAAGTCCCTTTGACTTACTTTTTTCCCCTCACTGCTTCCTACTCCTCTGGCCAGACTGAGCAAAATCGCTTTGCCAAAGTCCTTTGCTGTCCAGAGACCACATCCACCACCTGCACTGAATCCATCTGCTGACCAGTATCTCTTGCTGTGGAGTCACTTTCTCCCCAGAACCATTAGCATGTCTAGGTAAGCAGAGCCCCAATCCTGTCCAGAAGTTCCCAAGCAGCTCTGCAAAACAATCAGAACAAAACAAAGGAAGAAACCCAAAACACCCTCTCCCACACATCCCTGAGCTAGCTTCTTGCCTTTCTTCACACTGTTCCCACTCCATTCTCTTCTCCCCAGCCTATTTCTTAGCTCATTCTGACTGGCAGTCCAAGCAGCAGCACCAGCCCCCCAGTCTTACCTTAACCATTCACCCTGGGACAATCAGCTTTTTCTAAGGAAATGAGGCGTGTGTAACAACACTGCCTCTGTGTGTACTTTTATGTCCTCTCAGCAGCTAGTGAGCTGTCTGCCCAGCTCCCAGCAGCCTGAAAAGTGATGCAGGGAGGTTTCAAAGATACTAATTTTCTGTACATTTAATGTAAATAAGCGGGGAATAAGTGCAAGGAGAGAGACCTTCCTAACACCCCCATAAGTGAAAGACTGTGGTGCGAGTTCCACCGCCTGTTTCGTCACAGCAAATCTGCACAAGGATATGGTTGGTCTGAATAATTCCTCTGAAGGAAGGAAGGTTCATTTAGTGATTGCACCTTGTTAGGCACGAGCAAATCAAACCATAAGGCACGAGACACACAGGGTCATTCCACTGCTCACAGCAGCACCTGTTAGGATGTCCAGAACAAACTGTGACACCAATTCAGCAACAGAAGAGGCCTGACTTCTACAAATAGTTCTTCAAAACCTTTGTCTTCATATGCTCAGTGACTCTGTTTTAACCATGGACAGGTTGTTTGTGCTCACCACACCAAAGAGTTTTCCAGGCAGGCATTACCCAAAAGCCCCCTTTCTCTCTGAACTAGCGCAGAAATGCCAGGTATGCTTCTCATTCATGCTGTGACATCAAACTGGTTCTGCAGCTACCTAAAAACAATTGTGTTTCTTTGCTGTTCCAGTTTCTAATTGTAATCACGTTACCTTCTCCACCTGTAACATTTTTAGCTTACTCATTGCTGTTTTTTCCAGATGAAATCACAAACATCTTCAGAGTCATACTGTGCTCTGTACAATTGAACCGCGACAGATTTTTTCAAAGCCTTCCTCTAGCATCCAAAAAAATAGCTTGAAAACATCCTTGTAAACTCATCTTGGTGAACTTTCCAAAATTTTTCAGACTTACTGCAATGTTCCAAGAAAAAAAAAAAACAAAATCTTACAGCTTTTTCTGAGATTTCCTGAGTAATTCCCTGCTTGCTTGCACAGATGTTTTAAACAATTTTTCTGTTCTACGAATCCAAGTTTTTCTAGAGTTAGCAAAACTGGATTGGAAAATCTATTCTTAGGCCAAATGCTGCTGCTGGAAGACATACTAATTCAATGTGACAAGCAGTTTAAGGGCTTGCTGATTCACAATCCACCTACACGCTGCCTACCCCATGCAGCCTGAATTAGCCGTCATGGTTGTTAGGCCCCTGTTAAGATGTAACATCTGACCCCTCTCCTTAACTTTTGTGCTTTGGAAGCATTTACTATGGACTGCATTATGGTGGTGCCCTCCGGTGCCACGATAATTAAGACTTTTCTCAGTTCTGGCCTATAAACCTGCTACTCTCCGTGAATTTATAACTCTGCCATGAAGATCCTCTGGGACTCTGAGCTTAAGTCAGCAAAGTGAATGTGACTGTATCAAATTCTGAGCAGCCTTTTCCTTGGGACAAGGGAGAAGTGAGATATGCACGAGCTCAGGAACACAGCATTACACTGAATATTAAATGTAGTCTTAAAAGTGACATTGGTGATGTCAAGGCCATTGGTGCTCGATGTTATTCCCAGGATTTCCACCTCCGAGCTCACCAGGCCAGAGCAGAGCAGTGAAACACACAAGATGCTTCGTGCCCAATTCCCACGTAACTCACCACATCTGTTCCCCGGAAGCATCTGTCCCACACCACAGGACTGCTGCGGCTCCGATGGCTTGAGAGCCTTCCTGGCCACCTCGTGCTCCGTGCCAGAGACGCGGATGCGGAACTGGTCCCTGCTGACCGTCTTCCGTAAGGTTCGGATGGTTTTACGGAACCTCTTCTCCGTCTTCTTCCGGGCACAGCGCACGTCACACGTGTCTGAAAATCACCAGGGGTGAAAGCTGCTGTAAGCGACCGTGCACAAAATCCCACCCTGTTCAAAACACCAACCAACTCAAATCACTGAGAGAACGACTTCTGGGAACAATCTGAAATTCTTAAGGACAAATACACCGGGCAGCTCTTTGATCTTCAAAGCTACCCCCATCCCTCACTCTTTCTGAAGCAGTAAAATTAATTTTCAAAACAGGAGATACTTTTTATCACCGCTTTGCGTACAGACAGAAGTGAAAAATACAGAAATTAAGGAGCAAATGGCAAGAAGCTTCAAACCGCACCTGGAGTTATTTTCCAACCAACCTGTCACCTCCTTCCGGCTTGTTTCAAGCTCAAAGTCCGCTGTGATAAAAATCTCTCTAGTCGCTGTCAGTCTACTGAGGGCTCCATGAGCTTTCTTGCCAGAGCTGCACGTTAGGTTTACATAGTGGAAGCTCTCCATTACTGAATTTTGTCTCTCTGTATGAACAAAATCAAAGGAAGCAAAAGCTTGGCCAGCTCTGTTATTGAACGTTCACCAGGGCTCAGCACACGTGCCATCACGAAGAGTTAAAGAGGAGCAAACAATCACCTCCACGTGCCAGGAAACAAACAGTTTGGCCAGCCTCTCAACTGGTGCACCCTCACACAGAATCACAACCATTTTCACGGTTTCAATGAGGAAATGAGGTTTAGTTAAAGGAAACACCCAGAACAAGCTCTGGTTCTGAAGTACGTAACTTTGTCACTGCACATTCAACACAGTTTCTCACTATTACTCTGCCAAGGACAAACAGTCAGACCCACTGATCCATCATATTGTTTAATGATTCCTTTCCCCAATTTTTTCCTTTTTTTTTTTAAAGTACTCCTCCTCATTTTCTGCTGACTTTGTAAATTCCCAGGCTATACTTTCTGCTTTGGAACAGATGGAAGAGCTGACCTCACTGCGTCCATCTGGGGCTGCTGAAGTATGAAAGGAAGACAAGAGAAAAGAGGAATAACCCTTTGACAATAGAGTCAGCATAAAAGGTCAGGAGATTCTTCAACGAGGCATCAGACAGTAAGGAGCAGGTGAGAAAGGAAAGAACAGAAAGATAAAAAGAGGAAGAAAAGGAAGAAATCAAAAGAAGAAAAAGAATGGTTGATTTTACCGAGAATTTATTAGTGGTGTTACAAACAAAAAAAGGATAAGGGCTTTCCTAGCGAGGCTGTAAGGATGCCACAGGGAGATCCTGGGATCTGAAATAACCATTGCAAGAAACATGGCCAGTCAGGAGTGTGATTCATGAACTCAGTGAAGAACAGAAAGCCTACAGTCCTCTATGCTTTGCTTGTGGTGTACTTCATATCTGGAAAGCACTTAACCCCTGATCTATGGCTCTAACCTGCTTACCTGCATTTTTATATTCATACCTGGTATCATCTGCTCCAGACCTTCTTGAAGCATCTCAGTCTTTTTCAAACTACATTTTCCTTCATTTAATTTAAACGTTACGCTTATCTTGATGGCTGAAGCATCTTCAGAAGAAACAATGACATTATTTTAAAAAAAAGGAGTAAAAAATTGAGATATCCGCAATGCCGCATCATAATGATGACAACAAAATATGTGCTGCTATGAAGTGATCATCACAGAAAACCTAAGGAGATGCCAGAACCCTCCAGCTGTGAAGCTGGTTCACAACTGGAATTAGAATGAGGTGTAGTGCATTTTATTAGAAAAAAAAAAACAAAGAGAGAGAAAGAAGGAGATCAAGACCAGATCTACTACTGGGTGAAACAAATAAGGGTGAGCTGAAATCAAAGGAGATACTCCATATCATTTTAGAAAGTAGTTTATGCCTGAGGCTATAAATGCTTTCTAAACTTTACTGTCTGACAGCTCAAAGTAAACACGTTGTATGTTGCCAACCCTGCCCAGATTTGGACGACTTAAAGGAGACGTAACTCCTGGTCTAAGTGTTTATTTCACTACTGATCTCTTTCTCAAATTTCTTTAAGTGTCAGTTTGAATGATGCTGATGAAGCAGCATAAGGGGAATTGTCTGCGGCAATCACGAATTACAGTCATGAGGAAGAGGAACAAAAAAAAGAGACAGATTATAATGAAAAGGGAAAACAGAAAGTCAACAGAAATACCTTTGTTTCACAGTTATCAATGAAAATAAATCAAACTATGTAACAGTAATGTAGTGATTACCCAGCCAGCTGGAAGCATTTGCATTTTGCTGCTTTTTCTTAAGCTGAGAGGACCTGCCACAGGTGAGGGTGTAGGCATCTTGTGTTCCTAACAGACAGACAGACAGTAAAGACACAGGCACAGTGCACACACTGAGGACTCCTGTAGCATAAAACACATTTTAAATTTGTTGATTGGCATCATCATACAGTGTTGTTCATAAAATACTCCACATTAGAGCTTGTCTCTTCCTAAGCCATTTAAAGGATTCAGGAAGAGAAACAGCATCTGTCCCGTAAGCTGAGTCCGCACGCCGTGTCCTATGGGATGGAGGGGCTGTGTGGGCAAAATCTCAGACCCCACGCAGGGCTGGAATGCCTTTGCCCCATTCACCAGTGCCTCTCAGGGCCAATTAAGGAATGGCCCAGGGAGCACGGAGAATTCTTCCCTGTCTTTCCCAGCTTCAAAAAGAGACTTGTTGTGAGAAGGGAATCTCACGAGGGTAGAGTGGTTATAAAAGACAAGGAGAGAGGGGCTTTCCTGGACACTGTCAGGGATACAGCCCTTTATTATCTGCAGTGAAAGAGGAAAGATCTCTGTTTAGTGACTGCTTCTTGGGGCTTCCATGAGAGGTAGGAGGTTGGCCCCTCTTACACTCTGTACAGAATCACATGGTTTTGCCAGTTTTGACTTACCAGAGAATACCTGGACATCCGGAGAGCAGCTCAAAAAGCATCTATCACTCCCACCACTCTTAATGCAGTGCAGCAATACCTTGGGTGACACATTATCAGACAAGGCACCTTTTGTCTCTAAATAAGATAAAACAAACACTCACAGAATTAAAACATCTACCTTCACCCTACTGATAAATCAGCACGCAGCTGCTTTTGTAGCCGGTACTTGAGAGCACCCATGCAATTAATATGCTGTTTAGACAGAAAATTAAAGCAAAATAAAATCACTGGAAGGTCACACCACAGAAGTAATTTCCTTTGTCACGAGCAAAACCTTCTCATGCAGAGGAACAAAAGGAAAAAGAAGAATGAGCTAGATAAAAGCACAGGAAAGAAAGCATCAAAATCCCTCAAAGTATCTCCTGTTTTTGGGGTTGGTTTTCTGTTTGTTTTTATGAGTTTCAACATCACTTCCATCATGCCTTGCTAAAAATTAAAGCAGAATACTGGGAACAATGACTCATACCACTTAACTGGACAGACCACCAAATTTGACTGTAACCATATGGCCCATCAGACACATCAGGAGTAGAAATGTATTTACTAGACACCTTACCAACACAGTCCTTTTTATTCCAGTGTAGCTTGTAGTTAGAGTGACACAGGCATTCATAGTCTCCCAACGTGTTCACACACAGCTGCTGGCAACCACCGTTGTTGATGCTACACTCATTAATATCTGCAGAGGAAAGGTAAAAATACTTTTAAAAAGTTGCTCTTCCCAAAGTTTTGCACTCTAACTCCACTAGGAAAATTTGGACACAAATACTCCTCAGCAGGGTTTTGAATAGACTTCAGGAATGCTACCTGGACACCCACCTTGAAATAGTTTGTCTTCATGGAAATCCTTTGATAAAAGTCAAAATACACCAAATACTGGTGGCTCATAATTAAACAACATCCAGCCTCAGCAATACGATAACAAATTAACTCTAAGAAAAGCAGATCAAGTCAAATCTGCATTGCACTCTGTCTGGTTAATTAATACTTTTAATTTGAAATAAAGATAGAGAACATGGGCAGGATTCATACTGACCAAAGTTCTCCAGTAGATACAACTACTGTGGGACACTTTGGCTCCGTGGGCAAACACCACCATTGTCTCTTTTGGCCAATTATCCAGTTCTGGGGCCTTGTCCCGCCCAATAAATGCCAATAGGAGGAGAAATTACTGACACCACCACACGGCACTTGCTGCCTCTGCTGCAAACTTGCATGCTGATGCAGGATATAACATTCAGCAGTGCTGTATCCCAGGGGTCAGCACTGGGGCCAATACTATTTATCCTCTTCATTAAGCCTGGACGGTGGGACAGGAGTTCACCCGCAGCAAGTTCACAGATGATACAAAACTGGGAGGAGTGGCTGATACACCAGATGGTTGTGCCACTATTCAGAGGGACCTTGACTGCCGGGAGAAATGGGTCAATAGGAATCTCATGAATTTCAACAAAGGGAAATGAAAAGGTCTCTGTCTTTGCTGCTCAGATCCACGCTGAGGAGGGCTTCACTTCTCTCCCATAGCTTTATGGCAATTGTACATAAACCCAGAAAGCTGCCACCAAGAAACCTCTTGAAAGTCCCATAAAGTTTGTGCATCTGAGGGTACCTACTTCCACATACACTTATCTCAATGGCAGTAAGTTCTTGTCACCGCTGTCCCCAAACCAGATACCCTCTAAGTAAAAATTTGTTAGAAAACACTGCAAAACACATTACAAAACCAGTCTGATTTGGGGGGAAAATAAGCTCTCAACAGAACCGAGACAGCAGGGGTAGGAATGAGCAGCAGAGGAATAATGGAGAAAGAAGGCAACACCTTAAACTGGTGCTGCTGCCTAAGATGCCACAAAATCAGTGCAAATCTTTGGTTGTCATTGACCTATTGTTAGGATGGCAATCTCTTGTCTACAGTATTTACTGACTTCTTCCATAGAGGTCAGAAGGTGTTCTCAGTATCCTATCAGCCCTGACCAGCCTGTGATTGCCAGTCAATGAGGGACTTACTGTGGTATGACGATTAACATCTTCTGCACAGGGCTAGGACAAGAAAAGACCAACTAGCAGCCAACAGCAAAATTACACTTCCTTTTCCTCGCTGGTAGCCAAAAGAAATCTAACTAATGCAGAGGAATTAATCAGAAGTCTTCTTTTACTAAGTAGAGCACATGGCAGTGTTATTCCTTATCCAGATAAGTTCCCCTGTTCATCAGGATAAAACACAGTGATGTTGTAGCCCTGTAATCTTATTTGCAGAATGTCTAGAGGCAGAGGATAGAACAGACAGGCACACAGATTTCTGAATTGTCATCTCCAACTGTGCTCATTCTGCCTCAGAAATTCTGAGGTCTTACTCAGAATTAAGTAAACTTTGGAGTCAGTAAGGTCTTGTGGAATCAGTAAGGTCTTGCCGAGAGCTTATATAAAACAGTTTGATTCCATTTAGTGTCCCAGTTTTTCATGTTTCCTCACGTTAATTCTGGGAATTTTTCACATGTCAAGGTTCTACGAACAACCTTCTCTTTCCTTGAACTGTTCTTGTAGGAAAGACATAAAAAATTTAAGAGTATTAATGTTGGCCAGGGTAAAGCAGTACTACATCAGCTGAATTCCAACCTACATCACATGAGGATCTGACATATGCACAACAGCAACCTGCAGAACCATAATTTGCAGGGTCATTCAGAGCTTCCTGTTCTTCAAGTCCCACTCCACTGACTTTTCATTAAAGTCAATGACTCTTCTGCATGTGAAAATTGTATTGAATTATGGATTTCAGATCCAAGTACAAAACCCATCAGTTTGTGCTAATAGTTACAGGTGCTTTCTGCACGCACGGTGTAAAGGCAAAATCACTTGACCAAAGACAGAAATAAGCAGGCTCAGTTTCTACTTTTGCTGTGTCTCATTATCACAGCAAGGAGTAAAATTTACTCCGTAGGCCTCCTGCATCTGCCTCAGTTTGGGTCTTGCAGGGAGACTGCAGGCCTGTGGGAAGAGCCCTCCGTCCCAGGGCCTGTGTGTGTCTGTAACTCACCTCCACAGTGTGTGAAGCCGTACAGGGCATAGCCTTTGTTACAGGTGCACTCGAAGGAGCCGGGGTGATTGATGCACGTGTGGTCGCACGCCCGCTCGAAGGAGCACTCGTCAATGTCTGCAAGGTTTAAAGGGATGCATCAGAACCTCTCAGGCTGGCCAGGGAGCCCTGAGGAGCCAACAGAGCTCAACAACTGCAGAGATGTGCAGATTTATGTGAACTAAGCAGATTCTTTCAAAGCACATAATGTAACATAATGAAATGACAGTTTTTAAAAGAACGCTTGGCTTGCCAAACAAGATTTTTCTTGGCAAGCGCAAAAACTGCTGTTACATTTTTACAATTATGTTTAAAACAAATTATTTCTCTTCTAGGGGAGAAGAAAACTGCTGACAAAACTCTTATTTCATTAAGATTACTCTACATAGAAGAGAAGTCTACGAAGTATTGCCTTTGTTTTTTCTCCCTTAATGAAGCTCTATATGATTATACAGTGCCTGATTCAAGCCTGCTGATAATCACAGTGTTCTCTGAGAATGAAAATTCATTATACCATCAAAAGCACCTAAAATTTCTGTGCTAGTACATTTTGCATGCCAGGTAAGAATGTTGCAACACACAAAAAAAGTTCACATCAACTTCACTAAGACTTTTTATCAATCTTTTTCCTCGGGCTTTGGCACGCATCATAATAGCACTTTTGAAACAGTCTAGGGAAAGTAACAGAAGTAGCAGGGGCAAAAGGGAGATGCACATCTTTAAAATACATTCATAAACAGGTTTAATTTAAAAAACCAAACCAAGGTATCTTGAAAATCGGATGTTTATATAGTAAGTTTTTTCCATGTAAATAGTTGTCCTTCTTTGTCTATTTATAAAGGATAAGAATGCACCAAAAACCCAGGTGAAAACTATTTTCTGTTGGTCAGTTCAGTTTCCTGAAGTTCACCTTTAATGTCAGCTGGTTGCCTAGGAAATGGCATAATTCACCATTTGGCTGACTGAATTGACATTGTTTCATCCTGTTGCTTTTCCACAACCACAGACCATCTCAATCTTCACATTTTTTGTGCAATTAAGCAGCTTAAATAGGATTGCTAAATCTATACATACAAACCACTATACAGCAAAGCAAATATGCTTTGTAGGTCTCACAGGAGAAATCCATGTCATCCTCAAAATCAAAGATGACAAGTGCTCCGTGATGTTTTAGAGAACAGAGATTCCGGTCTGTCTACAGACCTATAATTTCATAGATCACATTATATCTTTTTCCTTTAATAATGAGCTCATGGAAATTAAATATCCCATTAAGAAAAAATCGTTTCACTGCAATGGTGAATCAGTCAGTAAGATGGAGAGAGAGACATTGCCTAATTTTCCTTGTAAATTACTTTAAGATCGTTAAGGCAGGGGGAAGCATTAACTTTGTAGAGAGATTTTTAATATGATGCTGTCTCTGTCCCTTCCAGATAATAGCTCTCTGCCATTGAACATATCTCCTACAACAGCATCAAGCCAACTGTATTAACTCAACAGCTGTTTCAGAAGAAAAAAATCCAAACTGAGGAATGGAAATTATTCTGAAATCCATTATCACTTCATCATTGTAGTAGATGTCCAAGCCACGCTGATTTGTCCTACTTTTGTTGTACCATTGTCTCTCCAGTGCACATACCTTGACAGGACTTCTCATCTGTTAATAATTTAAATCCTTTTCTGCAGCTGCAATCAAAACTGCCAACAGTGTTTTTACAGAAATGATCACAGCCTCCATTATTGGACTGGCATTCATCAATATCTGTAACAAAAAATAAAAAGGCTTCAGCAAATAAACAGAGCTTCAGCCTACTTCCAGTGCCAGATCCAGAAAACAGTCACGTCCAGTCGGGTAGAGGAGCCCAGAAACAAAATCTAGTGAGACTACCACAAATTGTAAGGAAGATCAGATCCAGCTCTTAAGAATGATCCAGCCCATTCAGCCCCAGGCCGGTGTTATTTGCTCTCATTTAATATATTGCTGTCAGTTGCATTTGGGTAATGCATTCATAAAAGACCATTCCCTAAGTTCTGTTTGGAAACACTTTGACTCCAAGGCTCTCTAAGAGTTAGTGTTTTAAACATTCTCTCCATTTCCTCTTCGTAAGCCCTGCAGAAATCTCAGACAGAGACTTCCTGAGCTACCCCATCCTTTCCACGGCAATATTAGAATGAGGCCTTTATCTAATATTAATTGACTCAGGCCTGGGGATTTCATCATTTTTGCTCAGCAGAACAGCCTTAACATCTAATTACTGGAAAAGCAATATAATATACAAACTAACCGTGCCTTTGCTCCTTGCCAGTGCTCTCATTAGAGCCGCTTGGCCCAGTGTATATTTATAAAACACATCCCTGTTTACACGCTGATATTTACTTACCAACTGCTCCAGTGCCCAGCTGACTGTGGGTAGCACAGCAGGCTGTTGGGCTGGAGACCTGTAGGCACCCACACACCTGCTGGCCTCTGCTTGACCACAGAGCTGTTTTAGCTCTCCCGAACCTCACCTCTGAAAAATGAGGCACGGCAGGTGGAAGTGGGGAGAAGGAGGGCAGAGCAGGAGAGATTCTCTGCACATGATACACCTGATGTGATGGAAACCACAGCCTCTACCCCCGGTGCAGTCCTGCCTTCGGTCAGGTTGCACACACCGGCCTTCCTCTGGACACTGGGTTGCCTTCGTTAGGAGATTAACACCTTACAGGATTTGGTAACACCTTACAGGTGTTGGTACACGTGTCCAGGAGTATAAAGCCCACCTTTGCATGTCTTGCCATCAAACTGGAGCGTGAATCCAACGGGACAGCTGCAGTGGACCCCGGTGGATGTGTCCTTACAGGTGCGATCGCAGCCGCCGTTGTTCACTGCACACGTTTCTGGCCAACGAGACGAAGCTCAGGTTTGCTCAGGGATGTTAAAATGGTACCAAGAAACATCATGGGATACAAGGCTCAGTCCCAAGCACAGCTATTTTGCCTAGCACACACAAGTAACTACTAAATACCTGTGTTGGAAAAATCCCTGCCTCAGCTGTTTCCAGTGTTCTTGTGGAGACTCTACAAACCAAAATACTGTCTTCTGCGTATTCCCTTTGTGTCTTAAACACAAATCCCCACTCCCTGATGATGAATCTGTCAGTCGGTTTCCTTATGCCCACACTCAATCCTGGCTGATCCTCTGACACTTCCCACCAATGCTTAGACATCAGTCCCACTCAGCACTACTAAACCAATTTTCTTAAATCTCTCCCAACACACCTTCTCATGCTACCTGTGCTCCCAGTCATGGTAGATAACACCCTCACTGAGCATTCCCTCAGCCTGGTAACCCTGGTAACCCCCTCACCTGGTAACAGGTGCCATTTCAACCAAAGTTTGCTCCTCTCACACTCCCCTGTGAAACTGTGTCTAAATCTCACCAAACCTTTCTAGTGAACACTCCTAAAACACAGTCCTTCACATCCAACCAAACAGAAATAACTCACTCTTTGGCATTCATCCTCTTGTCATCAGTCTAATCACCTCAGTCATCTAACAACCTTTTCACTGGCTGGACAAATGCAGTTTTACATAGCACGTATTGATTGAGAGAGCTGCAAAGAACATTTATGTCTGCTTTTTGAAATCTTCTTTCTAGCTCGGTATCCTCGTTTTCTGCAGCATCAAGCATATGCTACTTATTGTCAAGTTTTGAGAGCTCTACTGGCTTGTTCCCTCCCAATCTCTCATCTCACATGCAGTATTGGCAAGCTGTATCCAACCTCCAAGGGAAGACAGGGAGCATCTTCTTTCTTCCTCTGTCATTCTTTTTGAAAACAAGACTATTCATTTAGATGTCTGAACATTATAGAATAATAGTATCTCCTCAAGAGGGAGTGGATCATCTCAGGCAGAATTCAGCCCAGAGCTGAAGGTTACAACAAAAAAAAAACTTTAAAAAGCCCCACACCAATTCTTCAATCTAAATGGTTTCAACAAGCAGCAGAATTATTTTGGATCAGAACTTTTACCCATGAGCAACCGTCTCTTCACTCTCTTGTCCACATCAGCTGCTGCTGTGGTGTTTCCCTCAGAAATTTCAATAGCAGCCTCTTCCCTCTCTGTAAGGAACATGAGAAAAGCAAGTGAGTAAAGGTACCCTGTCCAGAATCCTCATCTGACATCCAACACGCACGCACACACACACTCAAAGGGCTTCATCACACACAGAATCAGAGACAGTCTGGCCAGGCAGAAATAAATAGTTTTTGAAGAGCAAGTAGTAATAAAAACCATGAAGACCCTTCAGTCAAAACCATGAGAATACTTTGCTTTTGTGGCTTCCTTACAAGTCATGTTTGCTTCAGTACTCTTAACAAAACAAAAGATGTGCTACAGATGTAGTAAACAGCAACAAGATGAAAGAACTAATTGAACTGTCATGAACTGTCCTGTTAGGAGAGCACTGTCATCATCTATTGTGGGCTAATTACAATGACCAGCCAGTTATGCCTGAGCATTTGATTTCAATCAACAGACAACAAACTCTTCCAGAGACGGGAAGAGTTCATAAATCTTAAGTACTTTCTTTACTGGATAACTGCCATGCCAAAATTACACATTAATTTATTTCAGAGTCCCAGTTTTAACAGACTGACTCCTTGGTTACACTCTCTGGCTCATGCTGCTAAAGAAACTGAACCTAAAATGTCCTAGAGGGAAGGAACCTTCTTTGGTTAGTGACAGGCCTCGTGTTTCAGGGGGACCAGTGATAATTACAGGTTGCAATAGTATTAGGTAGCTACTTATACAGGGAAGCAGAAGTTGCCTGGACCCAACCAACTCACTCATGCACTATCAGGGTCCTAAATTTTAAATTCCTTGACGTTTTCTAGCCATGTTATTACGAGGGGCATTAATCATGCACACACAGCACCACCACAGCACCCTCAAGTCGGCCATCAACAGAAAACTACTTTCCTCCACCGCATACTGACCCAGGCAGGTTTTCCCATCCACGTGCATGACGTACTTGGGGTGGCATCCACAAACAGGCCCATTATCAGCATCATCACACGTGTGCTGGCAGCCCCCGTTCCCGTGGTTACACGTCACTGGGAAGAAAACACGTGTCACTCCCACCTTTGAAGGACAGCGTGCAATTCCATTGCCATCTGAGCATCCCGTACACCTTCCTAATGTGCCCCTGTCCTGAAGGACTCTGAGACTGAAACAGTGCAGAGCTCTCTTGTGGCGCTGAACTTCCCCTCATTATGAATGATGGCACAACTCCCAAACTACAGACACTACAGCAATTAATAGACCTGTGTGACAGTGTCCAGAAAAGACATCAATTCTGGTTTAATTCAAATGCACACATTTCAGGTGTGTCATCCCACGTTAACTAAAACATACCAAATCCCATTCTACTACAAACAGAACAGTATTTGTTCACTTCGGGAAACCATAAGCATATGCAGAATGTTGCCTACAAATGCAGCTCCTCTGGTTCTTGGACAGCTCAAATCCTGGTCGGCATTCACAAGCAACTCCTCCTTTGGGCGTTTCTCTGCAGATGTGGGCACAGCCATGATCTTTGTTCATGCAGCTCATGCCTTCTGCAAAACAGGAAAGGTACAAGAGCATCAGCATCCCCAGCGCCTCTGTGTGCAGGCAACAAAGTCAGTTCAATGCACAGACTACAGCTGGCTGCTCTGGGGAGACTCTGCAGGGCTGGGACAAGAACTTTCAGTTTACTGAGAAGAAAGGCAGCAAGTCCAGTCCTGCAAAGTCAATGGCCCCAAGGCTTCTCCTTCTGTGATTTTTCCAGTGCCCCTGTTCTCTGACTGCAAGGTCAAAGAGCAGCATCCACAGATTTGTACAGCACCTGCATTCTCATGCAATGCTCTCACTTTATACCAGTCTTCATAAAACCTCCTCATTTATTTTATAAAAGTGGCAATGTCCTGTCAAGATCCAAGTCCAAAGTGAAGTTCTTATTTCTCTGCTTAAAAGAGCAGCCAGCAGACACAGGAATGTTTAGAACAGCAGTCACAAGGGTCATCCCTGTGTCAGTTACTGGCTTACAGAGCAGATTCCCAGAGCCATAACCTATCTCAGCAGTGGCCAAGTAGAGACCAGGCCGACATGCAGATTGCACATATGCTGTACATCAATTCTCTTTTTTGTTAACCATTTTGTTTTCAATTTTTTTTCTGATTTGAGTAAACACCACCCAAGATGACCTCACTGAGTAGTATCACTGTGTTCTGTATTTCTGCACACCTTCCCAGCTAGACAAAGTTTAGTGCCAGTGTCTGCTTTAACCAAATGAAGAACCAGTGTGACACTAGCGACTGTATTTCTTTTGCTACACCTCCTAAAACATTCTGCCATTTTTAGCTCTGCCAGTTCACGCACAGCACTCAATGACTGCCAGAGTGTCTTGTCTGGCCTTTGCAAAAAATTCAACTCAATGGTGAGGAATAGTTCCTAAAATCATTGTAAAAACTTCTTCCACCTTGCCCCATGGTCCAGTGCAATCAGTGGCATTGCCACTGGCAAGAAGGTGGTACAGCCTGTACACACACAACACAAAAACACACAGCAGCTGGCTGAGTTACCCAGTAGGATCATTAGACCAAATTAAACAAACAGGTTTTCTTTTAACAGAATACCACAGATTTTTGATGAAGTCCTCTAGAGTGCTACAAAACCAGGAAAGAGAAGACATCTGAATGCTCTCCTTGGGTGTACAGAGAGCACACCTGTACCATCAAATTCTCTGCCTTGACACATTCGGCTTTAGAAGGACAAGTTACACCAAAATGCTCTTTCTTCTTAGTGAGAACATTTCATTTGTGAAGACCAAGTGGAGCACACTTTGTCTGCAAGGGCTCATCCCACACCATCCCAGCGAACTTCACTGGAGCTGAGCAGATGCACAATCAGAAGCAGAACAGAAAGGGTGACCATGCTGCTGAAAAGGGATTGTGTGATCAATTACACACCCTATATATTTTTTAAACTTGCACAGCCCTTTTTGCAGCCTTATCACTAAGTGAAACAAACCCACTGCACTGCGAGGCAGAGGTCGGCTCGTCACCATTATTCCACTCCACTTCAATTAGGTCCTTGTTCCACACCGCTATTCTCGCCCCCTGAAGCACCAGCTACAGGACCCTTTATCTATTAAGACAGCTTTAAGCAACAAAAGAATGGACGTTGCAGAGCCCAGATTATTCTGCTCTACTGGCTTTTTGATTCCTTTCCCACAGTGAGGACTCTCCAGAAGTCCAACAAGACAATGAGACTTCAAATCCTGCAGCACAGAGACACAGCCCAAGGAGCCCACAGGAAAGCTGTCACCCATTATTGTGTCAGTCAAGGAAGGAGACAACCTACGATGCCACAAATTAGCCTCATTAGCGCTGGTGTTTTTGTGAAAGTTCTGGTCTTAAGCAAGCAGCATGGTTTGGTCTGTTAGCTCGGAGGGGTTAGAGAGCATTAAGAGAATTAGCAGCTTAGCTTCTGCTAACCAAGTCATTCTTTTGTCTCTATTGAGCTACCAAAGGGGAAACTGTTCAAGCAGGTACTTTGGTAAAGTTCACTGACACCAAACAAATGGTTTATATGCTCCATTTGGGATTGCTCCGTTCTGAGTGAGCAGAATTCAATCAGGTCTCCACAGAAAGCTAAAGCGGCACTTTCCACACCAGGATGCATTTTAATAACAAAGTATCCATTGTGTAACAAGGTACTCCACCAAACCCACCAAAATCTAGCCGACCCAAAAGGCAGTTCCATAGAAGACACCCACATCCACACATTCCAGCACTTACTATGAAGCTGCTGCTTGTTTCCAGAGGTCACAGACCTCTCCAAGCCCCATGTCGTAAGGTTGTATTAAAGAGGCGTCTGTAAAGCCATAAAAGCTGTGTGGCTGCAAACTCCTTGGTGGACACAAAGTCTCCCAGGTCACATTGTTCCGGTGTTGTTGCAATGGCAGACTGTGGTCCAGAACCAAACCCCAAACAAATTTTGGTCAAATTCCCCCACATACTTCCCAGACACACAATTTCTCTTGCAGGAGACCCAAAAGCGTCATGGGATGGATGGCTCTGGATTGGTCTGCACTCAGCCAAGAGAGGTGAATCCAGTGCCTGCCTGGCTGAGCAGATCCCAAGCCAGGTGAGTCCTTTCTGATGACTGGACCTTCTTGAGGTTACTCAGCTAACCTGAGGTCTAAGCACTCCTGTCACTGGCAAAACACAGGCAAAAAAAGCCAGCACGATATTTCCCTATCAGGTCACGCTAAATTAATCTCCTACATGTATGATCTGTGTTTCAGTCTTTATATCTTTTTGCTCAGAAGGTGTCAGGACAACATTCCCAATCTGCTAAGAGCATTAGGACTCCATTTAGGCATGTTCAAGCAGGCACTCCGTCGGAGAGAGGGAGAGGATGCAATGATAAGAAGAGCTACCACAGGTTCTTAGATGCACCCCCTAGCAGAAAAATGGTGAGGAGTATCAGCATAGCCAGCAGAGCAGGACACCCCAGGAATGCCTTAGTCTTTCATCATGGTTTCTACATCCTTGTGTTAAGGCAACTTTTCCCCAAAAGTGCTCTCGTTATCCCTGTTGTCCACAGTCAGGGCTCCCAGGGTGACAGTGAGATGGTGCCCTGTGTAAGCGCCCACACAGCGATTTGAAACGTGGCTTTCATCCCACAGACCCCGTTCATTCCCATCCATTCAGCCCAACAAGCAGAGAGCTATGACTGTGAAGTACCACAAGGGAGAGCAGCAAGATTCGCCATCCAGAGCAATAGCAGCCACAAAGATGCACTACATATCTGCTCACAGAAAAAATCTGTTTCCCTCCAAATTTTTGTGTTCTCTAATATGGAACAAGTTGAACTCAGAAACAAGGTGCACATGCATGGCTGCCCTGCCAGCTACTTTAACATCCTCCCAGGGTAATTCATTCTCCCACACAGATGAAGAGCAGCTCATTCCGTCAGGCAAACAGGGAAAAAAATAGGGCTGTGCACAACTTCCCAGCACACTTTCAGTTCCTGTGGTTTAAACTCCAGTTTCTACTGTACTTCTCCAGTTTCTACTCTCTCCAGTTACTTACTCTACTTCTGTGTATTTAAAGGCCAATATTGCAGACCACAAGGAAGGTCTGTCAGGCATTAATATATGAAGAATCTTAACGGGGCTGGGAGACAGGGAAGGAAATATTCCCTCATTTTACAGGTAAGAAGGAAAAATGAATAGATGGTCTAGGCAGGAGGAGCCAAAAGCTGCTTTGATCAGTGCTGTGAGATCTCAAAACAGAACCAATGAAGTACAAACAATGAAGCACAAGCAATGCATACACAAGGCAGAGAACAGAAGTCCCAGAAATGAGCAGAAAAGCAGAGAACAAAGTGAGGGGAGAGATAAAGCAGTGAGATTTGGCTTACAGCAGACATGCCCACCCAAGGAAAAAAAAAAAAGGTTAAAAAAAAGGTGGGGAATCCCAAGCAGCACTTTACAGTAATGAAGGGGGGATGGGAGGGAAACAGTCACAGCACAAAAACCTGAAAAAATGGCTTTTAAAGAAAGCAAAACAAACACTTCAGTGTTTTACTAAGAAGAAAAGAACGCATCAGGCAAAACAGTGTGTTGGGTTTTTTCTTAAGACTGGTTTTGATAAAGATATATTTCATTCGATAGCTTCTACCAAAAAAAATCCATCTTTTGCCCTCTTTGTTTTCCTTTTCAAAGAAAAAGACCTAAGTTTAGTGGATATTTTGGTATTATGATAAAAGGGCCTTTTTGGGGAAAAAAAGTTAAGATAAATTAAATGCATCTTTAAGAAGAGAGGAAGAATTCCAAAGGTACAGTTTAGGGAAGAAATATTAATGACAGGGAATGCTGCTACTGTCAGTTCAGGGGAGTAGAAGGTACTCAAGTAGCAGCAAGTGTGAAAAAAGAGCTGGAAGATTTTCCTCCCTTGGCATCAGACAGGACAAGGAGTTCAAGCAACCAATTTCTGTCCCTAGAGACCTCCTCCATGGACGCACACAAACTCACATCCCTGACAGCCACACAGCCTGAGGGACAATGCCTTGTCCCACCACCGCTGCCCTCCTGCCTGTCCCCACTCCGGGCTCAGCCCCTGCAGTGACAGCCTGGGCAATGGCCTGGGAAATCACCCGACCCCCGTGAGACCAAGCCCAGGGCCAGAGGAGCTGGGAACACAAATTCCGAATCCAAACAAATGATCAAGTCAGCTCTGTCAGATGACAGCACCTCAGCACCCTCATCTGTGGATGGCCATATATGTCTCTAAATGTTGATCTCCTCTCTATGGGGATTTTTAAAGTGAGATTTGTTTATTCATGCTCAGATTCCTCTTATAGTTATGCCAACAATAAGCCATAGATTAAAGAAAGCTTTGCAGCTTTAAATACTTCTTACTAAGATTTTCACTGTACAGTTCAATGGACAACTCCCTGATCTGAGCAACCACTTTAAAGTATTCCCTAAGGGCATCCAAAATAATTTTGCTCAATCTGATGTTTAATTAGATATCCAAGACTCTGATCTCTCAAAGGTCGCTTCACAAAAGTTTCACTCAAAACAAAGCACGAGATTAGAATAAAAAAGGGGCTGACAAACAATAAGCTCTTAGCTTCTCTTAGCTGAAACCTGAACACTGTACAGGGAATCAAAAAGGTATCTGAAGGTAGTGCAGGTATTGCCCCGTAACTGAAGCCAGTGAAAATGCCCAGAACTTGCTGTCCTTCCATTCGTTGCCATTTCTTGGATTAGGACACAGCTTAGCTGCACAGCAGAGCACCAAGGACACTGGGAGTACGGCCTTTAACAAGCACAACAGCTCAGACACACAGGTGAGATCTGCGGGATGGAGGAGGAAAGGATGCAGCGTCTTCAAAGCCACTTGGAAGATTCTGACACACTGCTCCTTTTAAAAGCAGCGAGGACTTCAAGACCCTTCACAGCTTTGAAAACCTCAACCTAGAAATACTTTTGAAGATGGTTTAGAGCCTTTGCCTCTGTCAGGAGCTGCTGCTTGTTGCCCGGGGGCAGGGGCGGTACCTTCGGAGCGGTGGATGCAGGTATGCTGGTTATCGCTGAGGAAAAACCCCTCCTTGCAGCGGCACTCGTAGCTCCCCACGGTGTTGACACAAACGTGCTGGCAGCCACCGTTGTTGAACATGCACTCGTCTGTGTCTGAAAGAGAGAGGGGAAAGAGAGAGATCGGCTTTGTGCTCACACCAGCCCGCGGTACAGACAGACATCGGCTTGGGCTGGAAGCACCCAGGCAGCTGAGACACCCCAGGCTACCCCGTGGCTGCTGTTGCGCTGTCACCCTTGGGAAAGTGCACTGCTGCTGCTGCTCTTCCCCTGTTTGCAGTCTGCCCAAGCAGCCACAGGGCTCCCAAGAAATGCTGGCCAGACCAAATAACCAGAGTTGATGGTTACAGCTAAGGCAGAGCCAGACCAGGACCCCCACCACCCCCGGGAACATTCCCTGCCCCTCAGTGCAGCCGGATCCGGCACCACCACTCCACAGCTCTGGTACATCCGGCTGAGCAATCACACGTGCGTCTGTCTGGCTCAATGGGACAAGACCCCTTGCATCCAAACCCACCCAAGCCACAAAAGCTGTTTCCCCAGCAAGCTCCACATGCTGAAGAAAAGGTGGAACAAGAAAAATACAAACCTCAAATTCAGCTAAAAACCTATCCCCCGGCTCCTTCCTTTCACCCTAGCTAGAGCTCACACACCACATCTGTTCTGGTGCTTGGTTTGATTTATCATCCTCCTCCTTCAAGTCTAGGACATCATCACTCATCAAAGGCTGCTGCTGTGTTGCCTGACTGCGGTCAAGGACAAGAGCAGAAGTTCTGTAAGCAGTTTTAATCTCGATTTTGCAACATTCAGAGCCTCAACAACACCAGAGAACACAGAAGGGCTCTGCTTGCAAGATAACCAAGAGAACCAAAGAGCAGAAAAACTTCAGCTAAGCCTCTGAACAACAGGATGTCCATCCCAATCTCCAATTGTTTGGAATTTTACCCCTTAATAAGCATAGGGTTTTTGTAACCACTACCACCAAATACTTTTCCTAAACTAATTTTCAGAAATTTTAATGGGAGCTAGAAAATGCTCAGTCCCTTAAAAACAGGGCAAAACCTTGCTGAGGCAAAGCACTGGTCTCATTTGCAAATTCGTCTGTAACATCATGTTTGCTCCCTGTTCTGTTCATTGTTCCTGGCTAATAGTACAATGTTTTTAATTTAACATTGTAGCATTTCTGGCAGAAAACAGCTGTCTTTTAAAAAGAGGAGAAAGAGAGGCTTTTAGTAAGAAACATAACATAGTATTACAACAGATTTAATGTCTACTGAAGGCAGTGAGTAAGCCAATTGGATGCAAAAGAATGTGACCTGCTGGAGAAAAAGAGCGGCTGACATATCTCCATCACAAAGGAGCTGAGTATTTTAGAGTTCTACAGCGATGTGAATGTGCAAACAATCATGAATAAACAGCCACCACGAGTCTTTAGTGCTACAGATTTGAACTCCAGCAGATGTTTCTGTCTTACAGACCTTGGAAAGCTTTCAAAAAAATCATCTCTTTCCAACAAGTAATTGTCTATTTGGCTTAAACCCAGGCACACAGCCGAGATCTTCAAAAATAAGGGTGAGAGGAGGGCAACCCTGGCGTGAACAAAGTAAATAAACAGATTAAGAGAAGATGTGATCCAATTTGCCACATGCCAAAATATTTATTTAACGTTTACATCACAACTCAAAATTGGCACATCAGTGGTAAAAACCTCATTGTATGCCAATGACATTTTAATTTTATAGGTCTGCCATGCAACACTGAGCAGCTTCCCAGTGACATAGCAGGTGGTAGATTTTGGTCTAAGTTATATCCCCGGTCACAAACAACTCAGCTGAAGTGTGCCTTGGGTACAAAGAGAATACACACACGCCTTGTGGTGCCATTGTCAGAGGCTGTGTGTTCCTTCACATCCAGCCCTGCACGGTAACCTCAACTGAACTCCACTCTGTGTTTACACAAACACAAAATAAGATGGACGTTCTGTTATTTAAAAGTATCCGCAGATATTTTGTTTCCCTCTCTACTTTACTTAGTTAAATATCTGGAACCTGGTGAGTTCTCCCTCTCTTCCACTTACACTGTGGAAAGCTGGGCACACAACAGGTTCCTAGCAGGTAAAACCTGACACAATCCCGCTGAATACTCCAGAGCTTTTCTGATTTGTCCCAGCAGAAGATACAGCCTGGGGATGGTCTGACCCCCACCTGATGTGCCACACACTAGTGGGAAATACCCCAGCCAAACTAACTTCAGTTATGCAGTGAGAGCAAGTTTCCCTCTGACTGCCATGGGTATGGAGGTGTGTCCGGGCACACCCGCACGGAGTGCAGCAGCAGAGGAAAACTGAGCCATCTCTGAAAAAGCAAACGGCACAGGTAGCACAGGGCTGAGCCACACAGGGTGCCCAGCTGGGGTCCAGGAAGCAGGACAGCTTCGCCAGCACGAGGCTCTGTGGCAGCACTGCCAACAGGCTGACAGCTCACACCTTTCTGTGCCCTGCTGCACTCTGTACTGGAGGATCCTACCACAGCAAAGCCACAAGGCTTTGTTACCCATTGCTGAAGATTTTCACCTGCTGGCACACAAAAAGGAGACTATCAAAGTCTTAAATAAGGAAAAAGATGGTCAGAGAGAGTGTGCATGCAGGGTCAGGGGAGTGCTGCCCTGAAAACCCTTCCAGAGGCGTGTCCTTTGTCTCACACTAACCACCCAGGGAAACACCAAGCACTGGGCTTAGTCCCTCTCTTCTTGAGTGGCCTCCATCATATACAGCTGCTGCACACTCCAAATCTTCCTCTCCTTTCAGGAATACTCAGACATAGTAAGAGTGAGAAGCCCCCACATTACAGATGCACTTGAGAGAGATGATTCCTAAGCCTGGAAACACACCTGGACAACTGATCCTAAGCTAACTGTGGAACGGGGAGGACAGTGACAGCACATGTTCCTTTATATAAACTCATTTAGCATAATAATAGGTGACATTTGGCACACTCAGACCTAACGCACTCCACTGAAATATTGCACAGTTATCCTCAGTTACAGAGGGGGAAAGACCCACACTGGGATGGCACATCAGTACCTGGAAATCCTTAGTCCCACACGCAACATTCTTCTCTCCCTGAACTGACTGAGCCCAAGAGATTGCCATGTGCTCCCACGGATGCAGCTACAGGGCTGTGTTCGCATCACCACTCACACTGCTCCTGAGCACACTCCTTACCCAGGCAGTTGTGGCCATCGTGAGCCAACATAAAGCCATCGTAGCAAGTACAGCGGTAATTCCCTGGAATGTTGAAACACTCGTGGACACAGCCCCCATTGAAGTCATTGTCACATTCATCAATGTCTGAGGAATAAAGCAAAAGTCAGTATGATGGATGCTTGCCTGAGTGTTATAGACAGGGATGTGACTGCGTAAATGTGAGCAGCCACTGCTGTCCAAAACCATCATTGTCTTGCAAATACACTATATTTAATGTATTTCTTGCTGAATGTTTCTGGTGACTGAGAAAACACCCTGAGACCCCCTTGCAGCTTTAGCTTATATTTTTTAAGGCTGCTGGTTAAACAACGAACGCATCAGGCTGAGTGACGTGAACAGGTGAAAACCCACCCAAGGCTGGCCCTTAATTTTGTAAACAAGAACTAAATGGCGTGACAAAACAATGACTATTTTGATTTAAAAATCATCCTCCATTATTTTTAGTGGCTCTATTTTCTTAGAAACACTCCACGCTGACACAGACAGAACGTGGTGCTCTGGTCCCTTTACCTTCGCATTTCTTCCCTTCGCCGGTGTAACCCACTTTGCACATGCACTTGTACAGCTTCGGGGTGTTCTGACAAATAGCATCCGGGTGGCAATCGTCCAGCCCCAGGGCACACTCGTCCACATCTGTGAAAAGACAGCAGGCTCAGGAGGGATGGCAGCAGGAGGAGAACCAGGCAAGTCTCCTGAACACCTCCCTGAGGAGACGACAAGGCTGAGCACCTCTCTGCGGTGCCCACGAGAATATCGTGTGGTTTTGTGTGCCAGGACAGAAACATGCAGAGACAGTATCTGCACTTCAAATTGTGTGATATTCTACCTGCACACAGATGTATTTGTATGCAATTCAGATAAGCCCATGTTAAGCTTCTGTGCACATTTATAAATACATCCGAAACAATCTCTTCAGGGCTAGATGCTCCATGAAATTCAATTGATAGTCTCACAGAGATTCATCAGAGAATGTTAACCTTTCTGATTAACAAAAGTAGTCATCAAAAGAGTTCTTGATCACATCCATGCATCACCTGTAGGAAGCCCAATGATTTTTAAAATAACAAGAGGAGTTAATAGAAATGTACTTTCAAAGTCACCACCAAACCATTAAAAGACTGACTTACCATTAAACAGATGTATAATCTTTTTTTTTTTTTTTTAAAGACAAGAATAGTATCTGGTGAGCAGCACTGCCAAATCACTTGGCCAGCCATCTCAAAGCACAGCATACTGAAGCAAAATATCCAGGTGGAAACTTCAGAGAAGAGGAAATGAAGAGAAAGGGAAACACCAACAGGAAGAAGTCCTGGAGATGAAAAAGAGTAGACAGAAGAAGAGGAAGAAACGTTACAGGCAGCAGAAGACATCAGCACAAGTTTTTCACACAGCAGAGGAGAAGTGAACAGGAATGGCAACAGGAAGATTTCCAGCAACTGGCTAAAAGGAAGAATTGTAGAAGCAACACTCCACGCAGGTACAAAAAGTGCCTCCAAAACCAAGAAGTAGTGCATGAGTATCAGCAGAAGGCGACTACTTCAGTAGTGAGCCACTTTTTATGGTGGGGATCACTTTCTAAAGGGGAATTTCAGCCAGCACTTCTCCCATTTACAATTATAGCATTCATCCTGCTCTTTTTTTTTTTTCCTTTCCCCAATCACAAAATATGCCTGTAGGTACTGCAGCAGCTGCCAGCTGCAGAAAGTGTTCGCTTGGTTTTAACTCCTAATGGGGTTTGGCAGTGGGAAACAAGGCAAGGAGCCAGTGTTAGAGCAGCAGTGCTTTCCTGGCTCTCAGGTGCATGCAGCTCCAGTAGCAGTGATGGGGTCCCCAGATACTGCCAACAGAAAGCAAGGAGAAGGTGGGAAACAGCGGAAAACAGCTGGGAGGAGCAGCAGAATCCACCTCCTCCCAAAGCAGATAAGTCAAGCCATTGAAAAATATGGGAGGCAGTGAATTGAAGGAGCAAATCATGCAAGGAAGGGTGTAGGGAATAGCTGGGGGCCTCCAGCTAGTGGGACTCAGGTAGGTGGGGCAGAAAGAAAGGATGGGCAGGGAAGAATAGACAGCGGGCATAAAGCAGCATCAGCCACACGTGCGGACCGTGTGCCCTCGGCACCGCCAGCTCTCCCCTGCCCTGCCCGAGCCAGGGGGACACACCTGACCCGGCAAGAGGGGTCCCAGAAAACACACAGCAAGGAGGGAGCTTCCCTCTAAGCCAGGACACAGAGACATCAACCAGATCCCGTGCCAGCGGCAGGACAGCGGCTCTGCTGGGTTATTTTTACACCGCCCCTCTGTGATCTGCAGCGTGCGGTAAAGAACCGCAACAAGAAGCCGCAGCGCTAATGCATGCAAAGGCATGGAAAAGAGGGCTAGGACAAACCCGTAGGCACAGAGAGCGAGATTTCCCCTTGCAGTGGCAGTATCCTGAGCAGAAGAGAGACCCGGGAGGAACGAGACTGTGAGCAAACATCGCAGCCTTCAACTTGGCAGCAGGCGGCGGCGGGAGAATCCCTGGGCTTGTTCAGCGGGGACCGAAGGCTTCACCCGCAGCACACGCCGCTCACACCCCGCTCCCCAGGTGCCCCGTCCCGGAGCTCACCCCGCTCCCAGGGCAGCGGGAACCTCCGGGAAAGCGGCACTGCCGGCCCCCGCGGAGCCCGAGCGCCCTGCGAGCAGCGGCCGCCCCGCGCCGGGCACGGCCCCGCCACGGCCGCACCTCACCCCGGCACCGGCCCCGCGCCCCTTCCCTTCGCCGCCGGCCTCCCCCGCCCCGGGGACCGGCCGGGAGGGGAGAGCCGGGACCGCCCGGTGCTCCGCGGGGGGAGCCGCTGTCCGGGGCTGAGGCGAGCGGGGGGCACTCACCGGCCAGGGGAAGGGGCAGGGGGCACTCACCGGCCAGGGACCAGGAGCACTCGCCGGACAGGGGAAGGGGCAGGGGGCACTCACCGGCCAGGGACCGGG